>CAWUFW010000187.1:0-1200000 GCA_963921515.1 Calotriton arnoldi
AAAAAAAATTAAAACAAGCAACGACAGACCAGAGGTACCCCCAGGAGACCCTACCAAAAGCCTTCTCTGCATCTAATAGGATCATATCGAGCCTTCTTTGAATGAAAGCTGTGACATCAACGAGTACCTTTGTCATGTTTATATGTGTGGTTACGTCTGTTGGGAACAAGTACATGCTGCCAAGGTAAAACAATTTTAAGTATGACCCTTCTAAATGTGTCACCAGCATTGTAGCTTCTATCTTAGCACCAGTGTTAATTAACGAGATGGGCTGATGGGACCCACATTCCTTACCCGGCTTTCCTTTTTTGAGAAATGTGGAGATGTTGGTTCCACTTCAAGATTCTGCTATTCCTACATCGAGAAAGAACTACAGCTACTAACTTTAAAACACAGGATGCTTTCTAAGGACATGCCAAGTTCTGGATTGCATCATGGAGAATCCAACAATAAAGATCCCTCTGTGGTCAAGCCATCAAGCTGGGTATCCTTCAGTAGTTATCGCTGTCCATCCCAGATCCCTTGCTGTCTTCGGCATAGAGTGCTTGATGAAATGTATGAAAGTTCTCTACAATATTCACTGCTCCAGAAACCTGTAGGCTATCATTGTTCATAACAGAAGCAATACTGTTATGTGCGCTCACATCCTTAATTTTAATGGACAATATATTATGTCAGCAGAGATTTATATAGTGATCTATTGCATTTGGTACACCATCGTAGAGCTGTTTAGTTTGGTTGCCCTCAAGGCTGGTTTTGAGGATTCCGACACAGACCGCAATCTGTTTTTAGTTTGAGTAGGATCATCAGTAGCGTGGGTGCGGTAAATTTGTGTATATGTTGGGTGTTGTATGGTGTGTGTATCCAGAGATCTTTATCAATGGGTGTGTTCCGTGGATTGGTATGTGAGGTAGGTGTATTAAGTAACTGAGACAGTGGTGTCTTGTTAGGGGCCACAGTATCTTGATGTCTGTTTTGCTGTACTTGTATGCTTTCACCCTCTCGCACATATATGCTATGGCATCCTTCTTAGGTTCTATCTGTGCCCTGACTGCAACTAACTGCTGATAGATTTCCCTTGGTTCGGCTAATCATGTAAAGCAACGTTATAATCAATTACCTTTAGTAACCATAAAACCCTGATTTGCAGCAATGTTTTCCCAGCTTCATGTAATCAAAAACTTCATAGATAGAAAATAGATATCACTATACAAAACAAAGTCTCACTGTCACCAAAGCACATTTTCTAAACTGTCTACTAATAAATGCTCGATCGCTCTCTAAAAACAGACATCACATCTACGACCTTCTCACTGACGCAAAACCAGACATACTATTCATAACTGAATCATGGTTGGGGTATGATATAGCTCCAGTCCTGCATGAAGTCATTCCTCAAGGCTATCAAACGATCACCCAAAATCGTATAGGCAAAAAAGGAGGTGGCCTAGCTGTTGTGTTCAGGCAAAAATTACATATCACTAAAGTTGACGACATCTCCATAAAGAATTGTGAGGCTCTTCTAACCTGATGCAATCATACACCGTCTTCCTCCTGTAACTTCCTGCTCATTTACAGACCTCCACCTAGCAAGGTGACATTCCCAGACACACTTCTAGACACAGTTTCAAACCTGATAACAAAACACTTCAATCTATGCATTCTGGGTGATCTCAACATTTGGTTTGACAAACCCAATATGCCCCATCCGAAAACAATAATCACTGGCCTAGACGCAGTGAATTTGCATCAGATCGTCCACAAACCCATACACATTGCTGGACACATCCTAGATGTCATTTTTGCTAATATCGAACTGGTTACCTTTCAAACTATAACTCCAGTCACATGGTCAGACCACCATTTGCTTGCTTTCCAACATAAAACAACACTAAGCGACTCACCTAAATCTACCTTACATGCATCCACCTATTGACTGTGGAACAAACTCGATTTGGAACACTTAGAAACACAACTAACATCCAGTACAGATCTGGAAACAATAAATTCTGTTCAAAAACTATATGAGTGGCTACAGGAAGCTTTTGACATCCTGATACCACTCAAAACCACACAACAGAACAAAAGAAAAAAAGCACCATGGAGAAATACAGAGATAAAAGACATAAAACAACAAATTAGAAAGCTGCAACGTGCCTGGCTCAAAACAAACTCCAAACAAAACAAACTTCGCATACAGAAAATTAACAGATTATACAAGTCAGCTATCAAAAAAGCAAAGAAAAGGTACTATTCAGACAGAATTCAAAATGCTAAATGTGCAAATAAAGAATTCTATAAAATACTCACTGAATTTCGTAAACCAAATTGCCTAGAAGTAACTCATCCCGTTACTCAAGATTTCACAGACAAACTGGCAAATCATTACACGGACAAAGCAGACACGTTGGACTCATACTTAAAACAGAGACAAAGCACCAGCACTAACCCTTTCACAAAACAACAATCCAAGAATACTCTAACCCAGCCTCCCCGTTCCTTCCAACACATTTCACACAATGAATTTATGGACCTGGTCAAAGCAAGCAGGCCTGCCGGCAGCCCTTCTGACCTGTGTCCACTGCAAACTTTCAAGACAATTCTTCTAACAACCTCTGCTGCCACTCCAGTAAGAGGAATCATCAACGATTCCTTAACTACCAGAATATTTCCAGAAGAACTCAAAAAGTCATACATACACCCTTTACTGAAGAAAACAAACTTGGACCCGCTAAACCCTGACAACTACAGACCCATTACAAATGGACATTTCCTAGGCAAACTGATAGAAAGAGCAGCGTTCGCCCAGATGTCACAATTCATTGAAGAGAATGCCATACTTTCAGACTTTCAAACAGGATTCCATCCAGGAAGAGGCACAGAATCTACCCTCCTTGCCATCTGGGATGACCTGAAGAACACAGTTGACCACAACGGGGTTGCTGCGCTACTCCTCTTGGACCTCTCGGCTGCCTTTGACACGGTTGACCATGACACTCTGAAACAAAGACTCTACAAAGCCGGCATAGAGGGGACTGCTCTAGACTGGATCATGTCCAACCTTCGAAACAGAACTAATGTCATCCATACCCCACCTTTCTCATCCAAACCATACTCCACAAAAACAGGGGCCCCTCATGGCTCTATCATCTCGCCCTTGCTTTTCAACATCTACATGAAGTCATTACCGGTACTGATAAATCAATTTCACCTCACATGCTACAACTATGCAGATGACACACAAATACTCCTTCAACTGGAATGCCCCAAAGACATTGGAAACTCGCCAATTTTCAGTTGTCTCAGAGCCATGGATCAATGGATGACTTGGAGCCATATCAAATTGAATGCTTCCAAAACTGAAATACTCACGTGTGGCGATTGGAAACATTATGACTCACTTGCCTCCTGGCCTGATGAACTGGGATCACCACCTAAAGTATCGAAGGAAGTAAGAAACCTCGGAATGACCATGGACTCCAAGCTATCGATGAATGCCCAAGTGGACAAACTAGCAAGATCAAGCTTTGTCACTATAAAAACTCTGCGACGAATCTTCCCCCATTTGGGATTTCCACACAAGGTACAAGCTACCATCTCCCTTGTTCTGTCCAAACTCGATTACGCTAATAGCCTCTACAACGGATCAGCTTTAACGACCATGAAAAGACTACAACGGATTCAGAACTCAGCTGCCAGACTACTCTTGCATATCAAACCGCGAGACCACATCTCACCTGCCTTGAAAGCCCTGCATTGGTTACCAATTGCCAGAAGATCCACGTTCAAGCTGCTTTGTATCACCCACAAAGCGATACATGGAATGGGACCACTCTTCATCAGGAATAAAATAACCAAACACATTCAACAAAGGAACCTGCGCTCTAGAGTGGCACCTCGCCTCAAAATCCCAAGATACAAGAAAAAAACCATGGGTGGCACATCCTTCTCTGTTCAAGCAGCCAAACAATGGAACTCTTTACCCCCCAACATAAGATCCATGGACAACCACCTTATCTTCAGAAAACTACTTAAGAATTGGCTCTTCCCCACATAAGCACCATACGCAAACAGAAATATACAGCATATCCCTCCGAATATAAGCATTTATTTGTACTATATATATGTACCTATATATGTGTATTGCTTTGTATAAACATGTAGAATAATTATGTTTTAAAAAATAAATAAAATAAATTTGTAAGTACAACAACACTTGAAAACCAGAGTTTATCTAATGCATCTTTAATCTACATCTTCCTTTATGCATCTATATACCTTCCATGTACTTGGATATATATATTTATTACTTTTCTCCTAAAAGCATATTCAATGCACTACCCTATTTTTCATCCTATACCTCTATCAATATCTTTAATCTACATATACTTACCTCCTTTATGCATCTATATACTTTCCATGTACTTATGGATCTATATATTTATTACTTTCTTCTAATTCAGCATATCCAATACACTACCCTATTTCTCACCCTATACCTCTATCAATATATCCTCTACCTCAACTCTCCAACTCATCCCAAACCTCTTTCTACTACTCTTTCCAATGCACTACCCTATTTCTCATCCTATACCTCTATCAATATATCCTCTACATCCACTCTCTCATTCATCCCAAACCCCGTTCCACTACTATGATCCCCAAAATAACCCTTTCTAGACTCTCCCTTGCTCTACCCCTCCTTGCATCATCTGACACCTCTTTTACTATACCGATCCCCCAAAACAAGTCTTTCTAAACTCTTCCCTCTCACTCTTCCCCTCCACGTCCCTTTTTTACTGATCCCAAGCCTCCTCCTACTGCTATGACCTCCAAAACAAACAAAAAAAAGTCTAAATCCTTCACTCTTCTATCCCTCCACTATCCTTTCAATCAAAATAACAGACTAACATGTCCACTTCTCAAATTTCATATTTCAGTATACTAATTCACCACTAATCCTTTATGGGTTCCAGAGTAGCGTGCGACTCGCCGAAAAAGTGCTTCAACACCTCATCAGGGGTAGCAAGCACTATATAAATGCAAACTTTTTCCCCCCTTCTATTCCTCCGCTACCCTTCTCTATCCAAATAACTGTATAACATATCCACCACTCAAATAACTTTCATATTTCACTATTCTAATTTTCAACACTAATCCTTTATGGGTTCCGGAGTAGCATGCTACTCGCCAAAAAGCACTTCAACACCTCATCAGGGTTAACAAGTGCTATATAAATGCAAACCTTTTTCCCTCTTCTATCCCTCTGCTATCCTTCTCAATCCAAATAACTGACTAACATATCCACTGCTCAAATTACTTTCATATTTCACTATACTAATTCACCACTAATCCTTTATGGGTTCCGGAGTAGCGTGCTACTCGCCGAAAAAACACTTTGACGCCTCGTCAGTACAATACATACAATAGGGGCTTTGGGTCGGCCATCGCCATACATGGTCTGTTCATCTGTCATTCAAATTTTGCTTTCACCAGCCACAGCAAATGGCATGTGACACTGTGTCAGCCCACTGTGAGAAATAGCATTTTGCCTAATCTCTTGTGCATCTCCACGTAAAAGAAGTGCACTTCTATACCAAGTGTGGGGGGCGGCAAACTTTATTTTGTCAATGCTTTTTTCCCCATTCTTTATTCTATTTGATTTTTAGACATCCTTGAGTGTTTAAACCACATCTTCAGGTTACAGTAATTGTAAGCCAATAGTATCTTTCCCTTGGACAATAAGAATAATTTTTTAGTGTGATATACATTAACACTAAAATTATTTTTATATCTGTTCTAAGTACCTAGTGCTAGGAAGCACCTGTATTGTTCTAGTAAGATGTATATGCAATGGTTATTTTTTCAACGATTGCATTTTTATTGAAAGAACATGGCTGTCACATTTTGGTGCCATCTTATTTTTTTCTTCTTTTAAGTTTGTGGTGTATGCTTGTAAAAACAAAAAGTAACCTCACACCTATTGTCAAGGCCAAATGTATTGGCTTTGCCAATGCTTGTTACCTTTCAGGATGATGTTTGAAAACACAGAGCCAAAAAGACACATTTTTGTCTGTGTGAAAAGTTTTTGTTGCTATGCTAGAGATTCTTAGGTTTCGGGTCCGAGAGACACCTCACAGCCAGTACAGCATCAGGGTATTTGGGAGCATTTATATACCTCACTGCATGTCCTTACCTAGCAAAAATGCATCTACTTACAAGAAGATGTTCTACATAATGCATGTACACCTGACAGTGTGTTATACATGTTCAGGTGGCATGTGTTAACCATACTACGCACTATCTGTTGCACCGGAAACACACATTCCAGAAAGCCAAGAACAAGTGCAGCCATGAACTCTAAGACACCCCACACCACAAGTGCTCAGAGGCCACATCAGTGGCAGACATGCACTTCAGAAATACTGGAAATCAGGGCTTTAAGGGGGATGAAAAAACCGGGGGGTCTCTCAGAGGGGCGTGGCAGATATAATTAAGGGCGTTGCGTAAAAACACATAAGCTACAAATCTGTGCTTAGCATAGCGTGCCGCCTGACTGGTGTTTTGCTATTTCTGTCATTGCGTCCAGATATATGATACAACAGGTAACATTATACCTACAACAAGCCAGGACTATTGGCTTTTTCAATGGTTGTTAGTTGCATAAAATAAATAAGCAACAACTATGGCTTTGTTGTATATAATATTAACAAGCATTGGCATAGCCACTAGGTCTCGCCTTTTGGACCTTATAAGTGTTTAGCCATGCAACAGTTGATGTTGTTGCACCAAGGATATTGTGCTGGATAACTAAACACTTATAAGGTCCCAAAGGCGAGACCTATTGGCTATGCCAATGCTTGTTTAACCTCTTAGCATTTCCACATAGAAAAGCAAACACGTCTCCTGTTCGAGTGTGCATGCTATACAGCGGACACACGCCTTCAGGACAGTATTAAAGCACTCTCCATGCACTAATTCCAGATTCTGATGCACCCATGCTAAGCGCATCAGTGCCATTAGCCGATGTCACTAAAGGCATTTTGTTTACACTTGCATTGTATTTGATCAGTTTTTGTATTTATTTTAAGATTTGAATTAGTGCAGTTCGGAGAGTATATAGCAGTTCCATCTGGTGTCAAAGAAAAACATAAGTTTCAAATCCGGTAAATAACGAGCAGTTATCGAACAAGGCTACTTTTTTTCTTTTACATTTCTGTGCAGTGTTTTGGTTCCATGCAAACCATGATTGATTATTATTTGACGTAATTTTTAAAATATTTTCTCACGCTTGTGATGCACAAGGACTCCGATCGACTTGACACTTTAATGCTAGTTTGAGAAATGCTGACACTCTGCGTGTCTCTAGGTGACGATATTCAAAATGTCACTCAGCAGAGCAGTAAAGGTGAGCGCACGTTTTGGGACTGGGATTTTGCACAAATCTACAAGTGACATTTACTGTTTGAATGCACCGCGCACATGGGACTTCAAAGTATGGCAGCATGTGAACGCAGCCACAGCGATGGACAAATGGATAGGTATGACAGCAGTGCACGATGATATGTTGCCCATAATTCATCCTTTGTGCACAGGGGGCGAGCATCCTTCGTCTGTTTACAATATGAATTGCTTAAACTATATGTGTGCAAATGTACGGCCAAAGGAACAGCGCTTATGATGAACAAAACTGAAACAATCAAATCCCGGAGACGATTAAAGCTGTTTCAAAATGAAAAAATGCAAACAACTCACAGGTCTTTTCCCGGGCGGCGGGTTTATAGAGCAATATTCACCCAGCCCTTGTGTAGACAAAGCATGGGCCCCTAATAACCAGCAGGGCGGGAAGGCTACAAAAAGAAGCCATTGCAAAAAAAACATGAACGCGCGCCCGTGAAAATGAAAGCCACCACGCTAATTGTTGAAACATGATACAGACCACATGGCGCCCTGCGCGCCGCTGCTCGCTCCCGCAAGGTGGATGCCGCCACACGCACGAGTGTCAGAAAAGTGAAGACCGATTCCAAAAGGTCATCTCCTAGAGCAGCGCATGCGCGCTGCGCTAGGCTCGACCTAAAAATGCTTCAATTCTGAAATGATGAGACTGTGTAAAAACTAAAACGAGTCTCTTTGAAGTTACATTAAAGGCTTTGAGCAGTGGCACTGCTGCAGAGTTGAGATTTTTTTTTCACTCTGAGGGTGAAGGCAAAAATGGAGACCCCGATAGGGACCTGTTAGACCTGGTACCACTTTAAGTCTATTTTGAGTACAGTATTGTGGATTTTTGTCGTTTGTGGTCTTGTGTTAAGTCTATATAAAGAATACTTATTTTTATAAAACCTGTGTGGTGTCCATCTGTAGTGTTTTCACTGTATTACTGTATGTGTTCACAAATGCTTAACACACTGCCTCTGAGATAAGCCTGTCTGCTCGTGCCAAGCTACCAAGGGGGTGAGCAGGGGTTATCCAGTAGTGTAATCCCCTTTCCCTGACGTAGAAGCAAGGGTCCCTATTTGGTCAAAGGTACCGACCTCTGCCAACTAGAGACCCCCAGTTCTAACATTGGTGGTCAGCGGTGAGGATTTGGACCTGCATTTGTGACTCATATACAGTAATTGGTGTACACTACTAGTGAGTGCAGACCAAACGCGACCACATACTTTTTGGTAGAATTGTTTTTCCTTAAAAATGTAAATGTAAGTCTGTTTTTATATAGCGCAGCTACTCACCCTTACGGGTCTCAAGGCGCTGGGGGCCGTAGTGGAAATTAAGTGAGCTATTGCCCAGAGTCACATGGTGCTGAGCTGAGCTGCCGCCGGAGCCGGGGATCGAACCGTGAACCCTGTGCTCCGAAGTCAGCTGCCCTGGCCGCTGCACCACACCTCTCCACTCGGACTGTTATTTTTTCCTGAGAACTGCCAATTCTTACTGCCATGAGTAGACCAGCATCTGTTGCATCTATGGATCTAGATTTTGAGGAAGAGAGGTTGGAAACCTACACTTTGATACAGCTCAAGCATCTCTGCAAGAAATTGAAAGTTGCTACACCAGGCATTTCCAAAAAGGATGACTACCAAAAGGCGCTGAGGGCCTGGGTAGAAGCAAGAAATGCCCCTGAGTTGGTGGTGGAGCCAGCTGGAGATGCAGATGGGCAACTGGATAGGCCAGAGTTTCCAGCCAGGGGAGGGGTACCGTCCCCACATGGCAGTAGCATCTCTTCCAAAGACCTGTCCCCCAGAGAGTTGGAAGACAGGGAGAGAAATAGGGCGCACAAGCTGGAGATGGCTAAGCTTAAGATGGAGGGTCAGAGGGAAATAGAGAATAACAAGTTGTCCTTGGAGAGGGAGAGAATGAGAATGGAGCATGAGAGGATGTTGAGGGAGTTAGAGATCAAGGCAAAAGGTCTAGAGATCAATCCCTCTGGTGGCAGCGCACCATCTGTGCCTTCAGAAGGCAGGGTATATATCCCCAAGGATGTCATCAAAGATTTCCATAAGCATGAAGATATTGGGCAGTGGTTTGCAGCCTATGAGATAGCAATGTTGGCCCACCGGGTCCCTGAGAAGGATTGGGGAGCTGGGTTGTGGGGCCGCTTTGTGAGTGAGGGAGGGATACTTTGTTAGACCTACCCAGTGAGAATAGGATGTCTTATGCCCACATGAAGGAAGCCCTGTTGACAAGGTATGGTTTGACCCCAGAACTCTATAGACAGAGGTTCAGGAGTTGCAAGAAGCTGGAGGCAACCACTTGGGTAGAATATGTATCTTTCTTTTGCAGAGCCATGGATGGTTGGGTGAAGGGTAGCAAAGTGGATACTTTTGAAGCGCTCTACGATTTGTTTGCATGGGAGCACTTGTCTGCTATGTTTTCCAGAGCTACGCCAGCACCTTATTAATAGCAAGTTAACTAACCCTAGGAAGCTTGCTGAGGAGGCGGACCGCTGGGTCAGTACCAGGGTCCACAAGGGTCATGTGGGAGATTCCGCCAAAGGTGGGCAGGGTCCCCAGCAGAAGAGTGGGGGGGGACAAGGGTAAACAGAGGGAGTTCCAGAAAGGGCCCCAAAGTAATTCCCAAGGGAACCAAGGGAAGGGTTCCCAGCCTCCCCTGAGAAGAAGCAAGAGGCCCCGACAGGTAAACCTGTTCAGAGGGGCCCCTACAAGTGCTTTACGTATGGTCAAGTGGGCCACCGTTGGTATGATGCACAATGTCCCATGAAGGATTCCGAAGCACCACCACGTGCACCACTCCGTCAGATGGCGAGTGTAGCCCTGGGAGGGGAGGAGATGGGTGCCCAAGGTGGGTGGGGTCCCGCAGAAATGTCCCTTGTCTCGCTAGGAGACTTTGAGATGGTCCCTGAGACCCAGCTGCCTGATAACACTAAGAAGTACAGGCAGTGGGTGACCATCAATGGCCATAGGGTGGAAGTCTCAGAGACACTGGGGCTAGTGTGACAGCTGTCAATTGCCGGCTGGTGTCCAGAGAGCAGGTTATCCCCATGCATTCTTCCCTGTAGTTGCCGCGGACAACTCGCAGAGCCAGTGTGAGGTGGCTCAAGTTCCCTTTGAGTGGGGGGTCTCAGGTACTCTTCAAGTAGCTGCGAGGCCAGCCATGCCTGTTGATTGTCTGTTGGGCAATGATTTAGAGAGCTCCCCTTGGGCTAAGGTGGAGAGGAAGTCTCATTTGGAGATGTTGGGTCTGCCTGAGTGGGCGTGTGTAACCACTCGGTCTATGGCAGCCAGTAAGGGTGTTCAAGAGATCCTGGAGCCTGGAAGTATGACCCAGGAACCTGCCTTAAAGGGGTAGGGGGCGTGGGAAACCAGCCCCCATTGTTCCCACGGTCCAGGAGGAGGCAGACCTTGAGGGGGATGCCCTGGAACCTACAGGGGAGCAAGTCGCTGAACTGGGGGACCTACCTGAGCTGACCCATTGGCAGCAAGAAGGAGGGCCCTCCAGGGAGGAATTTTGTGCAGAGCAGAGGAAGTGCCCTTCTCTTAAGGGTTTGCGGCAACAGGCCACAAACCAGGCAGCAGGTGATCAGTCTGGATAACATTGGATCTACTGGGAGAACGACCTCCTGTATAGCGCCCATGTGCTGGTGGTACCCCAGCGCTTCAGAGCCTTCCTACTGGGGTTGGCTCATGATGTGCCTTTAGCTGGACATCTGGGGCAGGACAAGACCTTTGAAAGGCTTGTCACCCACTTTTATTGGCCCCAGATGCGGAAGAGTTCAGACACTCGTAGGACATGTCAAACTTGCCAGGCAAGTGGGAAAAGTGGAAGGAAGCAAAAGGCTACTCTCCAACCTTTCCCTGTGGTCAGTACCCCCTTTGAACGGGTGGGCATTGACATTGTGGGGCCACTGGACCCCAAGACAGCCATGGGCAACAGGTTTATCCTGGTCTTGGTGGACCATGCTACCCGGAAGCCATCCCGCTCAGGACAGTGACGGCCCCCGTGGTGGGACGTGCACTGATGGGGATTTTCTCCAGTGTGGGGTTCCCCAGAGAGGTGGTGTCTTACCGAGGTACAAACTTCATTTCCAATTATATGAAGTCCCTGTGGCAGGAGTGCGGTGTGACATATAAGTTCACCACTCCTTACCACCCCCAAGGTAATGGGCTGGTTGAGAGTTTCAACCGGACCCTTAAAGGCATGATTATGGGTCTTGAGGAACCTATAAGGCGTAAGTGGGACCTCCTCTTGCCATGCCTGCTTTTTGCTTACCATGAGGTGCCACAGAAGTCCCTAGGGTTCAGCCCCTTTGAACTGCTGTATGGACACCCAGTAAGAGGACCTTTGAGTCTGGTCAAGGAAGGCTGGGAGCAATCTCCCAGGAAACCTCCCCAGGATGTATACAGTTACATGCTGGCCTTCAGGAACCAGACTCGGCGATTCAGACAACTCGCTCAGGCGAATCTGGAAGCCAGCCAGGAGGAAATGAAGCGGTGGTACGATCAGAATGCCACTCTGATTGAGCTTCAACCTGGACAGAAAGTTTGGGTCATGGCCCCTGTAGAGCCTTGTGCGCTCCAGGACAGGTGGACCGGACCATTTGAGGTGGTGGAGCGCAAAAGTGATGTCACCTACCTGGTGAACTTGTGGTCTCCAAGGAACCCTTTGCGGGTCCTGCATGTTAACCGCCTGAAGCCCCACTTAGAAATGTCCGAAGTGGGCATGCTCCTAGCGACAGATGATGTAATGGAGGAGGAGACCGAGCCCCTTCCTGACCTCCTGTCTGCAACAGAGCAAGATGGGTCAGTGGATGGTGTCAGCCTCTCTGCCACGCTGACCCCTGATCAGCAGCGATATTGTCGCCAACTGTTGGGACAATTCCCTGATTTGTTTTCCCTGATTCCTGGTGTCACTGAGTGGTGCGTCCATGATGTGGACACTGGGGACAGTCCTTCTGTGAAGCACAAGGCTTACAGAGTGACTGACAAGATCAGAGCTTATATCAAGGAGGAAGTCTCCAAGATGTTTGCCATAGGGGTGATTGAGTCCTCTAACAGCCCTTGGGCCAGCCCAGAGGTCTTGGTCCCAAAGGCTGCCGCGCCTGGTGCCACACCCGAACTCTGGTTCTGTGTGGACTACCGAGGGCTCAATTCAGTCACCAAGACTGACGCGCACCCCATCCCCAGAGCTGATGAGCTCATTGATCGGTTAGGGGCTGCACGGTACCTCAGCACGTTTGATTTGACGTCTGGGTACTGGCAGATCGCCTTGACTGATGGGGCCAAAGAGAGGTCAGCATTCTCCACACCAGACGGGCACTACCAATTCCGGGTTATGCCCTTTGGGATGAAGAATGCCCCTGCCACCTTTCAGAGGTTGGTCAACCAGGTGTTGGCTGGACTGGAGGATTTCAGTGCCGCCTACCTGGATGACGTTGCAGTGTTCAGCGCCAGTTGGGAAGAACATCTGCGCCACCTCTGGGAAGTGTTGGTGGCACTGCGAAGGGCAGGCCTCACGATCAAGGCGAGTAAGTGCCAGATCGGGCAGGGTTCCGTGGTGTACTTGGGGCACCAGGTGGGCAGCGGCCAGGTGGCGCCCCTACAACCCAAGATTGATACCATCCTGGCATGGGAACCCCCTAAGACTCAGACACAGGTGAGAGCCTTTTTAGGACTCACGGGGTACTACAGGAGGTTTGTCAAGGGGTATGGCAACATTGTTGCACCCTTGACTGAGCTGACTTCCAGAAAGCAGCCCAAGAAAGTGAACTGGACTGACACCTGTCAGAAGGCTTTTGACGCCCTGAAGACTGCCATGTGCACAGCACCCGTGCTTCAGGCGCCCAACTTCTCAAAGGAATTCATTGTTCAAACAGACGCTTCAGAGCATGGTGTGGGGGCTGTTCTATCACAGATTAATGAAGAGGGCCTAGACCAACCTGTAGCCTTCATCAGTAGGAGGTTACTTCCACGGGAACAGAGGTGGAGTGCAATTGAGCGTGAGGCATTTGCTGTGGTCTGGGCCCTGAAGAAGTTGAGACCATACCTGTTTGGGACTCACTTCCGGGTTCAGACAGACCACAGGCCCCTCAGATGGCTGATGCAGATGAGGGGTGAGAACCCAAAGTTGTTGAGGTGGTCCATTTCCCTACAGGGGATGGACTTTACGGTGGAACACCACCCGGGTACAGAACACGCCAATGCTGGTGGTCTGTCCAGATTTTTCCACCTTAGTGATGAGAACTCCCAAGTGGAAGGGTAGTTCTCCCCACATTTCAGCTGGAGGGGACACGTGTTAGACCTGGTACCATTGGCGTGAGTCTCCCTTCCACTTTTTTCTGATTGCCTCCTCTGTTTTTGATCTGTTTGCTGGTTTTAGATGCTTTGGGCACTGTGCCACTGCAATTCAGTGCCACAGTGCAAGTGCTCCCTATGTTAAATTGATGTATTGATTAGTGACTCCATGATTGGGTTATTTGATTTACTTGTCAGACCCTAGTACAGTGACCCATGTGGGCCCAGGGCTTGTAAATCAAATGCTGCTGGTGGGCTTGCAGCACTGGTTGTGCCACCCACAGAAGCAGCTTGTAAAGTGTGTCTCAGGCCTGCCATTGCAGAGCCTGTGTGCAGTCTGGGGCTGCCATGTCGACTTGGCAAGTGCACCCACTTGCCAGTCCCTAAACCTTCCCTTATCTTCATATCAGACACCCCTAAGGTAGGCCCAAGGGCAGGGTGCATTGTGAGTATAAGGTAGGACATGCCCTGGTGTGGGTGGCATGTCCTAATAGTGAATTACAGCCATTTTCGTTTTCACTATTGCAAGGCTACCTGTCCCCATAGGCCAGAATGGGCAGTTTGATTATAACATCTTATAATCCTAACTGACCCAGGGAACATGGTAGAAATTTGAGTTTAGTATGCCTGAACTCAGAATGATAAAATACATCTTTTAGTAAAGTTGGTTTTAACATTCTGTGTTTGAAAATACCACTTTTAGAAAGTAGGTATTTTCTTGCCTAACTGTCCAAACCTGCCTCTGCTAGGTTGTGTATTCCATGTCTGGTTTGTGAGTGACAGGGGCTGGGGGGGATTCCAGGAGACAGGGTGAGTCAGCACAGGGCTGAATAGACCTATCTGCATGTAGAGTGGTGGGAGGAGTTGCACCTGGGTCTGAATAGGGCTGTGCCTGCCTTCCACAATGCTGGCTCCACCTCCTGTGGTGCGTCTGATGTCCCTGGCCCACACTGTCAAAGGAAAGAAGGAGTCCTGTAAACAAAGTGCTCCAGGACTGCACAGAACTGGTTTGGACCAGGTAAAGGCCCCTCTGCCTTCAGAGGACAAAGGATTTAGTAGTATAAATATTGGGACCCAGACCCCAAGACTTTAGATCACTTCTGGAACAACAAGACGAACCTCTGCCAAGGAGAAGAACCAAAGGAAGCTGTAGGAGTTGGACTGCCCCCTGCCAGTGTGCTGGGTTGGCCTACAGTGGTGTCTTCAGTGCCAAGGAGAGGAGAAGGAACTTTTAAAGAACTTTCATCATCTTGCAGAATATTACTCCAAGGGCTTGAACTTGTGCTTGCCTCCTGCTGAAGTCTCAGGGACAAAAGACTTCACCACCAGCTCCCCTCTCAATTCCCTTGCAGGGAATTCTGTCTGCAGAAGCCTGCGTGTCGCTGGGAGCTGGAAGCGCGACTCAACGAGAAGAAGCGTGTCGCAGTCGCAGCTGTTGCCGTCGCATCGCCGAAGAAGCGTGTCGCCGCCACAGAGGTCGCCGCCGCATCACCAGAGAAGCGAGCCTTCGTCAAAGCTGTTACCCGACGCATCACCGGAGAAGCGTGTCGCTGCCGCAGAGGTCGCCGGCGCATCACCGGAGAAGCGTGTCGCAGGGCCTGTCGCGGCTCCAAAGTTACAGAGTCGCCGCACGGCCGCCGGGCGTGCACGCATCGTCTTCACGTCGTCGCATCAAGGGTGCCATCTTATCGCATCGCACCGGATCGTCGCATCGCATTGAGGCGCCATCTTGTCGTATCACAACCGGAACGCAGTACGAGAATCTACGCATCACCACCGCTCCGGTAAGGACCAAGACGCATCCCCTACTCTGCGTAAGCATTGAGGCGCGACGCATCGTCTCCCCCGAAGCAAGGAACCGACGCATCTCCATCCCTGCGAACCTTTTTGTTTGTTTTGCGTTACGCATCCAGGTACTTTTGTGAGAACTTTGTCGCATTTACCATCAACTTGAACTAAAGTACTTCTACCATCTTTAAGTCTATTTTGAGTACAGTATTGTGGATTTTTGTCGTTTGTGGTCTTGTGTTAGGTTTTATAAAAAATAAGTATTCTTTATATAGACTTGTGTGGTGTCCATCTGTAGTGTTTTCACTGTATTACTGTATGTGTTCACAAATGCTTAACACACTGCCTCTGAGATAAGCCTGTCTGCTCGTGCCATGCTACCAAGGGGGTGAGCAGGGGTTATCCAGTAGTGTAATCCCCTTTCCCTGACGTAGAAGCAAGGGTCCCTATTTGGTCAAAGGTACCTACCTCTGCCAACTAGACAGACCCTCCAGGATTTCGCAATTTGCAAAAAAATCGCTGAAATCAGCAGTTTTGTAAAAATGCTGCGATTTTTACAAAACTGCCTGCAAATTTCGAAAATGTTTTTTTTTTTTTTTACAAGGCTCACAAAGTGAAAACAGATATTTTCACCTTTCAATTCCCAACTTTTGGGAGACGAGGGTGCTGCTTACACTTCTACTCATATGATTGCATGTTTCCTCTTTAATAAACAGCCTGTATCTGAGACGGATAGCCTCGCGCTTAAAAAACAAAAGTACACGCATGTGCGGACTCCCAGAACACCACCCATGTGTGATAGTGGGCCGCTTCCCTCCGAATCCTGCCAACGGGAAAGAAAAGATCCCTTCATAATGAACTGTCACTGCCACCTGCGCGGTAAGGTCAGGAGTCCCATGACGCAGGAGGAATCACCTGCAAGCCCAGCAGGCAAGGGATAACCCTCCCAAAATAACATAGGAATATTCATGTCTCCAAAGTCCTGCGTTATCATCCCATCAGGAGGCAGGAAAAAGAAAACAGGAGGATTCTGGGACTGCTAACCTATATATAGCACTCAGGAGGGTGGGTGGTGCTTCATTATAGAATTCCACTGCATTCTTTTTACTGTCTGGGAGGTGAATCCACCTCAAAATGTAATGACTCTGACCAGGATGGGGAACGTAGAGGTATTTGAAAACTAAAGCAAATGGCGCCCGTATCATTTCACTGGCACATGCATGCGTTAGAAAGCTCGCTTTATCTTCTGAGAATCTTGAGAAAGGGGTCTTCTTTTTTTTAAATAAGCTCATAATGCAATGGTGATCAGTGCAACATTGAGCAATTAGAATATACAGAGAATTGTGTGCAAAAAAAACATCCACAGGCATTAGCTTGATACATAGCAAGACTTAGACACCAGGAAAGTGTAGTGGCTCTAGGTCGGTGGCCCATCGAAAGCCCTAAAGAACATAAAAAGCATAGTGACAATAGATGGCAGGCACATTGAAAAGCTTGTGCATCAGAGATATGTGACGGCATTAAGTAGTTAGCTTACTGAGAACCCTCGGCACCCAAAAAAGTGCAGTAGCTTTACTGGTTGCAACAATACGGGACTACTGCCCTAGTAAAGTGTTGCATTATTAGTTCGAGGGAGTTCTGAAAGACCCATGCTCCAAAAAAGTAACCTGGTGTTATTAGAAGGTAGGCACGTTGAAAGCACTTGCATCACAAGGTGTATAGCCATTGCGTGATTAATACGGATTGTAAAAAGTAGTGGCATTGTTAAGTGTTTGGCACACTGAGAACCCTGTGCAGAAGAAAAGTGTAGCGTCATTAGGTTGTCGACGTATGCTGATCCATGTACACCAGAACAGTGTAGTGATATTATTAGATGGTTGGCACATTAATCTTCTATACTACTTTGATACAAATCTGGGACTACACAAAACACAGATCTCTCCAGCAATGCTTTAACCTCCAGAGTTATCTCACCATTATTATTATTCCCTGAGATTTACTGGGCACCTCTGTAGCAGAAGCCTTAACAACATAAAATATTTTAAAATGCAGATTTTGCAACCAATTAAGCAGAAGAGATTTACTGCCATGCTTCTCCTTGTTGCCAATTTATTTGTGGCAAGGCTTTGTAAAAAAATATATTAGTTGAGGCCCAGATTTTGCGTTGGGATTGCACCACTTTTTTTGGAGCAAGCCCAAAGCAAATCTAATTTGTTAAATCTCATAATGCGCTTAAATGTACTCCTGATATACCAGATAAACCTATGTGTGAGGTGACTTGCAAACTACTTAACTTGATTAGTCCCCCCACTTCTTTTTTTTTTTTTTTTTTTAGGACTTGTGCCGTGGAGGAGGGGGTGGTGGTAGGTGGAAAGTGGGGGCGAGGGGGATGTCAGTCAGTATAATCACGTGTGCAACGTGTTGTTTACTGCGCAGTTTTAAGTGCATGAGCAGCCGGGTGAGAATCGAATTACAGCAAACCATGGTGCAGGCTTGTAAGCAGGGTCGGTGGCGAGAAAGTGGAAGGGTTGATGCCACTGGTCAGGGTAGGGGTGCCTGCACCCTGTTCTGGGGCAAGAGTAGACAGGCAGCTGGGAGCAGCGTTGGGCACCAATGCATCCCCTCTCTTCTTGTTTCGGGACCCAGCAGGAGTGTCTTAGACTCTTGCGGGCCCGCCAGTTTAAAAGTAGAGTGTTATGATTGGCCCTGGGATTTTTATTTCCCTTGGGCCATATCACTCCTGCAGAAGTCAGAGTCCCGTAAGTTCTCTGATTGGCTGCCAGCAACATGTGAAAAATGTTGCTGCCAGCCATTACAGGACTTGGGGACTTAGCATAGCAAACAAATACTCTCAGACACTTTAAACTTGCCTATTTGAAAGTGGAATACTCTGCTTAAACAGTTTCCATTGATTTAAGACTGAAAAGTAATGATTACGAGTAAAATAAAGTGCCGCAATAATGCTGCTAAATTTAAATTTTTGTGCCGCTAAATTTCACTTTTTGTGCCGCAAAATTTGCAAATCTATGCCGCAATATCCTGGGGGGTCTGACTAGAGACCCCCAGTTCTAACAGGACCCATCTCAGCACCTGCTTTTAAGAACTGGGACCCGGCACACTTAAAGCCCTGATGGAAATGTAATATAACCTTAGGTCTCAACCAGTGCAAATTGCGCAAGTCCAACTTCAAATTTAAGTTAAAAAGCATTGGCCTTACTAGATGAATATTCAGTAATCAAGTGGTCTTTTTTAAAATAAATACATAAAGCTAGGGGTGTGCGAAGTTCGTGTAATTTGCTTTTGTATAATTACGCAAAAATATCCATAAAATTACTCGAAACACTAATCTGATATCCTACTCTATTTTTTAGTGGTAAGTGCGTCCTCACATCAAGTTTGGACACACTTAGCACAAACATGATAGCACAAAAAACACAAGTGCTGCAGACTTTAGCCACTCATGTTCTATCCGACCATGTTGTTGCAATGCTCCTGCAACAGAACGTTTTACCCTAGCGACCCCCCCCCAATTATGCACGCGGCATAATTGTGTGGCATTTCGCGTAAAAGGCGTGACGTCACCTTTCGGGAATTATGCAAATTACGCCGCCGCAATTGAACTTTTTCCCTGCCTAATAAACCCATGAGTATAAGTCAGGACACTAGATAAGGGTCGTTTAAGAGGTATGAAGGAACGGGTTCTGAGTACAGCCTCATTCACCTTTTTGAGAGAGTCTCTAATGCCAGACGCATGGACTATCAGAGCAGGGGGTTGTGCCAGAGCCATGTAATGGCCGCTCACTTCATCATTCTACTCCTGACCAGCGCACTGAGTGACAGCTGGCTGTACAGGCAGCCTGGCAGGTAGGAGTAGATGGAAGCTGGGCAAGAGAAAAGGGGGATGGGGAGGGGCCACTGCCAGTCGAAGAAGAAAGGAAAAAGAAGGAGACGAAACAAGAGACACCTTGGAGGGAAATAAATCAGAAACAAGAAAGATGGAGGGAAAAAGAGGTAAGAACAGAGGAAAGGAGTAAAACGCAAAGATGCAGTAGGCAGATGAGCAGGGTGCAGAAGGTATTATTGCATTATAGCACTTCATACCTCTGAGAAGGTGCTGAAGAGCATATGCATATGAGCAACACGCTGTGGGATGGGTTTTTGTGTTGTGCCTTTACGGCAGAGGTGTTTGTTTCATTCTGCCTTGCTGTAGGTGTACATCTGTGGAGTTAAGTATAGAAGAGTGGGATAGCTACAAAATTGGTGCGGGAGGTGCAGTGGAACTGGGGCTCATTGAACCCTGATAATTGCTGTCTTTTACTACCCCAAAAGTAATAACAATGGCCCCTTGCTTGCACCAGGGCCCGTGGCATCCTTGCTATGCTACTGAGCTGGACACGTGGGTGTGCCTACCACACTTGTGAGAAATTTGGTCCCAATTAGATTGATTTCCTATACATTTTTATTAAGATACTGAGTCGGAATACAGCAGGGGCCACATCTCAGGTTCCGCACTGTATGAATACGATTTTAAGATGGCGGGCAAGCGTGAAATGAATCTGATGATAATGGTGGGCTGGTCAGTGACGTCTGGACGTGGGTTCCCCTGCCAGTATCATCTTAAGGATTTGGGGGACCACGGCAAGACTTAGTTTTGTGACCCCTGTATGGAAAAAGTTTTTGAATTGTATTAGCCAATTCCTGCTAACTCAAGCCAGACTGATGCCAAACAATGCTAAATCATGTGTTAAACTTTAACAGGGTCACACAAAAACAGTTGAAGGGTGTTTTACCCAGGACCCCAAAAATCCTTGAGATGACACGGGGTAGAGCGACAGAGTTAGGGGTAGAGGTAGGCAGAGAGGACAAATAGAGAAAGTTCACTTTCCCAGGGGGCCCTTGGAAAGGTGGGGGCCCTGGGCAATTGCTCACTTTGCCCATGCTTGAAACGTCTCTGCCTCCTGCCCCAATTAGTAAACAATATCTAAATCGGACCTGAGGAAAGTACTCAAAGTCCACTTAAAAGTGGCCAAAGCAAATTTAAACGTGCCCCATGCAGGAAGAAATTAATGAATCAAATTTCCCCAGTAGTGTTCTCACAATTGATAGGCAACGGGTAAACATTTTCAAGATTCAGAGTTGGCTTGCTGCAGTGGGCCTCATCAGGTTCAGCGCCGCATCGGTGAGGTATTAAGATGGCTGACGAGTCTGAGGGGAACCTGGTGGTGGTGGAGAAGGGGCTGGCCGATTTAAAGAAGGAACTCAAGCTGAGAGTGTCAAAGAAAGAAAGGTGGGAATGACAGGAGAGACAGGAAAGGGATAGAGTAGAAGAGAGAGTGGAGGCAGAGAAAAGCATTGAGAAGAATGGAAAATGAATAGCTCAATAGAAAGGCACGGCAATTTCGTTTCCCCAAGTCCATTGACTCTCTCATACACCCAACTTATAGGCTCGTTGTCACCTACTGGCAGGAGGCTCCAGAGCATTGGAGAGGGCCTATGCACTTGGAGAAAAGGAGGCACCTCAAAGATTATTTTGTTAACCCTATAGCCTGTCTCTCTTCAACCAGAGGGCAGACTCTACTAAAAGATAACAGAGCAAAGGTAGGAGGTGATGCTGCATTGGGGACCCAGAACGTCAGCCAGGGATGTTGAACATAGGTCTGATATATCTTAGATTATCAGGGTGTCTTTGCCAGATGAACAGTCATACGATTATTCTAAGTACAGCTCATTTATATGGCGAGT
The DNA here is from genome assembly GCA_963921515.1 of Calotriton arnoldi. Classification (NCBI taxonomy): domain Eukaryota; kingdom Metazoa; phylum Chordata; class Amphibia; order Caudata; family Salamandridae; genus Calotriton; species Calotriton arnoldi. Next base: position 21,276 of record CAWUFW010000187.1, read on the forward strand.
GATTATCACACAAATTGAGCATGGACAAGGCGCTCTGGACCTATACTGCCCTTTTGGGTGTTTATGCCCTTTTGGACATATTCTGCACATTGTTGTGAGGCAGCATCAAGAGTGAGAAATGGAGGAAATCCATCTGGCAAAGGTGATTTAGAAAGGGCCGTTGGCTGCATTCTCCCAGCCATATATGAAGAAGAGCTGGGCAATAGAAGGGAGAAAAATCCCTGATCTGTCCAGACAGTATGACAGAGTGAACCTCACATCAGTGCTATGCTGGTGTGTGTTTGTGGAAGAGGTCCGGGAGATACATCTCTCTTTCCAAAAAGCTTTCATTCAACACCCTGGAAGAATGGCGGGTAAGTACCATCCTGTCCCAATGAAAGATAATGTACAGATCTGAGGTGCACAGTGTCTGTAGGTCATGTTTATCAGTGTACAGTTCTGATGTGCATAGAGTCTGTAGGCAATGGCTTTCAATCTACAGTTCTGAGATGCATAGAGTCTGATGGCCAAGGCTTTCAATCTACAGTTCTGAGGTGCATAGAGTCTGTAGGTCATGGCTATCAGGAAGGAATTTTGTTTTTTGTAAATATCACTACCTGCCAGTACAGCAAGTGACAGCAGGTAATTAGTTTGAAATTATAGTCTCAGTGACCACAAGTTTTCTTGCCAGAGGAAACAAATGCAACGGACTAGTCAATCGCTGCTTGACAACCTCATGGTAGGTGGACAGGGATTTTCCTGGCCATCCCAATCCATTGCCTTGGTCAAGGAAAGGACAGGCAATCCAAGCAGCCTCTTTCTTCTGATGCAAAGGTTCATGTTCAGAACCCCTTAGACTACTGCAGCCAGCTACATACACCACGTCACAACCACCCACACAATAACTCACCCAGTTTCTAGGCAAGAGCAATACCAGTGTGGTGCTGTATGAGGTCCAGCAAAATCTCAAATAACAGACTACACACCACAGCTGATGTGGGTAAGGTGGAGCCATATCCCCATTGTCAGGCACCATTAAAAGACAACACAAAACATGCATAAACCCCATACAGATTTGGCAGACGGGTCACAAGATCCAACCCAACCTATGAACACAACCATATGGAGAACCCCACACCACAAAACACTGACTCAGCCAGGTAAGTACTAGTCTGTGAACGCCCCAGCCGAGAAGACGTCCTGTGAGCTAACTCAGAGGTGAGAACACATGCTCTGCATCAAAAGCACCAAGAAGACAAACAATTGTGATCATCTGCCATAAATAAAAAATGTGTAACATAACATCATATTTGTGTAGGTCGTGATCGCCACTAAACACATTTTGTAAGTGCTCACTTGCACACCTGACTGTGGCAGGGTACCTGGAGAATGCCATGTCACCATCCACAGAGCAAGTCCTATAACTGATGGGCATCACAAAGGCCCAGGCCTTGGATTTGCCAGGACATCCACCTTGTCCTTAGCAACCAGCTACACAAGCTGACCGATTGTAGGAAGTAAAATGGTTAAGGAACCTCCTTCCTTTGTCATAAAGAGGTCTTGGCTTCATAGCAGTCAAAGCCCTCCTCATGAATGTGCAAGAGCTCTATGCGACAGACAACAGCAATGAGGATTATTGAACCCCTGGGCTGTACTTGAGTTTCCTAAGGACCCTTGGAATGGGTAGTGTTGGAGGTAAAGCACAAATGAATCTCCCTCTCCAGTCAATCATGAGTCAGCCCCAGGGAACTTTGATTCCTGACAATTTACTTCGAGTTCAGAAGAGTATCAAAGGCGTTCAGGACTCTCTGGTTGGACTGTCACTCATATGGAGTTTGGGCGCTTTAACTCAAACTGTCCTCCCTCCGGTTTAGCCCCGCTGTTGTGTGGGACACCAGAAGCTGAAGTCTCAATTCCAGATCTCTGTTGCCAGAAGACAGAGCAGATTGAGAGCCACCATGTCTCCAAGAATAAAATAGGGTTGTGATATTTTCAGTTTGGACCATTCCCGCCAGAGATATGTTCACAGGTAACAATATTTTAGGGCTAGGAAGGCAGTATTTACACCAGTACATGTACGTGGAAGGATGTCTTTGACGTCTTCCATAAAGCACCAAAGAACATGTCAGAGAAGTGTCCAGCCCCCTCTCCACCCCCAACTGAAATGGCTACAGAGAATTGCAGTTGTGAGAGGCAGACAAGCAGAAACGTGGGAGCATGCGCGTGTTGGTGAACAGGACAGGGTTGGGATCCTTTCTTGGACCGGGAAGTGATCTCAATGGTTTGCCACATGAAGCTGTAATGAATGCATCTGCAGGCTGGTGCATGGGAACCCGATGCATGAAGCATGAAGGTCCAGAAGTCTCTGGACCCACCAAGCTGTCCCACAGCTGGGCTCTTTGATGGCCATCTCTCTCTCTTGCTATGGAAGTCTCTTGCAGGTGCTGTGGCCAGAAATCCAGTCAACACTCACAAAGCTATGTTTAGACCAGAGAGGAGAGCATCTTGTGTTGGTAGATTGAATCCTCTGTGACAAACTATAGTTGTTTGTGGCCCTGAAGCAGAATGCCATGAAAATATGTGTTTTTTGGTAAGTCTACTGAGCAGTCCCTGTCATAGTGGAGAGTTGAATTCTTTATTAACCGTACGATTACTTAAAATCTTTACAGTAAAACACATTAATAAATAAAACCCACCCCTCCCGTCCGCCCACCCCCAAGGAACTTCCCAAAATTCGAAGTAAAAAAAATGCACCATGCCTGCATGGGCGCAGTTTATAGCAGTATGTCCCTTAGAGAGACTACATTAAAGTAAGTTAAAATGTCAGAACGCTCCAGTTCATGCCAATATTTGCTTAGTCCTATGAGAATCCCTGTTTATATAAAATCCGTCAGTCACTGTTACAAGTTCTAGTTGTGCCCCCTTCATGGCCCCACTCTCTCTTGTAGTCTGGTTGACCACGCTGTGGGCCCCTAAGTTGAGTAACTTCCGTCAGGGTAGGGGCACCAGCTGATTTGATTACTGGGACGTTGAGGCCCTGGGGTCTACGATCTGTTGCTGGGGGTCAAGTGCTATTCTTATTTGATAAGTGAACTTGCCGACTCTAGCAAGTAAGCAGGTAGTTGTTTCTGTAAAGCACCATTCCGAGGCATCCCTGCACGTTCTCAAGCCCTTGTCCTTTTGGGCTGGGCACAGCAAACGATGGCGGTCCGCGGCTAGTTTTGGGCAGCAGCATAAGAGTTGTAGCCAGGATTCCCTGTGGAAGTTGCATAGTCGGCAGGAGACAATGTTGTCTTTTCGAGCCCATTTAGGGTTGAAGTCCAGGATCCTGAGGGCAGTGAGGCGAAAAAACAGGATTTGCTTTCTCGCTTGAGCTGAGAGTGGGTCACGAATGTAAGGTTGAGCTTTCCCGGGAGTGTATGAATTGTCTAGTGACAGTGTGAGAGAATTGTACCGGAGTGAGGATCGATCCAGTTCGAACGAGATAGTCTGGACTTGGCGCTTCACGGCTTTGGCCCAGGCAGAATTAGGAATTTCAGTAAGGGGCATGCTCCCTGCCTCTATTTTCAAGCAATCTATAGTTTGGTCCAGCTTGGCGTGCCACGGGGTACCCTCAGTCCTAAAAATCCGCTTTAAAGAGTGTTTAAGATTCTTTTCTGGGGCTTTCAGTACTCTAATATTTTATTAGGTCCCCCTGAAGTTTCAAGTCCGGTCTGTTTAGGCCTATTTCCAGCCTTAGCCTGGTGTTTCTAGCATGTCTGGGCGCCTGCAGCACAGTTTTGTATGCTTTTACCCGAGCTGCGTTGATAACTTTCGTTAGTGCGCCTTGAAAGGCAAAGTGACCGTAAGTGATTGCAGGCATTAGTTTTGCCCTGAGTACAGTCAACATGGGCTCTATCGATGGACTTGCTAGACGATAGCTTAGTCGTCTAAGAGCCAGAGTTATTTTGTTAATTCTCGGCCTTAGCTCCCTTATGTGTTTGGATGCTGTGGCCCGCTCTGTTACCCATACCCCCAAGTAATTATAGGCTGTGGTTGTTCTAATTCGATGCTCGCCAAGGGACCAGGTTACATGCTTTTTGTGGGGGTATTTACCAAAGATGATTATCTTTGTCTTATTTTCATTGATTTGCAGGCTGTTTTCCTGATTCCTGTCATAGTGTTGCACTGCTGCCAACCCCTGTGTCAGGTGAGTTTGGAGGTAGTAGTGGATACCTAGGAAAGCTTGAGTTTTTCCATTTCTTCTCGCTCATGCGACAAATGACCGTTTCCTGCTCTACAGTCGGCTGTACTAAAGGAGTCTTGAACTGGGCGGGCTGTGGCCAAGAGGGGCTTGTGTGAGTGGTGAACTCTGGAAGAGACTCGCTCAAATCCCTAGTGATGTTCCTCTGAGTCACAGGAGTATGGAGGGATTCAGCTCGCAGTAATATGAAACAAGCACTGGCAAAGCCAATGGATCTCAGCAATACCAGAGCTGTTGGCGTTGTCAATGTCAGTGTCTTTTAGCCATGCTGAATAGCAGCACAGCTGCTGTTCAGCACGGCTGAAAGTCATGTAAAAAAGGGCTATGACCCAGCCTGCGCTGTATTCTGAACCCACATATTTGAGAGCACTGCACAATTGTCACCTAACCTCAATGAAAAAAACGAAGGTTTTATCGATGATTTTGTTTTTGAGTGTTTGTTTCCCTTTGCTGGTACTACGTTTCCTATTGTAAAACGTGTGTGATTTTACTTCCCATTAAGGTGTGTGTCCAGACTCCCTACAGTTAAGGACTTAAGGGAAATGTTTAAAAAATCCTAAGCACATGGCGGCCACTTCAGTTTTTTCCCTGAAGTAACACACGACCACGCACACATGCACCAAAGCCCCAGTGCTGCTGTCTCTGAAAGTGGGAGAGGCAAGGGAGGCGGAGCTTGCTCAGGCCGGATTTACATACTGTTTAGCAGGCACGAAAGAGCAGTAAAAGATGGGGAAGGAGGCGTAAAAGAGAAATGAAAACAATCTCCATCCACAATACCTACAAAATGGGGAACTGTGCAGTTTTCATGTTTATATACCGTTGGGAGAGGATGTAGTGTAACGGCTAGAGTGGCCGACTTTATATTTGGGGAACCAGGTTTGTGTCTCAGCAGGAGGCTCAACATCCTGTGATTCTGGGCAAATCACTTATTCTCTCTGTGCCTAAAACTTAATGTGTCCATCTGTAATGCAAATGGTGCTCATGTAAAGTGCTCCAATACCTTCGGGTTGAGTTTGCCTATATATAAATGCAACAACAAAAAAACTTAACACCAGCTTGCAATTTCGCTGGTTGGCAGTTAGTGCAGTTTAAAAATCTATACATATTTCGAAATGAAGTCAGGATGGGAGGAGACAGAGCTTGTAAAAACACAAGTGTAGGAAAGTGGGTTTCTGTTGCAGTAACCCCCCCACTTTTTGCCAGGCTACTGATGCACTTTCACTTGATGTGCCCTGGGTTCCCGCCAATCAGGTTCCCAGGGCCTGTGTTCTTTCCCAAAAACTAACCATTGGCATCTCTGGCCACAGGTCAGCCCCTGGTAAATGGTACCACAGGTACCCAGGGCACTGTGACCAGGGAAGACCTCTAAGGGCTGCAGCACTTATTGTGCCACCCTTAGAGGTCCTGTACCCTTACACACACACACTGCCTTTGCAGGCTGCGTGTTTTGGTGCAGAACAAAGTGAAGAGTCGACATGGCACACATCTCTGTGTGCCATGCCTACAACCCACTGCCCTGGCATAGATCAGTCACCCCTCTAGCTGGGTGCACTATACCAGTGGTGAGGGTACAGGTGCATGAGCCCTATACCCCTACAGTGTCTAAGTCCATTCTTAGACATTGTAAGTGCAGTGCTGCCATTAAGAGTATATATGGTGCTGGGAGTTTGTCATTACGAACTCCACAGCACCATAATGGCTACACTGAAAACTGAGAAGTTTGGTATCAAACTTCTCAGCACATTAAACTCACACTGATGCCAGTGTGGGATTTAATGAAAAATGCACACAGAGGGCATCTTAGAAATTCAGCCAACCAGGGAGAGGCTCATGCCCCCCTCCCACAGGAGGGTTGCATAATAGGGGGTGTACCCACCCCAGGGAAGGGACCCATTGGTCCCTGCCTTTTACCTACCTGTAACGCCCCTAAATCTAGTATTTAGGGGGCACCCCTGAACCTTGCTTCCTCAGACAAGAACCTGCAAAAAGAAGAAGAAGAAGAAGAAGGACCGAATAGCCGTACAGCAGCTAACAAGAGGAAGACGCCAACTGACTTGGCCCCAGCCCTACCGGCCTGTCTCCCCCTCGGACCTGCTCCTGCAAAATCCCGGTGTGTCCTGCAGCCAGCATCCTCGAAAACCCCGGAGGACCTGCATGCCTTCAACTACAAAGACTCTGTCTCCCGTGAACACCGGATTTGTTCATCTGCAACCTCTGGCTCCGGCCGGACACCGCGGATCCGCCCCACTCTGCACCCGCCGTCCACGGCCCGAGCTCGAGTGGGCAAACACCACGAGGAGGTCACCCCGGCGATCCTGACTCGAGATCCGGCAACACCTGACCTGCCTCAAGCCTCCAGCCGACGCCTGCAGCCTAAATCCAGAAGGCCCCCCCTAACCGCGACCAGGAGCTGGTAAGAAGATCCGACCCCAAAAGGCACCCCTGCACCCGATGCCCCACGGCCTTGTGTGCCCAAAACGACGGTGCCTAGCCAACCCCTAACTTCCTAACTTACCTCTCGAAGTGGTGGTCGCACCCAGAAGACCTTTGTCCCCGAGCCTGCAGTGCCTTTGCAAACCGGAGGTTCCCCATTGAAACCAACAGGGCGCCCGACGTTGAAACATCACCCTGCACCCGGCCGCCCTAGTGCCGCTGAGGGTGCACCTTTGGTGCTACTTTGTTTCCCAATTTGCCCTGAGCTAAAGTCCAGGAGCTTGGCTTCCACAACCCAGTGGCCTGCTTGCCAGCAGCCACCAACCGGAGGCCCCCTATCCCCCATTGGATAACATTGGGCCTCAGCACTCTGCACCCGGCCGCCCTAGTGCCGCTGAGGGTGTAACAAGAGTGCATCCTTGAACGTGGGGGAACACTTGTTCTAGCCCCAGAAGCTTGACTCCAAAGACCGATTACTTACCTGGTAACCGTTAACTTAATTTCTCTCCATAGGAACCTATTGACTGTTTTTCTCTGAAAAATGTTCTAAGTGTGGAGTTGATTTGTATGGAAACCTGAAAAATAACAATTGTGCAAAACTGATTTTACTTACCTTTTCTCTAGGAAATGTCCCAGTGTGATATCTAGGCATATCACACTGAGTACAAAAAGTAATCTAAAAAGTAATCTCAAAAGTAACGTAAAAGTAACTTACCTGTAATTTTCATTGCAAAGTCGATACAAAGTATATGTACAGAATTTCACAGTATTGCATTACCAGTACTTCAAACTGTAACCATTTCAAAGCATATTTACAATTGCATTTCAAACTGTATATTTACTGCAAAGTATTTATCAACTTACCTGTGCCAGGCTTGCTTGGTTCTAGGAAATAAAATAACTAAAAGAATATTTTTATACAAAAACAATTGGTCTGAAGTTCAGTCTTTGAGTGTGTGAATTCATTTGCTGACTGAGTGTGTACAACAAATGTTTAACACTGTCCTCTGATACTGCCTTACTGCTCGACCACACTACCACAAATAGAGAGTGAGGTACTATCTAACTTTACCTCTGCCTACCTTTGGGGATCCACTGGACTCTGTGCACACTATACCTCACTTTGGTATAGTGGATACAGAGCCAGCTTCCTACAACAAGCACATGTGTGGAGACTTAAAAACAATGAAAAAAGTAGCTCCTAAAACGGGAGTAGTGGATGAACACAATTACTTGGTCCATGCTCTGGGGGAGGGCTAAACACAAGATGAGGCATGACGCATGCATGCAATGGACAAATGGGGACAAAGGATATGAGAGTGACGATGAAGCAAGCAAATGGTAAGTGTATGGGCAGGCTGAAGCCGACAGATTGAAAACAACATGGGCAATGCGCCACAGGAACGTTCTGCAACCCACATAGAAAGAGCAAATCTCCATTATTGATTGTTTATGTGGAGGAAGGGACACCTTCCTGCACATAAACAATCATTCCCTGCAACGCAGGCACCCTTGCACTATGGTGCATGGGTGCCTGCGTTGGCGCTATGCAGCTAATTTTAGCGCCAGCGCTAAGGAAAACACAGAATTGCACCGTATTGTTGTATATACGGCATATCCCTGTGTTTTGAAAATGTCGGAATGCAGCACTGCCAAATTTGGCGCAGCTCGGGGCTATGACATTTCCTTGTACATATGCCCCCATGTCTCTTCAAGACAGTGCATGTGCTGTCTAGCCGAGACTTAAAAGGAGATAAAAGAGCTCTACCTTCCAGTGCAGCAAATCAGTAGTATTGTGCCTAGAAAAAACTGGCTTCATCTCAGGGTGCAATGTGCACACAGGCACTGGAAGTAGGTGTCAGGGGTGCTGCAGCACCCTGAAGATAACCATGCTGGAGTTAATAGGGTGAATGAGCAAAAAAAAGAGGTCTTTAAATTTTGTTTTTAGCTTCTCACATTTATTGTGCTTTCAAAGACCGAGGTCAAGCTACATCTTCTGACAAATTTCTGCTTATTCTTATAACATGGAAATGAGTGCTTACTTTTTAGGTCTCGCCTAGCGTGCAGCGCAGCATGCGCTGCTCGCGTAGCGAGATTTATTGGGGTAAAGGTATTTTCTGTAGAGGGACTTCTGTTACCGCCCATGCTTTCAATTGGGCAACGTGGATATTTATTTAAAACCCTGCATTTCGATTGCTTTATAGGGTTTTTGGTTACCGCCCTGTGGCTTTTTTTGTGCACGCCCTTGGGGACACCGAGTCTACGGCTTCCTTCAGTTTTATGGCTTTTCTCTTATCTGATGGGCGTGTTAAGGGAAGGTTCAGGGAGAGTTCAGCAAGCATGCCTGGGGTTTCTTGTCTGCCAGCTGTTCCTCCTCCCTTTGCTGCTTCATCTGAAAGTGCCTTCCCTGGTGTATATCTCAGCTGTTGTTACATGAGTCAGTCTGGGGCGTTAAGGCATATTTTAGAAAGAGACAGACAACAGAGTTCACGACTACATGGTGACTTTCATTAATGTTCGCGTGTACCATTGTTTGACTTGTTTTGCTTCTATTTTTTAAACTAAGTTCTTCGGCGGAAACATCAATAGTGTGCCCATTTTCCGTGACAAAATTTAAGTTAAATCAGGTATATATGGGTGAGTCTGTCACGGTACCGAAAGCACCGCATTATTCCAGGAGTGCGCCTGCCACGCTATGGGTAGCACTGCATTATTCCTGGGGTGTGTTTATCATGATACTGAAAAGCACCACATTATTCCAGAAATGTCTCTGCCACTTCACCTTAGAGCACCTCATTATTCTAGGAGTGTCTCTGCCACAGTACTTGAATGCACCACATTATTCCAGGAATGTTTCATATCCACTTCACTGTATAGCACCGCATTATTGCAGGAATGTTTCTGTCACAGTACCAGAAAGCACTGCATTATTCAAGGGGTGCGCCTGCCATGGTACAGGAAAGTATGCCCCCTGGAGAAGCACAGTGGGGAATGTCTTGGCGTGTTGGTGCGCCAACCGGGCCCTGATTCGGAAAGACGGGGGCACGGGGGTGCCGGAGCTCTCACATCCATTCCACTGTGTTCTCAGTCGGGAAGCGGCCCTGCCTTAGAGCTCTTCACTCTATTTTCTCTCTTTCTGACTTCGAATGAAAGGCAGACTTTTCGTGCACAGGTGAGAGGGTTACTCGCTATAGAAGTTGCATTTTTTACTGCATCATGCCGAACTCTTTTGCAGAAGGCTGTTCACCACATGTTTGGGGCATCATGGGGCTGGTGCTGGTGCCCACTGTAGCCCTGTCAGAGAAGCCCCTCAGACTCGAAGCAGAGGGGTTAAGTGCAGCCTCCCAGGCCGTGTGGCACTGGCTAACAGGTTAAAGAAAAGCCTCCAGCATAGACTGCCGTCCTTTTACCTGATTTCATCTGTTTACAAACATCACGGCTCCAACACACAGAATAAGCAGATGGACATATGCGGTGATGGCCAAGGCGTGAAGGTAGCCTGACCCAGTAGTGCTGCGTGTATCTCAGCGTGCAGAATGTGTCTCTTATTACACGTATTCATATAGCGCACAGATGTAGTATGAATCTGTTAAAGACCCACAGTGACAGTGTGACGTCAGTTCACCCAGCTCAGTCGGCTGCAAGCAATAAAGGCTTCAAAATGGCCTTCATCACCTTCTCCGAGCTCCTTGCAGATAAGCCTGTTGTGGAGCAGATACCAAGGAAGATAAAAGGAGTACCAACTCTAAATTAAGTGCCGGAGTCACTTATTTTTGTGACTTGCTGCATAGATGATGATAATGCCAATAACAATGTAAATAACAACAACAAAAACAGCAGACTCCTGGGGAGAGCCAATGCGGAGACTCCAACCCAGTTCCCCAGTTCAAAAGTTGGCAGTTTCGTTTCTTCGGTACTTCCTTCCAGTATTTTTATAATATTGGTAGGCGCAAACACATGCTAAACATAACAATAAATACTTCTGTTGTTTGGGTATGAACGTCTCTTGCAGGGTAAATGTAGTCCAGTGTAAAGCTCCTTAATAAACAATTAAATAAAAAAATACTCCAATGGTTTGTGAGGTTTGATATCATACTTTCACACTGGTGTTTCGTGAAAGGTGTTGATATGTAAAAATATCACTCTCGTCTTCTGGTCTTAGAATGCACCGCATACAGGAGTTTAACTAGCACACTGGACTGTTTACTAAGCATGATAACAAGGAGACCTAATTTAATCTCTGTTGACTAAAGTAATTGAAGAAAGAGGCGTGCCTGTATGCCCCCGGATAAACAGTTTCTTTCCTTGTGACTGATAACGGCCCACCAAAGGCCTTTCAGCAAGACTCTAGGGCAGCAGGGCGTCCTTTGCAAAATGTTTAAAACTGTGCACTTTGGTTGAAACACTTTCCATTCCGTGTATCAAGCAAGCATGTATTCCTAAATCACACTGCATGACCCAGAGAGCAGTAATTGAATAGCTATTCAATCCCTGGTTTTATTTCTTTCCTCTTTTTTTCTTTCAATTTGTGCTCCATAATTTCAGGGTAACACTTGCAAATTATAATATAGATAAGAAGGGAAAGACACACTCCTTTCACATGCTCCTAGTTGTAAAACCAAGTGAACCAAGAATAGTACTTGACACATAGGTTGAAAGCTTCAATCATGTGTTGTGCATATCAAAGTGACAATGTGGAAAGAAAGCAGGCTGGCTGGCTCCATAGTCTGCAGAGATCTTATCATGCACTAAAGCAGTCTCCACAGGAAATGGACTCTAAACACTGTAAATTGCCCAAAATGACCATATGTTAAAGTGACGCAACACTTTAATGGATGTTTTCCACTTTGAATTCTCCCAGCTCTGCCCAGAAGAGAAACATTTTCATTTCAAACTGATTTGCCCAATGCTGTTCTATTCACTTTAATTCTAAATGGGAAGTTGTGCTTACTTACAATAATATTGTATGTGCGCAAATAAACGAAATGGATATGTTCCTAAAAAGCAGGGCATAAATAAATTAAATAAATGTCATTTTAAGTCTTTTGTTAAGGATAATATCATATTTTGGAATTCATTTGCAAGAGTGCCTGTGTCAACCATGGAGGTCTTGAGAACAAATGGCAGTACTTTCAGAACTTAGCCCACAACATGACTTGCTCATGATATGAATGCATTTTTGATGAATGCTTGAGTTCATGTTTTGTGGCTTGGAGAGAACACACACAAATCTAGTCGGGCGCAAATGCAATTTCAAAGTGTTAGTACATTAAAGTTAGATCGTTTGCCTTCAACAATGCATGTTATGAGTGTTACTTCGCTCTGTGACAGTTTGTGGTTCATGAATGGCAGCAAACAGCTGTGTTAAGAGATATATTGTTTGCATTAAATAATATATTTTGTGCAACTACTGATTACAAATTATGCAGCCCCTCTTTATAGTGCGGTCTGTGTGCAGGCACAAACTTATAGCATATTTAGTTTTAAAAGCCACCATATTTTTTGCATTTTACAGTGGTAGTGAGCTGCACTTTAAGCATGCCACTGACACTGTCCCAGCCCATTTAGTATATCCAATGCAGTAACATGAATTTTATTACTTTTTATAATAAGCACCACAGTTTTCACCTTTTACAGTGGCAGTGAGTTGCAAGTTAAGCAGGGTTTGCCGTTCTACTAACACTGCCCCAACCCTTCCAGTCTTTCCAACACATAATCCCAGTCCACAGAATTCCAGTACACTCAGAACTACATAATTACTATCCACATAATTCCACTGCACATCATGCCACATAATTCCACTACACTCATCCACTCTACACCACACAATTCCACAACAAACAATTCCAATCCAACCCACATAATTCCACTCTTCACCACATACATCCACTCTACTCCATAACACATGGGTAAAAGACATTTTCATTTACAACGTCAATAGCTCTAACTCTGCAAAAGCAAGACCTATTGGCATTGCACAAAATAAATTCAACTTCTCAACATGCCACATAATTCCACACCATATAATACTACTCCACACCATGCCACATAATACCACTCCAAACCATCCCACATAATTCCACACAATACCAAACAATCCAATGCCACACAATCCTACACCATACAACATAATTACATTCCACATAATACCACTCAGTGCAGCATAATCAAACTCCACATAATTACACTCTACTCAATACAACCTAAATACACCCCACATAAACGCACTCTATGCCACATTCCAACAATCCACATAAATGCTCTCCCCACCATGACACATACTTCCAATAAGCATACTTTCACTCAACCCCACAGACTACCAGGCCACACAATTCAACTCCAAACATGTCCAATACACACCACATAATTCCACACCAAACATATTTGAAATACACAACACAATTCCACAACACACCACATACCCATAATCCACACCACAGATTTCCACATCATGCCACGAAATTAAACAGCACACCACATAATTCAACTCTACAAGATGACACTCCACAACACACAATACCATTCAACATAATAAACTCCATAACACACAATTTGACTTTACATAAATCCAGTACACTTAATACCATATAATTACTATCCACATAATTCCACAGCACACCATGCCACATATTTCAACTACACAATGCCACACCATACCACACAATTCCACGCCACACAATTCCACAACAAAAATTCCAATACAACCCATCGCTCCAACTCACTTCCACCAACCCTGTAATCTCTCTCCCACACAACCACTGCCCCTCTCACTGCCACTACCCCCTCTCATTTTATAATCCCACTCCCCCCCTCTCATCCCTCCCTCCCTCACACTCCCTCTCTCCTCTCTATACTGCCTGCTCACACATGCTACCTTCTTGTACCTCCTCGCACTGTGCACTGGTCCACTTCTAGCCTTCCCCTACCTCTGGGTGCCTCTCCCACTCATCCCTCTCTCTCTTTCTCTCACTCTCTCTCACACTCTCTCACCCCTCTCTCTCGCTCTCTCACACACTCTTCCTGTCTCATGTGGTTAACTTCAGGTGTTCAAGCACAATTTCTTTCCGTGCCTTTTCAAGGTTTCCGTCCCTCAAACCCACGCTCTCCTCCTCTTCTTGGGGTGTCTTCTGCTTACACAGGCGCTCTCTCTTTATGCGTCTGTGGCCTGCTCTCCCTGTCTTTCTCTCACACTCCTTCTGCTCCTCGGTATGGAGTTTGTTCACCACTTCCTGCACAAACTACCTATCCCTCTTTATCTTCCTTTCTATTCTGTGCAGCTCCCACCCCTATCTACTCACCATACCACATAATTCCACTACACAAATACACTACACACCACTCAATTCCACCCCACACAATTCCAATCCAACCCACATAATTCGACTCCACACCACTTATATACACTCCACTCCACTCCAAAACACATGGATAAAAAACATTGTCACTTACAACACCAATAGCTCTAACTTTTGCAAATGCGAGACCTATTGCATTGCAAATGCTTGTCTTTTCTGTCTCTGACTGCAAAGTGAGATCATTTAGTACAGTGAACTATGTGAAAATCTGCTGAAGTACATAGCGTGTCATAAAAAATGCTATAGGATGTCAATTTTATTCTAACATACACCATTTAAATACCAGTAAATTAACTGTACAAGTATCTCAAAACATATCAGCCATTATGAAAGCACATGAGGCGCATTCTTTGGTAATTCAGAATTGTAATGAAAACCAAGATTTTAATACGATCAAAACAAATCGAGACGCTTTTTTTGGTGATGTGCAAATTATAAATATTTGCTGAAGCCCGATTTCCACCTATTATCTTTTTGTGCCAATATAGTTTTATCAGTAAAACTGCATGCCTGTGCAAATTTAGCGGCCATTTCAATGGAAAATGTGCTGCTTGTAAATGACAGTGTGCTACCACACCAAGGTTTAATATATTTGAGACATGGTGCTCTAAAATGCACTACAAGCTACTTTCTCCCAGGGCAACAGCATGTTTAAAGACTGTTTTTACCTTCTTAGTCCATTTGATACATCAAGAAAGACGCTTCAACTTCGTTGCCTTTTTTGAGACTACATCTCCCAGGAGAGAAAGAGGTGGCCAAGGGTTTTTATTTGGTGCTATATAAGGCGCCCCTTCATCCCGCTGTGTACGATGCTTGAACTTAATTTTCTTGTTGGGGACTAAATCTCCCAGAAGTCACTGGGGCCCAGGACTAGGAGGAGGTGGCCAAGGTGTGTGTTTGGTGCTATAAAAGGCGCCCTTTCGTCTTGCTGCGTGGGATGCTCGCACTTCATTGCCTTGTTGGCAGGGCACGAGTCGGGGGTACACTCGGGTGGACGGCGTCCACCCACTATTTTCACAGGGTGGGACACCGTCCGCCCTGCCAAGAAGTTGGGCCCCACTGAAAAATATGCTGAATTCGTCCTGGTGTATGTAATTTGCAAACACCGGGACACATTCAGCAGCGCCTGCATTTTGTTGTCTGCTTTGATCCTCAACAACATGCAGGTGGGGAGGGGGCTTTCTTAGTTCAGACACCTGCTGGGCCCATAACAAAGGCCGAATTTGAGGGGTCATCAGGGCTCCTTTTTAAGAGTCTCCTGGCTGGGAGCAGTGAGGAGCCTCACACATAGGAGCAAATGCAGCAGAGGGGAAACAAAGGCTCACACCTTGTTAGCACTTCACACATACTTAAGAAAGGCAGCTTTTCACTTTGTTCATTCCATTTACAAGATATGCATTCACTGTAAGAATGTCAGATGTGTTGGTCTTTTCCTGTATTTACACAAAATAAATGTAATTTATATAGTGCTTACTACCCCTGAGGAGGCGTTGAAATAATTTTTTCTTTTAAAGCACTATGAGTAGAGGAAGTTTACGCTGACAAAAGGCAACACTGTTTTATGTGTAGCTTACAAAAGTGTAAATCTTCTGCATAAATCAGGAGGGTTTCCCTGTATACTCGAAATGTGCTCCAATGTACTCATGATAGACATGTTAAACATATATGTGAGGGCTTAAGATCTGATGTCACTTCTTATTATGCCACTTCCTGCGATGTCACGTGCCGTGATGTCACGCGCCGTGATGCCACTTGCATTCTGATTAACTAGGTTAGTCCCCCCACTTCTTTTTTTAGGACTTTTGCCCTGCTTGTTGGAGACTACACCTACCAGAAGTCCCCGAGTTCCAGGAGGAAAAGAAGGTGTCCAGTGTGTTTTGCTTAGTTTTACATAAGGCGCCCTTCATCCTGCTGTGCGGGACGCCTCAACTTCATTGACTTGTTGGAAACTACATCACACAGACACGTTTTTGCTGTCCTCAGGGCTTTAAGTGGGCCGGGTCTCACCGGTGCTGAGCACCGGCAGTTTTTTAAAGGGGTCCTCGAAACGGGTCTCTGTAATGTAAGAAACTGGCTCTATATATACTACACCAAAATGAGGTATAGTGTGTATAGAGTCCAGGTGACTCCAGAGGTAGGCAGAGGTTAAAGTTAGATAGAACCTTACTCTCTAATAGTGGTAGCTTGGTCGAGCAGGAAGGCAGTATCAGAGGACAGTGTTAAGCATTTGATGTACACACTCAGTCAGCAAATGAAGTCACACACTCAAGAACTGAACTCTAGGCCAATTGTTTTTGTATAAAAATATACTGTTGTTTATTTTAGAACCAAGCAAGCCTGGCACAGGTAAGCATAAAATACTTTGTAGTAATAAGTTACTGAATGTCGAACAGTTTGAAAATGCAATGGAAATTGTACTTTGTTTGATTTACAGGGGAGCAGTAGTATGCAACACTTAGCAAATGCAGTACATTGGAATGAATAGGCTTTTTCAGTAAATTGCAGGTAAGTTACTTTTACATTACTTTTTCTAACTCAGTGCTGGATGCCTGGATTCAGCACTGGGACATTTCCTGAAAACATGTGAGTAAATGCGTTTTTGTTATTCGTGCGATTTTTAAAGAATATTTTCACATTTCAAAACTCCCCACGTAGAAACTTTTTGGAGCAGTACATTGAAATGAATGGGCTGTTTCAACAAATTGCAGGTAAGTTACTTTTACGTTACGTTTTCTAACTCAGTGCTGGATGCCTAGATTCAGCACTGGGACATGTCCTGCAAACAAGTAAGAAAACACGTTTTGGTTAATTGTACGATTTTTAAAGAATATCTTTAGTTTTCGAAACTCCACACTTAGTCGTTTTTTCAAAGAAAAATTGTCAATGTTATCCTATGGATGAAAAACAGGTTATCGGTTTGCAGGTTAGTAAACGACTGTGGGAGTTAAAGTTCTGGGGTTAGAACAAGGGTTCCCCCAGGGTCAGTGATGCACTGTTGTTGCACCCTCAGCGGCACTAGGGAGGCCGGGTGCAGAGTGTTGAGGTCCAATGTTATCCTATGGAAGATGGGGGGTCTCCGGTTGGTGGTTGCTGGCAAGCAGGCCACTGGGTTGTGGGAGCAAAGCTCCTAGGGTTTAGGTCAGGGCAAATGGGGAAACAAGTTGGCACAAAAGGTGCACCCTCAGCCGCACTGGGGCGGCCAGGTGCAGAGTGCTGTTTCGACGTTGGACGCCCTGTTGTTTTCTATGGAGAACCTCCGGTTTGAAGAAGCACTGCAGGCTCGGGGACGAGGACCTTCTGGGTGCGACCACCACTTCGAGGGTAAGTGGGGATGTCTTGGGTTGGTTAGGCACCGTTGGTTTGGGCACACAAGGCCGTGGGGCGTCGGGTGCAGGGGTGCCTTTTAGGGTCGGATTTTCTTACCCGCTCTGGTCGCGGTAGAGGGGAGCCTCTGGATTGAGGCTGCAGGCGTCGTCTGGAGGCTTGAGGCAGGTCAGGAGTCGCCGGATCTCGGGTCAGGATCGCCGGGGTGACCTTCTCGTGGTGTTTTTCCACTCGAGCTCGGGCCGGGTTCGGCGGGTGCAGAGTGGGCTGGATTCGCGGTGTCCGGCCGGAGCCAGAAGCTGCAGTTTAAACACGTCCGGTGTTCACGGGAGAAACAGTCTTGGAAGTGAAGGCAGGCAGGTCCTCCGGGGTTTGTGAGGTTGCTGGCTGCTGGACACACCGGGATTTCGCAGGAGCAGGTTCGAGGGGAGACAGGCCTGTAGGGCTGGGGCCAAGTCAGTGGGCGTCGTCCTCTTGTTAGCTCTGCACGGCTCTTCGTCCTTCTTCTTCTTTTCTTCTTGTAGGTAAGCTGGATCTGAGGAAGTAAGGTTCAGGGTGCCCCCTAAATACTAGATTTAGGGGCGTTACAGGTAGGTAAAGGGCAGGGACCAATCGGTCCCTTCCCTGGGGTGGGTACACCCCCTATTCTGCCACTCTCCAGTGGGAGGGGGGCAGTAGCCTGTCCCTGGTTGGCTGGGTCCCCCCATCCTCAAGATGGCGGGGACTCGAGGTTGTGCTTCACCTCGCCTCCCCCACCTGAGGGGTGGAGTTGGCAGAGGTGGGCACACCTCCCTTCCTCACTTGTTTTTCCCGCCGGTTCTCCCGCCCAAAATGGGGGCTAGAACCAGTGGGGACCAGTTGCTGAAAGCAGCAAATGGTCTGGAGAGGCTCACAAAGGCGGCATGCCTTTGAAGCTTCACCTTCGTGAACCCTGCCCATCCTGGGGGAGGAGGCTTGGCACCTCGTCCCAGGATGTGCATTGTTTCAGGCCCCCGAGAGCAGCAGGCTCTCGACCCAGGGGTCCAGAAACATGTCTGGTGGTGGCAGCTGAAGCAGCCACTCAGCCTGGACACTAGAGGTGGGTTAGGTTTCAGTGGGCATCTTCTAAGATGCCCTCTGTGTGCATTTTTCATTAAAACCCACACTGGCATCAGTGTGAGTTTAATGTGCTGAGAAGTTTGATACCAAACTTCCCAGTTTTTAGTGCAGCCATTATGGTGCTATGGAGTTCGTAATGACAAACTCCCAGCACCATATACTCTTAATGGCAGCACTGCACTTACAATGTCTAAGAATGGACTTAGACACTGTAGGGGTACAGGGCTCATGCACCTGTACCCTCACCACTGGTATAGTGCACCCAGCTAGAGGGGTGGCTGACCTATGCCAGGGCAGTGGGTTGTAGGAATGGCACACACTCTTCACTTTGTTCTGCACCAAAACATGCAGCCTGCAAAGGCAGTGTGTGTGTGTGTAAAGGTACAGGGCCTCTAAGGGTGGCACAATAAGTGCTGCAGCCCTTAGAGGTCTTCCCTGGTCACAGTGCCCTGGGTACCTGTGGTACCATTTACCAGGGGCTGACCTGTGGCCAGAGATGCCAATTGGGTACAGTTTTGGGGAAAGAACACAGGCCCTGGGAAGCTGATTGGCAGGGACCCAGGGCACATCAAGTCAAAGTGCATCAGTGGTCTGGCAAAAAGTGGGGGGGTTACTGCAACAGAAACCCACTTCCTTACAATCGGGCTCTGTTTTGTGCCCTGGCACAGGCGGTCAATTTTTTTCTGGACTGCAGTGACAGAAGGCACATCGATGTGCGTGTGCTCACACTGCTCACTTGTCACTAGTGGAGAAGTTACGGCATGACGTCATGCCAGGTGAGCGTTGCAGGGAAAGGAAAATCCTTTAAAGAGAGTAATTTTCTCTCTGGATTTCCCTTCTCTTTTTGAAACTCAGGAGCAGCAACATTGTCGTGGTGTCACCAGGGCTTTAAGTGGAAGCTTTTTCATTATTATATTCAAGCAATAATTGCTGCCTATTTATCTTATTTTTTTTGTTTAAATTTGTATTTATTATGGTTTTTGAACATTTTGTAACAACCAATATGTATGCCATACTTCATATGCTGCCTAATTATCTAATGCAACCATTGATAAAGCCAATAGTCCTGAGTTGTTGTAGGTATGATGCTACTTGTTGTATCATATATCTGGATGCAGTGACAGAAACAGCAAAATAAAAGTCGGGCGGCACACTATGCTAAGCACAGATTTTTAACCTACGTGTTTTTAAGCCACGCCCTTAATTACATTGGCCATGCCCCTGTGAGAGACCCCCCAGTTTTTTCATCCCACTTAAAGCCCTGGCTGTCATCACTTCCTTTTATGTCACCATGACATAGCCAGGTAACATCTCCGTCATCAGGTCAAAGGGGATTTCATGCCATTTTCTGTATGGTCATTTAAGGTCACTTTGGTTACCCAGGCACTATGATGAACTGATATCCACTGAGAACGGGGTACTAGAAAAAGCCTCCTTGAGCCACACCCCCATTTTGAAGAGCTCGGACACGATCAGCATCGTGCAAGGTTCCAGAGACCTCTAAAAACATTGCTGCTGGGTCTGTAACAAGTTGTGAACCTCACAGCTGTCCAGTCTTGGCCAGAGGACGTGTCAAGAGCCACGCTGTGTGGCATTGGGCACTCTGACATAAGAGTTTAAGAGGTCACGGTCCCAGGTGATGTGATGCAAGACCCTATTCTCCTCTCAGCGCGTCTTTTCCGAATACGCGACTAGAAAAGAGAGAGGCGCAGCAGTCCGAGTTCCAAGGTTTTGAAATGACTAGACCGTCCCTGTCCGAAACCCTTCAAAAGGCACCTTTTATTCAAAAGTGTTATATAAGAGAGAACAAGGACCCGTGGGGCGTCAGAGCACCTCGCATCAATACAGTTTATAACACACCATATACATCCAATACATATGGAAATAACTCCACATGTTGACACATAAATAACAAGTGCGATAGAGGCTGAGCTACTTCATCACAAATTTCGAGCCATTTGATGAAGAATAATACACGTCCTTTTCCGCTGTTACCGATCTTTCCCGTGTGGTCCCGGAGGACTACACCATCCAGCCTGCTTCACGCTTGGGGGACACAGCTGAAGCCAATTTGGGCAGCAGCGCTACAAGAACCAGCGCAGACTCCCGCAACGAGGGACGCGCGCGCAGACGAAGCCCGGACCAAGGGCGGGCCCGTCTGCGCCCATCAAAGCCCGGAGGAGGCTGGGCTGGACCACGGTATTGACATTTTTGTCATTTTTATTTGTGAACATTGACTTCTGAATTTTAAGTCCTTGCGCATGTCATTGTGTTTAAATTATAAACAGGAATACGGTGGTTATCAAGGGTTGAGACAGTGCTGTTGAGGGCTATTAGGATGAGCAAACGAAAGTCGCTAACGGGGCATGGGGTTGTTGGGACTTTAGATGCATTTTTAACGAGGGCGGAATCAGCCCTGATACACAAAATTGTCTTAACAGAGAGAAGGCTATCATTAGAGCCCCAATCCATCTTGTCCCAGCCGCAAAATGCCCCTTCTGTCCATTCAAGCGGAGAAATGGAGACTGTAATAACTTCCCCACCTGATATAGGCGTCTCTGTAGTTATGCCTCCTGTGGGTGCCCCAACTTTGACCTTATTGGACATACAGGAGCAACGTGCGGCAACTAGTAAACCGACTGTCGTCACACGGAGGCAGAAAGCCAAGATTAGCCAGAGGAAAGGGTTCACCCCACCAGCCAAAAAGAGGAAGGGGCAGGGCAGTAGCACCAATAAGCCTGTACATCCCAGAAATAAACCCATAGTATTTGTGTGCGAAAATAGGGAAAGTGAGCCAAATGGAGAACCTTCTTCGGCTCCAGCTGATATTTTACCAACCAGGGGGGCTATGGAAACGGATTATGTGGGCTTTTGGAATAAACTAGAGGACACCTTATCAATCCTTTTAAGGCCACTGATAACCACTCTATCCTCCATAGAGGAAAGGCTAGCAAGTTTGGAAGGGACTGTTAAAGGCCCCACAGCCACTTTACAAACTATAGCTCAAAATAGAGGTGAGGTTGGACTAACTTGTACTACATGTACCACATGTACGAGAGGGGTCCCTATATTAAATGCCATTCAGGGGTATTCTAATACTGGAACATCGTCTGATTCGCTCGCACGTAAACCATCAATTACAGCTAATCAGACGGTGGGATCCAAATCATCCAGCGACACTTCCCTAGCACGCCATCAGCACCACTCTGCCCCCTCCCCTTGTAGACAGAATGGGAGTAGAGAGGAGGACATTGATGACCGTTCCTCGAGACAGGCAATACTAGATGGGACAAGTGACAAACCTGGTACTGGGGGGGTGACCCCTCATAGGATAGTTTCCTCTAATTTGGTCAGGGGTATTTCGCTTGAACCTAGACAGTTGCATCTCCCCCCGGAAGCCACTCCTTATACACTGGTGTTGACCAATGTTCCTACACTTCCTCGTGGAGAGCTTGAGCATTGGTCAACCTTAAAAAACAAAGCATTACACTTCCTGAGTACAAAGACAGGTCTAAACAATATTTTGTTCTCTGAGTTTAAAATGGTGCGCCGAATACCGTGGGTTGGAAGCTCAAGCAAGTCGTTGCCTGGAGATTGTGTTGTGCTTTCTTTTAGGTCCCCAAGTCTGGTGAAGAATATACTGGACAGGATGGGTCAGTGGCCGGTTGGAAGCAGGGGAATAAGTGTAGTTGCCCTTGGCTTCTTTTATCGACCCCCTAGAACACCACAGTACCCTCTTGAGGAAGGAAATGCTATGGGCTTCACACAGCATAGATATGGTGTCCCAGTTCATAACCCCTTTGACCCTCTTTACTCTTTGGAGGAGGTTGACTGACTGGCTTCTCCAACTTTTAGGGTTGGAAGGCCGGGAGAGGGAAGTACTAAGAGCCCCACAACCAGGCCAATGGTCATGGGAGTTCCCCTAAGGGAATTGACAGGAGGGGTCGTCCCGTTGACACGTAAAAAGGTTTGTGGGGGGAGGAGAGAAGGTGTTGAGTGTTCGATCTCTGTACTGGAGCAACCTGTGTGCACCACAGGCCTGCCTGTGCCATCTAGTATGGACTCTATCACTGTTGCAAAGCAGATTCCAGCTTGCTCCCATTCCTCGGTGGTTGCCCCCACTTGCTCCTTTATCTCATGGAACATCTCAGGGCTACGTTCAAAGTTACAGAACCCAGTCTGGTGCGAATTTATCGGGAAAATCGACTTTGTATGTATGCAGGAAACCTGGGCAATAGAACCACTTCATATTAACGGCTTTAAGACCTTTCACACCAGGCAGTGAAGGGTTTGGGGGGGAAGACCAAAGGGTGGTATCTGTACATACATTTCTAACGGGTTGCCTTTAAACAAAATTGATTTCCATGCGGGTGACTGTTTTTATCATATGATTGTACTGACACTAAGTGCATCTCATTGTATAATATTGATTAATTTTTATAATAATGCCCCCTCTGAGCAACTTGGAGTAGTGGTAAAAAATTTAAGCGAAGAAATGAGGGCCATATGTAATGGAATCACTAAAGACACAATGATTATTTTGATGGGGGATTTTAACTGTGCCTTGTGTAATAATGCGGATTATAGAATGTGTGGTTTGCCAAACGATGAAGAACATAGTGCCCATTTTTGCCACACAAGAGTGGGGGACCCATTCAATGAGCTCATTTTTTGGATTTAGGTTATGGTAATGAGTTGCTGGCCACCCCAGTTCCCATGTCACATACTTTTAACGGGAGAGGGTTAACAACTACTATAGACTTTATTTTAGCCTCACGCTCGCACGCACACCCGGTTCTCTCTTTTACTGTGGGGGATAATGGACTGAGTGACCACTTCCCCCTTTCTTTACTGGTCAGGTTACCCATCTTGAGACCCAATAATTCTAACAAGACTACACAAAGTATTAGAAAGCATTGAACTGGACAAAACAAATGGATACACCTTAAGGTGGGCAAAAGTAGATCCAGACACCCTGACCAAAAATGTGCTTATGAAATTCCGCAATCGACATTTGCTTAAATGATTTAGCGCCCAATGCTAACATTGTGCACTCCTTTTATGAAATTTCCAAGGAGGTTAAGAACTTGCTAACTGTTCAGCATCGTAAGATTAAGAAAAATCATGGGTGGTTCGGACAAGAAATGCACCAAAGCTTATTCTAAGATGAAAAAAGAATTGCATAAGCAGCCCAGATCGTTATTCAGAGTCAGACAGGCTAGATTGGAATATAGAGGGGCAGTCTTCGAGAGGAAGCGTACTCTACGGAATGAAGCATGGGACTCTCTCCATAGTGTGGCGCAATTGAAGGATGGTGCCGCATTCTGGAAAGTCCTGAGGGCCCCTTTTCTATCTTCTAATGATGGCCCATCCGTAGAAATAGCTATTTCTGAAGAAACTTGGATTACACACTTTTCTGGGTTGTATAGCGACCTAGGAAACCAGGGATTGACACTGGCTGACACCACCAGTGACATTTATGACCGGGTCGATCTTAAAATTACCTTGGAAGAAGTGAATAGGGCCCTGGCCCTTAGTTTGGGAGGTAAGGCACCGGGTCCTGACGGGGTACCAGTTGATTTGTTTAAATTTAACGTGTCTTTTTGGGGGCCCCTATTGACCCAAGTTATTAACGCCAGCATCAAGTCCACCTTCCCCAAGACATGGGTGGAGTCCACCATAATTCCTATTTTTAAAAAGGGGGACCGCCATGACCCGGGGTGCTACAGACCCATTTCCCTGTTGGACTCTATGGTGAAAGTGGCCGGGCGGGTTATATTAGAGCGCCTGCAAGATTGGGCTGAGGACACCCAGATTTTATCTGACCTACAGTATGGCTTCCGTGCCGGACTAGGCACAATAGAACAGAGTCTGAACTTAGCCATCCTGGTGGGCAAATATACTAGAGCCAAACAGGGTAGCCTGTTCTTGGCTTTTGTGGACCTCACCGCGGCCTTTGATTCTGTAAGACATGAAAGGCTGTGGGAGGTCCTTGAGGCAACAGGGGTTGACCCCCATATAATTGTTTTTTTAAGACGATTGTACAGTGGAGCTGTTGCAAGTGTGTGGTATGGTTTGGGTGGGGAGTGCTCTAAGGCTTTTCCTATTAGGAGAGGGGTCAGACAAGGCTGTGTTCTGGCCCCCTTCCTTTTTAACCTTTATATTAACGGACTAGGTGAAGCACTAGTATCGAAGGGCAAAGATTTCCCCCAAGTTGGAGGTCGTCCCATTCCGGCACTCCTTTATGCGGATGAGGCTGTGCTAATGGCTCGCACCCAAAACGGCCTCCAGAGGGTCTTGGATAGTTTTAGCGAGTTTATGACGGACCTTGGTCTTAATATAAACATCTCAAAGACCTTTGTTATGAGATGTAGGCAAGGGACCCAGAGGACACGTGAAATATTTGTTGCTGGGAAGAAGTTGGCTTCAACTAAAAAAAATTCCTACCTAGGTATTTTATTTAATCATAAAGACACATGGGCTCAAACCATTTCTGCCAAAAATTGGCATTTAGTAGAGCAACCTCAGCTCTAGTAATCTTTGCTAAAAAGCTAGGAAGGAAACCACCCCCAGAACTCCTGAAAATATACAAGGTTAAGTGTATTACAATGGCATCTTATGGGGCAGGGGTGTGGGGCATCGCAAACACTCTCCCACTACAAATTGTAGAAAATTATTTTTTAAGGTACATTCTCTGAGTACCCCCGAGCACATCCTCCTATATTTGCCATGAGGAGTTGGGTCTCCCATATATCGCTGATCTTATAAAACTAGAGCCAATACTTCTGTGGCACAGAGTTTGGTGTAAAGATCAGACAAAGTTAAATAGAGAGATCCTGCAAGATAGCTTGAGGCTGGAAGGGGCCCTAATGATTCCCTGGATCAAGTTCGTACACGATTTTATGAACGATTTGGGACACCCAGAGTTTTTTTCTGATCCAACCACTTTACTGGCAATTCCAATTAAGACCTTAAGAAAAGAGGGTCTCCAATTTCTGGAATCCAGCAGGATGGCAGGGGAAGTTCCCAAAATCAGCGTCAGGCAACACCAGTTACTAATCACAGCCCCGGGATTGGAGCCGTACCTAACTTTTGTACCCGGGTCATTTGATAGATTTCTTCTAACAAGATTCAGACTGGGTAACGTTCACAGATTATTGTCTTGGCCGAAAATGAATGATTGGTCCCAGGTATTGCCTTTATGTCCGTGTGATAACACCTGCGAACAATCCACAATTCACCTAGTCCTGTTCTGTAAATTTTTTATTGACCCAAGGAAAATTTGGATAATTCCATTTTTAAGAAACTCAGGGTTAAGACAGTGCCGCCCAGCCCTGATTTTACTCCAGCTACTGGAAAACGAGCACACAGCATGGAGAGTAGCTAAGTTTTTAAAGAAGGCGTTTTATTTTAGGAAACGTACCACAATTGCTGAGTCGTAACTTGTGCATGTTTCCCTGTGGGTGCGTGATTTTTATAATAGGAAATTAATTGGAATTATTGATACCTTGTTTTCTGTATTCATTGAGAAGAGTTTTAAAACTTTCTGTTATTTCTTTTCGTAAAATTAACATGAAATGTAATCGATTTGATGTGCTTTTATGACTGCTTTAAAAAACAGCTGAATAAAGCTTATTTGATTTGATTTGATAATACACGTCAGAGATTCAGGCAAGGAGTTTACATTTTAATAAAAAAACAATTTCCTAGTTTTAGAGGTATTTACAGAGAAGGTCATTGGTAATCAGGGCACATCGAAAAGTGTATTTTGCATTGGGCAACAAATAAAGGTGCTGGGGCCAGCTACAAAGATAATATATCTATATATTTGCATGTATATATATTATATATAAATCAGACTATATATATATATATAGATACACACAAAGTCTGAATTAAACATTTAAGGCAAACCACACTATTTTGGACAAGTTAATATGGGTGGCAAGGTGCGGTGTCAGTATATTTGTCCATGCTGCCCCCGGGCACACTCATCATCTGGGTGGTGGGCCCTAGGGGACAAATAGAGCGGAGCCACGGTAGTCGGGACCCATCCCGCCCACCCCCCCCCCCCCCCCCTCCGCAGAGACGCCAGTATTTGAGAGAGGCAAGGTCTCGATACGTCATGACATTCCCCGCCCATCCTGAAATCCCGCCTGTTCTTCTTTGCAGTCTTCCTACCCCTCACCAGGGGGGTGATTCGGTTTTCGGTGTGCGAGAGTTACACTTTCAAAACCTCACATACCAACGTTTTTACCTGGTCTGGTTCCAGTACAGTATTAAACAGGGGCCTTCCGCGACTATTCCCCGCACTGGTGACATCTGCTGGTCTCGAGTTGAAATCTCTGCCTTTCATCTTTCTGAAGCCGATACATTAGGTACCGTTACATGTGGTGACAGTAACCACCTGCTATCTGCTTCACGTGGATGCAGCAACATTGTGGTGTACAGCGCTATAAAATAAGTGATAATTATAACCGTTATTGTTAGACGTCAACGATCTATATTCACTAGTATTCACCTAGAAGCCTTCTGTCACTTCAGAGAAGCAGATATCGGCGACGCTAGCGCCCAGAGAGACGAAATGTATATTTGGCACTCAGGCAGAAACCATCCCTCGCCGATATTCAGGCAAGAACCACCCCTCCCTGACACAAGACAGGACCCTGTGTCACTAGTGTCAGGGGTGGGCGAGTCCATCACTGACCCCCATCCATGGGCATTGCAACATCGGTACCCGGGCAGGAGTTTTCTCCCAAGTCTACACCGACAGGCAGGCAGAAAGTTTCTCTCGTTGGTGGCCAGGCACAGCGAGCCTGGCATCGTATGAATACCCCCTCTGGAGCATTACATCATGGGCACCCTGGCCAGGGCCAGCTGTCCGACACGCCGATACCCAGAGAGGGACACTCGGTCACCCGGAGCAGGCGGTACTGTGACCTCTACGGATGATTTTGCTGACATCTCTTACCTGGGTGGCGCCGGCGCTGCATCCGGCTGGGAGGGCGTGAAGCAGCATCGCCCCGCTCCCAGGCAGCACGCGGCCATGTCCCCGGCGCGGTCCAGCCCGCTCAGCCTGTCCGCGGCATCTGCCGTCCCGCCGCCGGCTTAAAATGCAGCTTTTAATATTTCAGATTGGTTCCATAATCCTCGATCAAAGACACACCGCCGGGATTATGAAAAACTGCAATCTACCCCCCCTCACCAGTCACCCCCCAGCGGTGACACTGTCTCCCGCCAGTGACAGCGGTCAGCCCTTTGCACCCTCCCCCGTGACTGTCTCACGCCCCCTCCCCCTACTGGCATTCTTTTCATCCCTCTGCCCTCCCCATGACACTGTGTCCAGCCTCCCTCCCCGGTGAGTCGCCCAGCTCCCTGCCCCACCCACGTTCACACTGTCTCAATGCCTTTGCTGCCCACCCCCACGTGACCAGCTGGAGCGACCTACCCCTCCCTGGCGACAATGTACCCTGCCTCCACCCCCTCCCACCCTGTCACCAGACGCGGTCTCTAGCACCCTACTCAGCTACTTTGTCCCCGGTCCCTCTCCGACCCCATCTCCCCCAAGTGGTACTGTCCTGAGCCCCCTGTCCCTCCAGCAAGGGCAGTGTCCCCAGCCACTTTTCCAAATGACACCGTCTCCAACCCCCTGACCCTCCCCAGTGGACACTAACCAGTGCTGTCCCGTTCCCCATGGGACAGAGTCTGCAACACTCTGCCCTCTGCCCAAGTCACACCGCCCAGCTTTTGCCCACCACTCACCTGTCTCACCCCCTGGCTCTGCCCCTTTTCTCACGGCACACAATCTGTAACTAATTGCCCTCTGCCCAAGTCACACTGTTCCCAGCCTTTGCCCTCCCCTCCACTGTCTGTTCCTCCACCTGGCACTGTCATGAGCTCTCTGCACACTGAGGACAGACAGCCTCCATCCATTCCCACTGGTCCCTCGCCAGTGATCCTACATCTAACCCCCTGCTCTCCACCCCCAGTGCCACCGTGCCCTCCTCGAAAGAATCCCAGATCTCTGCCCACCAAACAGGATTACTGTTCACAATCCAAAGCCCCACAAAAATGTCTCCAGTCCTCCGTCCTAGTACCTAACCACACTGTTTGTAGCCCACTGTCCTTCCCCGAATATGATGCCACTGCCCCAAGCCCTCTGCCCCCACTCCAGCGAGGCACACAACCGTCAGCCTATAGCGCCTCGAGGCGCGAGCTGTCGGCCAGCGCACTCAGCGTGATCAAATCAGAAATAACAAGCACAGGCTGTGGTGGCTCGGAGGAGTACCGCACTGCCCAAGCCCGGGAGCCGGACGGCTTTATTAAATCGAGGTGCTGCTGACGCGGCCAGTCTCGTGCGTGCATGAGAGATGGGCCTCTCTTAAAGGGGCCGGTGGTGCGTATAATGCATCCCGCCAGAAAAACAGCAGATTCAAAATAACAAACACTGTCAATCCAGTCACTCACCCCATGTAAGAACAAGTAACAGAATATGTTTTATTTTTGTCACTGAACATAGCCATTCGTTATGCTTTGAGACCCTGGAGGAACTAAGGCCTCGTTCTTCAATACATTTTAGTCTAAAATCCCTTGTAGTCATTTGTAACATGGCAGTTCTAACTCCGTTTGGGAATAGTTTCGACAGCTGTAATGTGCATCTGAAGTAATTTCTTCGTGTATTTGCTGTTTTTAGGTTCTATTTCAAAGGGGAACACACTTGCTTTTGCTATATTTTTTTTTACCAGCCATGTAAGTGGCAGTCCTCGCTGGGAGTCTGTGGAGTGCAGGTGGTAGCTGGGTGACTGTGCCCCCTTCACTGTTGGTCAGTGCATAGCTGCCAAGTTTCCTAGGTCAATTCGTGATGTGCTGCTCGAGTTCAGATTTTTTTTTCTTTAAATTCTGGGACTTGTAGTATCCTGTTTAATAATGAATAAACAAGACTACAAGCCCCAGAATTCAAAGAAAATATGAACTGGAGCAGCACATCAGGCATGGACTTGTGAATCTGGGCTGCTGTCGGTGGGAATCCTGGGTGTGCCTCTGTGGGGAGAGAGACAGGCCAACTAGTTGGCGAGCTCACAGCAAGGGAAGGAGAAGAGCCCACAGAGCAATGACTGAGAATTGCCTTCAAGGGTGCGCATACATGTTAGGTTGGCCGAATTTGTTCTAGGCCCGGTGCATGCATTTTTTTAAGCATCCAAAGTGGCTGGCTTTGTGAGTGTGAAAAACTCAACAGGCCTGTTGCTCAAAAGAGGCTGGCCACAGCACAATATAAACAAATTGCCTTGCAGTTACACTGACTTTGTAAACGATTCATTAAATAGGCCTTGCGAATTGCAAAGTCTTTGCCACTCATAATGTCAATATTGCGATGCCTTTCATATTGCAAAGAAAAAGGGGCGGTTAAGTGGCCACTACTCCTCTTCCGCGATATGCCAGAAACCGGTCCTAGGATGCTTGTTTCCGGTCCAGGGAAGACATGGCTTGGCAGTTCGGGCTGGACTGTTCCCATGAGGCACAGGGTCAGACTGATTTGCATATGGCCATGTCTGACCTGGGGTGGTGGAGTGAGCTAAAGAATGATGATGGATTAAACCCAGATCAGTTGACTGGGGGTGAGTGTTTGATTGGCTCAAACGTTCCGTCCATCATCCCCTTTTGTATCGCTTTGTTCGCCCTAAGTTGGCGGGGGTATGCCCAGACGTGGGTCCCTTGCTCACTTTGCCACTGGATTCAAGCAAGCCTGGCTGATGACGGCTGGAATGCCAGAAACCGGTCCTAGGATGCTTGTTTCCGGTCCAGGGAAGACATGGCTTGGCAGTTCGGGCTGGACTGTTCCCATGAGGCACAGGGTCAGACTGATTTGCATATGGCCATGTCTGACCTGGGGTGGTGGAGTGAGCTAAAGAATGATGATGGATTAAACCCAGATCAGTTGACTGGGGGTGAGTGTTTGATTGGCTCAAACGTTCCGTCCATCATCCCCTTTTGTATCGCTTTGTTCGCCCTAAGTTGGCGGGGGTATGCCCAGACGTGGGTCCCTTGCTCACTTTGCCACTGGATTCAAGCAAGCCTGGCTGATGACGGCTGGAATGCCAGAAACCGGTCCTAGGATGCTTGTTTCCGGTCCAGGGAAGACATGGCTTGGCAGTTCGGGCTGGACTGTTCCCATGAGGCACAGGGTCAGACTGATTTGCATATGGCCATGTCTGACCTGGGGTGGTGGAGTGAGCTAAAGAATGATGATGGATTAAACCCAGATCAGTTGACTGGGGGTGAGTGTTTGATTGGCTCAAACGTTCCGTCCATCATCCCCTTTTGTATCGCTTTGTTCGCCCTAAGTTGGCGGGGGTATGCCCAGACGTGGGTCCCTTGCTCACTTTGCCACTGGATTCAAGCAAGCCTGGCTGATGACGGCTGGAATGCCAGAAACCGGTCCTAGGATGCTTGTTTCCGGTCCAGGGAAGACATGGCTTGGCAGTTCGGGCTGGACTGTTCCCATGAGGCACAGGGTCAGACTGATTTGCATATGGCCATGTCTGACCTGGGGTGGTGGAGTGAGCTAAAGAATGATGATGGATTAAACCCAGATCAGTTGACTGGGGGTGAGTGTTTGATTGGCTCAAACGTTCCGTCCATCATCCCCTTTTGTATCGCTTTGTTCGCCCTAAGTTGGCGGGGTATGCCCAGACGTGGGTCCCTTGCTCACTTTGCCACTGGATTCAAGCAAGCCTGGCTGATGACGGCTGGAATGCCAGAAACCGGTCCTAGGATGCTTGTTTCCGGTCCAGGGAAGACATGGCTTGGCAGTTCGGGCTGGACTGTTCCCATGAGGCACAGGGTCAGACTGATTTGCATATGGCCATGTCTGACCTGGGGTGGTGGAGTGAGCTAAAGAATGATGATGGATTAAACCCAGATCAGTTGACTGGGGGTGAGTGTTTGATTGGCTCAAACGTTCCGTCCATCATCCCCTTTTGTATCGCTTTGTTCGCCCTAAGTTGGCGGGGTATGCCCAGACGTGGGTCCCTTGCTCACTTTGCCACTGGATTCAAGCAAGCCTGGCTGATGACGGCTGGAATGCCAGAAACCGGTCCTAGGATGCTTGTTTCCGGTCCAGGGAAGACATGGCTTGGCAGTTCGGGCTGGACTGTTCCCATGAGGCACAGGGTCAGACTGATTTGCATATGGCCATGTCTGACCTGGGGTGGTGGAGTGAGCTAAAGAATGATGATGGATTAAACCCAGATCAGTTGACTGGGGGTGAGTGTTTGATTGGCTCAAACGTTCCGTCCATCATCCCCTTTTGTATCGCTTTGTTCGCCCTAAGTTGGCGGGGGTATGCCCAGACGTGGGTCCCTTGCTCACTTTGCCACTGGATTCAAGCAAGCCTGGCTGATGACGGCTGGAATGCCAGAAACCGGTCCTAGGATGCTTGTTTCCGGTCCAGGGAAGACATGGCTTGGCAGTTCGGGCTGGACTGTTCCCATGAGGCACAGGGTCAGACTGATTTGCATATGGCCATGTCTGACCTGGGGTGGTGGAGTGAGCTAAAGAATGATGATGGATTAAACCCAGATCAGTTGACTGGGGGTGAGTGTTTGATTGGCTCAAACGTTCCGTCCATCATCCCCTTTTGTATCGCTTTGTTCGCCCTAAGTTGGCGGGGGTATGCCCAGACGTGGGTCCCTTGCTCACTTTGCCACTGGATTCAAGCAAGCCTGGCTGATGACGGCTGGAATGCCAGAAACCGGTCCTAGGATGCTTGTTTCCGGTCCAGGGAAGACATGGCTTGGCAGTTCGGGCTGGACTGTTCCCATGAGGCACAGGGTCAGACTGATTTGCATATGGCCATGTCTGACCTGGGGTGGTGGAGTGAGCTAAAGAATGATGATGGATTAAACCCAGATCAGTTGACTGGGGGTGAGTGTTTGATTGGCTCAAACGTTCCGTCCATCATCCCCTTTTGTATCGCTTTGTTCGCCCTAAGTTGGCGGGGGTATGCCCAGACGTGGGTCCCTTGCTCACTTTGCCACTGGATTCAAGCAAGCCTGGCTGATGACGGCTGGAATGCCAGAAACCGGTCCTAGGATGCTTGTTTCCGGTCCAGGGAAGACATGGCTTGGCAGTTCGGGCTGGACTGTTCCCATGAGGCACAGGGTCAGACTGATTTGCATATGGCCATGTCTGACCTGGGGTGGTGGAGTGAGCTAAAGAATGATGATGGATTAAACCCAGATCAGTTGACTGGGGGTGAGTGTTTGATTGGCTCAAACGTTCCGTCCATCATCCCCTTTTGTATCGCTTTGTTCGCCCTAAGTTGGCGGGGGTATGCCCAGACGTGGGTCCCTTGCTCACTTTGCCACTGGATTCAAGCAAGCCTGGCTGATGACGGCTGGAATGCCAGAAACCGGTCCTAGGATGCTTGTTTCCGGTCCAGGGAAGACATGGCTTGGCAGTTCGTGCTGGACTGTTCCCATGAGGCACAGGGTCAGACTGATTTGCATATGGCCATGTCTGACCTGGGGTGGTGGAGTGAGCTAAAGAATGATGATGGATTAAACCCAGATCAGTTGACTGGGGGTGAGTGTTTGATTGGCTCAAACGTTCCGTCCATCATCCCCTTTTGTATCACTACTCCTCTTCCGTTCGATTTACAAGACAAAAGGTCAAAAGATTTGGCAACCCCAGAATAGAATGGTAAACAACTGCCTTGGATAGTCAGGCCATTAATGTAACATATCCAATGTTGGACTGGCTTGGCACATTAAAGTCTTTGGAGACGGTCCCCTACTAGAGTAGGGATTGGGGCCTGGTTTAGAGACGGTCCCTTGGTGGTCCAGGGTGCTTCACTGCAGGTTTTCCCCTTATGAGCATCTATAAAGGTAAACATGTTTCTAAAGTTGCTTTGTGGAGGACCTCTTCTGTGCAGCAGGTCCTACCTTTCAGACACTGGCCTCTTCATACATGTCTGTACAGCTCATGTTCACAGTGTGCAGGGCTGCCCATGAGAGGGTGTGGCTTAAGGGTCAGAGCTGCAGACGTCGAAGCTGGGGATCCAGGTTCCAGTCTCAGCTTCGGCTCAACATTCTATGATTCTGGGCAAATCACTTAATCTCCCTGTACCTATGGACAGCGCCTAGAGACCCTCA
The DNA here is from genome assembly GCA_963921515.1 of Calotriton arnoldi. Taxonomy (NCBI): domain Eukaryota; kingdom Metazoa; phylum Chordata; class Amphibia; order Caudata; family Salamandridae; genus Calotriton; species Calotriton arnoldi. The sequence goes on from CAWUFW010000187.1 coordinate 54,860, forward strand.
CTGGTGATTTGCAGCGCTATACAAATCCAAGTATTATCCTTATTAGGCTTCGGTGCACGGCCCACCTGATGCCCTTTTGCAATGTGCTACTTTTAAGGTCTGGCCTTTGACACATCTTTAGCTGTCTAGCCAGATAATGCTTTTCCTAAAAATAAATAGATACAACATGCAGCAGGCTTCGTTCGTTGGTCTGGTTAATTGACCTTTGGCATTTTACTTTCGCCCACCACAGCATGGGGCAATGGGTAAGGCCACTTTACCCATTGGCTGTCTTTCCTTTGAGGGATTGCACAACACCTTTTTACATGTACTGCCTAAAAATAGTCCCTTTCTCTTCAGTGACGAAGATGGTTCAAACCTACTTAATTTATAATTTATATTTTCTAATAACTTTAAATACCGTCTATTTTGCCTACACTTCAGGTGCCCAGTTAAATGGTGATTTATTTCCCATCTTCATGTATTATGTAGTTATGAAGTGACATTTTAGAGCTTGTCTAGATGGTGAATAATTCCTTGCTCCCTCACCATCAATAATAAATACATAGCACAGTAAAGGGCTTATTGTTATAAAAAAAACATCACCAGTCATCTCACTGAATGTTTTTTAAATATAAAACCTGTGCTGCAAGCTTATGGGTGCCATGTTTATATTTTCTCTTTATTTTGTGGCCTCGGTTTGCAAAAAATCCAGTAACCAATGCACCAGCTTTGCAAGGCCAGACCTATTGGCTTTGCCAAAGTTTGTTTGAAATTGTGACCTGTGTCCCGCTGAGGTACAGGAGCCACATTAGAGGCTGCAGGGCTGGAGGTTTGCTGTCACTTGCAGGCCTCCACCCCTGCATTTGCTGTGGCTGACAAGTATTTACAGAATGCACTCTACCTCATGAATACTGATGAAGCAGGTCTGCGGCAGTCGCTTATGGATGACCCCTTTGCACTGGGCTGGATTGATACATCTGACAAAGAGCAAAGATTTTTCTTATCGATTTGCAGATGCTGTTGAGACACAGTGCTGCAATGCGACCTGTCCAAGAATAGCCCCTGCCTTGCTGGGCACAGGCAATTATTGGTATTTTTCAAGTCCACACTGATGGTCAGTTTGATGTGGTTTATTGCTTTTTAAAAACGAAACATTCCATTTGTCAGAGAAGTCTCCTTGGGCTGTCATTGATCACTGTCCCTCTTGGCCACACAGTAGCGGAGTGCTTTACAGGTAACTTGTTGAGGTTAATATAGACTATATGAGCATTTACATTTAACAATATTGCAGATGGATATAATGCAAAAGTAAAGGTTGAAAAAAGATTGGTAGCCTTTGACTTCTGATAGTCAAAGAAATATAGTTTAAAGAGGTGAATTTCCAGATCTTTTTTTATAGGGATAATGGCTCTGCTTTACATCTGATATCGTAAGGAATGGAAAAGTCTTTCCAAAGTCCTCATGCCGCATCCCAATCCATCGTTATTTTGCACACCGTGCCACCTCAGTTTGGACCCCAGCTATATGCCAATCAGTCTTGACCCTGCTCCAATAGGAACAGTCCAGCCCAAACTGCCAAGCCATGTCCTCCTTGAACCAGAACACAAGCAATCCAGAACCAGTTTCACCCCTGTTATGGGCTCATCAGCCAGGTACAGCTTGGTTCAAGTGATACAATGTGCACGAGACCCACGTCTAGACATACCCGTCCCACTTAGGGTGACACAATAAGTATATAAAACAGTGATGGATGGAATGCTTGAATTAATATCAGTCACTGGTAATCATTCAGGGCTATATCCCAGTGCATCGTGATTTTGCTCACCATGCCACCTCAGTTTGGACCAAGCTATATGCAAATCAGTCTTGACCCTGATCCAATAGGAACATTCTTGGCAGTTCATGTTGGACTGTTCCTATTAAAGCAGGGTCCAGGCTTATTTGCACATAGCTGGGTCCAAACTGAGGTGGCATGCTGCGCAGAACAACAATGGATTGGGATGCCGCCCTGAGTGATTACCTGTGGCTGAGATTGATTCAAGCATTCCATCCATCACTGTTTTGTATACTTATAAAGTCTTGAGGCAAGGCATTGAAGGCTTCTTTATACTTTCTGCTTTTTTGGATTTGGAGAGTTCCAGGCTCAGTCTGACTCTGTTCCTTGTATTCTGTTGTCCACCAGTATGCTTCAGTTTCTCCTTCAGGGAGGAGGGGAAGCCACTATGGATTGTTTTGTAGGTTATGCATGCAATCTTGAAGTAAATCTTTGACTCAAGGGGAAGCCGGTGGAGGTGTCTTATAGAAGATGTGGTATGATCGCATTTCTTCGTGCCTTGAAATAAGCCTGGTGGGCGCATGAGGGTTAGCTCAGAGGTGTATCAGAGGACTTGGGAAGGCCTGCCAGCACCGCATGTCCTCCGTCCAGATGAGAGAGAACAAAACAAACACAAGGAGATGATGGACGGAGTGCTGAAACTTTCAAACACTCACCTCAGTCACAGATCTGGGTTGAATCCATCATCATTCTTTAGCTCACTTTGTCACCCCAGTTCAGACACAGCTATATGCAAATCAGTCTTGACCCTGTGCCTCATGGGAACAGTCCAGCCCGAACTGCCAAGCCATGTCTTTTCTGGACCGGAAACAAGCATCCTGGGACTGGCTTCGGGCTAACAGCCTCATCAGCCAGGCTAGCTTGAATCCAGTGGCAAAGTGAGCAAGGGACTCCACGCTCTGGGCAAACCATGGCAACTTAGGATCGAACAAAGCAAACACAAGGAGATGATGGACGGAGTGCTGAAACTTTCAAACACTCACGCCCAGTCACAGATCTGGGTTGAATCCATCATCATTCTTTAGCTCACTTTGCCAATCCCAGTTCAGACACAGCTATATGCAAATCAGTCTTGACCCTGTGCCTCATGGGAACAGTCCAGCCCGAACTGCCAAGCCATGTCTTTTCCTGGACCGGAAACAAGCATCCTGGGACCGGTTTCGGGCTAACAGCCCTCATCAGCCAGGCTAGCTTGAATCCAGTGGCAAAGTGAGCAAGGGACCCACGTCTGGGCATACCCTGCCAACTTAGGGCAAACAAAGCAAACACAAGGAGATGATGGACGGAGTGCTGAAACTTTTCAAACACTCACCCCCAGTCACAGATCTGGGTTGAATCCGTCATCATTCTTTAGCTCACTTTGCCACCCCAGTTCAGACCTAGCTATATGCAAATCAGTCTTGACCCTGTGCCTCATGGGAACAGTCCAGCCCAAACTGCCAAGCCATGTCTTTTCTGGACCGGAAACAAGCATCCTGGGACCGGCTCGGTTACCAGCCTCATCAGCCAGGCTAGCTTGAATCCAGTGGCAAAGTGAGCAGGGACCCACGTCTGGGCATACCCTGCCAACTTAGGCGTACACAGTAAATACAAGGAGATGATGGACGGAGTGCTGAAACTTTTCAAACACTCACCCCCAGTCACAGATCTTCCATCAAAGAATGATGATGGATTAAACCCAGATCAGTTGACTGGGGGTGAGTGCTTGCAATGTTCAACACTCTGTCCATCATCCCCTTTGGTTTTGCATTGTTCGCCCTAAGTTGGCAGGGTATGCCCAGACGTGGGTCCCTTGCTCATTTTGCCACTGGATTCAAGATAGCCTGGCTGATGAGGGCTGTGAGCCCGAAACCGGTCCCAGGATGCTTGTTTCCGGTCCAGGGAAGACATGGCTTGGCAGTTCGGGCTGGACTGTTCCCATGAGGCACAGGGTCAGACTGATTTGCATATGGCCATGTCTGAACTGGGGTGGCGGAGTGAGCTAAAGAATGATGATGGATTAAACCCAGATCAGTTGACTGGGGGTGAGTGCTTGCAATGTTCAACACTCTGTCCATCATCCCCTTTGGTTTTGCATTGTTCGCCCTAAGTTGGCAGGGTATGCCCAGACGTGGGTCCCTTGCTCATTTTGCCACTGGATTCAAGATAGCCTGGCTGATGAGGGCTGTGAGCCCGAAACCGGTCCCAGGATGCTTGTTTCCGGTCCAGGGAAGACATGGCTTGGCAGTTCGGGCTGGACTGTTCCCATGAGGCACAGGGTCAGACTGATTTGCATATGGCCATGTCTGAACTGGGGTGGCGGAGTGAGCTAAAGAATGATGATGGATTAAACCCAGATCAGTTGACTGGGGGTGAGTGCTTGCAATGTTCAACACTCCGTCCATCATCCCCTTGGTTTTGCATTGTTCGCCCTAAGTTGGCAAGGTATGCCCAGACGTGGGTCCCATGCTCACTTTGCCACTGGATTCAAGATAGCCTGGCTGATGAGGGCTGTGAGCCCGAAACCGGTCCCAGGATGCTTGTTTCCGGTCCAGAGAAGACATGGCTTGGCAGTTCGGGCTGGACTGTTCCCATGAGGCACAGGGTCAGACTGATTTGCATATGGCCATGTCTGAACTGGGGTGGTGGAGTGAGCTAAGGAATGATGATGGATTAAACCCAGATCAGTTGACTGGGGGTGAGTGCTTGCAATGTTCAACACTCCGTCCATCATCCCCTTTGGTTTTGTGAGAGAGAACGAAAGACTGAAGTGTGTTTCTGCAGTCTGAATGAGGAATCATGGTCTTAGACCTGCTGGTGTGAGGACTTCATTACACCTCTTGATTTATGGGGATCGTGACATGATCCTCAAGCAGAAGAATGGGCCGGTAACTGACACACTGACGTGTCAGTGGACAGATGGATAACACCACCACTCTCCATAGCTGCTAGGATTGCACTAATTAAAATGATTGCCTTAACAAAACTGCTACATTTGTTTGTAAACATACCAATCCCACTTCCCTAGAACCTCTTTTCTTAAAGTCCAATCTATCCTCTCTCGCTTGAAATTTCGCACATACGATGAGAAATCCTGGTGCTTCCTTTGAGAAGGAGGCTTTGCGATGCTTGATGTTGAGACATTCATGTGGCACAGGTCCAATCTGCAACGCATTGATATCACACATCAGCTGGGTGTCCATATCTGATTATTGAACTGGAGAAAGTAACGACAGGCCCGCTGCAGACCGTATCAGCTGCAAAGGGGTCGAAACCGAGACTGGAGATTGCGACTACTGCGTCAAAGAGCCGGATGGGGTGCAAATTGGGCAAGCCTTGTGTCTGCTGCTTTGTTGTGTGGTGCTGCTGTCAATGCACAATCCTTTACGTCCTTTAAGGGAAGTGAGACCTATCATAGCCCCACAGAATGGAATGAGGCTACAAGGGGTGGGTCAGTTGTAAAAGCATAGCAGTTTTATTTCTCTGGAAGATTATAAAGAGCTAGACCCAGCCAACTATAGATAACTTGGGACATGCAGTGAGGCCACCTTCTCTATGTTCCAAAGGAACCCCTTGAATTTAAACTATTGACTATAATTAGCAATAGCTCCTGCTGGTCCTGCCCCAGCACTTCCGGCTTCATAGCCGGACTCCGACTCCCACTTCACGGATGCGCGAGGGTGGTGCCCGGACGAAACCTGAGGCAAGGGCGTGCCCACCAGAGCCCGGATGATGCCTTGTGGGGCCACCCCTCTTCTGCCTGATCCTGAGCTTATGGGACTGTACCCCCCCTGCCCTTGCCCCTGCGCTGCCTGCTGTCCCTGCCCTGCTTGCTGTCCCTGCACTGGCCTCAGTCCCTGATCCTGAACTGCCTGCTGTCCCTGCACTTCCTGCTGTCCCTGCAGCCCCTCTACTGCTGCTGTCCCTGCCCCTGCGCTGCCTTCTGTCCCTGTGCTTAGGGTGACCAGACGTCCTGGATTTCCCCAGACATTCCCGGTTTTCCGAGGACTGTCCCGGTGTCCCGACGCTTTTGGTTATTTTAAACATATGTCCCGGTTTTTGGGACAAAGGTCAGGCCATCCTGCGAAGGAGAATTGAAGGTATTCCTTCCACAGGCGCCCCTAAATTATGGAATAATTGAAATAATGTATTTATCTTTTTTGCCAGGCAGCACAGGAGAAGGTGTGCTACCTGCTCCCAGCAGAGAGACAGGGTGGAGGGCAGGAGGGCGCAGGATGAATGTCAAGCCATGTGTGATGTTATTTAAAAGTAGCCTTTTATGTGTTTCCGTGCGTGTGTGTGTGTGTATATATATATATATATATATATATATATATATATATATCCATATCTATATCTATATTATCTACTGGCGGTCGCCAGTAGATAGCTATAGTTAGGACCTATTTTCCATAGGAAATTCACAACATTCTATTTCCAATAACTTTGGCGCCGGTTGACGAATCTTCGCGAAATTTTCCAAACCTATGGCCCGCTCCGGTCCGCTCCTATCCTGAAAGGTTTGGGGTGATTCGGCAAGTGGGGGCCGAGAAAAAAGGGGGGTCCCAAAACGTGTTTTCCCCATGCAATTTTCCATAGGAAACTTTAGACACGGCTACAGCCCGAACTGCTGAACGGAATTACACCATATTTGGCAAAGAGGTAGTTCTTGGTTCAAAAAGAACCATTTTTGTTAAATGGTGTAAATCCGTTCAGTAGTTGCTGAGAAAATTAAAAGTAAAATCACATATATATCTGGGCGGAGCCTAACCACACATGTCATCGTGAGATCTGATTGGCTGTCAGCACTTCATCCTGGAATTGCTGGCAGCCATCTTGGGACCAATATAAATGATAGTACCCCATTGAAATGCATTGTAGTGAATCAAAGATTTTGAGGGTTACCAAAAGGAGAACTATAAAGGGTGATAACAGACTTTAGTTACATTAGAATTCATTTGTTGATGGTACCATTTTCAGGAATTCTGGTGTGTTCTAAGTTGATTTTACCCTGTGAAAAACCTTCTGCTGGGATATCATGAATCATGTTTGAGAGAAAACTATTTTCACATGCTTGTCCCATAGAGTTTTGGAAGGTGCTCCAGAAGCTAAAATGAGAGCATATTTTCTGTAAATTCACATTATCCTTCTCAGTCATGTAAGAATGAAGTCTGACATTCTCAGTAAAACATGTACATCCAACAAGGGCAGAGACTGTCAGTTGATTCCTTTGTGTTCTACTGCGGCTTCCCAGAGTGTTCTAAAGAACAACTAGAGTGCTAACAGCCTTACTTATGACAAAAGTATGGCACACCTGAAGCCATCTTGATTGGAATAAACTGGTAACACTTAAAACATTTAATTTAAAAAGGAACAAAATGATGGGGTTCATTTTGTCATAGAAATTATGGTTAGTGCTGTAGAAAGAAAAATTAGGACATGTTTCAAGTGTGATCTCAAATATCTTCCTGTTATATTTCAACAGGAGCAGCCTGCCAGTTGATGCCTTTGTGTTCTACTGCAGCTTCCCAGAGTGTTCTAAAGAACAACTAGAGCGCTAACAGCCTTACTTATGACAAAAGTATGGCACACCTGAAGCCATCTTGATTGGAATAAACTGGTAACACTTAAAACATTTAATTTAACCCCTTCGCTGCTAGGCCTTTTCCCCCCTGTGCTAAGCCTTTTTTTGGCTATTTGGGGTAGTGCGCGCTTAGGCCCCTGTAACTTTTTGACCACATAAGGTATCCATGCCAAATTTGCGTCCTTTTTTTCTAACATCATGGGGATTGTAAAAGTACCCAGGGTTTGTGGATTCCCCTGGAAGGGACCCAGAAATTAGCCAAAAAACAGCTAAATTTTGTTTTTTTGGGGAAAAATGCGAAAAAGGGCTACAGATGAAAGCGTCTTGTTTTTTCCCTGCAAATGGCATCAAAAAGGGGTTGTGGTGCTGAAATCACCATCTTCCCAGCTTTCAGGGACAAGCAGACTTTTGTCAGAAAACCAACTTTTTTACACAGTTTTGGCATTTTTCTGGGACATAGCCTATTTTTGCTATTTTTTGTGCTTTCAACCTCCTTCCAGTTAATGGTAGAAATGGGTATGAAACCAATAATGGATCCTGGAAAGCCATACATTTCTGAAAAGTAGACAAAATTCTGAATTCAGCAAGGGGTCATTTGTGTAGATCCTTAAAGTTTTCCTTATAGAAACTAACAGTTAAATAAAGGAAAAATTGAAAATTAGTTGAAAAAACAGCCATTTGTGTCAACGTTTTCACCTGTAACTTCTTCTAATTATGACAGCTATTTGAAGGCAATATACCGTTATATCCGCTGGACCTTTCTGGTTGTGGGGATATATAGGACTTGTAGGTTCACCAAGAACCCGACGAACCCAGAGCCAATAACTGAGCAGCATCTTGCAATGGTTTTTTATTATGTACCGGGAATATAGCAATTATTTTGGGAAAATGTATACATGGAAAAATTGTTATGAAAGACACCTATGTATTTCTGAAATGGGAACAAAATGTTGATTTTAGAAACAGTAGATATTTGCACATTTCCGAAATTGGGAGTACCCATACTAGCATGAGAATTATAGGTCATTTTTCAAAATGACTTATTTTTTACACATTGTCTTTCATTTGGAAGGCAGAAATGCATCGAAAGTCAATAGGTAATAACAGTTGCTCTACAATTCTGTGTTACCCTAAGTCTCCCGATAAAAATGGTACCTCACTTGTGTGGGTAGGCCTTGTGCCCACAACAGGAAATGGCTCAAAATGCAACGTGGACGTACCACATTTTCACAATGAAAAATTACCCTTTTTTTGGAAAGTGCCTAGCTGTAGTTTTTGAATTCTAGCTCTGCGGGCACTTAGGGAAACCTAGCAAACCTATACATTTTTGAAAACTAGACACCCAGGGGAATTCAGGATGGGGTGACTTGACTGGCTCTCACCAGGTTCTGTTACCCAGAATCCCTTGCAAACCTAAAAAATTGGCAAAAAAACCACATTTTCCTCACTTTTCTCTGGTGGAAAGTTCTGGAATCTGCGTGGATCCACAAAATTTCACCCACCCCGTGTTCCCCAAGGTCTTCCGAAAAAAATGGTACCTCACTTGTGTGGGTCAGCCTAGTGCCCACGACAGGAAGCAGCGCAAAGCGCTACGTGGACGCACCACATTTTCACAGTGAAAAATGACCCTTTTTTTGCAAAGTGCCTAGCTGTGGTTTTTGAACCCTAGCTCTTCCGGCACTTAGGGAAACCTAGCAAACCTATACATTTTTGAAAAGTAGACACACAGGGGAATCCAGGATGGGGTGACTTGACTGGCTCTCACCAGGTTCTGTTACCCAGAATCCCTTGCAAACCTAAAAAATTGGCAAAAAAACCACATTTTCCTCACTTTTCTGTGGTGGAAAGTTCTGGAATCTGCGTGGATCCACAAAATTACACCCACCCGCGTTACCCAAGGTCTTCCAAAAAAAATGGTACCTCACTTGTGTGGGTAGGCCTAGTGCCCGCGACAGGAAGCAGCGCAAAACGCAACGTGGACGCACCACATTTTCACAGTGAAAAATGACCCTTTTTTGCAAAGTGCCTAGCTGTAGTTTTTGAACCCTAGCTCTGCCGGCACTTAGGGAAACCTAGCAAACCTATACATTTTTGAAAAGTAGACACACAGGGAATCCAGGATGGGGTGACTTGACTGGCTCTCACCAGGTTCTGTTACCCAGAATCCCTTGCAAACCTAATAAATTGGCAAAAAAACACATTTTCCTCACTTTTCTGTGGTGGAAAGTTCTGGAATCTGCGTGGATCCACAAAATTCCACCCACCCCGCGTTCCCCAAGGTCTTCCAGAAAAATGGTACCTCACTTGTGTGGGTCGGCCTAGTGCCCGCGACAGGAAGCAGCGCAAAGCGCAACGTGGACGCACCACATTTTCACAGTGAAAAATGACCCTTTTTTGCAAAGTGCCTAGCTGTAGTTTTTGAACCCTAGCTCTGCCGGCACTTAGGGAAACCTAGCAAACCTATACATTTTTGAAAAGTAGACACCCAGGGGAATCCAGGATGGGGTGACTTGACTGGCTCTCACCAGGTTCTGTTACCCAGAAGCCCTTGCAAACCTAAAAATTGGCAAAAAAACACATTTTCCTCACTTTTCTGTGGTGGAAAGTTCTGGAATCTGCGTGGATCCACAAAATTCCACCCACCCCGTGTTTCCCAAGGTCTTCCGAAAAAAATGGTACCTCACTTGTGTGGGTAGGCCTAGTGCCCGCGACAGGAAGCAGCGCAAAACGCAACGTGGACGCACCACATTTTCACAGTGAAAAATTACCCTTTTTTTGCAAAGTGCCTAGCTGTAGTTTTTGAACCCTAGCTCTGCCGGCACTTAAGGAAACCTAGCAAACCTATACATTTTTGAAAAGTAGACACCCAGGGGAATCCAGGATGGGGTGACTTGACTGGCTCTCACCAGGTTCTGTTACCCAGAATCCCTTGCAAACCTAAAAAATTGGCAAAGAAAACACAGGGGCATATTAGCAAGACCGGCGATAAAATTATCGCCGTTTTAGCGGCAGGAAACTCCACTAAACACGCGATAATGGGCTTGCTAATATGCGTACTAGAATTCTAATAGAAGCCCAGGTTAGATGTGCAGGACATCTAACCTGGGCTTCTATTGAATTCTATAATGCATATTAGCAAGTCCCACTTAGTCTTGCCTGCTTTAGCCGGCAGTTTCCTGCCGCTAAAACGGCGATAATTTTATCGCCGTTCTTGCTAATATGCCCCACATTTTCCTCACTTTTCTGTGGTGGAAAGTACTGGAATCTGCGTGGATCCACAAAATTCCACCCACCCCGCGTTCCCCAAGGTCTTCCGAAAAAAATGGTACCTCACTTGTGTGGGTAGGCCTAGTGCCCGCGACAGGAAGCAGCGCACAACGCAACGTGGACGCACCACATTTTCACAGTGAAAAATGACCCTTTTTTTTGCAAAGTGCCTAGCTGTAGTTTTTGAACCCTAGCTCTGCCGGCACTTAGGAAAACCTAGCAAACCTATACATTTTTGAAAAGTAGACACCCAGGGAATCCAGGATGGGGTGACTTGACTAGCTCTCGCCAGGTTCTGTTACCCAGAATCCCTTGCAAACCTAAAAATTGGCAAAAAAACACATTTTCCTCACTTTTCTGTGGTGGAAAGTTCTGGAATCTGCGTGGATCCACAAAATTCCACCCACCCCGCGTTCCCCAAGGTCTTCTGAAAAAATGGTGCCTCACTCAGGTGGGAGGCCCAAGTACCCGCGACAGGCAAGGGCCCACAACATATTGAGGCGACCTCAAAATGGCCTATCACAATACGACCTGGTTTTGCAAGGGGGGTCCCACGACGTTTTGGCCCGGGGCTCGGCGGCCACCTAGGGAAACCTACCAAACCCACACATTTCTGAAAAGTAGACACCCGGAGGATTCCAGGGAGGTATGGCTTGCGTGGATCCCCCAACGTTTTCTTACCCAGAATCCCCTGCAAACCTGACATTTTGCTGAAAAAATTCCTTTTTCACACATTTTTGTGTGTTAAAGTTGTGGCATCACGTGGCTGACACAAATTTCCTACCACCCAGCGTTCCCCAGGTCTCCCGATAAAAATGGTGCCTCACTCGGGTGGGAGGCCCAAGTACCCGCGACAGGCAAGGGCCCACAACGTATTGAGGCGGACTCAAAATGGCCTATCACAAAACGACCTGGTTTTGCAAGGGGGTCCCATGACGTTTTGGCCCGGGGCTCGGCGGCCACCTAGGAAACCTACCAAACCCACACATTTCTGAAAAGTAGACACCCGGGGATTCCAGGGAGGTATGGCTTGCGTGGATCCCCCAACGTTTTCTTACCCAGAATCCCCTGCAAACCTGACATTTTGCTGAAAAAATCCCTTTTTTCCACACATTTTTGTGTGGTAAAGTTGTGGCATCACGGGGCTGACACAAATTTCCTACCACCCAGCGTTCCCCCAGGTCTCCCGATAAAAATGGTGCCTCACTCGGGTGGGAGGCCCAAGTACCCGCGACAGGCAAGGGCCCACAACGTATTGAGGCGACCTCAAAATGGCTTATCACAAAACGACCTGGTTTTGCAAGGGGGGTCCCATGACGTTTGGCCCGGTGCTCGGCGGCCACCTAGGGAAACCTACCAAACCCACAGATTTCTGAAAAGTAGACACCCGGGGGATTCCAGGGAGGTATGGCTTGCGTGGATCCCCCAACGTTCTCTTACCCAGAATCCCCTGCAAACCTGACATTTTGCTGAAAAAAATCCCTTTTTTCACACATTTTTGTGTGTTAAAGTTGTGGCATCACGGGGCTGACACAAATTTCCTACCACCCAGCGTTCCCCCAGGTCTCCCGATAAAAATGGTGCCTCACTCGGGTGGGAGGCCCAAGTACCCGCAACAGGCAAGGGCCCAAAACGTATTGAGGAGACATCAAAATGATCTATCACAAAACAAGCTGGTTTTGCAAGGGAGTCACCTGGGCTTTTGGCCCGGGCTCGGCGGCCATCTTGGGAAACCTACCAAACCCACACATTTCTGAAAACTAGACACCCGGGGAGTCCAGCGAGGTATGGCTTGCGTGGATCCCCAACGTTTTCCTACCCAAAATGCCCTGCAAACCTCAAATTTAGCTGAAAAAATCACTTTTCTCAAATTTCTGTGTGGGAAAGTTCTGGAATCTACGTGGATCCACAAATTTCCTACCACATAGTGTTCCCTCATGTCTCCCGATAAAAATGATACCTCACTGCGTGGGTGGGTCAAGTACCCGCGACAGGAAAGGGCCCAAAACCTATTGAGGCGACATCAAAATTACCTATCACAAAACAACCTGGTTTTGCAAGGGAGTCCCATGAGTCTTGGCCCTGGGCTCGGTGGCCATCTAGGGAAACCTACAAACCCACACATTTCTGAAACCTAGACACCTGGGGAGTCCAGCGAGGTATGGCTTGCGTGGGTCCCCTAACTTTTCCTACCCAGAATCCCTGCAAACCTCAAATTTAGCTGAAAAATCACTTTTCTCAACTTTCTGTTTGGGAAAGTTCTGGAATTTACGTGGATCCACAAATCTCCTCCCACCCAGCGTTCTCCCAGGTCTCCTGATAAAAATGATACCTCACTCGCGTGGGTGGGTCAAGTACCATGCGACAGAAAAGGGACCAAAACCTATTGAGGCGACATCAAAATTACCTATCACAAAACAACCTGGTTTTGCAAGAGGGAGTCACCTGGGTTTTGTCCCCGGAGCTCGGCGGCCATCTTGGGAAACTACCAAACCCAAACATTTCTGAAAGCTAGACACCGGGGAGTCCAGCGAGGTATGGCTCACGTGGGTCCCACAACGTTTTCCTACCCAGAATCCCCTGCAAACCTCAAATTTAGCTGAAAAATCACTTTTTCCATACATTTTGCGTGGGATCACCGTGCCGGCACAAATGTCCTACCACCCAGCGTTCCCCTTGTTCTCCCGAGTAAAATGATACCTCACTTGTGTGGGTGGGCCAAAGGCCTGTGACTGGGAAGAGCCCAAAACATAGGGATTTAGGGTATAGCACCGAGAATTCTAAGCGCTATATTTGTTTTTAAATACGTTTTTAGCCAGTTCTGCTTTGGACACCCACACAAGTGAGGTATCATTTTACTCGGGGGAACAAGGGCAACGCTGGGTGGTAGGACATTTGTGCCAGCACGGTGATTCCACGCAAAAATATGTGGAAAAAATGGTTTTTTCAGCTAAATGAGGGTTGCAGGGGATTCTGGGTAGGGAAACGTTGGGGGATCCACGCAAGCCATACCTCATTGGACTCCCCAGGGTGTCTAGTTTTCAGAAACATGTGGGATTGGTAGGTTTCCCTAGATGGCGGCGAGCCCAGGCCAAAACCAGGTGCCACCCCCAAAACCAGGTAGTTTTGTTATAGGTAGTTTTGAAGTCTCCACAATACGATTTGGGCCATTTCCTGTTTCAGCCACTATGCCTACCCACACAAGTGAGGTACCATTTTTATCGGGAGCCCTGGGGGAACGCAGGGTGGTAGGAAATTTGTGGATCCACGCAGATTCCAGAACTTTCCCACACAGAAATTTGAGTAAAAGTGATTTTTTTCTGCTAAATTTGAGGTTTGCAGGCCATTCTGGGTAGGAAACGTTTTGGGACCCATGCAAGCCATACCTCGCTGGACTCCCCCAGGTGTCTAGTTTTCAGAAATGTGTGGGTTTGGTAGGTTCCCAAGATGGCCGCTGAGCCCGGGGCAAAAACCCAGGTGACCCCCCTTGCAAAACCAGGTTGTTTTGTGATAGGTAATTTTGATGTCTCCTCAATACGTTCTGGGCCCTTGCCTGTCGCGGGTACTTGACCCACCCACGCGAGTGAGGTATCATTTTTATCGGGAGACCTGGGGAAAGCTGGGTGGTAGGAAATTTGTGGATCCACGTAGATTTCAGAACTTTCCCACACAGAAATTGGAGAAAAACGTGATTTTTTCAGCTAAATTTGAGGTTTGCAGGGTATTCTGGGTAAGAAAATTTTGGAGGACCCACGCAAGCCATACCTCGCTGGACTCCTCCGGGTGTCTAGTTTTCAGAAATGTGTGGGTTGGGTAGGTTTCCCTAGATGGCCGTTGAGCCCGGGGCCAAAAACTCATGGGACCTCCCTTGCAAAACCAGGTTGGTTTGTGATAGGTAATTTTGATGTCGCCTCAATAGGTTTTGGGCCCTTGCCTGTTGCGGGTACTTGACCCATCCACACAAGTGAGGTACCATTTTTCACGGAAGACTTTGGGGGACGCGGGGTGGGTGGAATTTTGTACATCCACGCAGATTCCAGAACTTTCCACCACAGAAATGTGAGGAAAATGTGTTTTTTTGGACATATTTTTAGGTTTGCAAGGGATTCTGGGTAACAGATCCTGGTGAGAGCCAGTCAAGTCACCCCATCCTGGATTCCCCTGGGTGTCTAGTTTTCAAAAATGTATAGGTTTGCTAGGTTTCCCTAGGTGCCGGCAGAGTTAGGGTTCAAAATCTACAGCTAGGCACTTTGCAAAAAAAGGGTCCGTTTTCACTGTGAAAATGTGGTGTGTCCATGTTGCGTTTTGGGCCGTTTCCTGTCGCGGCCACTAGTCCTACCCACACAAGTGAGGTACCATTTTTCTCGAAAGACTTTGGGGAACGCGGGGTGGGTGGAATTTTGTGGATCCACGCAGATTCCAGAACTTTCCACCACAGAAATGTGAGGAAAATGTGTTTTTTGGACCAATCTTTAGGTTTGCAAGGGATTCTGGGTAACAGAACCTGGTGAGAGCCAGTCAAGTCAGCCCATCCTGGATTCCCCTGGGTGTCTAGTTTTAAAAAATGTATAGGTTTGCTAGGTTTCCCTGGGTGCCGGCAGAGCTAGGAACCAAATTCAACAGGTAGGCACATTCCGAAAAAGTCAGTGCCTAGTGGGCTTTCTGCCGCCCTGGGGAGGGGGAAATCAGGGGCTATTGCCCCGATATGCCCCCCGAGGGGGGCAGAAAGACTGTGGCTATTCTTTTGGGGGTCGGGGGCATTGGGATGCCTATTCTGGTCAGCCCCCACCCCTGCGTATAAAAAAGCCAGCATAATCGCTGGCACATAGTGGGCTTTCTGCCCCCGGGGGCAGATCAGGGGCTACTGCCCCCATCTGCCTCCTGGGAGGGGCAGAAAGACAGTGACATCTTTTTTGGGGTGGGTGGGGGCATTGGCATGTCCATTCTTGGCAGCCCCCACCCCGAACTTTGAATAAAAAAATCCCTGGTGGCTAGTGGGCTTTCTGCCCCCGGGGGGCAGATAAGGTGCTATTGCCCCATCTGCCTCCCGGGGGGCAGAAAGACTGTAGCATTTTTTTTGGGGTGGGGACATTGACATGCCCATTCTGGGCAGCCCCCACCCCAACCTATATAAAAAAAATCCCTGGCGCTTAGTGGGCTTTCTGCCCCTCCCCGAGGGGGCAGATCAGGGCTGTTGCCCCCATCTGCCTCCTGGGGGGCAGAAAGTCTTTTTTCTTTGGGGGTAGGGTGGGGGCATTTGCATGCCCATTCTGGGCAGCCCCCACCCCGGGCCTATAAAAAAAAAAATCCCTGGCATCTAGGGTGTTTCTGAACCCCCGGGGCCACTGCCACCATCTGCCCCCCCGGGGGGTAGAAAGACTGGAATTTCATGGGGGAGGGTGGGGGCATTGGCATGCCCATCTTGGGCAACCCCCACCCCTAAATGTATCGAGGGGAAAAAAACCCTGGTGTCTAGTGGGCTTTCTGCCCCGGGGGCAGATTGGGGGCTACTGCCCCCATCTGCCCCCCAGGAGGGGCAGAAATACTGTACCTTTGCGTCCGGGGTGGGGGCATTGGCATCCCATATTGGGCAGCCCCTACCCCAAATTATAATTTAAAAAAAATCCCTGGTATCTAGTGGGCTTTCTGCCCCCCAGGAGGGGCAGAAAGACTGTACCTTTGTGGCGGGGTGGGGTGGGGGCATTGGCATGCCCATATTGGGCAGCCCCCACCCCTAACTATAATTTAAAAAAAAATCCCTGGTATCTAGTGGGCTTTCTGCCCCCCCGGGGGGGCAGATTGGGGGCTACTGCCCCATCTGCCCCCAGGGGGCAGAAAGACTAATTTTGTGGCTGGGGGGGCATCGGCATGCCCGTTTTGGGCAACCCCACCCTAATAAACATCCCATAAAAATCCCTGGTGTCTAGTGGGCTTTCACCGGGAGCAGATTGGGGGCTACTGCCCCTATCTACCCCCCAGGGGGGGCAGAAAGACTAATCATGCCAACAATTTTATGGGGGGAGCAAAGGCCCTTGCCCAAGGGGCCGCTCCCCCCTCCCTGGTGCCTAGTGGGTGGATCCAAGCAGGGATCCACAAGGGAGGGGTACCATTGGAAAGGGGAGATTCTCCCCTTTCCAACGATACCTCTCCTGAGTTTCTACGTGCTCAGGGGCTGAGATAGCCCCCTGAGCACGTAGAAACTGAAACTGAAATGAGCCTCTTGGCTCATTTCAGTTTCAGTTTCACTGAAATGACATCAGCGCGCCGTGCGCGCCGATCGTCATTTCAGGGAAACCAGGGGCCTCGGGAGCTGGGGAAGCTCTTCCCCAGCTCCCGAGGCTTTAGGGGAGAAAGGGAATCCCTCTGGTGCCCGCACCAGAGGGATTTCCTGTGCTGGGTCCCATGACGAGCTGGACTCGTCATAAGCACACGAACACTGTGTGCCATGACGAGTCCAGCTCGTCATGAGCATCGAAGAGGTTAAAAAGGAACAAAATGATGGGGTTCATTTTGTCATAGAAATTATGGTTAGTGCTGTAGAAAGAAAAATTAGAACATGTTTCAAGTGTGATCTCAAATATCTTCCTGTTATATTTCAACAGGAGCAGCCTGCCAGTTAATGCCTTTGTGTTCTACTGCAGCCTTCCAGAGTGTTCTAAAGAACAACTAGAGCGCTAACAGCCTTACTTATGACAAAAGTATGGCACACCTGAAGCCATCTTGATTGGAATAAACCGTTAACACTAAAAACATTTAATTTAAAAAGGAACAAAATGAGGGGGTTGTTTTTGAAATAGAAATTATGGTTAGTGCTGCAGAAAGAAAAATTAGGGCATGTTTTAAGTGAGATCTCAAATCCTCTTCTATTTCATTAGAAAATTCTGAGATGCAGACTGAAACAATCACTTTCAATACCAGCAGCAGACATCCAGTTAACTCCCTGGTGAGCAGTAGCTTAACTACAGTGATCTAATGAGCAACTAGAGTGCTAACATTCTGAATTTATGGCAAATGTGAGACACATCTGAATGCCTTTTTGATGGAATCAAAGTAAAAAACTGAAAGCATTTCCTACTGAGGAGACTGCAGTAAATGAGGAAATTAGGAAACTTCATAACAAAGAAGTCTTCCAAGATGGCCACCAGAGAAAAAAGAGCCCAAATGTAGCACAAATATTACCCAGATGTAGCCCACATATAGCCCAATGACAAAAGTGTGCAAAACACTTTTTATTTTTTGTTTTTTTGCAGTTTTATGCAGTGCAGACTGGTCAGGTATTGGAGCGTTGCATCTTAAAACATGACCCCCTACACTACAAAAACACCACTGCACTACCCTAAACCCTAAAACACTACCCCCAGCACAACCCCCTACACTACACAAGCACCACTCCACTATCCTAAACCCTAAACACTACCCCCAGCATGACCCCCTACACTACACAAACACCACTGCACTACCCTAAACCCTAAAACACTACCCCCAGCACGAACCCCTACACTACCCAAACACCACTGCACTAACCTAAATCCTAAAACACTACCCCCAGCACGACCCCCTACATTACCCAAACACCACTGCACTACCCTAAAACATGACCCCTACACTACACAAACACCACTGCAGTACCCTAAACCCTAAAACACTACCCCCAGCACGACCCCCTACACTACACAAGCACCACTGCACTACCCTAAACCCTAAAACACTACCCCCAGCACGACCCCTACACTACCCAAACACCACTGCACTACCCTAAAACATGACCACCTACACTACACAAACACCACTGCACTACCCTAAACCCTAAAACACTACCCCAGCACGACCTCCTACACTACACAAGCACCACTGCACTACCCTAAACCCTAAAACACTACCCCCAGCACGACCCCTACACAGCCCGAACACCACTGCACTGCCCTAAACCCTGAAACACCAGCCCCTGCACGACCCCTACACTGCCCGAACACCACTGCACTGCCCTAAACCCTGAAACACCACCCCCAGCACGACCCCCTACACTGCCCGAACTCCACTGCACTGCCCTAAACCCTGAAACACCACCCAATTCATGACCCCCTATACTGCCCGAACACCACTGCACTGCCCTAAACCCTGAAACACCACCCCCAGCACGACCCCCTACACTGCCCGAACACCACTGCACTTCCCTAAACCCTGGAACACTACCCCCAGCAAGACCCCCTACACTGCCCGAACACCACTGCACTGCCCTAAACCCTGAAACATCACCCCCAGCAAGACCCCCTACACTGCCCGAACACCACTGCCCCTAAACCCTGAAACACCACCCCCAGCACGACCCCCTACACTGCCCGAACACCACTGCACTGCCCTAAACCCTGAAACACCACCCCCAGCACGACCCCCTACACTGCCCGAACACCACTGCTCTGCCCAAAACCCTGAAACACCAGTCCCAGCACGACCCCCTACACTGCCCGAACACCACTGCACTGCCCTAAATCCTGAAACACCAGCCCCAGCACGACCCCCTACACTGCCTGAACACCACTGCACTGCCCTAAACCCTGAAACACCAGCCCCAGCACGACCACCTACACTGCCCGAACACCACTGCACTGCCCTAAACCCTGAAACACCAGCCCCAGCATGACCCCCTACACTGCCCGAACACCACTGCACTGCCCTAAACCGTGAAACACCAGCCCGAGCACGACCCCCTACACTGCCCGAATACCACTGCACTGCCCTAAACCCTGAAACACCAGCCCCAGCATGACCACCTACACTGCCCGAACTACACTGCACTGCCCTAAACCCTGAAACACCACCCCGTGCACGACCCCCTACACTGCCCGAACACCACTGCACTGCCCTAAACCCTGAAACACCACCCCCAGCACGACCCACTACACTGCCTGAACACCACTGCACTGCCCAAAACCCTGAAACACCACCCCCTGCACGACCCCCTACAGTGCTTGAACACTACTGCACTGCCCTAAACCCTGAAACACCATCCCCAGCACGACCCCCTACACTGCCCGAACACCACTGCACTGTCCTAAACCCTGAAACATCACCCCAAGCAAGACCCCTACACTGCCAGAACACCACTGCCCTAAACCCTGAAACACCACCCCCTGCACGACCCCCTACAGTGCTTGAACACTACTGCACTGCCCTAAACCCTGAAACACCATCCCCAGCACGACCCCTACACTGCCCGAACACCACAGCACTGTCCTAAACCCTGAAACATCACCCCAAGCAAGACCCCCTACACTGCCCGAACACTACTGCACTGCCCTAAACCCTGAAATACCAGCCCCAGCACGACCCCCTACATTGCCCGAACACCACTGCACTGCCCTAAACCCTGAAATACAACCCCTGCACGACCCCCTACACTGCCCGAACACCACTGCACTGCCCTAAACCCTGAAACACCACCCCCAGCAATACCCCCTACACTGCCCGAACACCAATGCACTGCCCTAAGCCCTGAAACACCACCCCTGCACAACCCCCTACACTGCCCAAACACTACTGCACTGCCCTAAACCCTGAAACACCACCCCAGCATGACCCCCTACACTGCACGAACACCACTGCACTGCCCTAAACCCTGAAATACTACCCCCAGCAAGACCCCCTACACTGCCCGAACACCACTGCACTGCCCTAAACCCTGAAACATCACCCCCAGCAAGACCCCTCACACTGCCCGAACACCACTGCCCTAAACCCTGAAACACCACCCCAAGCAAGACCCCCTACACTGCCCGAACACCACTGCACTGCCCTAAACCCTGAAACACCACCCCCAGCACAACCCCCTACACTGCCCGAACACCACTGCTCTGCCCAAAACCCTGAAACACCACCCCCAGCACGACCACCTACACTGCCCGAACACCACTGCACTGCCCTAAACCCTGAAACACCACCCCCAGCATGACCCCCTATACTGCAAGAACACCACTGCACTGCCCTAAACCCTGAAACACCAGCCCCAGCAAGACCACCTACACTGGCCGAACACCACTGCACTGCCCTAAACCCTGAAACACCAGCCCCAGCACGACCCCCTATACTGCAAGAACACCACTGCACTGCCCTAAACCCTGAAACACCACCCCCAGCACGACCCCCTACACTGCCCGAACACCACTGCACTGCCCTAAACCCTGAAACACCAGCCCCAGCAAGACCCCCTACACTGCCCGAACACCATTGCACTGCCCTAAACCCTGAAACACCACCCCCAGCAAGCCCCCTACACTGCCCGAACACCACTGCACTAAACCCTGAAACACCACCCCCAGCAAGACCACCTACACTGGCCGAACACCACTGCACTGCCCTAAACCCTGAAACACCACCCCCTGCACGACCCCCTACACTGCCCAAACACCACTGCACTGCCCTAAACCCTGAAACACCACCCCCTGCACGACCCCCTACACTGCCCGAACACCACTGCACTGCCCTAAACCCTGAAACACCACCCCCCAGCACGACACCATACACTGCCCCAACACCACTGCACTGCCCTAAATCCTGAAACACCACCCCCAGCACGTCCCCCCTACACTGCCCGAACACCACTGCACTGCCCTAAACCCTGAAACACCACCCCCTGCATGACCCCCTACACTGCCGGAACACCACTGCCCTAAACCCTGAAACACCACCCCCAGCAAGACCCCCTACACTGCCTGAACACCACTGCACTGCCCTAAACCCTGAAACATCACCTCCAGCACAACCCTCTACACTGCCTGAACACCATTGCTCTGCCCTAAACCCTGAAACACTAGCCCCAGCATGACCCCTACACTGCCCGAACACCACTGCACTGCCCTAAACCCTGAAACACCACCCCCAGCACGACCCCCTACACTGCACAAACACCACTGCACTGCCCTAAACCCTGAAACACCAGCCCCAGCAAGACCCCCTACACTGCCCAAACACCACTGCACTGCCCTAGACTCTGAAACACCAGCCCCAGCAAGACCCCCTACACTTCCCGAACACCACTGCACTGCCCTAAACCCTGAAACACCAGCCCCAGCATGACCCCCCTACACTGCCCGAACACCACTGCACTGCCCTAAACCCTGAAACACCAGCCCCAGCACGACCACCTACACTGCCCGAACACCACTGCACTGCCCTAAACCCTGAAACCCCAGCCCCAGCACGACCCCTACACTGCCCGAACACCACTGCACTGACCTAAACCCTGAAACACCAGCCCCAGCACGACCCCCTACACTGCCCGAACACCACTGCACTGCCCTAAACCCTGAAACACCAGCCCCAGCACGACCCCCTACACTGCCCGAATACCACTGCACTGCCCTAAACCCTGAAACACCACCCACTGCACGACCCCCTACACTGCCCGAACACCACTGCACTGCCCTAAACCGTGAAACACCACCCCCTGCAAGACCCCCTACACTGCCCAAACACCACTGCACTGCCCTAAACCCTGAAACACCACCCCCTGCACCACCCCCTACACAGCCCAAACACCACTGCACTGCCCGAAACCCTGAAACACCACCCCCAGCACGCCCACCTACACTGCCCGAACACCACTGCACTGCCCTAAACCCTGAAACACCACAACCCTGGACGACCCCCTACACTGCCCGACCACCACTGCACTGCCCTAAACCTTGAAACCCCACCCCGGCACGACCCCATACACTGCCCGAACACCACTGCACTGCCCAAAACCCTGAAACACCACCCCTAGCACGACCCCCTTTACTGCCCGAACACCACTGCACTGCCCCGAACCCTGAAACACCACCCCCAGCACGACCCCCTACACTGCCCGAACACCACTGCCCTAAACCCTGAAACACAACCCCCAGCACAACCCCCTACACTGCCCGAACACCACTGCACTGCCCTAAACCCTGAAACACCACCCACTGCACGCCCCCCTACACTGCCCGAACACCACTGCACTACCCTAAACCCTGAAACACCACCCCCAGCACGACCCCCTACACTGCCCGAACACCACTGCACTGCCCTGAACCCTAAAACACCACCCCCAGCACGACCCCCTACACTGCCCGAACACCACTGTACTGCCCTAAACCCTAAAACACTACCCCCAGCACGACTCCCTACACTACCCAAACACCACTGCACTACCCTAAACCCTAAAATACTCACCCCAGCATGACCCCCTACACTACCCGAACACGACTGCACTGCCCTAAACCCTCAAACACTCCCCCAGCACGACCCCCTACACTACCCAAACACCACTGCACTGCCCTAAACCCTAAAACACTCCCCCAGCACGACCCCCTACACTACCCGAACACCACTGCACTGCCCTAAACCCTAAAACACTCCCCCCAGCACGACCCCCTACACTACCCAAACACCACTTCACTGCCCTAAACCCTAAAACACTAACCCCCTGCATGACCCCCTACACTACCCAAACACCAATGCACTACCCTAAACCCTAAAACACTACCCCCCGCACGACCCCCTACACTACCCAAAGACCACTGCACTACCCTAAACCCTAAAACACTACCCCCACACGACTCCCTACACTACAAAAGACCACTGCACTACCCTAAACCCTAAAACATGACCTCCTACACTATACAAACACCACTGAACAACCCTAAACCCTAAAACACTACCCCCAGCACGACCCCCTACACTACACAAACACCACTGCACTACCCTAAAACACTACCCCCTATACTACACAAACACCACTGCACTACCCTAAACCCTAAAAATCTACCCCCAGCACAAACCCCTACACTACCCAAACACCACTGCACTACCCTAAACCCTAAAACACTACCCCCAGCAGTACCCCCTACACTACCCAAACACCACTGCACTACCCTAAACCCTAAAACACTACCCCCAGCAGTACCCCCTACAATACCCAAACACCATTGCACTACCTTAAACCCTAAAACACTACCCCCAGCAGTACCCCTACACTACCCAAACACCACTGCACTACCCTAAACCACTACCCCCAGCACGACCCCTACACTACCCAAACACCACTGCACTACCCTAAACCCTAAAACACTACCCCCAGCACGACCCCCTACACTACCCAAACACCACTGCACTACCCTAAACCCTAAAACACTCCCCCAGCACGACTCCCTACACTATCCAAACACCACTGCACTACCCTAAACCCTAAATCTACCCCCAGCATGACCCCCTACACTACACAAACACCACTGCACTACCCTAAACCCTAAAACACTACCCCCAGCACGACCCCCTTCACTACCTAAACACAACTGCACAATTTGTTACAGGCGTTTCAACGCAGGCCTGTGGTGCTTACTGGAAGTACCTGGTGGGCTAGTTGGGCCCCAGGGACCCTCAGGATTCAAGGTGACCTAATCCCCCAACTTAAAACGCGCCACGGGGCGCGTTTGCACAGTGGTGAATGGAGGGGGCGGGCCTCAGGTGACATGTGCGCAAACACGCCCTGTGGTGCGTTTTAAGTTGGGGAATTAATTCCCCTTGAATCCTGAGGGACCCTGGGGGCCAACTAGCCCACCAGGTACCTTCAGTAAGCACAACAGAGTTGCGTTGCAGAGAGGTGAAAAAGGTGTGTGGCCTCGGAACGCCTCTCTGCAACTCAGGTCTGTGGTCCTAACTGTAGGTACCTGGGGGCTAGTTGGGCCCCAGGGACCCTCAGGATTCAAGGGGACTTAATCCTGCAACTTAAAACGCACCACGGGGCGCGTTTGCACACATGTCACCTCAGGCTCCCCTCCCTTCACCACTGTGCAAACGCGCCCTGTAGCGCGTTTTAAGAGGTAGTTTTAATCCCCCTGCCCTATTATGTACTAGGGACTTACAGAGGAGGTCATGCTAATCACAGGGGTACCCCAACGCATAGTGTTCCCTAGTGTATGTAGGTGTTTTCACTGTATTCTAAGTTTCTTTTAGCATAGCACTGACTCTGGTTAGTCAGAGTCAGTTACCACCAGTACCCGTCTGAAAAAGTTGTGGGCACAGGCTGATTTTGCAACAAGGCCTCTTTCTGCTCCTCTGTTGGTTCTTTCTGCACATCTTTTGCTTCTTCCTGCACTTTTCTTCGTCTTTGTGGACTTCTGTTGCTTCTTTCTGCATTTCTTTTGCTTCTTTCTGTGCGTTTTTTCTTCTTTCTTCACATGTCCTACCTCTGTAGGCATAGTTAGAAACTAGCATTTAAAAAACCTTTGAAATTCACTTAAAAAATCATAGGTTTCAGGCACGTTATAGTTAGAAATCCTTTAAAAAACCTTTGAAATTCACTGAAAAAACCATAGGTTTCAGACACGTTATAGTTAGAAATTAGCATTTAAAAACCTTTGAAATTCACTGAAAAACCATAGGTTTTAGGGACAGTTATAGTTAGTTGGACATTTCACTCGTACAAAACCATAGAAATTCCCCGTTATAGTTAGTTCAGCTAACTATAACTCGCGCCCCGCAATGCACTGCTGATGACGTCACATATTACATCACTCATGACATGGTCAGTGACATCACTGATGACATCACTCATGACATCTCAAATGACATCACTGATGACATCATCCATGTGATAATTTGATGCATCTTCTCACACCCTAATATAACTTTTGATACACCCACTCTATTTACAGACTGCCATTCTCAAAACCATACACACTCCAATACCAATAACAACATACCCACTCACTGATTCTTAGGTCTACACACACACATCTACTCACTCACCCGTACAGTCACTCATACTTACAGTCACTCAGTACAGGACTATCATATGCACTCATACACCTATATAAACACTCACACACCGCCACTCATCCATAGAGGTACTCACACACCTAGTCAGTCATGCAAAAATTAATCACACACCCATTTACTCACCTATACAGTTATACACACACCAGCTCACTTACTCATACAAATACTCGCACATTCTTACGCTCTTATACAATAACTGATACAAGCGCACACGCATCCATAAAGCCACTCTCACAATCACACACTCTCACTTATAGCCATTTAAATACTCTAACACACATATATACTGCCTTTTACATATGTAGTTACTCGCACATGTACCACTGAGATATACATTCACTCACTAACACACCCATACACACACTCACCCACCCAAGCAGTCCATCACAGATGCACTCTTGAAATCATGCACCCAGTGAATCACCCACTCACACATCTATGTACAGAGTCACACACACCCCACCCACACAAACACTCAGGCAGCCATACAGATACTCAGAGAACCAATCAATAACCCATATAGACACTCATGTAGCTATTCGCAAATCCATGCATCCACTTACACACCAACAAACTGACGGATACAGACATTCACACAGTTTAGTCACTAACCCATGCATTCAGTAAGATACGTTTAATCACTCACTTGTAGAGTCAGTCACGCACGTACTAAATCATCCATTCAGACACTTATACACCCACTCATTCTTCAAAACGCCTTTCCCTATATATATTAAACATATTTAAACTTTACAGAAACACACAGTCACTGGATGATGTCATCAGTGATATCATCAGTGATGTCATTTGAGATGTCATGAGTGATGTCATGAGTGATGTCACTGACCATGTCATGAGTGATGTAATATGTGACGTCATCAGCAGTGCATTGCGGGGGCGCGAGTTATAGTTAGCTGAACTAACTATAACGGGGGAATTTCTATGGTTTTGTACGAGTGAAATGTCCAACTAACTATAACTGTCCCTAAAACCTATGGTTTTTTCAGTGAATTTGAAAGGTTTTTTAAATGCTAATTTCTAACTATAACATGTCTGAAACCTATGGTTTTTTCAGTGAATATATATATATATATATATATATATATATATATATATATATATATATTGATGAAGGCCAGAAGCCGAAACGCGTCCTGAGAGACCGTTGTTGCTGTTGAAAACCCACCCGTGAATAAAATATTATAAAAGCACTGAGTGCCCTACCTTCATTTATCGAGAAGAAGGAAATTTGGGAAATATATATATATATATATGTCATGTGATCAAGGCTTAACAGCCGAAACGCGTCAGACCGATACAGAACCGCAAATAAAGAAGAATTTTTAGCACAAAATTGTGGTCCGTCTCCGTCTTTGTGGATATCGAGGAGGGACGGAGTGAAGAGATATATATATATATTTATATATATATATATATATATATATATATATATATATATATATATATATATATGAATACAGATTTACAAGACTACACAAAAAAAAACAGGACAGGCTAGATTTAAAAATGAGACTAAAGGCTTTAGTCCTACTATTATGTCTGACTTGTCCCGGTTTTTGCTTCTCAAAATCTGGTAACCCTACCTGCTCTGCTGGCTGTCCCTCCTCCTGCGCTCCCTGCGGGTCATGCACTGCTCGCTGTCTCTGCCCCTGCACTGCCTGCTGTCCCTGCCCCTGAGCTACTCACTGTCCCTGCCCCTGAGCTGCTCACTGTCCCTGCGCTGCCTGCTGCCCCCAAGCTGCCTGCTGCCCCTGCACTGCCTGCTGTCCATGCCCTGTGCTGCCTGCTGCCTCTGCATTGCCTGCATTAGAGCCACCTACCAGGACCACTAATGGAGGCGACCACACGACCACACAGCGGATGCACGCAACGGGTGCGCCGCCAATGCACCGCCGGTTGGACAACGCCCAGCTCCAGAACCCCTGGCCCTCCCACCACCCGACAGTACGCCGCCAATGAACTCTTGGACCCCGGGTGCTGAAACAACAGCTGCGTCACCTCCTCCCCACGATCCACCAAAGGACCCTTCACCTGCCGACACTGCCATTTCTCCAGCGACACAACCTATGAAAGATCCCGCACCACTCCTGACCACAAGACCAAGAACACCTCGCCACCGCTCCATTGTATCCTGCTCAACACCCACTCACTCTGCAAACATGCCACGGAAATCTGGGACACCATACCACCCTCTCCACGGACGTTGCCTTCATCACCGAAACATGGCTCAACCCCTCCTCGAACCCTGACATCACCACCGCCACTTCCGAAGGCTACAAGATGATACACCGTGACCGTGCCAAGAAACAAGGTGGAGACATCGCCATGGTCCTCAAGGAAACCATAAGATGCACCAGCGGTGACCTCACTGCTCTCAACGGGAAGATGAGTGGCCTTGAATGATTTGTTTTCATTTTCTCTCCAGAACCTTGATAGTTATCTGTTTCTTCTATTTTTGTTTTGAATGTCCAGAAATTAATGTCCAGAGCAGTTAATTGTCTCCTGTCAAGTTGCCACCAACTGGAGAAATGATGGCGCGCCAGCAAGAACACCGCCGACAGAGCAGTTCACAAAACAGCCCTCAGCAACTATCACCAGCATATCAAAGAAGCCAAGAAAGCAGCCATCAACATCTGCATCGACTCCGGGGCCAACCACACAAAGGAACTCTTCAAAATAGTCAAAGAATTTTCTAACCCGACAGCCATAGAGAACAACATCCCCCCCTGCTAAGAACTCTGATACACCCTTACAGATTACTTCCACAGCAGGATCACCAACATCTACAACAATTTCAACATCCTCCCTCCGCCCTCATCCCCAATGGCCTTAACCAACCAGCGAACACCAGCCAAACCATCACCACCTGCTCACCGCTCACTGCACTCACCATCTCAGCCATCATGTCTTCCATGCACTCCCGGTTGCCCACACACCTGCCCCCACCACCTCTACAACCTCGCAACGAACCCTATCAGCACACAACTCACCAGCATCTTCAACACCTCCATCTCCACAGCAACCTTCCCGGACAGAAGGAAACACACAGACCCCTCCTAAAAAAAGCCTCAGCTGACCCCAACGATCTAAAAAATTATCGGCTGATCTCTCTGCTCCCCCACCCAGCCAAAGTTCTTGAGAAAGCCATCAACGAGCATCTCACCGAATTCATGGAACAAAACCACCTACTGGATGCCTCTCGATCAGTATTCCGTGCCAACCACAGCACTGAGACCATGATGATTGCCGCCAGTGACGACATAAGAACACTCCTCGACCATGAGAAATCGTGGCCCTGATTCTCCTCGACCTCTCCACAGCATTCGATACAGTCTCCCGCAACAACCTCATCAGTAGACTCCAAAACATAGGCATACAGCAAGACGACCTCAAGTGGATCACCTCCTTCCTCACATGATGCACACAGAGCATCCGACTGCCTCCCTTCACCTCTGCACCTAAAGACATCATATGCAGCGTACCACAAGAATCATCCCTCAGCCCCACCCTGTTCAACATCTACATGACCCCTCTCACAGATGTCGTCAGATCCCACGGACTCAACATAACCTCCTACGCAGATGACACTCAACTGATCATCTCGCTCTCCGAAGACCCCTCCAACACCAAAACCAGCTTCTGCAGCACCATGACCAACTTAGCCGAAGAATGAGAGACAACTGCCTCGAACTCATCTCTGAAAAAATGAAAGTTCTGATCTGTGGGAAGAACACCTCCTCATGGCACTACAGCTGGTGGCCTGCAGAACTCAGACTCATACCCAAACCGGCTGACCACGCACGCAATCTCTGCATCATCCTTGACAGACAACTGACCATAAAATGACAAGTTAACGCTGTTGCCTCCTCCTGCTTCCACACTGTCGTAAGGCGACCCCAGGGCCCGGCACTCTAAGCTAAGGACAGAGAACCAGTAGGCAAAGATGATCTTAGGGGGTGTTATTTTATTTCTCCAATACAAGTCTTTGAAAGTCTTCAAGTCCCCAGCACGCTTCTTCCACCGCACTGGAGGATCCGGCCCGGATGCTCGGCGTTTCCCACGAAGAACCGGGAGGGTATGAGGAAAAAGAACATAAACAAAATGCCACAATTCAGTGGTTTGGTCGGTTTCCGTAAGCTAGATTTGGGAGGGGGTCAGTGAGGGGTCACCATGTTCGGTCACCAGGTGCAGTCCCGTTGTAATGGTGTCCTCCCTCTAAGTGCCTCCCTTGCCCTCCTAGTGCCCCGAGAACCCCTGTATACGGCGCCGTACCTTTTCCAGCCACACTGCTCCAGGAGAGTGGCGGGGCGGCGCGTGGTTATGTTGGCCTCCTGGCTTCTCCCTGGCGTCCTGGACGTCGGCTTCGGACAGCTTCGCAGGAAGTCCCCGACGACTCTCGCAATCCGCCACGTCCTCCTTCGGTTCGCTGGTCTCTCTCGGTTTCTCGTTCGCGGGCTCTCTCGATCCGGAATCCTCTTCCTCTTTCTTTGTCCCCGCCTCCTCGGATAGGATCGCTGACGATGACGTCGTTGGACGGGACTCCTCCCCGCAGACAGCATACGGAGTCTTAAAGGTATATTCCTCAGCCTGTATATGAAGCAGCAGAACCTCAGGCTCGGGATGCAGCGGGGCACACGTCTCCTGTTCCCCCAGTTCAAGCTCGGGTTCCTGACACACCACTCCCCTAGGATTGCCCCGGTCGAGGGAAAGAGGAAAACGGGACAGGTAGTCCGCGTTGCCCTGTTCACTGCCCTTACGGTGTCGGATCTCGAATTGGAAGGGCTGGAGAGCCAGGAACCATCTAAGGAGCCGTTCGTTGCACCCCTTGTTTCTCTGGAGCCAGGTAAGAGGGGCAAGGTCTGTATGTAGCACAAAAGGCCTCCTCTCCAGATAGAACTTGAGCTTCTCAACGCCCCACTTTACCGCTAAGCATTCCTTTTCGATTGTGGGATACAGTTTTTCTCAAGGGAATAGCTTCCTACTAATATAGAGGACGAGTTTCTCGTTTCCCTCCGGATCTAACTGGGAGAGGACAGCCCCTATGCCTACCCCTGAAGCGTCTGTCTGGAGGATGAAGGGTTCCCTGAAATTTGGCGTGAGCAAGACGGGGGATGAGGTCAGGGCGTCCTTTAATGTCTGGAATGCTATGGTCTCAGGTTCGGAGGGGGTGTGGAAATGTGAAGGGGAGGCAGATTTGTGCATAAGGTCTGTGAGAGGGGCAGCTATGGCAGAGAATCGGGGAATAAAACGCCTGTAATATCCCACACAAGTCCTAAGAAAGCCCGCAAGTCCCTTTTGGTCTTGGGATAAGGGGTGTCTTGTATAGCTCTTACTTTCTCTGTTTGGGGTTCTATCATGCCTTTGCCAGTAGATACCCAAGGTACTTCACTTTGTGAAAGGCGAATTTAGATTTCTTTGCATTTATGTGTAGATGGGCGGCTCTTAACTCGGCCAGAATGGCTTCTAGATGAGTGAGATGTTCCTTCCACGACCTGCTAAATACAATGATGACATCCAGATATGCTGATTAATATTTCTGGTGTTGTGCTAGCAGGGTGTCCATCAACCTTTGAAAACTGGCGGGTGCGCCGTGAAGCCCGAAGGGTAGGACGGTAAAATGATACAGACCGTCCGGTGTAGAAAAGGCCATCTTTTCTTGGTCGTCGGGGTTTAGAGGAATTTGCCAATAGCCCTTGGTGAGGTCTATGGCAGAGATATAACGGGCCTCACCCAACCGTTCGATAAGCTCGTCGACCCTGGGAAGGGGATAGCCGTCTTGTTTGGATATCCGGTTTACTGCTCGAAAGTCGATGCAGAACCGGATGCTGCCATCCGGCTTGGGCACGAACACAATGGGTGAGCACCAGTTACTTCGTGATGGGACTATAATCCCTGACTCCAGCATCTGTCTAACCTCTCTCTGTAAGGCTTGCCTGCGGGCCTCAGGAACCCTGTAGGGTTTTTGTCTGATAACGACACCTTCTTGGGTGGGTATTGAATGAACGGCCAGGTGTGTTCTCCCGGGCTGATCTGAAAACACATCCTTGAAGGTGTGTAGGAAGCCATTGATGTCATGATTTTCTTCTACCGTCAGTTCAGAGTTTAGAACGGTGGCATCCACGGTAGAGATGGTATGGACTTGCTTTGGAGGGTGACCGAACCATTTAAAAAAAAGATTAATGTGGTACATCTGGGTTTTGGTGTTGGAGAGCTGTAACAGGTAGTTGGTTTTTCCTATTCTTTTCGCTATCCGGTATGGCCCTTGCCAATCTTTTCTCAGCTTGTGGGTGGAAGAGGGCAGTAGGATCAGAGCCCAATCATCCACCGCCAGTTCCCTCCAGCGTTTGCCTTTGTCATAGAGGTGCTTTTGGGTAGCCCCAGGGATTCATGAGCCAGGGCTCTTAACTTGTGAAGACGGACTTTTACTTGATTGGCATAGTCCAATAGAGGCTGGGCCTCGTTTGCCCCCTCCTTCTCCCAGCTCTCCTTGGTTATCTCTAAGAGAGTGCGGGCTTCCGACCGAAGAGGAGTTCGAAAGGCGAGACACCCAGGCTACTCTGTACCTGGCTTCTAATGACAAACAGGGCCAACGGTAGGAGTTGATCCCAGTGTTTCCCATCCCCAGTCAGTAGTTTCTTTAGGGTGAGTTTGATGTTCCCGTTATACCTCTCCACAAGGCCATCTGTTTGTGGGTGGTATACTGAGGTTTTTAAGTGCTTGATGTTCAGTTGTTTGCATATCTCCTTCATTAGTCTGGAAACAAATGGAGTCCCTTGATCCGTGAGGATCTCACGAGGAAACCCCATCGGTGAAAAAACCTCAATCAGCCTTTGGGCAATGGTGGTAGTAGTGGCTGCTCGCAGGGGGATAGCCTCAGGGTACCTGGTGGCATAGTCAACCAGAACGAGAACATACTGGTACCCCCTAGATGACTTGGGAAGGGGTCCTATAAGGTCCATCCCCAACCTATCGAAAGGCTTGCCAATAATGGGGAGGGGTCGTAGGGGTACCCTTGGTGGGATGTACGGGTTTCTCCTTTGACATATGTCACAATCTTGGCAGTACCTCTTAATCTGGACATACACTCCTGGGCAAAGAAACTACGAAGAATAGACTGGCTCGTCTTCTCTACCCCACAGTGCCCTGCCAATAAATGGGAGTGTGCGAAAAACAAGATTTGGTCCCGAAAGCCTACAGGGACCAAAAGCTGGGGTTCCTCTCCTTCTTTAGCAACACGATACAGGAGCCCGTTCTGTTCTAGGAAACAGGGAAATATTTTCTGACCGTTATTTTGATTGTCTATGGCGCTTTGCCAGGCATTGCTAAGGGTGCTGTCATTCAACTGTGCGGTTCTAAACTGGTGGTCCATGGCCCATGGTTCAGAGGTGAGTAGGGTGTTTTGGGTATCTTTCTTAGGGGGAGAGGACTTAAGAGTACCTGCTAAGAGGTCGGAGAACCAAGGGTTGTCTATACCGACTATAAGTTGTTCAGGAAGGGAGGGGAGGACCCCTACATTGGCTATGGTGTCCGTGCCTGGTTCTATCTGAAGGGTCACCGTGGCGACTGGATAGTCCTTGATGTCCCCATGTAGAGAGAGATAGATACTTTTATTCGATTTCATAAAACATCATAAAAGGGTGGAGAAAACACCATACATAAAATACACATTTAGAAAACTTATAAAAAATGAAAGCACACCAAGGTACGTTCTACAACGGTTAAGTTAAAAATGTAAAACATACGATCAATACCATAAGAGGAATTTGAAACTGGTTATACTAAAACTTATTAAATCAGTTGGCGTTTTCTTTTTTTTCCCAGTTCTTTTGCCACAGTTTTCAGGAACTTTATAGCTCTACAGGACAGTTGGATTGATGGTCCTCCAAGGCATTGGATAACGGCTACTCTGCATGACCTTATTTGTTCCTTCCTAAAGGCTTCCCGAAGAACCGTTCTTCGGGTTTTTGCCAGGAAGGGGCAGATGCATAAAAAATGCAAAAAAGACTCGTCCCCTCCTCCGCATAAGCGGCATTCCTTAGATTGCCAAGAATGTTTCCATTTCGGCGTCAGGTCCTTTGATGGAAATGACCCCAGCCGCAATAACGTCAGGTAGTGCTTTTTCTGATGGGAGAAGTGGTCTAGCAGATATGGTTGGGGTTTCAGCCGCTGATAGGCTTGGATCACTGCCCAAGCATGGGATTTTTATGAAAAGGCTGTTTTGTCTGTTAGTAAAGAGGTCCGTTTGATTGCTTTGTTAGCTACTGTTTTGAAACCAGAGTAGGTGGGAATAGTGAGCCAGGCCTCCACTAGCTGCAATGCCGCGAGGGATTCCTTCAGAACTCTGAACGTTGAATTATTTAGTCTGGCTTGAGTTTCAATTTCCACCCAACAATGATGCGCAAGGGTGTTGTCCTCTGCATCCCTCATTCTCCAGTAGTACTTGACTAGAGACCCTTGTCTATTAGGAATCTGGTTTCTTAGTCCATACTCTAATCGGATTTGGGATTGTGAAATGTGTCGGGGATCGAAAACAGGTTCTTAAAAAGGTTGATTGTACTGTGTTTAAAAAGGTGACATCTTTAAGGTTTAAAATTTCTGAGCCGTATGAGATAGAAGGTAGAAATTTTGCTGCAATGGCTTTTAACAAGCGTCCTGTAGAACAACCTGTAAGTTTATTTCTTAGAACTTTGAAAGCGAACTGCAATTGTTTGGCTTTAGTACGTCCTTGTGCCAGTTGTAATTTAAAATTAAGGTTACGGTCTATTTGAAAACCTAAATATTTGTATGAGTCAACCCGGGTCATAGGTTGCTCGTCCAAGTACCAGAGGAATTTACGATTTGCCGTTGCTTTGAGCTGTCTGGCAAAGCACATCACCTTTGTTTTTTGATGATTGATGGTTAATTGAGCCGAGATGGTATAAGCTCCTAATTTAGTGATGAGTCGCTGCAGGCCTACAGGTGTTTGTGCAAGGAGCACGATATCGTCCGCGTATTGTAAACTGGGTGTGGGTAATTTACCCAATTTTGGGGGTCAGATTGAATTGACCGGAGTTGTTTATCAAGGTCGGCAATGTAGATGTTAAAGAGGCAGGGTGCCAGCACACACCCTTGTTTTAACCCATTAAGAGTTTGGAACTTTTTGGTTATGCTGTGCCCGTCTCCTTTCCTGACCTGGACCCACGTCTGGGAATACAGATTGATTATGGCCTCCAGGAGTTTAGTTGGGGCACCCCAGTTTTGCATTTTTGTCCATAACTTGGCTCTCGGGACTTTGTCAAAGGCTGCTTTGAGGTCTATAAAGCATGCATACAGAGGCCTTGATTTTGCAGGGCTTGATTGGCCAGCAGGGTGACCGCAGAGATGTCCGTGAGTGTGCCCATCCTGCCCTGAATCCTGTTTGAGTGTAGGGAATGAGATTACATCTACTGACCCAGTCCTCTAAATCAACCAACAGGTTCGATGCATACATTTTTGCCTCCACGTCAATTAGGGCTATCAGGCGGTAGTTGGAGGGTCTGAGCGTGCGCCCGACTTGTATATTGGGTTTAAAATACTGCCCCTCCAAGAATCTGGGATAGTACTGGATGCTAGGATGGAAGAGAAGAGTGGCGTGAGGAGGCCGGACCAGAATGGAGGGTCGTGCCGAAACAAAGCATTTGGCAAGCCGTTGGGATCTGGGGCTCCCTCGGATCTTAGATTTTTTATGATTTTTAGAACTTGCTCTTTCCGGATCTGCGGGGAATATTCGAGTGCTTCCGGATTAGGAGTGACTTTGACTTGACCTGCAACGAGTGCCCCCTCGCCTAGTTGGGAACCATAAATTGCGGGGCCGGCAGTTGACGTTTCGTTGTATAGAAAATCGATGTGAGCTCTCCAGGTGTCCTCCATTATGTCTGAGTTATAATGCCGGTTCTTGCCATTTGTTAACTGGTTGATAATTTCCCAAAAGAGCCTGGAATCCCTTTGTTTGCAGGAATGATGGAGTTTGGCCCAGAGGTGTTCTTGAAACACTTTTTTTGCCACCTTTGTGTCTCTTTTTAGGTCTTTTCTAGTTGTAGAGATTAATAGCAAGAGATCCTGGGAGGGGGCAGAGCCCTGGGTGCGTAGTCTTCTGAGATGTTTGTGCAGTTGTTGTTTTTGAATCCTGAGGTGTTTGGTGAACCAATCGGCCCCTTGATGTCTTCTCACTTTTTTTCCTGTGGCCTGGTTATAAAATTTTTGATTTAGTTCTAAGTTGAAGCGCTCCCAGGCCTGTGTGTTAATGGGTTCAGTTTGAAATCTTTCCAGAAGGCAGATGCATGTCCCCATGATATCGCTGATCGTATCCTTTTTCCATACGAGGCGTTTTAAATTGTAGCATTGCGTTTGTTGAGATGAAGCATTAGCTGGCACTGAGTTTACGATGTTTCTTAGCAACGTGAAGGATTGTGGTTGGTGGTCGCTTTCTGTCCTATCCATTATTTGGAAGTTCGTGATAGATGGAAAGAGATCTTGGTCCGTAAAAGTGTAGTCTATGGTTGAAGCTGATTTTTGGGTGATCCTAGAATATGCTGCAGGGCTGTCTGTCGGGATGCTCCCGTTAAGCATGCTCATTGAGAGGGTCAACCAAGCGGGCCGCACATCTCTTACCAAAGCGTGTCCGTCAGTTCGGAGGCCTGAGTGCGCTCTTTGGTGCCTTTATTTCCGTTTTGCAATAAATTCATGTTAAAATCCCTGACAGGATGATATTCGCATCCAAATGGGCGAGTTTTAATGTTGCCAGTGTTGCTAATAAATGGTCAACTCTGGTCCGTTTGTGTTTGAACGCTGGGTGAATGTAGATATTAAGAATAAGCAAACAATTGAGGGGCGGAGCTTCAAGTTTGACACATTGCAACCAAGAAAACTCAAGGTCTATAGTAGAAACTTGCCAGGGAATGTCGGTTGAAATGAAGATTGAAAGGCCCCCTTTAGCTCCTACCTTGGTTGGCGACTTTTGGCCGGCTTCAGAAATTCCTTGTAGCCAGTTATGGGTGTAGAGTTTGTCAACCAGGTTTCCTGAAAGAAGAATATTGTACTTTGTAATGAATTCCATGAAGCCTGGATCTTCTAATTTAGTACTAAGGCCGAACACGTTCCAGGAGCAGATGTTACAGCCCGGGAGTAAATTGGTGGCTACGTGAGATTTGGTTCATGCCGTGTCTGAGGTTGTTCCGGCCGAGATTAAATCCCGGAATCCTGGAGGCTTAGTGGCTTCTGGGTGAGCAAAGGTGATGGTCATTTTCCTGGTCGTGGGCTCTTTCCTCTTTGGAAGGCTTTGATGGTCTGGGCCTTTGGCTCCCTTTAACAGGCCCGCTGGTTGAGTAAATGGTTGAAGCAGGTTGGGGTAGCAAGGAGGGTCTATCTTATTTAACTTAATACCCCACTTTGCAAATTGGTCCCTCTGCTGCCAAATTTGTTCATTAAGAGAGTTGGCTACAAACGTTGCTGTGGTTGTTTCTTGGCCCATGAAATGCGAGTTCTGTTTAAACTCTATACTAACGATGTCACAGGTATTTATGTGGCTCAGAGGGGGCAGGGCTTTAAAGAGTGTGAGCAGGATACTTCTGTTTAGGATATCATGATTTTCCCTTGACACGTAGTGAGGGATAAAGTCCAGTTTGTTGTTAAGTAAAGAAGTGTCCCACTGCGACTCTTGATGTACACCCCTTACCGTTACTTTGTCGGCCAGTATGGGGTCTATGATAGTCGATGGTATGGTCGGGAAATAACGTTGGTGTTGATTAGTGTACATTGTTCGGTTAACCCTTGTCCAAATAGCATTATTGCTTCCCGGGTTTAGATCATGGGTTAAATCTGGGTGGCAATTTTCTTTCCTCTCGTTGTCAGTAACCAAGTTTGCTACCCGTGGGCAGATTGTACTAATTTCTTTCGTGACTTTCCTTGATGTAGTTGAGGGTTTCGCAGTTTGTGTGGTTTGTGTAGCCTGGGTAGATAAAGGATGTTTCTCTTTCCTTGGAGGCTTAAATATACTGTATATTTTCCCAGACTGCGGTAGTTCCTGTTTGGTGTCAATTAGACAGCTAGGTGTAGTAGGTAGGGTGGATAAGGAGTTCAGTTGATCCTTGTTTATAATTGCATCCGGGGGAGGTAAAGCCACATCATGGTCACTCTGTTTCGTTCCCTGGTCGGTTTTGGCAGGAAATAAGTTGGTTGCCTGTCTAGAATGTCTTCTATTTCTTGCTTTTCTAAGGCGTTTTCTCTCCCGCTCGGTTAATATCTTGGTCGCTGTTGACGGCTGACCTAATGATTGCTCACATTGATCAATTAATTGAAGAGCCGAAACGTTTAGATTGTCAAAGGTTTTAGCTGAGCTAGGTGTGGTTGAATCTGCCTGTATTTGTTCTAAGTTGGATTCCATTCCACTGGTAATGTGCCCCCCCGTGGGGCAGGGTTGTATGGTGTCCATTGCCCATAATGCCTCGTGATCTATCTCTGCTTGTGAAACATTCTTTGTTGGAACTTCCCTAGTTGTGACCAAAAGGTCTGACAGAAGGGTGGGGACCGCCGCTAATTTGTCGATTATTTGGGTGCAGTGGCACATTTGGTATGTTGTTTCCCGGTTTCGCTGCACCCTCAAGATCATCTCATTGAAACTCTGCAGTTTCTGTTCTACTCCCTGAACGTGGATTGCTAGGATGTTTAGGAGGTCCACTTGGGTGTCCAGCTTATCTGCATGGTAAGTCATTGCTTTGGCGATTGTATCCATTGTTTGTAACAAAAGCTGCCAAGCAGAAGATGCTGGGAGACTGCCTGGTTCAATTGGAGATGCCTGGGCGTTATGTTCCCAGTAGTTTGAACGTGCTGACAAAGGAGCTTGTAGAAGACCTGAGGTCCCGCTAGGTTTTTCCTTTGTTTGGGAGGGATGCGACAAGTGGGTTAAACCGTGCATATCAGGGTAGAGAAACCGCTCCTCCTGTAGATTAACCTGGCAAGGGATCTGGCCCTT
Organism: Calotriton arnoldi; assembly: GCA_963921515.1. Classification (NCBI taxonomy): domain Eukaryota; kingdom Metazoa; phylum Chordata; class Amphibia; order Caudata; family Salamandridae; genus Calotriton; species Calotriton arnoldi. The sequence continues at coordinate 93,314 of CAWUFW010000187.1, forward strand.
TTGTTGTTCCGCAGGCACTTCCGACAAGAACGAAGAAAAGCCAGGCTTATCGCTATTGTTTGTGTTGATGTTGGAGAAGACAGACTCCTGAGCTTCGGGTGTTGTTCGCGCCTTGAGATTTTGTCGGATTCCCAATTAAACTCAAGGTGTTTATGGTCGTCTGGTTGGCGGGGGCCCCTTCATTAAGGCCTTGGGGGCCGTCGTTTCCAGGTGAAGTTGAAAGTATTGTCTGCTGACTGAGGAGATCGACGGGAGAGTGATGGTGGTGTATTTGTGCCTCGAAAACTTGATTGTTTTGCCTTCGTCTGAGTTCCGGCGGGAGGAGAGCTTTAGATGATAAGAGTTGGAGGCTTGGAACTGCGTTGGTTGCTTCGTGCGGGGCTTCCCAGCCCGATCGCTGAGGTGCCTGGGAACTTCCTCCTCGCACTCGCAGCTCGTGGTCCCTTTTTCGCTGGGGGGCTCTTGGTGGCCTCACTCACAGAAACTGTGCTAATACTGGTTTCGTCTCTTGCTTTAAGAGGCCCTAAGGTCATTGCGGTGTCGATTATCCGAGTAGATTTTATTACGACTTTTAAAAAGTCCGAAATCAGTGCCCGTTTGCTGCTGTTTGGTGCTGAGTGATGCCTAATTGGGACCACAGAAGTAGCTTTGGTGCTGCCTCCCCATTTTGCTTCTGAAGTTGCCGCTGTGGGTGTTTTTGGTATGACCTTTAGCCAGTTGCTTGCATTTGTTAAAGTTGCGTCCATTAGGACTCCCAATTCTTGCCACCTGTCTTTATCTTCTTTAATTGGTGGACAAGTTGCTGGGGAGGTCATACTAGGGAGATCTTTGGCTGCAGCCTCTTTGACCTTTTCCTTGTCCTTTGGCAGGGGTGCTCCTCTGATTTTCCCTGACCGCATTCCCCGTTGCCACCACCCCAAATGGGAGGAAGAGAGATGAGTAGGACTTCACTTGGGGTGGGGGGGGGGTAGTGCGATGTTGCGTGGAGCAGGAGCAGCTTGGCCGGGTCTCAGGCTGGGTGGCAGTGGGAGGGGGCGAGAGCAGGGGCACGCTGGGGGCCACAAGCCGCACCCAACCTGGTTGGGCCACCCTAAGCGGACACTCCCGGGCACTTCACTCTGCGGCCTCCTGCTAAGGAGGCGGCGCTCTCACCTCTTGAAACCCACTCTTGAAACCCACTAGAAGCCCGCTTGTGGGCCTCACTGTGCCACTTGCCTGCCTGAGCCTGTGCCTGTTCCTGTGTCCGGCCTCCTGCCTCTTCTCCGAACCACCGCTGCCGCCGCCGCCTCCGCCGCCGTTAGGCTTCCCGATATTCCTGGGGTGTACCTGATGTTATGTAGACCCGCTAGTGTGTGGTGTAGAGACGGCTGCAGGAATGAAAACGGGCCGTGAGCTATGGGCTACAGGCAGAGAGGGCAGAGAGGGCAAAAGCCAGAAACCAGGAGCGGCGGTTCAGCGTCTCCCCCTCATGATCGACCGCCAAGCTGCTGCTGCTTCGGTCAGCGCGAAAACCTGGAACGGATTCAAGTAGCGAGTGGAGGATGCTGGACGAGGAGCAAAACCGGCAGGGGGGCTAGCACTGAGCCTGGTCCGCAACTGACCCCATGTACGCATCGTATACTAACGGTCCTACCGGGGATGTACTGGGTCTGGGGAATGAGCTCACTTATGACCACTGAATGCCTACACCCTGAGTCCAGAAGGGCAGTTACAACCATGTTGTTCATTCTTACCCTTACATAATACAAGGGTCCGGTTTCTTGAGCGTACAGGATGGAGCATGGAAGGTAACTAACATCCATTGGTTCCTCCTCGGGTTTCTCCTTCTTTTTCCTACAGAACCTTGCAATATGGCCCCACTCGCCACATTCGAAGCATTGAGGCCCTGAGGGGACAACCGGTTCAGGTCTTCCTGTTCGGGTTCTGGAGGTCTCAAAAGGAGGTTTGGGTGTCCTTCACTCAACTCTGGTAGGGGGGTGGGCTTTTTGAATACGCTCTATCTCTCTGCTCAGGTTCCGACTCTGAGCTCGGGCGTTGGAGGTGGCCATCTCTATAGCATGCTCTAGGGTGAGACCGGCATGCTGTCGGAGCCACCGCTGGGTTCCATAAGGCAGCGCCTCTAAGTACTGCTCCAAATAGATTTTGTCCATGATTTGTTCGGGTGTGGACTCCAGGGGTTTAAGCCAGCGATCGGCTGCATCCTTTAGTTTATAAAACAGGGTTTTCGGCATGTCCCCCGGGGCACCCCTCTCTTGTCGGAACTTGAGTCTGTGGAACTCATCGTCAACCCGCAACCGATCCATGATAAACTGTTTCACATGTCCATAAACAGCCGTTCCATCCCTGTTGACGATCTGGTAGGCGGCTTGGGCCTCCCCCGTGAGTAAAGGTGTGAGGTAGAAGGGCCAACAGTCAGTAGGCCAGGCGCTGGCCCTAGCGGCCCTCTCGAAGTTAAGAAAAAAGGAGACGGGGTCATCCCCCGGGACATATTTCTGTAGGGGTATCACCGTTCCAGGTTGTGCAGGACCCTTGCCTTGCCCAAGGGCTAGCAGCAACTGGGTTTGTCCTTCCGCCAACCGGGTTATGTTTTCTGCCTGCGTCTGTATGGCGGAGGTGAACACCGCACGGTCCATCTCTGCCTGATTGGCGTTCTTTTCGAGTGGCCATTCAAGTTTGGTGTGGCCCTCCTTTAACTGGTATACTATGTTGTCCATCTTGTATCAGATGGCGATTGCCCGCATTCTCCCCCAAATGTCGTAAGGCGACCCCAGGGCCCGGCACTCTAAGCTAAGGACAGAGAACCAGTAGGCAAAGATGATCTTAGGGGGTGTTATTTTATTTTTCCAATACAAGTCTTTGAAAGTCTTCAAGTCCCCAGCATGCTTCTTCCACCGCACTGGAGGATCCGGCCCGGATGCTCGGCGTTTCCCACGAAGAACCGGGAGGGTATGAGGAAAAAGAACATAAACAAAATGCCACAATTCAGTGGTTTGGTCGGTTTCCGTAAGCTAGATTTGGGAGGGGGTCAGTGAGGGGTCACCACGTTCTGTCACCAGGTGCAGTCCCGTTGTAATGGTGTCCTCCCTCTAAGTGCCTCCCTTGCCCTCCCAGTGCCCCGAGAACCCCCGTTTACGACGCCGTACCTTTTCCAGCCACACTCCTCCAGGAGAGTGGCGGGGCGGCGCGTGGTTATGTTGGCCTCCTGGTTTCTCCCTGGCGTCCTGGTCGTCGGCTTCGGACAGCTTCGCAGGAAGTCCCCGACGACTCTCGCAATCTGCCACGTTCTCCTTCGGTTCGCTGGTCTCTCTCGGTTTCTCGCTCGCGGGCTCTCTCGATCCGGAATCCTCTTCCTCTTTCTTTGTCCCCGCCTTCTCGGATAGGATCGCTGACGATGACGTCGTTGGACAGGACTCCTCCCCGCAGACAGCATACGGAGTCTTAAAGGTATATTCCTCAGCCTGTATATGAAGCAGCAGAACCTCAGGCTCGGGATGCAGCGGGGCACACATCTCCTGTTCCCCCAGTTCAAGCTCGGGTTCCTGACACACACACTTTGCATGCTACACAGAATCTTCAGATGGATTCCACCAAACACCAGAAAGACAGTCAACCCGGCCATTGTCGCCAGCTGGCTCGACTATGGCAAAGCCCTCTCTGCCGGCATCTCCATTCAGCTCCTCAGAAGACTCCAGACCATACAGAACGCTGCTTCCCGACTCATCCTGGACCTTCACAAATGAACCCACATCGCCACCCCACCTGAGAGATCTCCACTGGCTCCCCATCCTGAAAGATGCCAGTTTAAGTTCCTCATGCATGCCTACCAAGCCCTCCATGACCTAGGACCTGCCTACCTCAACCATCAACTGAACTTCCACAAAGCCACTGGACAGCTGCGCTCCTCTTCACTCACCCTTGCACACACTCCTCGCACCCATCACAGCCGCAGCAGTGGCCGCTCCTTCAGCTACATCGCTGTCACGACCTGGAATGGCCTTCCCCTCCAGCTCCGTACAGCCCCCTCGCTGGCAGATTATGAAAGAAAAAGACTGAAGACCTGGCTCTTCGATGGAGACACAGCGCCCAGATACCTCTAGGGGTGACAGGGTTGCGCTTTACAAATGCTGTTTGATTGATTGATTATCCAAAACCCGGTACTAAAAGCTGGGTATCGAAACCACATAGAAGAGTGGCATACTTAAGCAGTGGTGGGGTGGTCAAGGCAAAGACTGATTTAGAAAACAGAATTTGGAGGAAACATTTCATACAAATCCTGGCTCTATTGCTCCAAGATTGCAACCAAGTCAATTGTAGAAATCGCTTACTGCAATTTAAAAGCATACATTGCATTTATCATACACCTGTAACCTTTGCACAAATGTGACACCCGGAGTGGGACAGGTGAAAAGGACCACATGCTGACTTTATACTGGTCACCTGGATTACCCTAACCTCAAATAGTGTCTTGTGGATTGTTACCTGCCTTGTTATTTTGGCCTAGGCCTGGCTGCCATGCTGCTTTTCTTTGCGCACGTTACACTGAGCCGGGCCTTCCTCGCCCTTTGCTCGTGCCAAGTTCTTTTGCACTGTCTGCATTTTCTGTTGTTCACCTTTTTGGGCTCAGTCTGCACAAACATGTACAAGGTCGCATAACAATGTATTCTGGTTCTTCCTGATATGGCCAGTCTCGCGCACCCAGACATAACATTATGTGCAATTGCCATGAAGAATTTGATATGCTTTTAATGCTGTGGTTTACTAGCGCTTAACACACTTGGAGAAACCCTTTCAGTGAGAAGAGCTATGATGTCCTGCTGATGTAATTCTGCATCTAGAGACTGAGGTATGGGGTTCGCTAGTCAAAGCCCAGAGGTCTTCTATTATTATAATAAACTATCTTACTGCAAGGGGAGGGTGGTAATGTTATTTATACGTTTATCCACTGAGCTCTGAGATGCTTTCCCCATTTGTATTCTATGGAATTGTAACCATGCTGCTTATATTAGTAATATGCATTATGTTATTAGTACTGACACGTGTACTGTACTTTAGAGCACGTAAGTTGGAATAAACATTTTAACCTATCCAGTGTCTCTTCCTACGCACCTTGTGGACAAAGTACGAGTGAGTGACGAAAGAGTGTTCTTGCTTCTGCGAGTCCTGAGATAAAGATACCGTGTTCTGGGTTGTCCAAACATTAGTACTTGGGTGCTAATGGGATGCTAAGCTAGTTGGGTTGGGGTTTTTGGGTGCTACGGTATATGGTGGCAAACCACTGTATTCCGGGGTCCCATTTTCCTGTGCATAGCTCTGTGTATGTGCAGAAACCTTATGACATGGCGCCCAACGTGGGGTCGGGTTTGGTGTCCTCCTTCCAAACTATTTTTGGTGTCATCCCGGCTTTCATACATTCTATTTTTTCCAGTGTCTTTGGCGGTTTCCCATTGATCCTCGCTTTAGCGGCTGGTGTCTTGCTCTTAATTTGCTTTCTGCGCAATGGCTGCTCCCCGATGGGACCTGCTCGATCCAGAACGCCTCCAGCTGCTCCGTGAGCGCCTTTTGGCTGGTTTTGGTGTCTTGCCATTGGCGACACTGAGTGTGTCATATACTCTTTCATTTCGCTTTGCGTATTTCACTTGCGTGCAACCTGTGATGACTTGTGTCCGCTGTCCTTTCACCTGGACTCTGGATTATTGCCTCTCCAATTCGTCATTGTCTGTTCCGGATTTTGTTCAGTTGATGGGTCCCTTAGAGGCCCATGAGCAGGACTGTTCCGTCGCTGGCTGTATGGCGCGTGCGGCTGCACTGGGGATTTTGGCGCAATGGGATATCTGGGCGGCTGCCCAGGATCTCCTACAACAGCTGTTTTAATTATCACGCAAGCTGTCCCGCATTGCTTATGGATGCTCCCTTTGCTGAGGAGCATTCCTGCTCTTTCGAACTCATGGATTGGATGGCATCTATGTTTTTGACGATTCCAATGATGAACTCTTGGAGGGTATGGCTTTTTCTGCACTTTCACTTTCATGGATTGACCTGCCCTTCGCCGTTTGGGCGCTCCCTGTGCTCCGACATCTGTTTTTCTCCTCTGATGGGCCTCTGTCCTGGCCGCCCGACTGTCCAGGGGAGGGTGTCTTGTGGATTGTTACCTGCCTTGTTATTTTGGCCTAGGCCTGGCTGCCATGCTGCTTTTCTTTGCGCACGTTACACTGAGCCGGGCCTTCCTCGCCCTTTGCTCGTGCCAAGTTCTTTTGCACTGTCTGCATTTTCTGTTGTTCACCTTTTTGGGCTCAGTCTGCACAAACATGTACAAGGTCGCATAACAATGTATTCTGGTTCTTCCTGATATGGCCAGTCTCGCGCACCCAGACATAACATTATGTGCAATTGCCATGAAGAATTTGATATGCTTTTAATGCTGTGGTTTACTAGCGCTTAACACACTTGGAGAAACCCTTTCAGTGAGAAGAGCTATGATGTCCTGCTGATGTAATTCTGCATCTAGAGACTGAGGTATGGGGGTTCGCTAGTCAAAGCCCAGAGGTCTTCTATTATTATAATAAACTATCTTACTGCAAGGGGAGGGTGGTAATGTTATTTATACGTTTATCCACTGAGCTCTGAGATGCTTTCCCCATTTGTATTCTATGGAATTGTAACCATGCTGCTTATATTAGTAATATGCATTATGTTATTAGTACTGACACGTGTACTGTACTTTAGAGCACGTAAGTTGGAATAAACATTTTAACCTATCCAGTGTCTCTTCCTACGCACCTTGTGGACAAGTACGAGTGAGTGACGAAAGAGTGTTCTTGCTTCTGCGAGTCCTGAGATAAAGATACCGTGTTCTGGGTTGTCCAAACATTAGTACTTGGGTGCTAATGGGATGCTAAGCTAGTTGGGTTGGGGTTTTTGGGTGCTACGGTATATGGTGGCAAACCACTGTATTCCGGGGTCCCATTTTCCTGTGCATAGCTCTGTGTATGTGCAGAAACCTTATGACAATAGTACTGGACATAAACACGGTCATGTCTTCCTAGAATGATTGAATACAAAAATTTGGTCATGCTGATGGTCGTGTTGTTGGGATACGTAAAGGGCTTTCCAAAGGCTGGTAGGAGATTTGCTCCTTTAGCGATGTTATTAGCTAAGCAGAGATGTCCTGACTTGGATGACGGACCAATCAATGCCTCTGACATCTGACTGGCTACGAGATTTAACAACAAGTAATGATTGGGCCAGCCTGCAACTCATCGAGTCACGACCTAGGGCTATAGGTGGCCCTCTGCGCTCCTGTTTAAAGTACCAATCGGATGCGCCTTGATCACAGAACTCAGGAGGTGTCAGATAAAATTCGAAGTTTCTCTAGAACACTTCCATGCTCATGTCACAAGATGGTCTCTTTGGATAGCAGATGGTGTTTTTGGAGAAGGGAGGTAGGTTTCACTTTTTGCTACAACATGAATTGTGAATATTCCATATTTCAAGGTCACTGTCATGGAAATGTATGCTGCTGTACTTCTATTGCATAGCATGCACAGTGGGGGTGCGCTGTAATGTAACACCAAAATATTTCTTGTTATCACCGCTTTTTATCTGTCGATGAATCATTTATAAATTCATAAATGTTGTTATATATATATATATATATATATATATATATATATATATATATTTATATACACACATACACATATATATGCGCACATATATATACATATGTCATGTGATCAAGGCCGGTAACGGCCGAAACGCGTTATGGCGGTATGTTAGAGTGCTGAATAAACACTTCAACGCACCTAATTTGGGTCCACTCTCGTTTTTCTCTTCGAGTGGAGCAGCAGACGAGTGTTCCAGATGTATTTATGTATATGCACATATACATATATGTATATATACATGTATATATACATACGTGTAAATATATGTATATATATATATAGCATTCTACCTGCTTGCCAGCTTGTGGCCTCCACAGTGCGATCTTGCAATGTTTAAAATAGATTGAACAGGTTTTTCCGGGAAATCACAAACTTTTAATGGTGGGCCGTTGCCAGACTCTTCTAGTTTGCCTTGCACAGCTATCGGAAATGAAGCTTTGGGATTGGAACTTCGGATACTGAAGAATGCACTAACTCTATTTCATTGGCATTAAAGAGAGTAAAATTCTGGGAGACACAGTGCAGAGAAGCTACTATCAATGCAACCTAGTTGCCACCTGTCCCGTCCACCCACCTCAAGCCTTGCCTGCCCCATTTGGTTGTCGGGCGATAGTGGTTTTTCCTGTGGTGGAGTTGCTGTTGACTTCTTGTCAGAAAAAGCCTCTTGCTGGCTTAAGCGCTAGTGAAAATGGCATGCAAAGGGACGCCCTATTTTTTGACGCCATGTCTGATAGCATTTCTGCTGGCAAGCAACGCAAAACCATTACTAACTGCTACACAACCCCCAACTCAATGGCGACATTGTATTGTATTGTACCCGCGGCGGTCCCTGCGTTTGCTGCCTGCAGGCGCAGCATGTAAGAATGGGGGGGGATGCTGGCGATTCCCGTGGCGGTCACGGCCGCAGGTCAGAGCGGGGGGGTGCTGGCAATTCCTGCGGAGTGGGGGAGGCCCGCCCCCTTGCTACGCCACTGGATTGGAGTGGGGTGAGTTAGATTGGAGCGGGGTAGATTGGGTAGACTGGGGTAGATTGGGGTAGAATGGGATAGATTGGAGTGGAGTGGGATTGATTGGGGTAGAGTGCAGTGGTGTAGATTGGGGTAGGGTGTAGTGGAGAGTGGTAGACTGGGGTAGATTGGAGTGGAGTTGAGTGGGGTAGGTTGGAGTGGGGTAGATTTGGGTTGGGTGGAGGGCGGTGGGGTGGATTGGGTGGACTGGGGTAGATTGGGGTGGAGTGGGTTAGACTTTAGTGGAGTGGGGTGGAGTGGGGTGGAGTGGGGTAGATTGGGGTAGAGTGGAGTGAGCTAGGTTGGGTGCATTGGAATGGGGTAGACTGGAGTGGAGTGGGGTAGATTAGGGTAGACTGGAGTGGGGTGTATTGTGATGTTTGGAGCTGAGTAGATTGGGGTAGATTGGAGTGTATCTGTGTAGATTGGATTGGAGTGGCGTGGTATAGATTGGAGTGGGATGGTTTGTGGTAGATTGGGGTGAGTTGTGGTAGATTGGAGTGGGGTAGTTTGAGGTAGACTGGAGTGGGGGAAATTGGAGTGGAATAGGATAGATTGTAGTGGAGTGGGGTAGATTGGAGTGGGAGTCAGGTAGACTGGGGTTATTTGGAGTGAGTGGGGTAGGCTGGAGTGGAGTGAGGCACACTGTAGTGAGGCACGCTGTAGTGAAGTTGAGTGGATCAGGGTAGAGTGGGATGGGATAGATTGGGGTGGAGGGGGGTAGAATGGGGTATATTGGAGTGGGGTAGATTGGGGTAGTAGATTGGAGTGGATTGGGGTAGACTGGAGTTGAGTGTGGTAGAGTGGATTTGAATGGGGTAGATTGGGGTACAGTGGAGTGGAGAGCGATTGATTGGGGTGGGGTAGATTCGAGTGGGGGGAGATTGGAGAAGGGTAGATTGGGATGGGGTGGATTGGGCTAGATTGAGGTTGAGTGGGTTAGATTGGAATGGACTGGGTAGACTGGAGTGGAGTGGGGCAGATTAGATTGGGTAGATTGGAGTGGAGTGGGGTAGATTAGAGCGAAGTGAGGTAGATTGTGGTGGGTAGACTGGGATAGATTGGAGTGGAGTAGGGTAGATTGGAGTGGAGTGAGATACATTGGAGTGGAGAGTGGAGTGGGGTAGATTGGAGTGGAGTGAAGTGGGTAGATTGTGATAAACTCGAGTGGAGTAGGTTGTGGTAGATTAGAGTTGAGTAGGATAGATTGGAGTGGACTGGAATGGGATAGATTGGAGCGGGGTAGACTGAAGCGTAGGGGGGTAGATTGGAGTGGGTTAGATTGGATTGGAGTTGGGTAGATTGTGGTGGACTGGGGTAGATTGGGGTGGGGTAGATTGGAGTGGGGTAGATTGGGGTATATTGGAGTGGAGTGAGGTAGACTGGAGTTGAGTGAGGTAGATTAGGGTAGATTGAGTGGAGTGAGGTAGATTGGTATGGAATGGAATGTGTACATTGAAGTGGAGTGGTTTGGGGTGGATAAGGGTAGATTGGGGTAGATTAGAGTGGGGTAGATTGGAGTGGATTGGGGTAGATCGGGGAAGAGTGGAGTGGATTGGGGTAGTTTGGAGTGAAGTGGGGTAGATTGGAGTGAAGTGGGATAGATTAGGGTAGATTGGAGTGGAGTGGGGTAGAGTGGAGTGAGGTAAATTGGGGTGGAGTGGGGGTATAAAAGGGTAGATTAGAGTGGAGTGGGGTAGACTGGGGTAGACTGGGGTAGATAGGAGTGGGGAGGGTAGAATGGAGTGGAGTAGGGTGGAGTGGGGTAGGTTGGTGTAGAGTGGAGTGGAGTGGGGTAGACTGGAGTGGAGTGAGGTAGAATGGGGTGGAGTGGGGTAGAGTGGAGTGGGGTACATTGGAGTGGAGCAGAGTGGGATAGATTGGGGAAGATTGGAGCAGAGTGGATTGGGGTAGATCGGAGTGTAGTGGGGTAGAGGGAGTGATGTTGAGTGGGGTAGATTGGAGTGGAAATTGAGTGGGGTAGATTGGAGTGTAGTGCGGTAGATTAGGGTAGAGTGGGATATATTAGGGTAGATTAGAGTGGAGTGGGGTAGGTTGGGGTAGATTGAGTGGAGTGGAGTAGATTGGGGTGGAGTGGGGTAGATTGGAGTGGGGAGGGTAGAATGGAGTGGAGTAGGGTAGATTGGAGTGGAGTGGGGTAGGTTGGTGTAGAGTGGAGTGGGGTAGACTGGAGTGGAGTGAGGTAGAATGGGGTGGAGTGGGGTAGAGTGGAGTGGGGTAAGGGGTGTAGAGTGGAGGAGCGAAGAGTGGAGCGGCATAATGTAGAGTGATGTGTCATGGAGTAGAGTCGCATAGAGGGGAGTGACATTTCGCAGCGTAGAGTGGAGTGGGAGAGTGAGCAGGAACTTGCCTCACATTTTAAGGTATGAACATTTTCATCAACAGGAAGGGAAGAGGGGTGGAAGAGAGGTGCTGTGCAAGCGTGGCCGGCTTTAGGGTGGTGCAACTGGTGCATCTGCACCTGGCGCTGACCTGGAGGGGCGCTGTATTTACAAATAACGTATCAGTTTAAAAGCACCCGCTGCAGAGTCCCTTGTGTGTGGAACAGTTTTTTTGGGCAACAATAAAAATGTCAAGATAACTCTGGTGATTAATGTTCCCGCTGGAGAGAGATGGAGTTTTCTCTAGCGCCAATTTTGACTCATAAAGTGGCACAGAGGGTTAATGTGCCTGCTGCAAAGAACGTGTACCATGCAGATCACAGAACTGAGCGTGAGTGAACTATGATCAGCTCTATAAAAAAAATGAAATGCATGTCAGACAGGGGCTACGGAGAGATGAGGGGCACTGTTGGATGGTGGCAGTGAGGGAATTCTTGGAGAAGAAGGTCATTGGGCGGGCACCAAAAAAAGACAGTCTCCCCGGGCGCCACCAGCGCTGTGTGCAAGGGCCGAACAAGCACTTTCGCTTCGATTCTGTCCGTCACCGCCAAGAAGTGAAGGGATTTAGCAGCCAGTGGCGCTGATCCCACAGGCAGCGCCGTACTGTGGACGAGTTGAAGTGTATTGTGCAGTGTTTCAGGGAGACGTGAATCCAAAGCTGTGTGTGATCCACACACCAATGACCTGCCTCGCTGACTGTAGTAGCGCTGGGAGGCCCAGGGCAGAGCCTGCGCGAGGCTGCACAGGTAAAGCAAAGACGGCTGACTGCAGGGCCTGGCTGTGGCTGCAGGGTCTTGTCTAAGTGCACGGTACGGTGTTCAACAGTAGGAAAGGTAGGTAAGGAGAGGCAGGAGTAGGCAGGAAGATGTAAGAGCAGTCAAGAAAAGGCAAGAGGAGGAGGCAAGAGTAGGCAAGGCTAGAAAATGTGGCATGAGCAGGCACGGAGAGGCAGGAGCAGGCATGGAGATGTGAGAGCAGTCAAGAAAAGGAGAGAGGAGATAGTCATTGAGAGGCAAGAGTAGACGGAGAGGCAAGAGTAGGCAAGGCTAGTAAAGGAGGGGAAGAAGTAGCCCGGGCAGGCACGGAGAGGCAGGAGAACAAGAGCAGGAAAGGGCAGCAAGTGTAGGTAAAGAGGGACAAGGAGAGGTAGAGAGAGGCGGGGATAGATGAAGAGAGGAAGGGGTATGTAAAGAGAGGCATGAGTAGGCAAGTAAAGGCAGGGGTAGGTAAAGGGAAGTATGAGCAGGCAAGGAGAGTCAAGGATAGTTCAGGGGAGGAAAGAGTAGGCAAGGGTGGTTAAAGAGAGGCAAGGGTATGTAAAGAGAGGCAGGGGTATGTAAAGAGAGGCAGGGGTAGGCAAGAAGAGGCCGAATAACATTACCTCCACCAAAGCTAAATTTGCACACATCCAAACAGCTAACCCTTTGCACATTGTCTGCCTGGCTTTCAGAAGCCATGTAATCCAGCTGTCTATGTACACATCTGTTGTAGTCTCCCTTTACCGCAATGGCTTTGGGTCTTTCTTCTCCCTAATAACCAGAAGATCAGGCCATGCCCATCCTCTCTTCACACACTGCCCCTCCACCTGTATTCACACTACCAACTGCTTCCACAACCCACTCTGCCCTGATTCAACACAGCTGTTGTCACCCTAGTACCAAAGAAAGGCCAACAGCTGACTACGCCATACCCTCAAACCCATACCCTCCCGTGTCCCTCCTCCGCCTTACGTTTTACAACTTTTGACAGACTGGTCTTTAAAAGAATCGCCATGTGACTCAGCATCAAAAACCACGAACAACCAGGGATCCGCTAAGTGCACTGCAGTGATACAGACCTTGCGGCTCCACCTTCATAGCTTCTGCCAACCACAACCACTTCTTCTCCATCCTTACGATCCCTGGTCTCTTGGCTGCCTTTGATACTGTCGATCTTTGTAATTATGTCAAGCTTGGCTATCACTGGTGTTGCACTCTTTAGGCTCTCTGGATTGATCAATCCTTGCATTGTGTCACATGCTCCTCTAGTTCCACCCCCACCCCGTCTCTCTGTGCACCGCCTCTTTAAGAGCCATGATCTCCTTGTTTAGTTACTTCGATCATCAAACCATCCAGACCAAGATCTTCTGCCAGTCCACTCTTTCACACTGCACGCTTGAGTGGCTGATTGCATCTCTGTCTTATGTTGCTGACTGGTTACATGCTGCTTGTTGCCTAATCCCACAAAACGAAGTTCATCATGTTTCCATGGTCCAATGTTCCCAAAATCATCCCCTCTACGATCTTCTAACCATCTCCATTCTCCTTTCCCCTAATTCTGGGGATCAAATTCAAAAGAGAATTCATGTCTCCACCTTTATCACCTAAACCTTTTTACTTCAGCCCACTACCGCCTAGTTAGCAATCATAAAAACTGTCTTCATTTCACCTTGGAGTCAGCAATAGCCTAATTAGAGCTTCATCAAGAGTGAGCACTGCCAAAGTCTTCTTCAAGACCTCCCTCTCCACATCTTCCAACAAAGGCATAAACTTCAGATGTTTACGATTTACTGATCAGCCTTCTCTTGGAGCTACAGATATCAGGCATCTGGCTCTCAGTTTTCAACAGAAACACTCCCAGTTATAGAACGCCAGCATCATTCCTTACTCTCCATCACAGAGCTAGAAAGCACCTTCACAAGTACAGAATACCCAGTACACTCAAGTACTGATCTTTACCACTGACGCTATTTACCACTTCTGGGTCCCCAATGGCGGCTGCCACAAACAAAAAGTGGTGGGCTGGTGGAGGCGGCACAGGAGGGGGAGCGCAGGGGGAAGGTTTAATAATAAAAAAAGAAAGATTTACCTTAAGCTGACGGCCGCCTTGCGCCTCGGTCTTCCTGTGCTTCCTGGTCCCAGCAGACACTGTGACAGCATCACATACTCCCTGTGCAATCCCAGCGCTGCTCTCATGCTATGAGAGTAGCACAGTGTTTGGCCAGAGCGGGCTGGTTTGACGCTCTGCTCAGGCACAGGGAGTCTGTGCTGTTTCTCCAACTCGGTTGTTCAACACAGAAACCTAAGTGCACATGTGTGTTTGGCCGGCCTAAGACGGCCAACCAAACACACATGCGCACTTAGAAGTGCACCAACCAGTCCTCCTCCCCCTCCCATGGCCCGGCCCTGCCCCCCCTCCCACACACGCTGGCTGAGCCAACAGCTGAAAAATAAAACAATGATAAAATATTGTTTTATTTTTCAGCTGCTGGCTCTGACCTAGTGGGGCAACACTCCACTGCCATTGAGGAGGAGCCGCCCCTGCTGGGCACACCATGTCATTATCATTTAACTTTCTCAAGGTTCAACACAGGGCCTTGTATAAGTTCCTCATTGTATCCCAAAAAGATTTGGACCGAGTCTTTTGGTGCAACGACAGAGTTAATTTAAGTTGGATAAAGGCAAGACACCGCAGAATGGCTGGGCTCTAGCTTCTTGTGACCTGCCAGCCCAGTCATCCTGTATCATTAGATGTCCCTTCACTATGACCCCTTCATTCAAGATCATCTGAACGTCCTGGATGCATAGAGACATTCAACCATTTTTGATATTGGACATGTTTCAGAAAGGAACGTACCAAACCATAGTTTTTAATCAAGCCAACCTCAAGGATATCAAATAGCTCGCCCAGAGATTTTCTCTAGCACAGTGGGTTTTACCCTGCGGACCGGGGACCTCTAGGCATGGGCGTCCGCAGAAATTTTTCCAGGGGGGGGCAAAATTTTAACATCATCACCAACCTCCGACATGATGTGTGCCAGGTGGGCACAAGAAAAAAAGTAACAACATCCTGGAAAACGCAAACCCTCATAGGGAATGCAAGATTAAGTAAAGCATGTGAAATGTAAGCAGAACATGATTACCTTAACACTTTTACACTCATTATTCAGAAATCAATGAGTGTTTTTGCCTGAAACGTTAAGCACATGACTACAGGCCCAGAAGGGACCCGTTTCAATGTCCATTGCTTAAATCCTTACAAAACATAAGTAGTATAGTTTAAAAAGACAACATACCTGAACAAAGAGCAGCAGTACACATTATAAACTAAAATAAGGAAAAGAGCTGATAAGGATCACATTAAAAGTTTTCCACTCCAGTCAACAACCAGGTATTGCAGAACCTCCAGGAATGGTGCAGTTCCACACCGGGGAAAAACAATGCTGTTCAAAGAATGACGAGAAAAAGAAAGTAGCGCTTCACTGGCAAACTCTGTGAAGTGGCACTAATGTGTTTGGGTGAGAATAAACCCAATCTGGCCACTTTGCGACCACTCTGTAATGATTTATTTAGTTATTTATTTTCGTATTTTGCACCTATTTTTCTCTTGGTCCCGAGGCTGCACTTTGTAACAGAAAAATGTAATAAAAGAGGACATTTCCAACAAAAGTGTTTCTTTCATCTTTGGAACCATTTCACAGGGAAGGAATGAAGGAAAGTAGAGGAAACAGAGGGTAAGAGACGTTTATTGAAGCACGGTTTTCAGCAAATGAGGAGCTGCGATAGAGAGAAAAAAGGGAGGGAATAAGAGGAAGAAAGAGAGAGGGGGCAGCTGATAGCGGCAGAGCAGGAAAAGTGAACACTTCGAACACTAATCTT
Organism: Calotriton arnoldi; assembly: GCA_963921515.1. Taxonomy (NCBI): domain Eukaryota; kingdom Metazoa; phylum Chordata; class Amphibia; order Caudata; family Salamandridae; genus Calotriton; species Calotriton arnoldi. Next base: position 109,024 of record CAWUFW010000187.1, read on the forward strand.
ACCTTAATACACCTGCTGGCACCTAAGGACTCCCACGCGCAACAGAACACAGAAGCAGGCTGCAGGGTCAGCCAACCAGCCCTTGCCTTGACGTTCCTGACTCCGCCTCTCGAGCTCCAGACCACAGCACTCAGAGTCTACTGCGTGCCCGCGCCAAAAGAGGCAAATGCTGGGATTCAAAAGTGAAGAAAAAAAAATGACAGGCCTGCCCCTCGTGAGATCATTGGTCCATTCTCTCTGGGGGCAGGCCAGAAACAAGGCCATCATAAGTAGCGCGTTCGCGCTATGAATGATTGACGGCCCTGATTGTTATAGATCATCTGTGGGCACCGCGGAAACCACGGATTTTGCGCACACATGGGCAAATGTCGCCCAACTTTCCGCAACCCGCCAGGGACGTTTTGTCCTGCACAATGTCTCCCATTTGTGCGGGAAACAGCCCAATCTGGCAACACTGCTGGAGAGGAGCCTGCGCGCAGTGTGCACTTGCTGGGGGCTGGGGCGGGGGCAGGTCGGAGTCGGACCATGATTGGTCCAGGCCAGCTCTCGACTTGCATAAGTCAGGCGATGCGGCAGGCAGCTATCATTGGTAGCACTCAGCTACCCAATGACAGTGCTGCCTCGCCTGCCTGCAATGACGCCTGAGCCTCAGGGTGGCTGTTGAGACCCACGGCCGGGAGCAGTCCGATGTCATTGGTAGCTGAGCGCTATGCTAAGTTTCATTGGCTGTAGCATAGCGCTCAGCTACCAATGACAGGCCCAGTGAGGCACCTAGCACCGCCTCTGCACAATGGCGCCCGCACCGCCCGGCAGTAGCCCGTACTAGACACTCTAGTTACGGCCGTGGTGCGGAAGGGCGCCATTCTGTTTTGTAACATCGCTCGCACTCCAGCAGCCCAGTGAGTCAGTGGGATGCTGGAGTGCCAGCATTACAAAAAAGAATGGCACCTGCACCACGGCACTACGACCCGCACCGGCGATCCAGGGGGGGGCAAGCGCCCCTCCTTGCCCCTCCCTGCGGACGCCCATGCCTCTGGGGCTCCGCGACTGCTTAGAAAATGAAATAATAGCAGATTAGTAAAGTATATGTAAATAAAGAAGCAAAATTGAAAATGTTAAAGCGTTTTCTGTAAATTAGAACTCATTGGAAATTGTAGGTTAAAAAATTAAGTTAATATCCTCAGATTAATTCGTGGGAGCAGTGCAAGTGCATAAAAAAGAATATAATATGGACGATGAGTGACCTCAACTGAATTTAGAAAAGCACTAACCTTCCCATTAAAATTAGAAATGTGATTTTTTTTCTATATTTGTTTGTGAATTAAATACAATATTTCATGATTTGTGTATTTGTTTGGTGAATGCTTGTTGCTACAGTTTTTGTGCATTGTTTTAAGGTTCAAATCATTGAAAATGCTTAGGTCGGGGTCCCTGCTTCGAGTAATGATTAAGTGGGAGTCCACAGTAGTCAAAAGGTTAAGAACCACTGCTCTAGCACACTAATCTTTTATGTACGCCCAGGCGCTCAGAAGTATGTCTAAGGTGTCAGACCAGCACTGTAAGATATGTAAAAAAAAAATCAATTTTAATAGCTAAATCAGTCAGTGGCCGCAGTCCCCTTACATTTTTCAGTCTGTTGTGAAAGGCAGTGAGTCTTCTAAGACCCTCAATGCTGCCCGGTGCAGGGTTCCACCTCTAATTCACTTTGGGTTCGCTAGCAAAATAATGAGGCAAGCGCTGGAAACTGGAAGACAAGAAAAAGGTTTATTTCTCATGAGGAGATCACGTCAACTGCAGACACCGGGATGTCTGAGGGAGGTGTTCTGCTGATAACTCCTTTGGCTCTTCCTTTTATACAGGTTTGACACAATGCATTGGTTTCATCAACATGGTTACACAAGCTTGGGGTCCCCGCCCGGGCAGGTTGTCACACAAGCCCAACAGTAATTCTCTTCCCACCCAGGTCAAACAGACAATCTTATCTTGCAGCTGGACCTTGCTTCAGGGTCTAAAACATGTGAGACAGGCCAGATCTAAGAGTCCGTTCTGTTGATAAAAACAGGTCCCATTGTTGGTAACAACAAGTCTTGCTGTTTGCAGTGCAATAAATCATGTTGCAAGAGTCTTTTTGGTGTTTGGAACCTGTTTGTGTAACTAGGTGCAGTGAGGGGTAGAGTGTCCAAGGTTTGCCTGAAAACAGAGATGAGAGGAAAAACGAGTTTGTGGCAGCAAGTGGCGCTGAGGTTTGTTGCGGCAAATAGAGTTTATAGCCCCAGCACACGTACCAGGTCGGTCAGAGGGTCAGAGGATGCTAGTAAGGGCAGGGTGAAACAAAGGTGACCAACAGAGTACAAAATGGCTGTGATAGATTAAAATGACTGCAACTTATGTGCACATAGAATTCCACCAGACAAGATGGCGCAGGTAATGTTCCACGATTGTCGTTTTGCTTTTAACAGTGGCCCCTTTGAACATAACTAGCCAGCTTGTCAGTCTATTTCGATCTCCATAATGTCCTGTATCTCTTGATCATACATTACTCTCGTTTTTGTTAGCTGAGTGTCCATAGTCTTAGGGTGCAAGGTAGTTATGCAAAGAGAACACAAGGTGGTATACAGTGTATACCCAAACAACAACCACATATTGTCAATACTGGGACCAAAGAGAATCATTGATATTTTCCAACCCACTCCTTCAAGATGCCCCAAAGCCAACTTCCAATTGTCCAAGTCTCTGATCCTTGATGAATTTCTGAAGATAGTCTATGGAGATGTTCGATTGCTTCATAGACAGAAGGTGAATTATCAGGAATGTATACACAGCAGCTGGCACCGATGATGCGGCATGCTCCTCCACGGTCCGCTAGTACCACGTCCAGGACCATGCAATTTTGCAGGGTAACCAGACGGATCGCTTGGAGCTCAGCAGTGTTGTTGGTGAGGATGCCAGCAGTGACGTTCAGGGCGGTCTCTACCGCTTGGGAACAGATGTCTGATGGCTCGGCTGTTTGCCATCGGACCCCATAGCGGGACGAGCCCTTTTGCTGCGTCGAGGAACTGTGATGAGGCAGAGTCTGCTTGATCAATGTCTTTAGAGACGCTTTTCTCGATGATGCTCTGCAGGGAGCTGTGTAGGTTGGTGGCAAAACAAAGGCGATGTAGCACGTGCCCCCAGTTTCTTGGGAGCCAGGTGTAGGCTTTGGTTCCACAAACAAAGTACATATTGGGTGATGCAACAAGCGCTGGGGGGTTGGCAGTGTTCAAAGTCCTTACAATGCTACAGGTGCTGTGACCCACATTCTTAGTCCCACGGCCTTCAATGCATACAAGGCCAGAGGCGTTCACCACAGATAGGGCCACAGTCAGTGTTGCAGCAGTTCTTTTCTTCAGGTAGGAAAATGTGCTCTGTTAGGATTATTGAACACTTGCATTTCCACTCGTTCTTTGGAGGGACATTAATCTGGAATGTCGCATTGAAGGTGTGAGGGCAGAAGGGGCGGCTGTCCTTCCTGTTTTGTTTCGCCAAAACTCGTTGTAGAACTGGGCGATTGTTCCGTCGGAAGTGGCATTGTCTTTGTAACTTTCTTGTAGGAGCATCATCCAGGCAAGATCCGTGAATAGAAAAGGGCGAAGGGATGAAAGGGATGGAATGTTCAGTGGCATGTGGTAACAGCCCACAGACCCAACAGTTGGTAGCATTGGTGGCAAGATTGTGCTGGTGCAACATCTGCACGAAAGAATTATTCCAGAATTCTTTGCGTCGTTCTCGGAGATGTGGCGGTAGTGATACCAGGTAGTGTTCTTTCTTGGTGGTTGGTTGCATGGTGGGTGACAATGTTCTGTATGCAGGTGCATTCTCTTCAATGATCCAGAGTGCGACCATTAGCAGGAGACAGGTGAGAAATGCGGCTACAAGTGCAATTGTATTTGTGCTGTGCAGGTTAGCAGTCTTGGTGTCTTTGCGGTGGTTTTGCAGGTGTTCAGTTTCTTCCATCATCTTCGAGGAGCTCAACAACTGTTAGGACCACAGACTTTTGTCTGGCGCTTTCCTGGTAGCGTTGTTTGACTGTGCTACTGATCTGAGACCTTGACTTAGTTAGTGGCCTGGTCGTTGGGAGCTCCCTCCTTTCGTCGATCTTAGGTTGTACCCTTTCCTGGATGGCACCGTAGGGTCGGGAAATTCTGATAGTTCGAGGTGTCTTCTTGTGGGTAGCAACTCAGAGCTGGTCGGTCTCTCGCGAGTACTTCCTCTTGCACCTCCACCCCTTCACAGGTTGCCAGGGTTGGAGGGACTCGTTCGCAATGATGAGTGTGCAGCCAGTTTCGTTTTCCTTCCACTCGGAGGGCAGTTCGGGTGGTGATCAGGACTTGCCAGGGGCCCGTCCACCTAGGCTCCAGATTCTTCGTTCTTTGGAAGTTGCGAATCAATACATGGTCGCCTGGCTTTATTTCATGTCCTGGGCCCCTGGATACGTCAGGCAAGGCTTGCTGCACCTGTTGGTGGATAATTGTTAGCTCGTTTGTCAATTTATGCAAGTAATCCGACATTAATATGTTCGGGACATCGTTAATGGAGGTGGGTCTTGGTGCCGCCCAAATGCTCATAGGCCTGCCGAAGACCACCTCATACGGGGTCAGTCGGTGTTTGGTTGGGGTGGAGCGCATCGATAACAATGCCAATGGGAGGCGTCGGGCCATTTCAACCCGGTCGTGGCAACTATTTTGGCTAGTTTTAGTTTCAACGTTGCATTGTGTCTCTCTACCAGGCCCGCTGATTGGGGGTGGAAGACGGCATGGAACTTTTGTTTTACCCCCAACCCTCTCAGTATGTTCTGTATCACCTCGGCTACGAAGTGGGGGCCGTTGTCGCTCCATAAAATTCTGCAAAGGCCGTATCGGGGGAAGAATTCTTTCAGCAATACTTTTGCAGTGGCTAAGGCGGTATTGTCGCGGGTGGGATATGCCTCCACCCATTTGCTAAAGCGCACACAACCACCAGGACATATTTTAGACCAAGGCATCTCTCTAGTTGAATGTAATCCATTTGAAGGATTTCAAAGGGGTGGTCAGGGACTCCAAACCCTCCCCGTGGTACTACTGTCCCCTTCCCTGGGTTGTGTTGTAGGCAGACTATACATTGTTGTACTAGGCGTTTTGCAGATTCTGCTATCTTGACGTTATGCCATACTCTGGTGATTAGTTCAATCATGGGGGTGGAGCCTATGTGTGCTGGTAAATGTGCCATGGTCAATATGGGGATGAGGTAGGCATTGGGTAACAGCCATTTATTTCCGTCTTTAGTTCTCCAGCAATCTTCCTCGTCTTTTAGTCCCACCTTTTCCCACTCGGTCAATTCGTCTTGTGTGCCTGTAGTCTGTATGTCCCTTACAGTGGTCCTAGCGTCAGTCCATCGTTCAGCTTGTGACCTGGTCACATACATTCGTGTCGTAGTTCTGTCTCCTGCCGTGGCTCGGGCAGTAACGTCTGCTAGTGCATTTCCCTGTCCAATGAGATCAGTCACTTTCCTATGTGCTTGGCATTTTATCACTGCTAACTTCTTGGGGAGGAGGACTGCTTGCGTCAAGGCGGAGACTAAATCTCCATGCAGGATGGGTGTACCGTGTGAAGTCAGGAACCCTCTTTCTTTCCATAAGATCCCAAAATGGTGAACCACCCGAAGGCATATTGGCTGTCGGTGTATATGTTAACTGTCGTGTCAGTCGCTAAGATACATGCTCGTGTGAGGGCAATGAGTTCTGCAGCCTGGGCTGAACATTGGGGAATACGGGCTGTTTCCAGAACGGTTCGGGCTGTTGTGACAGCGTATGCAGCTGAGGTGGTGCCGTCGGGAGTTTGATGCACGAACCATCCACCCATAGTTCTCCATCTGGTTCTAGAAAGGCGGTGTCTCTGAGATCTATTCTACTCTTTGTTTGTTCATCGGTTAGTGTCACACAGTCGTGTAGTGGAGTCACGCTAGGATCATTTCGGGTAGGGGTAACAGTGTGGCTGGATTGAGGGTGGTGCATCGCTTTAGGGTAATGTGCGGTGCTAGCAGGGTCAACTCATATCCTGTCAGTCGGGCGCTAGTCAAAGTGTTGGGTTTTGGTCTGGTTTAGTAGTGTGTCGACTGCATGGGGTACTAAAACAGTGACTGGATTGGAGAGTACTATTCCTTCGCTCTGGCGTATCGATACTGCTGCAGCTGCCACAGCGCGCAGGCACGCTGGCAGCGCTCTGGCTACTGGATCGAGGGTGGCAGAGAAATATGCACAAAGGCGTTGTTTGTGACCAATTGATTGTGTTAGGACAGACAATGCACATCCTTCCCTCTCGTGCGTGTAGAGGAAGAATGGTTTGGAGTAATCCGGGGTTCCTAGGACAGGCGCTGAACAAAGGGCATTGCGTAGTTCTTTAAAGGCTGACTGGCATTCGGGGGTCCAGGGGAGAGGTGAGGGGATGTCTTTAGCTAGGAGGGAGAGAAGGGGTTTGACAATGAGGCTAAAGTTCGGTAACCACTGTCGGCAAAATGAAGTGAGACCTATCAAAGAGCGGACTTGTTTCTGATCTTTGGGGACAGGAGTGTCTAGAATTGTCTGGATCCTGTCAGGCATGAGTTTCCTCCCTTCTTTGGATAAGAGGTGACCCAAATAGGTCACTTGTGATTTACAGAACTGCAATTTCTTTCGGGAGACCTTGTGACCATTCTCAGCAAGAAAATGGAGTAGTTTGATGGTGGCTGTGACGGCTATTGGTATGGCGTCCGCTGCTAGAAGGATGTCGTCTACATATTGTATTAGTGCCACTCCATCTGGCAATTGTATGGCGTCCAACTTTCTTTTAAGTGCCTGGCTATAGATGCTTGGGCTCTCAGTGTACCCCTGAGGTGCTCTGCAAAATCTGTACGAACGGGAGTTTAGGGTGAATCCAAATAGATAGCGGCTGTCCTTGTGTATAGGTATGGAAAAGAACGCGTTTTTGAGGTCAATTACAGTGAAGGTGGTGGCAGTGGAGGGGATTAAAGTCAAAATTGTCGTGATGTCGGAAACTACTGGGTATTGTGGCACTACGATTTTGTTTATCTCCGCATGAGTCAATGATGAAGCGGTAGGCTTTTCCGTCTCCCTCTCCCTGTCTCTTTACAATCGGTAGTATGGGACTGTTACAAACGTTGCTCACTACTTCCTCTACCACCCCTGCCTCTACCAAAGAGTGTATGATCTCTGTCAGTGCCTTCTCACCCTCTGGCGATATTTTGTACTGCGGTACTTTCGGTAGGGTTGCGTCCTGTCGTATTGTTACGTGTACTGGGTCAATCATCATTCGTCCTACGTCTGAATCAGCCCTAGCCCATAAGTGTGATGGCAAAGTGTCCAGTAGGGATGCGTCAGTCTCGGAGATGGGAAACATGTGCTGAGAAGGGTTCTCTCTATGGCGCTGGGGGTTGTCATACAGGACGACACGCACTCCGTCTGGTGAGCATCTGATAGTCGCATGGAAGTGTTTCAAAGGTCGAGACCCATAATGGCGTCTGGGGTGTTGGAAGAGAGGAGGAATGTTGTTTCGACGCTATTGTTGTCAAGGTTAAAAGGGATCGGTTGGGACAAAGGGTTGGTGGAGGGCGTACCGTCAAATCCTATTGAGGTCACATGTGAGCCTGACAAGGGTGCCCTTGGAATCAGTCGTTTGGATAGTGCACTACGTGTTGCTCCCGTGTCTACCAGAAATGGCGACTTTGTGCCCAGGACCTCAGCGGTAACATAAGGGCCTTGCTGATCAACATAGAGCTCGACTGGATCCCTCCCTTGCCCCTGGCTGTCCTATGCAAAGTCGTACGTATTGTCATAATCTGTCTGTTGGTACTGATTCTGTTTGGGATGGTCGAATGTGTTCACTCTTCCTGGCCTTTCCTCGCTTGCTTCACTCGCGTACCCTCTCCCACGTCCTCTTCCTCTCTGTCCACTTGCTATTTCCCTCGCCCCTCTGCCCCTATCAGCTCCTAACAAAGCCGGGCATTGGGTTTTCCAGTGTCCATATTCTTTGCAAAATGCACATTGATCCTGTCCTAGGTCTTGGCGCCCTACATATGATGTCGATGAATTGTTTCTAGGTGGCTGTACTCTAGGGGTATTCTGCTGGTATCCTCCCCTATATTGCTCCCTTCCTGTATTCGCCCCCTGGAGTTGTGCTACCATTACCCTTTCCTTCAAGTCCTTCTTTTTCCTTTCTGTAGCCCTGTCATTTTCGTTTCTCTGATGCTCATAGTACTGGGCCATTTGGAGAATAGCCGCCGGTTTAGATGCTGCCCAACTACTTTCGCTGGCTTGTAATTTCTGGGATACATCTGGCAGTAGTCCTTTGACATAGTTCTGCACAAATAAGTGGTGTCCGGTTGCGGTGGACATGTCTTGTCCACTGTAATCGGAAGAACACCGTTCAAATCTGGAGAAATACTCTGAGACATCCTCTTGTGGTTTCTGGCGGCACGCGGTTACTATGGACCAGTCTATCTTTTTTCTCTGGGATCAGCGTTTTCACTTTCTGCACTATTTTGTCAGGAGGTCCAATATTGCTTTAACCGGTTTTTGACCAGGGTTCCGCTGTTTATCTAGTGTGTTGAGTTGTTCCCAGGTATGACCAAGCAGTTCGGTATGGTCTATTTTCCTAATCTGTTTCCACACATCTGCTGGCAAACATAACCCGAAGAACAAGTCTATGTCGGCAAGTGTCATTATTGTTGATCCCAGAGCGGTACCTAGCTCGGTGTAAAGCGGTGGGGTTCTTTCGTAAATCCAGTAAAGATTTACGGAACGTCAAAATGTCCTGTCTGTCCCATGGTTGATACACCCAATTGTAGACCACCCTTCCTCTAGCGTCTTGATGGTTCATATCGTCATGAGTCCCTTGTCCTCTAGGAGGTACCCAATAAGGGGCAGCTTCTTTTATCGGCATCATGCTATCTTGTTTTTCCACCGGGGGTCCTGCTATCTTAGATGTCCTGTCCCTTATCTATCCGTCCTTGTTCCACGAGGTGACGGAATACCTCCAGTGTGGATGAAAAGAGTTCTGTAACATCGTTGTCGCCTTCATCTCCGGTGTCTACCTTCCTATAGAGAGCCACTAGCCGCTCGGGCCCTACATCTTGGTACTTCTCTTCATATGCAGTAAGAGTGTGGTAACAGAGACGTACAATAAAGTATCGTTTGCGGTTTTCAACATAGGAGTTGCATATGTCAGTTACATACTCTTCTGTCTCCTTCCTATCTATGAGGGATTTAACTATTTTATCAATGCCTGCTCGCTCATTTTTACTTAATCATGGGACCCTGGGCGCTCCTTTTTCTTTTGATCCTACCTCTACTACTGTATTCTTTGATGAGGCATTTGGTGTGGGTGACTCGGTGGGAGCAGAGGCGGTGGAGACTGAAGCGATCGTGCCATCTCCGGCTATACTTTGGTGGTCCTGGCGTTGTACTACGTGATGTGTAGGGGCGTAAGGGGGTGGCATGTATATGATTGGGGGACCTAACAATAAATCATCATCTACCCTTTGTTTTGCTGGTAACTTGGGGTAAAGAGTCGAGGGCGTTCTAACAGGGCATTGACCTGATATTTTTGATTCCTGTTCCTTTTATCGATTTCCTTTTCTTTTAATTTTTCTTCTAATCTTTTACAGGCTTGGTAAGCTGATTTTCGCGTTTCTTTATCTTGTCTAGCTTCGTCCCTTTTCTTTCTTTGAGCTGCCTCTTTTCGCCATAAACCAAAACTGTCAAACATGGCTGGTCTAGTTTTCTTTTTGTGGAGAGCTAATTCTAACGTTTCTATTTTAGCGGGATCGAAAGATCCGTCAGTGACCACTGATTTACCCGGTCCTTCCTAGTGTATTTATGCCATAGTTTGCTATAAGCTACGGTGGCTAATCCATACTTACGTACATGTCCTTGTTAGGGGTGCCTTCCGGCGGTGCCGGCTGACTGACCTCTAACGAACAGTCTGGTCCAAAACAATTACAATCAAACAATCTAGAGAAAACAGGCATGACGTATTTATCGGTCAAAAATGAATATCTCAATCAATCAATTTAGACAAAAAGTCTGCACTACCTGTCCTTCGCTGCCTGCAAAGAGAAGAATATTCCTATTCTTCGTTGTTTGCAAGCAGGGAAATGTCGTAAATAACTCAATATCAAAAAGGAATACTAGTATTTCAATCAAACTATTCAATCAATCAATCAATCAATTTAAGTCGTTTTTCACGACCTTACCCGGACCGTATGGACGGTTCTTCGTCTTCCCCTTCCAGCGCCTGGTTGTCCTCTCACTCCAACAATCAATGCGGCGTTCGTCTAAGGTCCCAGTCAGGACCGCAGGTCACTTGAGAGAGGTCCGTTCGGAACCGGTGAAGTTCAGTCTATCGGCTGCCAGACAAGGGTCTTCTCAGGCAGGTATACCCCAATCGTTTAGTCGTTCACTCCGTCGTTAGGACCTCTCTACCGGACCCACGCGTCGCTGATGGGCCCCCACGTTTGGGCGCCAATTTGTGAAAGGCAGCGAGTCTTCTAAGACCCTCAATGTTGCCCGGTGCAGGGTTCCACCTCTAATTCACTTTGGGTTCGCTATCAAAATAATGAGGCAAGCGCTGGAAACTGGAAGACAAGAAAAAGGTTTATTTCTCATGAGGCGATCACGTCAACTGCAGACACCGGGATGTCTGAGGGAGGTGTTCTGCTGATAACTCCTTTGGCTCTTCCTTTTATACAGGTTTGACACAATGCATTGGTTTCATCAACATGGTTACACAAGCTTGGGGTCCCCGCCCCGGGCAGGTTGTCACACAAGCCCAACAGTAATTCTCTTCCCACCCAGGTCAAACAGACAATCTTATCTTGCAGCTGGACCTTGCTTCAGGGTCTAAAACATGTGAGACCGGCCAGATCTAAGAGTCCGTTCTGTTGATAAAAACAGGTCCCATTGTTGGTAACAACAAGTCTTGCTGTTTGCAGTGCAATAAATCATGTTGCAAGAGTCTTTTTGGTGTTTGGAACCTGTTTGTGTAACTAGGTGCAGTGAGGGGTAGAGTGTCCAAAGGTTTGCCTGAAAACAGAGATGAGAGGAAAAACGAGTTTGTGGCAGCAAGTGGCGCTGAGGTTTGTTGCGGCAAATAGAGTTTATAGCCCCCAGCACACGTACCAGGTCGGTCAGAGGGATGCTAGTAAGGGCAGGGTGAAACAAAGGTGACCAACAGAGTACAAAATGGCTGTGATAGATTAAAATGTCTGCAACTTATGTGCACATAGAATTCCACCAGACAAGATGGCGCAGGTAATGTTCACGATTGTCGTTTTGCTTTTAACACTGTCTGCTTGAACACACCAGACCTCCATCATCAAATCACAAACACATCGTCACTTAGTGGCCTCTGAATCCCTCTGCCTCATCAAGTTTCAGAGTTTTTTTTGTATTAAAAAAAAGAGCCTGGCCATTTTGCCTCAGGACCCCGAAATACTATCACCACTTCCTTGGCCCTAAGGGGTTAACTCCATCTCCACGACCTCCCATGACAATATTGTTCGTGCTCATCCCATCACAGATACTGTTTGACATAACATCTGCAGTGATCATGTAACGTATCACTTAATTTAACAGCTGTAGAGCATTTCTGTTTGGGAGTAGCCTCTGCCCATCCGTATTAACATCCACAGGCTGCCACTCTGCCATCAGTATTACTATTCACAGGCTGAGGTCCTTCACAATTACTAGTCACAGGCTGAGGTCCTTCACAATTACTATTCACAGGCTGAGGCCCTTCACACTTACTATTCACAGGCTGAGGTCCATCACAATTACTATTCACAGGCTGAGATCCATCACAATTACTATTCACAGGCTGAGGTCCTTCACACTTAATATTCACAGGCTGAGGTCCTTCACACTTACTATTCACAGGCTGAGGTCCTTCACACTTACTATTCACAGGCTGATGCCAATCACTATTAATATGCACTGGCTGCGCCCAACCAGTACTATTATTCATAGGCCGAGGCCCATCAGTATTAGAATTCACAGGCCGAGGCCCATAATTATTAATATTGTCAGGCTGAGCCCATCAGTCTTGATGTTCACAGGCTGCCGTCCATCATTATTCATATTCACACGAAGCTGCCAATCAAATTTAACATCCATAGGTGCCTACCCTTCAGACTGCATTTTCAAAGGCTGCTGCGTTTGAGAGATATTCTGGCCATCTGCTCAAATTCAATGTTCACATATTGTGGATCTATCAAGATAATTATGCACACTGCTACACTTGAAATATGCAAATGCTGCTCAGATTCACATTCACAGGCTGCTGCCCATCAAAGTAAATATGCAGACTGTGGTCCATCAGTTTTAATACTTAAAGATTTCGGTCCATCTAGTTTAATAATCAAAGCCTGCTGCCATCAGGTTAAGTATACACGGGCTGATGCCATCAGATTAAGTGCACACAGGCTGCAGCCATCAGATTAAGCGCACACAGGCTGCAGCCATCAGATTAAGCGCACACAGGCTGCAGCCATCAGATTAAGCGCACACAGGCTGCTGCCATCAGATTAAGAGCACACAGGCTGCAGCCATCAGGTTAAGTGCACACAGGCTGCTGCCATCAGATTAAGCGCACGCAGGCTGCAGCCATCTGATTAAACACACGCAGGCTGCAGCCATCAGATTAAGCGCACAGGGGCAGCTGCCATCAGATTAAGCGCACACAGGCTGCAGCCATCAGATTAAGAGCACACAGGCTGCTGCCATCAGATTAAGCCACACAGGTTTCTGCCATCAGATTAAGCGCATGCAGGTTGCTGCCATCAAAATAAGCGCATGCATGCTGCTGCCATCAGATTAAGTGCACACAAGCTGCTCCCATCAGATTAAGCAAACACAGGCTGCTGCCATCAGATTAAGTGCACACAGGCTGCTGCCATCAGATTAAGCACACACAAGCTGCTGCCATCAGATTAAGTGCACACAGGCTGCTTCCATCAGGTTAAGCGCACACAGACTGCTGCCATCAGGTTAAGCGCACACAGGCTGCTTCCATCAGGTTAAGCGCACACAGGCTTCTGCTATCAAATTAAGCAAGCAAAGGCTGCTGCCCTCAGATTGAGCACACACAGGCTGCTGCCATCAGATTAAGTATACGCAGGCTGTTGCCATCAGATTAAGGATGCGCAGGCTGCTGCTATCAGAGTAAGCGCATGCAGGTTGCTGCCATCAGATTAAGCGCACGCTGGTTGCTGCCATCAATTTAAGCGCACGCAGGTTGCTGCCATCAGAGTAAGCTCATGCAGGCTGCTTTCATGAGGTTAAGTGCACGCAGGCTGCTGCTAACAAATTAAGCAAACACACGCTGCTGCCATCAGATTAAGCGCATGCAGGCTGCTGCCATCAGATTAAGCGCACGCAGGCTGCAGCCATCATATTAAGCACACACAAACTGCTGCCATCCGATTTAGCGCACACAGGCTGCTGCCATCAGATTAAGCACACACAGGCTGCTGCCATCAGATTAAGCACACACAGACTGCTGCCATCAGATTAAGCACACACAGACTGCTGCCATCAGTTTAAATGCACACAGGTTGCTTTCATGAGGTTAAGCGCACACAGGCTGCTGCTAACAAATTAAGCAAACACAGGCTGCTGCCCTCAGATTGAGCACATACAGGCTGCTGCCATCAGATTAAGTGCACGCAGGTTGCTGCCATCAGATTAAGCGCACGCAGGTTGCTGCCATCAGATTAAACACACACAGGCTGCTGCCATCAGATTAAGCGCACGCAGGCTGCTGCCATCAAATTAAGCGCACACAAGCTGCTGCCATCAGATTGAGTACACACAGGCTCCTGCCATCAGATTAAGCGCACGCAGGTTGCTGCCATCAGATTAAGCGCACGCAGGTTGCTGCCATCAGATTAAGCACATGCAGGTTGCTGCCATCAGATTAAGCACACACAGGCTTCTGCCATCAGATTAAGTGCACACAGGCTGCTGCCATCAAATTAAGCGCACACAAGCTGCTGCCATCAGACTGAGTACACACAGGCTGCTGCCATCAGATTAAGTGCACGCAGGTTGCTGCCATCAGATTAAGCGCATGCAGGCTGCTGCCATCAGATTAAGCGCACACAGGCTGCTGCCATCAGATTAAGCGCATGCAGGTTGCTGCCATCAGATTAAGCGCACGCAGGCTGCTACCATCAGATTAAGTGCACACAAGATGCTGCCATCCGATTAAGCACACACAGGCTGCTGCCATCAGATTAAGCACACACAGGCTGCTGCCATAAGATTAAGCGCATGCAGGCTGCTTTCATGAGGTTAAGCGCAAGCAGGCTGCTGCTAACAAATTAAGCAAACAAGCGCTGCTGCCATCAGATTAAGCGCATGCAGGCTGCTGCCATAAGATTAAGCGCACGCAGGCTGCTGCCATCATATTAAGCGCACACAAACTGCTGCCATCCGATTTAGCACACACAGGCTGCTGCCAGCAGATTAAGCACACACAGGCTGCTGCCATCAGATTAAGCACACACAGGCTGCTGCCAACAGATTAAGTGCACACAGACTGCTGCCATCAGATTAAGAGCACACAGGCTGCTGCCATCAGATTAAGCGCATAACGGCTGCTGCCATCAGATTAAGCACATGCAGGCTCCTGCCATCAGATTAAGCGCACCAAGGTTGCTGCCATCAGATTAAGCGCACACAGGCTGCTGCCATCAGAATAAGCGCACACAGGCTGCTGCCATCAGATTAAGCGCACACAGGCTGCTGCCATCAGATTTAGCCACACAGGTTTCTGCCATCAGATTAAGCGCATGCAGGTTGCTGCCATCAAAAGAAGCGCACGCATGCTGCTGCCATCAGATTAAGCGCACACAAGCTGCTCCCATCAGATTAAGCAAACACAAGCTACTGCCATCAGATTAAGTGCACACAGGCTGCTGCCATCAGATTAAGCACACACAGGCTCCTGCCATCAGATTAAGCGCACACAGGCTGCTGTCATCTGATTAAGCATACAGAGGCTGCTGCCATCAGATTAAGCGCTTGCAGGCTACTGCCATCAGATTAAGAGCACACAGGCTGCTGCCATCAAATTAAGCAGACACACAGGCTGCTGCCATCAGATTAAGAGCACACAGGATGCTGCCATCAGATTAAGCACACACAGACTGCTACCATCAGATTAAGCGCACACAGGATGCTGCCATCAGATTGAGCACACACAGGCTGCTGCCATCAGATTAGCGCACACAGGATGCTGCCATCAGATTAAGCGCACACAGACTGCTGCCATCAGATTAGGCGCACACAGGCTGCTGCCATCAGATTAAGCCACACAGGTTTCTGCCATCAGATTAAGCGCATGCAGGTTGCTGCCATCAAAATAAGTGCACACATGCTGCTGCCATCAGATTAAGCGCACACAAGCTGCTCCCATCAAATTAAGCAAACACAGGCTACTGCCATCAGATTAAGTGCACACATGCTGCTGCCATCAGATTAAGCACACACAGGCTGCTGCCATCAGATTAAGCGCACACAGGCTGCTGTCATCAGATTAGGCATACGCAGGATGCTGCCATCAGATTAAGCGCATGCAGGCTACTGCCATCAGATTAAGAACACACAGGCTGCTGCCATCAGATTAAGCACACACAGGTTGCTGACATCAGATTAAGCGCACGCAAGTTGCTGCCATCAGATTGAGCACACACAGGCTGCTGTCATCAGATTAAGCGCATGCAGGCTGCTGCCATCAGATTAAGCGCACCAAGGTTGCTGCCATCAGATTAAGCGCACACAGGCTGCTGTCATCAGATTAAGCATGCACAGGCTGCTGCCATCAGATTAAGCGCATGCAGGCTGCTGCCATCACAATAAGCGCACACAGGCTGCTGCCATCAGATTAAGCAAACACAGACTGCTGCCCTCAGATTGAGCACACACAGGCTGCTGCCATCAGATTAAGTATACGCAGGCTGCTGCCATCAGATTAAGCACACGCAGGCTGTTGCCATCAGATTAAGGGCACGGAGGCTGCTGCCATCAGATTAAGCGCTACCAGGTTGCTGCCATCAGATTAAGTGCACGCAGGTTGCTGCTGTAATCAGATTAAGCACATGCAGTTTGCTGCCATCAGATTAAGCGCACACAGGCTGCTCATATTAAGCGCACATAGGCTGCTGCCATCAGATTAAGCGCACACAGGCTGCTGCCATCAGAATAAATGCACACAGGCTGCTGCCATCAGATTAAGCGCTACCAGGTTGCTGCCATCAGATTAAGTGCACGCAGGTTGCTGCTGTAATCAGATTAATCGCACGCAGGTTGCTGCCATCAGATTAAGCGCACGCAGGCTGCTACCATCAGATTAAGCGCACACAAGCTGCTGCCATCCGATTAAGCACACACAGGCTGCTGCCATCCGATTAAGCACACACAGGCTGCTGCCATCAGATTAAGCACACACAGGCTGCTGTCATCAGATTAAGCACACACAGGCTGCTGCCATCAGATTAAGCGCACACAGACTGCAGCCATCAGTTTAAGCGCACACAAGTTGCTTTCATGAGGTTAAGCGCACACAGGCTGCCGCTAACAAATTAAGCAAACACACGCTGCTGCCATCAAATTAATTGCACGCAGGCTGCTGCCATCAGATTAAGCGCATGTAGGTTGCTGCCATCAGATTAAGCGCATGCAGGCTGCTGCCATCAAATTAAGCGCATACAAACTGCTACCATCAGATTAAGCACACACAGGCTGCTGCCATCAAATTAATCGCACGCAGGTTGCTGCCATCAGATTAAGCGCACACAGGCTGCTGTCATCAGATTAAGCATACGCAGGCTGCTGCCATCAGATTAAGCACACACAGACTGCTGCCATCAGATTAAGAGCACACAGGCTGCTGCCATCAGATTAAGCACACACAGGTTGCTGCCATCAGATTAATCGCATGCAGGTTGCTGCCATCAGATTAAGCTCACGCAGGCTGCTGTCATCAGATTAAGCCTACGAAGGCTGCTGCCATCAGATTAAGCACATGCAGGCTACCGCCATCAGATTAAGAGCACACAGGCTGCTGCCATCAGATTAAGCACACACAGGTTGCTGACATCAGATTAAGCGCACACAAGCTGCTGCCATCAGATTGAGCACACACAGGCTGCTGCTATCAGATTAAGCGCACACAGGCTGCTGCCATCAGATTAAGCGCACACAGGCTGCTGCCATCCGGTTAAGCGCATAACGCCTGCTGCCATCAGATTAAGCGCATGCAGTCTGCTGCCATCAGATTAAGCGCACCAAGGTTGCTGCCATCAGATTAAGCGCACACAGGCTGCTTCCATCAGAATAAGCGCACACAGGTTGCTGCCATCAGATTAAGCGCACACAGGATGCTGCCATCAGATTAAGTGCAGACTGCTGCCATCAGATTAAGCGCACACAGGCTGCTGCCATCAGATTAAGCCACACAGGTTTCTGCCATCAGATTAAGCGCATGCAGGTTGCTGCCATCAAAATAAGCGCACGTATGCTGCTGCCATCAGATTAAGCGCACACATGCTGTTCACATCAGATTAAGCAAACACAGGCTACTGCCATCAGATTAAGTGCACACAGGCTGCTGCCATCAGATTAAGCACACACAGGCTGCTGCCATCAGATTAAGCGCACACAGGCTGCTGTCATCAGATTAAGCATACGCAGGCTGCTGCCATCAAATTAAGCGCATGCAGACTGCTGCAATCAGATTAAGCGCACCAAGGTTGCTGCCATCAGATTAAGCGCACACAGGCTGCTGTCATCAGATTAAGCATACGCAGGCTGCTGCCCTCAGATTGAGCATACACAGGCTGCTGCCATCAGATTAAGTATACGCAGGCTGCTGCCATCAGATTAAGCACATGCAGGCTGTTGCCATCTGATTAAGCGCACGCAGGTTGCTGCCATCAGATTAAGCGCACACAGGCTGCTGTCATGAGATTAAGCATACGCAGGCTGCTGCCATCAGATTAAGCGCATGCAGGCTGCTGCCATCAGATTAAGCGCACCAAGGTTGCTGCCATCAGATTAAGCGCACACAGGCTGCTGCCATCAGATTAAGCAAACAGAGGCTGCTGCCCTCAGATTGAGCATACACAGGCTGCTGCCATCAGATTAAGTATACGCAGGCTGCTGCCATCAGATTAAGCACACGCAGGCTGTTGCCATCTGATTAAGCGCACGCAGGTTGCTGCCATCAGATTAAGTGCACGCAGGTTGCTGCTGTAATCATATTAAGCGCATGCAGTTTGCTGCCATCAGATTAAGCGCACACAAGCTGCTGCCATCAGATTAACTATACGCAGGCTGCTACCATCAGATTAAGCGCACACAAGCTGCTGCCATCCGATTAAGCACACACAGGCTGCTGCCATCAGATTAAGCACACACAGGCTGCTGTCATCAGATTAAGCGCACACAGACTGCTGCCATCAGTTTAAGCGCACACAAGTTGCTTTCATGAGGTTAAGCACACACAGGCTGCTGCTAACAAATTAAGCAAACACACGCTGCTGCCATCAGATTAAGTGCACGCAGGCTGCTGCCATCAGATTAAGCCACACAGGTTTCTGCCATCAGATTAAGCGCATGCAGGTTGCTGCCATCAAAATAAGCGCACGTATGCTGCTGCCATCAGATTAAGCGCACACATGCTGTTCACATCAGATTAAGCAAACACAGGCTACTGCCATCAGATTAAGTGCACACAGGCTGCTGCCATCAGATTAAGCGCACACAGGCTGCTGCCATCAGATTAAGCGCACACAGGCTGCTGTCATCAGATTAAGCATACGCAGGCTGCTGCCATCAAATTAAGCGCATGCAGACTGCTGCAATCAGATTAAGCGCACCAAGGTTGCTGCCATCAGATTAAGCGCACACAGGCTGCTGTCATCAGATTAAGCATACGCAGGCTGCTGCCCTCAGATTGAGCATACACAGGCTGCTGCCATCAGATTAAGTATACGCAGGCTGCTGCCATCAGATTAAGCACATGCAGGCTGTTGCCATCTGATTAAGCGCACGCAGGTTGCTGCCATCAGATTAAGCGTACACAGGCTGCTGTCATGAGATTAAGCATACGCAGGCTGCTGCCATCAGATTAAGCGCATGCAGGCTGCTGCCATCAGATTAAGCGCACCAAGGTTGCTGCCATCAGATTAAGCGCACACAGGCTGCTGCCATCAGATTAAGCAAACAGAGGCTGCTGCCCTCAGATTGAGCATACACAGGCTGCTGCCATCAGATTAAGTATACGCAGGCTGCTGCCATCAGATTAAGCACACGCAGGCTGTTGCCATCTGATTAGCGCTACGCAGGTTGCTGCCATCAGATTAAGTGCACGCAGGTTGCTGCTGTAATCATATTAAGCGCATGCAGTTTGCTGCCATCAGATTAAGCGCACACAAGCTGCTGCCATCAGATTAACTATACGCAGGCTGCTACCATCAGATTAAGCGCACACAAGCTGCTGCCATCCGATTAAGCACACACAGGCTGCTGCCATCAGATTAAGCACACACAGGCTGCTGTCATCAGATTAAGCGCACACAGACTGCTGCCATCAGTTTAAGCGCACACAAGTTGCTTTCATGAGGTTAAGCACACACAGGCTGCTGCTAACAAATTAAGCAAACACACGCTGCTGCCATCAGATTAAGTGCACGCAGGCTGCTGCCATCAGATTAAGCCCACGCAGGCTGCTACCATCAGATTAAGCATACGCAGGCTGCTGCCATCAGATTAATTGCACGCAGGCTGCTGCCATCAGATTAAGCACACGCAGATTGCTGCCATCAGATTAAGCACACGCAGACTGCTGCCATCAGATTAAGAGCACACAGGCTGCTGCCATCAGATTAAGCACACACAGGTTGCTGCCATCAGATTAATCGCACGCAGGTTGCTGCCATCAGATTAAGCTCACGCAGGCTGCTGTCATCAGATTAATCCTACACAGGCTGCTGCCATCAGATTAAGCGCATGCAGGCTACTGCCATCAGATTAAGAGCACACAGGCTGCTGCCATCAGATTAAGCACACACAGGTTGCTGACATCAGATTAAGCGCACACAAGCTGCTGCCATCAGATTAAGCGCACACAGGCTGCTTCCATCAGGTTAAGCACATAACGGCTGCTGCCATCAGATTAAGCGCATGCAGGCTGCTGCCATCAGATTAAGCGCACCAAGGTTGCTGCCATCAGATTAAGCGCACACAGGCTGCTTCCATCAGAATAAGCGCACACAGGCTGCTGCCATCAGATTAAGCGCACACAGGATGCTGCCATCAGATTAAGTGCAGACTGCTGCCATCAGATTAAGAGCACACAGGCTGCTGCCATCAGATTAAGCCACACAGGTTTCTGCCATCAGATTAAGCGTATGCAGTTGCTGCCATCAAAATAAACGCATGCATGCTGCTGCCATCAGATTAAGCGCACACAAGCTGCTCCCATCAGATTAAGCAAACACAGGCTACTGCCATCAGATTAAGTGCACACAGGCTGCTGCCATCAGAATAAGCGCACACAGGCTGCTGCCATCAGATTAAGTGCATGCAGGCTGCTGCCATTAAATTAAGCGCACCAAGGTTGCTGCCATCAGATGAAGCGCACACAGGCTGCTGCCATCAGAATAAGCGCACACAGGCTGCTGCCATAAGATTAAGTGCACACAAGCGGCTGCAATCAAATTAAGCAGACACACAGGCTGCTGCCATCAAATTAAGCGCACACAGGATGCTGCCATCAGATTAAGTGCACACAGACTGCTGCCATCAGATTAAGCGCACACAGGCTGCTGCCATCAGATCAAGCCACACAGGTTTCTGCCATCAGATTAAGCGCATGCAGGTTGCTGCCATCAAAATAAGTGCACGCATGCTGCTGCCATCAGATTAAGCGCACACAAGCTGCTCCCATCAGATTAAGCAAACACAGGCTACTGCCATCAGATTAAGCATACTCAGGCTGCTGCCATCAGATTAAGCGCATGCAGGCTACTGCCATCAGATTAAGCACATGCAGGCTACTGCCATCAGATTAAGAGCACACAGGCTGCTGCCATCAGATTAAGCACACACAGGTTTTTGACATCAGATTAAGCGCACGTAAATTGCTGCCATCAGATTGAGCACACACTGGCTGCTGCCATCAGATTAAGCACATGCAGGCTGCTGCCATCAGATTAAGCGCACCAAGGTTGCTGCCATCAGATTAAGTGCACACAGGCTGCTGTCATCAGATTAAGCATACGCAGGCTGCTGCCATCAGATTAAGCATACGCAGGCTGCTGCCATCAGATTAAGCGCATGCAGGCTACTGCCATCAGATTAAGAGCACACAGGCTGCTGCTATCAGATTAAGAGCACACAGGCTGCTGCCATCAGATTAAGCACACACAGGTTGCTGACATCAGATTAAGTGCACACAGTCTGCTGCCATCAGATTAAGCAAACACAGGCTGCTGCCCTCAGATTGAGCACACACAGGCTGCTGCCATCAGATTAAGTATACGCAGGCTGCTGCCATCAGATTAAGCACATGCAGGCTGTTGCCATCAGATTAAGGGCACGCAGGCTGCTGCCATCAGATTAAGCGCACGCAGGTTGCTGCCATCAGATTAAGTGCACGCAGGTTGCTGCTGTAATCACATTAAGCGCACACAGTTTGCTGCCATCAGATTAAGTGCACACAGGCTGCTGCCATCAAATTAAGCGCACACAAGCTGCTGCCATCAGATTAAGTATACGCAGGCTGCTGCCATCAGATTAAGCGCACGCAAGCTGCTGCCATCATATTAAGCGCACACAGGCTGCTGCCATCAGATTAAGCAGATGCAGGTTGCTGCCATCAGATTAAGCGCACGCAGGCTGCTACCATCAGATTAAGCGCACACAAGCTGCTGCCATCCGATTAAGCACACACAGGCTGCTGCCATCCGATTAAGCGCACACAGGCTGCTGCCATCAGGTTAAGCGCATAACGGGTGCTGCCATCAGATTAAGCGCATGCAGGCTGCTGCCATCAGATTAAGAGCACACAGGCTGCTGCCATCAGATCAGGAGCACACAGGCTGCTGCCATCAGATTAAGCACACACAGGTTGCTGACATCAGATTAAGCAAACACAGGCTGCTGCCCTCAGATTGAGCACACACAGGCTGCTGCCATCAGATTAAGTATACGCAGGCTGCTGCCATCAGATTAAGCGCTTGCAGGCTGTTGCCATCAGATTAAGGGCACGCAGGATGCTGCCATCAGATTAAGCACACACAGGCTGCTGTCATCAGATTAAGCACACACAGGCTGCTGCCATCAGATTAAGCGCACACAGACTGCTGCCATCAGTATAAGCGCACACAAGTTGCTTTCATGAGGTTAAGCGCACACAGGCTGCCGCTAACAAATTAAGCAAACACACGCTGCTGCCATCAGATTAAGTGCACGCAGGCTGCTGCCATCAGATTAGGCGCACACAGGCTGCTGCCATCAGATTAAGAACACACAAGCTGCTGCCATCAAATTAAGTACACACAGGCTGCTGCCATCAGATTAGGCGCACACAGGCTGCTGCGATCAGATTAAGCGCACACAGACTGCTGCCGTCAGTTTAAGCGCACACAGGTTGCTTTCATGAGGTTAAGTGCACACAGGCTGTCCCTAACAAA
The DNA here is from genome assembly GCA_963921515.1 of Calotriton arnoldi. Classification (NCBI taxonomy): domain Eukaryota; kingdom Metazoa; phylum Chordata; class Amphibia; order Caudata; family Salamandridae; genus Calotriton; species Calotriton arnoldi. The sequence continues at coordinate 131,791 of CAWUFW010000187.1, forward strand.
TTAAGCAAACACAGGCTGCTGCCATCAGAGTAAGTGCACACAAGCTGCTGCCATCAGATTAAGCACACACAGGCTGCTGCGATCAGATTACGCGCACACAGACTGCTGCCATCAGTTTAAGCGCACACAGGTTGCTTTCATGAGGTTAAGCGCACACAGGCTGCCCCTAACAAATTAAGCAAACACAGGCTGCTGCCTTCAGATTAGGCGCACGCAGGTTTCTGCCATCAGATTAAGAACACACAAGCTGCTGCCATCAAATTAAGTACACACAGGCTGCTGCCATCAGATTAGGCGCACACAGGCTACTGCCATCAGATTAAGCGCACACAGGCTGCTGCCATCAGATTAAGCGCACACAGACTGCTGCCATCAGATTAAGCACACACAGACTGCTGCCATCAGATTAAGAATGTGGGCTGCTGCTCATCATTAATAATATTCACAGACTGCTACCAAGCAACTCTATTATTCAAAGACTGCTGCCCATCAGATTAAATATGGAGATTGCTTCGTATAGGGGATATTATGCACATACTGCTCAGAATTCATATTCACAGACTGTTAATCATCAGATTCAATAGTAACAACCTGAGGCGGTCTGATTTCATATTTACAGACAATTACCCAACAGATTTAATGTGCAAAACCAGTTACCATAAAATGTATTATTCATCTCCTGTTCGCCGTCAATTAATATATATAAATACATCTGTTGTATATATAATGGTCTAAGTGTAACAAAAAAAGTGGGAGGTGTATGACTGGCAGGGTCAGGGAAACTAGCGGTACGAAGATGAAAGTGGAAACTAGCAGTGGGTGGTAGACTGGTAGGGTCAGACCACTAACCAAGTCAGCGAAATCAGCGGAGTTTGTGCAGGATCAATGAGATGAGGTTGACAAGTAGGATAAAGGGGCGGCTGGTTTTAGGGGTTCAGCGGTCACCGTGAAGCATGATGACCACAAATGGAGCAGCCCGACTTTCTCACTCTGCCTCAGATTCTGGATTGGCTCCTGATTCTGACAAAAGACACAATCTATCACAAGATAACATGGCTTACCCACTTTAAAAGGACTAGCCATAGGCCTGCTCTTTTGAATTCCTCTGTCCTGATGATGGTCCTTGGATCCATTGACCATTAGGATTGAAACATCGGCGACACATCAAGTGAAGTTGTGCCAAATCGACTTTATACCAGCAAAGCAAAACATTGGTTTTGCCTATCATAAAACGTATTTGTAAAAAATAGAGCTCACCGCTCTATATATGTTCATTCAGATATGTATTGGGATTTTGTTCACTTGCACTGACCATTACATCGGTGCACTGCTGTAGGCTCTTTTATTGGCATCACTTTGATATTTGGATACACCAGTAAATAATTCCCAAAAATACTTACAATGATGGTTTCTTATGTCCTCTGCTTAACTACATTTTAATATCTAGTAATTATGCGTTGTCTCAAATGAGAACAGCGTCCCCACTCTGCACTCCTTTAGAACTACTTCTTAAAATTCCGTGATTTGTATTCAATCATTCAGTCATTGTCAACTGTGTAATCAAAAATGATTTATTTTGATGATTTTCCAGTGTTTATCATTGTCGTGTTAAACATCACACGTATCCAATTCCATCACGTCCGCCACTTTACCGGCTGATTGGAAACTTGCAGAAATCAACGTCCTCCTCAAGAAGCCCACAGCAGACCCAAATCAACTGAGCAACTTCAGACCCATCTCACTGCTTCCCTAACCAGCTAAAGTGATTGAGAAGGACATCAACTAGCAACTCATAACCCACCTCGAACTTCACCATCTTCTAGACCAGTGGCGTCACTAGTGGGGTGCGGGGGGTGCGGACCGCAACGGGTGACACCATCACATGGGGTGACACCTTTCCCAAATGAGACTATTTAGTAAATAGTCTCATTTGGGAAAGGTGTCACCCCATGTGATGGTGTCCCGGGTGACACCATCACATGGGGTGACACCTTTCCCAAATGAGACTATTTACTAAATAGTCTCATTTGGGAAATGTGCCCGCACTGGGTGACACCAACCCTAGTGACGCCGCTGTTCTAGACAACACTCAATCAGGATTCAGAAAGAACTACAGCACCAAAACAGCACTCATCATGGCCACTGATGACATTTGAATCATACTGGACTGAGGAGAAACAGCGGCCCTCATCCTGCTCGAGCTCTCTCCGGCCTTCAACACTATCTCCATAACACCCTCATCAGAAGACTCCACAAGTTTGGCATACAAAGCTCTGCTCTCAAATGGATCTGCTCCTTCCTCACAGGAAGAACCCAAAGAGTCGGGCTGCCACCCTTCACATCAAAGACCAAGAAATTGATATGCGGGGTCTCACTGGGATCATCCCTTAGCCCCACCCTTTTCAACATATACATGACACTGCTCGCCAACATCATCTGATCACAAGACATCACCGTCATCTTCTATGCCGATGACACCTGACTCATTCTCTCCCTGACAGACAAAACAACCACCACCAGAACCGACTTCACCAACTGAATGACCATGGTAGCAGAATGGATGCGAACCAACTGCCTGCAGCTCAACTCTGACAAGATGGAAGTACTGGTCTTCGGCAACAAGACCTCCCCATGGGACTCTGCCTGGTGGCCATCAGAGCTAGGACCAACACCCACAGACCACACAAGAAATCTAGGGATCATCCTAGAAAACAAGCCCAACATGACAGCTCAAGTCAACGCAGTGTGCACCTCTTGCTTCCACATCCTACGCATGCTGCCAAAAATCTTCAAATGGTTGCCTCACAACACCAGACGGATCATCACACAAGCACTCATCACCAGCAGGCTGGACTACAGCAACACTCTCTACGCCAGAATCTCCAAACAAGACTCCAGACCATCCAGAGCACCACCGCAAGACTCATACTCGACCTCCCAAGTCACACCCACATCACACCGTGCCTCAGGAAACTTCACTGACTCCCCATTCACAAGTGGAGCCAATTCAAACTTCTTACGCATACATATAAAGCCCTAAACAACACAGGACCAGAAGACCTGAAAAGCAGCATACACTTTCATCAACCCACCAGACACCTAAACTTTGCCTCAATCTTACTCACACACATTCCCTGCATCCGCAAAAGCAAAACTGGAGGTCATTCATTCTCCAATGTAAAAAGAAAGAGGCCCCCTGCTAATAGAATGAACGTTCCTTAAAGCAGGGATCAATAAATCAGTGCAAAGACTTAAGGCAACAAACTGCTTATTGAACAGTACAATAATCACAACTTGGAAGGAAAGAACCAAAAGATACTTTTTTATCCAAAAATACAAAACATAATTTTATTGTTTCTAATCAATACATATTACAATGAACAACTCACTCATGCTGTCTCACTCATGTCCACATGCACACATCACGTCACACCAATCATTTAAAAGCAAAATATACAAAAACATGCAAAAGGTGGTTGATATATTTGTTAGCCGGAGCTAAACTATTTTGCTCCAACGATAATTAGATATTTTGATACAAATTCAAATATAGGTTAAAAATTACAGAGATTGCACTGGGTCATTCATTCTCCTACATCGCAGCCAAGACATGGAACGTCGTCCCTCTACACATCAGAGCCTCCTCCTTACTTATTGAGTTCTGCAAGAAGCTTAAGACTTGACTCTTCGTAAAAGCACCTTAGGGACCACAGACCTACATACCTGCCCAAGCACCTGGATACCCTCTCAGGCCGTGCTTAATTTGAGCCGGGGCTTTCCGGTGCTAAGCACCGGCACTTAATTGGTTTGCGGTGCTCGGCACCGGCACCTAATTGTCTGCACCATACTTAGAACAGTCCACCACATGATGGCGCTGCTCATCTAATTTAGAGATGAGCAGAACAACGGTAGTTTAGGAATACAATATACATTAAAAATAACTAATACCTGCCTCACCAGCCATTCCTTTAGCTTTGGGGACCTGGAATAATCTGAACTGTCGCATTTACTTACGAGAGAGATGGTTACTAGTTGTTTTGGCAGCGATGACAGGAGCGATGGCTGGTGAAAGCTGCAGTGGCCTCCTGGTCAGAGGCCTGGCACTTAATATTTTACAAATTAAGCACTGCTCTCAGGTGATTAGTGCGCTATACAAATCAATATAATATAACATAGCATAACATAACTTATGTTACCTTGTAGCGTCACACTCAGCCAAATTTCATATTGGATACAGGATCACCATTTCTTTCATATCCCTTCACAGAAAGAGAAAACCATTGAAACAATTGCTCCAAATACCGGTAAGTACAATTGTAAGATAAAACAATATATGTTTCTACGTTACAATAAAAATGACCAGAACTGTAAAAATGTTTTAAAAAAGTAGTGTAACTATTTAACATTAAAATAGAAGTAGTGAAATTCAGCTCCTGTTAGCACACACTCACTTCAACCTCTGTGTATTAAACTTAATAAGCACAAGCTGCTATCCTTCACATTTTGGATGCAGTCTGTGACTCACAGGTTGGCATACACTGACTGCTGGCATCAGATTTAATACATACAGAGTTCCATCATCCATTTAATATTTCCCAGAGTGTTGCCATTACCTTTAATATACCAAGACTCCAGTTAGTATCTTTAATTTGCCCAGATTCCTGGCATTGACTTTAATATGCCTAAACTGCTGCCATTACCTTTATGCCCAGATTTCGGCCACTACCTTCAATGTCCACAGACTTCTGCCATTATCTTTAATATGCTCAGCCTGATTCCACCACATTTTACATTATATTGTACTGTACTATAGTAACACGTGCACATGACTTCATGTCCCTGATAAAACCCGAAGTACATTTCAGTGGGCAGGTAGTACACTAATCGATATGTCGTGCTTGGTTGGAAATGTGTGTATTTACAGTGTGTCCTATGTTGGAAGTGTTTCGATGTTGTGTGAGATAACCAAAAGGGTGCTTATATGATCACACGGGTACATCCGCATGTGTGGAGCGAATAGGATTGAGAGACACAGTTTCTTTAACTTATACATAAGCATTGCTGTGTATGGTTGGAAGAGTGTGGGTTTATAATGTGGCTTATGTGAGGGACATGTTGGTGCATGTATGATGACCAGAGCGGTGTTATCTTGTGGCTATCAAGAGATAGCTTTGCAATGGTTGGCACCTGCCATACGCTGGAACATTGTTGATTCTGATTCTAGTGGTGGGCATGGTCTAGGGTCATCTGTCAGGGAAGAGCTAGGGATGTGTCTTATATTTGTGGGACAGAATTCCAGAGTTTGCTCTCTGTACTGAGAAGTAGGTTCTATTTCTTGAGGGGCAAGATGGTCAGTTGGGAGGTAGCCTGCAGTAAAGCCCTCTATTGTGCTTGTATCTTTGAAGTTTTACCTGAATGATGAACGGCGCAGTGACACAGATGACCTCTGGCGATGGTGGACTGAATCTTCTGCAAGAAACCTGGATGGTGGAAGATGCATTGGAATCCATGTATGTTGAAGAAGATGGATTTCATAATTAGTGTCACAGATGTGGTGAGTGATAATCTGGAGTTCATGAACACTCCAAGCTGTCTTACTCTAGTTGACATCACCACAGGAGATGTGACTTTCTGGGGCCAGAAGGTTATACACTAGTAGTTGTTCCCTTTTCTTCAAGTGAGGATCTCACTTTTGGATGAGCGGAGTTTGAAATGGTTCACAATCATCCATTAGTCAGTGTCTGGGAGGCAGTAGTCTAGATCTGTCAGGTTTTCCAGCTTGAGAATGATCTGGTTGTCATCGGCCCAGTTGTAGCAAGTTAAATTGAATGACTTGATGAGGTCCAGTAGTGGACTGAGGTAGGCACAAAATAGTAGCAATGAAATGATGGAACCTTGAAGCATACCTGATTCAGTGCAGCGAGGAGCCGTAGTGTACAGAGGAATTGAAATGCTGATGCTTGATCACTTGGAGAAGTAGAAGGATAGCCAGTCTAGGATGGCTCAATAAATGACAAGCTCTCCTGGACTAAATAGGTTTTAGAGACAGACTGCGGACTGTGTCAAAGTTAGGCATCTTTATCCAAAAGTAAGTCTTCAGCTCACCATAGGTGGAGATCAGGGGCAGATATCCATTTGGCAATCAAAGAGTACCTTCTTTTCTTCCACAAAGTTGGTGATCTGAATGAAGGCAGCTCTTTCAATTAGCTGTATTAGTTGCTAGTTGGCTGGGTCTTCTTGATAAAGGTTCTTCTACTTTATGATCGGCTTGATGCATGAAGTCGATGTCACTGGAGAAGATGTCTGAGGATAGGGAGTTGATGATTGTTTTTGCTCTGCTGGTGGAGTTTGCGGTGAGTTGGATGTCCTTGAAAGCTTGACTAACTCAAGGTCTAATTGGCAGCGAGCCAGACCTCAGGCCTATACATGTTCCTTGAGTTGTTGGAAGGTAGCCAGGATCTTCTGTCTCCCAGCATATGTATGACACCTGGATCCTGTGGTCCAAGTGCAACCAGAGGTTAGTGGGCTTCATTTGTAACAACTGGAGTAATTTACCACTGGCCATAATACTATAGGTCCCCACAAGAGATAATTAACTGCTCCCCTTTACCACTTGCTCAGGACAGCGAGGAAGAGCCGTTCAAGCCTTAGTCAAGATGGTGATGTAGACTAGACACTCAAAATACAGCATGACATTCAAACATCTTTTAATATCTAATTGTCCAGTCAGTGCTTCACTTTATATAAGGAAAGTACTTTACAAAAGGAAAATGTATTATCCTAAAAATAACGTTATATAAAGAAAATTAAGTTTCTAGCTCCTTCTAAACCTGAGATATGACACCAAATGTTATTACATAGTTTGAACACTATGCACTATAATCACAGTTACCGTGTGGGACTATAGCCAATTGCATTAAAAGAGAAGAAGTCTCCTGAGCATACTTGCAAGTCTGGAACTTCATCATCAGCATGGATCCTTTCCCTAAAATATCACTTAACCACGGTGGGTAGACAAAATATCGAAAGCACAAATATCGTCGGACACAATATCGTGTCAAAAATATCGAGGACAAGAATATCGTGAAGGTCATTGCTTATGGGTAAGTAAAGTTTTACTATATATAACTCCACATATATGTACTTTGACGATATATATATCTTCAAGGTACGTAGATCTGGAGTTAAGAATAGTAAATTTATACCTATCTATTTGCACTTACCTACTCGATATTCTTGTCCTCGATATTTTGGACACGATATTCTGTCCACATGATATTTTTTGTTCGATATTCTGTCAGTGAACCCTTAACCACAAAAGGTAGCAACAAGAAGTTAATCCTCACACAGGACAGTCATCAAAGAGCTTCTTCTAGAATCTTTGGTGCAGGCTGGTCAGCAACCTGTAAGGGCAGCAGTCACCCGCAGAGTGCAACCCTCACAACTGAGTTTTGTTTGCCTCTGCCTTGGATGGTGAGAAATCGTAAAACAACATCCCAGTAATTAGACCCAGTCATTATGATCTAGAGTAACAAATAGGTTCTCCTGCAATCTTTGAATTATGGGGCCTCCTCTGATACTAGAGGGCATGGATACTGCATATTCAACATATGCAAGGGTCATGACCAAACATAGGGGGTCATTACGATGGCGGACGGATCGCCGCCGCCCGTATGGCGATCCGCCCGCCATTTTCGTCCGCCCGCCTAACATTTCCCCCCGCCATATTACGATGGCGGTGGGGACCCAGGCGGACGGAAAGATCGTCCGCCAGTTTTCCGCCGGTAGGCAATCCGCCCGATTGCCTACCGGGCGGAAAAGGTCTGCAATATGGTGGAGGTGCCTTGCAGGCACCGCCATCCATATTACGATGCTGGCGGTCTCATGCCTTTCCATGGCGGAGACTCCGCCATGGAAAGGCATGAGGAGAATGCCTTTGGGGGCCCGTTGCGGGCCCCCAGGTGGTTGGGGGGGTGGGTGGCTGCACTTGGGGGGTTCCCATGGTACCCCCCGACATTTGCATGCACAAGGTGGCAGGCACCGCGTGGTGCCTGTCACGTTGTGCGTGCAAATGCACAGCATGCCCTTTTAACATTGTGGCGGGTGCTGAATACAGCACCGCCCGCCACAATGTTAAACATACAGGATGCGACTGCCATGGTGGTGGTCGCATCCTAATCAGCACAGCGGGACCGCCGCACCTCTTGCGGGCGGTCCCTTTTCCGTTGCGATGGCGGGCGGACTTTGTCCGCCCGTCATCGTAATGACCTCCATAGTTTCTCCTGGGTTAATTTTAGCAGGTCAATGGAGAATATGCAACCCTCAGACATGGAAGCCAGATCTTTCAGATATGCAGATCACGGTAGGAGACGCAGGGAGATCTCTGGCAGAGGTACTGCCAAAACTTCAAAGGCCTGATGGACTGGCACCCCCACCCACAAAACAACAACTGCACTACAAAGAAAAGGGAAAAGGAATGCAAATGTGCAGGCTCCAGCAGACGTTATACAAAGCCATCCACCATTTGAAAACCACAGAGATGTTGAGTCCAATGGACTCAACTATTCACACAGTCACATCCACAACACTTGTATGCAACCCCAAAAATATGCAAGCATGTATACTCAGCCTCCATAAATGTCCTACACAATATGGAGGTAAAGAGCTATGGTTTAGGGAGTCAGGGTGGGCCTTTTGCATGTCGGAGGTCATTAGCCATCTTCTCCTGAAGGGTACAGGATAAAAATCATCTTCCTTCACTATTAATCATGTGGCAACCTCCACCAGTCTCTCAAAGCTCAGGTAGAGATGGCAGCAGCCAGTCTCTAAAAGAGGGGTGCACTTCTGGTGCTCGCTTGATCTCAGATCACAACTTTGTTGTATCAGATCAATGAACAGGAAAAACCCTCAGTGAGATCGTGGAGGGAAAAGAGACAGAACCACAGAGAAACTCCAAAATGCAGGGCAGCCTGGCTCTCTAGAGCCATTCAGTGGACTTTCCATGCAAACAGGATGCTATCTTCCTAATCGTGGCCCATAGAGGCTGGCTGCTGGAAGATTTGTTTCTAAGGTAGTGTTTCACAGTCTTGTGTTATGTGATGATATGGTTACAGAAGGATTGGGAGTGAAGGATCTTTGCAACTGTGTATTCAAGTTCTTGACGCTTTCCAGAGTCTTGTATAGTTCCATTTAGTATTAGTGAGTCTTAGGGAATAGGAAAGATTATGCCATGGATAAGGAGAGGTGTTACAGCAAACAAATGATGGACGGAATGCTGACAATGCAAACATTCTCCCCAGTCAAAAGATCTGGGTTAAATCCATCGTTCTTTTGCCCACTACGCCACCCCAGTTTGGACCCAGCCATATGCAAATCAGTCTTGACCCTGTGCCCCATGGGAACAGTCCAGACCGAACTGCCAGGCCAGGTCCTCCCTGGACCGGAAACAAGCATCCTGGGACCGGTTTCAGGGTATGTCACCCTTCTTCAGCCAGGCTAGCTTGAATCCAGTGGCACAGTGAGCAAGGGACCCACGTCTGGGCATACCCATCCCACTTAGGGCGAAAAGTGTTACAGCAAACAAATGATGGACGGAATGCTGACAATGCAAACATTCTCCCCCAGTCAAAAGATCTGGGTTAAATCCATCGTTCTTTTGCCCACTACGCCACCCCAGTTTGGACCCAGCCATATGCAAATCAGTCTTGACCCTGTGCCCCATGGGAACAGTCCAGACCGAACTGCCAGGCCAGGTCCTCCCTGGACCGGAAACAAGCATCCTGGGACCGGTTTCAGAGTATGTCACCCTTCTTCAGCCAGGCTAGCTTGAATCCAGTGGCACAGTGAGCAAGGGACCCACGTCTGGGCATACCCATCCCACTTAGGGCGAAAAGTGTTACAGCAAACAAATGATGGACGGAATGCTGACAATGAAAACATTCTCCCCCAGTCAAATAAGGAGAGGAGCACAATCACACACTACAAGTCATCGCTTCACATAGTTATGTCTAATTTTATGACTTCCCAACTACAATCCACTGTTAATGTCTCCTGAGATCTTTTTAAGATTACAAGAGAACTGTGTCACCCTCCCATAATTAAGATGGGTGTACAACCCTCTAAGAAATCTTCTGGTAGCTTATCTGTCTTTTATGACTCTAAAATGGGGTGAAGACGCAGGTAAAAAATGTCGATGAACTTTCTAATTTAGAACAAACACAGGTCCAACCCTCTTCCCGTCCAAATGTAATCTAAGAACACCAATTGATGGCTTTAAGTCAAGTCGACACAATTATGTCCTGCCTTGCATTAATTTCGCCAGAAGATTCCTGCCCTATATTTTATCTCTAAGGCCTTCTTTCTGTGTTAGGGGGTCTAGTCCAAGCCACAATTAATAACTCACTGACAGCTGGACAGTTCACTGAACAACACAAGGAAGGGATAGTTACTCCCCCCTTTATCCAACTACCAGATACAGCAAATATGATGGAGAAGCATCTATCAAATTGGCAGACCAACTACCTTGTGAAATCTTATCTTCTTGATACTGGACAAGCAGAGTTCCACGCAGGTTTTAGTATGGAATCTGTACTTGTTGCCATCCTTGATCAACTACGGGTCTGGCAGGATGAGAGTCAGGGAGCCAATAGTCATCCTTCTTCTAGATCTCTTTGCAGCCTTTGACATACATGGTCAACCATGACATTCTGTTACACCACCTCAGCGCCATAGGTAAAGCTGTTATGGCTTTAGCCCTTGTTTGCCTTGTTTCTGAAAAACAGATTGCAGTCAGTGTGCCTTACTCAATTTAGGTTTACTGAAGTCTCCCTCCCATGTAGAGTTCCTCAGCGATCCACGCTGTCTCTGTTTAAAGTGTAGAGTCAATCCCTACATTGTCTGATCCAGTCTTTCAGATTTTCAACTCGTACGCAAATGATACACAGCTTCTGCTCAAATTTTATTATCGCTCTTCCAACTCCCTAAGTAGGCTGAAAGACTACATCTTAGGCATCCAAATTGGTTGTGAATAATTTAATTAAATTGAATATAAACAAAACTGAGCTGCTTCTAATACGCGGGGATTCAGAGTCTTGAGATGTCTCTCTATGGCCTGCACAACTTGGACCTCTCCCCATCCCAGCAAGTCACAAAGAGAATCTGGAAGTTCTTTTTGATCAGGAACTTTCCTTTCTCCCTCAAATCCAAAAAGTATGGGCAATAAGATTTGTGCGGTTAATGGTCCTGAGGAAAGTCTTTGGTCAGATGGTTGGGTCTTGTGTCCTTTCCAACCTAAACAATTGCAACACTATCTGGGCCTTCTAAATCTAACCATATCCAAGTTCAAATGGCACCAAAATGTGACCATCAGCTTTGTAACATGCTTTTAATTCGACCATGTCTCCTAGGAGACGCACGATCTTCATTGGCTTCCTATGAAGCAAATGGTTCCATCTTCAGGTTCTCTGCCTGACTCACACAGCCGTCCAAAAAAACCAGGGCAACTTTCTTGTCTCACCTGGTGGTTCCTTACCAGCACACTCAATCACTAAGGTCCAGGTTCTGCCTGTCTTTTATATGTACTTCAGTTCAAGTGTTTACTGTGGGACAGCAGAACTTTACGGTGTTAGCCCCAAGCTCTGTAAAAATGTTCGCCTGAACATATGCTTTATCCCCAATTTCAGAGACTTTAAGTCTGCAATGAAACGTCACTTACTTTGCTATAGTTCTTGCCTGGTTTGCATGTCCTCAACCTTTGGCTTGCTTTTCCTCCTTTTGTTTGTTTTTATTTACCTTTTATCTGTTCCTAGCTTCAAGATGAGTAGGTCAACGCTGAGTTTAATAAATCATAATAGTAAATAAATATTACCAATAAAGTAACTTTGCTTTCTTGATCAACAATTTGTAGATTGCTGTGTGATATTACAGGTATAGTTCATCATTTGAGGTTCGAAGGTTTTCTTTTCGGTCTTCAATGTTTCTATATCTTTCTTTAGACAAGGGATTTTTGGTTGGTGATTAGGGTGTGAGGACGTCTTGAGGGGTATCAGTCTGGTGAAGATTTTGGACAGTCAGTAATGTGACTTGGTAGCAAGAGGGTGAAAAGGCGAGAGTAGAATATGAGGACATGCAGTTTCTTTTATTGTCTGTAGGTGGTCTTTTTGGTCTTTGCTGTAGTATAGGTACTGGTGGACACTGAAAGAGAGGAGATGGTGGTCATTCCAGATGATGGGTAGACTCCATGTTACTATGATGAGTTTTGGGGGAAGAAGTTTGCACCCAGCTGGTGGCCAGCTGGGTGTGTTAGTCTGGTGACTACATTGGAGAAGTTGACAACTTTAATGTTCAATAGAAGATTTTGTTCATGTGAAGTTTGGTTGGTTAAACCAGGCATTGAGTTCTCCCAGAGTTGGCATTGTTGTTGTTACGGTGAAGTAAACAATGACATCGAGAAAGGTGTCTGTAAACCTTCAGTTGTTTGTGAGAGGTCTGAATATTAAAAAGCATATGAAGATTGATGAGGGTGAGCAGAGGTCAAGAGAGATTTTCATTCAGGAGTGGTAAATTCTTGGAAAAGTGAGGCCTTTATGTAATTCTTCATAGCAGCTAGTTTTCCTCCAGTCTTTTCTGGCTTGTGTCTGGAAAGAAGGATCTGGGTAGTAGAGAGGAAGAAGATTCAGATAGAAAAGTGAGAAAGGGGGCAAAGTTGCAAGCCCTGTATTTAGACTCCAAGAGGTGATGTAGAGACCTGATGCGGTTGGGGGAGCAGAAGAGAAATTGGAATAGAGCTACTTAAAAGGGAGAAGTGACCAGAGGTATTAGGAAATCCCCAAGATAGAGAGAGGGGAGGAGAGAAGTGGGGTCGAAAAAAGAATAATGAGAGGGTGAGCCAGGCATGACCCTGTGTATTTAGGTGAAAGTTGGAGGGATGGATTATATGTTACTGGGGTGGAAGACAGGGTTGATGAGGGACTGGAGAGCTCTAAAGGAGGAGATGGCTGTTATGCACAAGGCTGATAAAGATAATATAATTATGAAGCGGAGGGAGAAGAGGTGGGTTTGGTAAGGTGGAGAGGCAAAGATTAAAAGTGAGAGGCTGGCAGGGGATGCGTGATTTGAGAAGGCATGGTTAAGGAAGAGATGGAAAGATTACACAGTAAGGGTGGCTGGGGGAAGGGTGACTAGTGGAAAGAGACAAGGAAAAAAGGGGTGAGGAAAATGAGAAGAGTAGGAACAAAGGGAAGTGAGTGGTGAGGGAGAAAGTATCTCTCTGGAAAACAAGTTGAGCCTGTGGGAACTTTGCGATCCTATACAGAGTGTTCATCTGGCATTAGAGATTGTTGGACTGGGTCACCTACTGGAGCACTATGCCAGATGTGATAGTCACAGCCACAGATTTTATGAGTTAATTTACTAGCCTTGTGGGTGCACCAGGCAGGAAGACAGAACTTCCCACAACCATGCGTCATTTTGCTTCTATGGGTCCACCGAGGAGCAGGGAGAATGCTACCCAAGAAGTCACCACAAATAACATCGTTTTTAAGATTGTAAGGAGGGTGCAGCTTCCCATACCAACAACGTTACTTAAGATTCTATAGGAGATGGAGCTTTCGCAACTTACCAGTTAGGTAGCTATTTCCCAATAGATCAATGTCATTAAGAGATATGGAATCCATCAAGGAGTATGTGTAATCCAACAGAAGGTGCTGCTTTCCAAAACACTAGGCAATTAAGAAGATGGAGCTTCCCAAGAGACGTCAATTAATTAGATTTGATAGAGTCTAATAATAAGCAGCAAGGATGCAACACACTGAAGGACACAGCTTTTCAAAACCATAGGATAACATCATTCTATAGAGTCCACCCAAGAATTACTTGGTCTCAGCCCGTTGGATAATCCAGCTTATCAGAATCACCAGATAATTACGATTCTAAGAGGTGGACATAGGGGCAGCCTAGGTGTAATCCACTGGAAGATGCAGCTTCCACAAACCACCAGATAATTTATGAACTTAAGGATGACATGGCTTTCTAAACCCATCATATAATTCTGATTTTATGGGGTCTGCCTAGGTGCTGGCTAGGTAGAACACACTGAAAACACAGCTTCCCAAAATCACCAGACTATATAGGAGTTCAAAGATTCTGAAGCTCTGCTGATAATTACAATTAAATTAGGTCCAGCTAGATGACCCAAAAGAAGTTGCTGCTTCCAAAACCACAAGAAAATTAAAATTCTATGAGGGTAAACTACCGGATTATGAGGGATGAAATATAGGTCTACAAAAATATAGACTACCAGAATAAGGTAGGTAGCTAAATTTAGGTTTACTATACTTAACTCCACACATATGTATCTTAACAATATATACCTTCAAGGTATATGGATGTGGTGTTGAGAATAGCAATTATATATATATATGTGTGTATATATATATATATATATATATATATGTATATATATATATATATCCAACCAAAATTCCCGAAACCGGGATTCTTCCCGCACTCACAGTTATTCACAATAATTTAGTCCAATCTGTTATGCTTTTCCATGGGGTGTTTATTTACAGCATGCCAGCAACCCCTACGCGTTTCGGTCTCAGCCGAGACCTTGCTCACGGGGACAAAACAACACAAAAAGCGGCATTTCCACATTCTATTTAAACAGGTTGACATCACAACCTGTATTGTCTCGCTTTGCATTGTGGTATTTGCAGTTTTTCCTCAAATACAATCCATTTGCTGTCAATATTAAACCAATTAAAATATACGAGTAATTTTTGCAATAATGAGATTGGTATCTTTGATATTTTGTACATAACACAATTTTAGGCACATGTTTTTAATATTTAATATATGTAGATTTATTTTCATTTCCACGGAAGCACTAAATATTTTTTCTGTATTTGTTTTATAAGTTTCAACATAATTCATGAACTTTACATCATTACTTAAACATGGCATTCAAGCATGTATACTGTGTTATATATGAAGGCAGGGGACTATTTACGCAAATATTTATATTGTTAAAATTGTGATTAATACTACAGGTTTTAATCAAATAGGATGCCATCTCATTAATTAAATAACATTATAAGCATTCATGCAAGTAGCAATGAGCAGTCGCAAGTATTTTGTTTATGTTCATGATTGTATGTGGCACTAGCACTTTAAAAAGCGGGACACTTTTGTGAGAGCTGTCATGTGATCAAGGCCGCTTGCACGGCCGAAACGCGTAATGGCAGAAGACTTATGCAATAAATAATTTATGCACTATCGGAGGTCTGCACTCATTTCTGTTTGGAAGTGGAACGATTTTATGAGGTGCAGTGATATATATATATATATATACATACACACACACACACACACACACGCACACACACACACACACGCGCACACACGCACACACACACACACACACGCGCACACACACACACACACACACACCTCCCCCCCCCCCTCCACGATACTTTGTTTCTCTAGATTTAGGTCACAATATTTTGCAGGATATTTCTGTCCTCTGTATTCTGACATATGACCTGTATAGGCTCCACAGAAGTGTGGTGTAGGTGCAACTCACTGGATTGATCAGCTTTCCAAAACCAATGATAACTAAGAATCCATGTGCTTCACCTAGGTAAGACGTAGGAGCAACCCACTGCAATCCGCAGCTTTGCAAACCACCAAATTATTTAGGAACTTTCGGGAGACACATCTTTCTAGGCTCATTAAGTACATAGGTTCTTTAGGGTCAACTCAGGTGAGAGTGATGTGCTCAAGTGGGAGACACAGCTTCCTAAATCCTGGGTAGCAGGCAACTACCGGAAACTTACAAGAATTCTCAATGAGGTTTGATAGAGTTGCGTACCTGTGAAAAGACCTTTTTGTTTAGACATATTTTAAGATTGAAATATTTAACATGGCTGTAAGGCCTACATACAACAGCAAAATTATATTTAAAAAAAGAAAGAAAGGAACAAAGTCCTGCCCTCTGTAACCCACTCTACCCCCCACCCACATACCATCATTACAGCAAAAATGAAGTCCAAATAGTAGACTGGTCAGCTCACGCCTGCCCAGCCCACCCACCTCCCTGGAATGCCTGAACGTCATCATAAATTAGGTGGTCTATGGGACGGACTGGATCAAACTCTATGCCCTGATAACCAGCCCATCCCTTCTAGATCTTGGGATGTTTCTGAGGGCAACCCCTCACTTTATACACTGCCATTTCCATTACTCATACAGTGGGCCATCTGTCTTTTCCACACCGCCAACAACCTGGGGGCCACGTCCTTCTGCTCCCTTGCTATATCCCGTTTTGCTAGTGTCAGTCCTAAATATAACAAGGATAATTTATACCTATCTCCACCTAAATCATCCGGGAGATAGAGGAGGGTGAGTCTCGGGTCCATCGGAATCTGCCATGACAAAACCATGCCCAGGCAGGCCATCACCCAATGCCAGAATCTATCCAACTCGGGACAGCTCCACACTTTATGACGAAATGTTCCCTCCCCCATATTACATCAAAGACAGGACGGGGAGGCGATCACCCCCATCCACCAAAGCCTATGGCACATAAAGTAGACCCTGTGAACATATTTGAGCTGAATCAGCCTGAGCCTAGTGCAATGGCAGCCTTGTGAGGCATCCACAGGACTTCCGTCCAATCCAACGTCCCACTTTCGTTTCCCAGGCCAAGCGGAATGCACCAAATGCATCAGGGTGGTTGCAAATAAGCGTCTGGTAGATTTCTGAGACTTTGTGTTCACCCAGGTCACCCATGAGAAGTTTCCCCTCTAATGGTTTGAACTAGGGAAGATCAGATTTGGTGGTAATGTAGGGGTCAGTGCGCGGCGGAGTTGAAGTTAACAGTGAAACTGGCTGCGGTGCAGCTGGTACTCCACCTTAATGGACTGGAAAAACCTGAGGACAGTACCGTGCATAACATCCCCCAGGGTAGCTACCCCAATGATGTCCCATTTCCAGAAGACCTCTAGTCCTCCACCTGTTAAAATATACGTCCCTGCCAAAGCAGCATTTGCTCCGTCAGCCTGTCTCACCCTTTTAGTGGTCGGAGAGAGGAGCACGACAGATTCAGCACCACCCTTGTTGCCAGGGGGAGACCGTCGCTACTACCCCACGGTATAGGTATGAAACAAGAGGAGTGTCCCCCATTTATCTCATGCGTAGGTTGGGTCGCCTTGAAGGTCATACCACCAGTCGTTTATTATCAGGAGGTGGGCTGCAAGGTAGTATGATTCAATATCTGCGGTGGCTATACCCCCACAATTACTAGATTGAAAGCATTTGCTGCGGGCAATACAAGGGGTCTCTCCCTCCCATAGAAAAAGAGTAAGGATGGAATTCAGCTTATGGAACCACTGCTGTGGAATGTCATATGGGAAGTTCTGTAACTGATAGAGGAATCTGGGCAAGGACAACATCTTTAAAATGGCAGATCGTCCTGTCAAAGACAAGGAGAGAAAGGACCAGATCTTAATACCCTCCTTTAGGCGAGCCAGCAAAGGCTCCAAATTTGGCATTCACGCTACGACTACCTGCTGCAGTGTGGCACTCTGAAGTGTGCTCTCCAAGGGTTCGTTGAGCTTGTCCACTGTTCTGTCAGAGGTCTCAGAAACATTAAAGATCTCCTAAGAGGGACCCACACCATCTACCTGTGACACCTGAAGAGCGGTGCCCTCTCAAGTGCCCACATCGTCTGCTAGATTCCAACTGGTAGCGCGGCATGGAATTAAGAATAGTGCCTGGAGACCGTATTGCCTTGTGTGGAGCCCTGAACTCTGGCCTGCAACTAAGGCGTGTGGCCCCCGCATCATGGGGACCTTGGAACGCATAAGCATCTAATTGGTGGTGAGCGGATTCACCGGTTGCCGGACCCAGTGTGGCCTGCTTCATCGATCACTCTGCATCTCTCTCATGCAACACGCTGACTGCATGCTCATTGCGTGCGGTGTTCAATTCACAGGTTGCAAACCTCTGAGGTGGGGGGGGGCGTAATCATAGTAGTGCCTCATTTTACCTTGTGAGGCACTGCTAGCTTGCACCTGTGTGTGTGTGTGTGGCCGGAGCTGTCTGGTGTAACCAATATCGACGTGCACCGGACATTATACCTCATTTCCAGGGAGGTACGGTATTTGCAACTCTTTGTTGTGTGTGTGAGACTGGAGATGTCTGGTGTGGCCAAAATCGATCTGCACCGGACATTGTGCCTCATTTCCAAGGAAGTACAGATTTTGCAACTGTTCGTTGTGTGTGACCGGAACAGTCTGTTGCAATCCGTATCATCGCACACCAGATGTTGTGCCCAGATTGCCTGGGTGCGACTCTGATCAACATGTACCTGACGGGGTGCCTCCTCCTTCCGAGAGGCTGCCCCCGCTTCAATCCCCATTCATTTACTGTTCCCTTACTTGGCCCTCAGTGCAGCGGACCATCTGCCATCTCCTCACCTAGCCTTCCCCAAGTACACCGTGTTGCCAGGTAGTTTTGCCCGGTTTGGGCCTGGGAGGTGAGAGCGACTGACTGGGCTGGAGGAAGGCTTCAGAGAACGATCAGTAGCAGGTCAAGAGACTGTGTGGACCCCCCGTGCTTTGCAGAACTGGGATGGTGATGGAAGGCCCTTTGGGACCCCTGTGGTGTGACCATCTATTGCCCTCGGTCCATGTCTGCTCCACATCCTGTGGGTGAACTTCTCGAGTGGCTGCCAAACCCCTTTTGTCGATTGCCTCCTAATTGACTTTGCTGCCTACCCCTACCTGCTTCCTGGGACCCTGACTAAGAGTGACTTCAGCCGCGTGTGGCCTAGTGCCCGTTGGGAGGAGGGGGTGTCCCCAATCTATGGGTTTAGGATAGTTGGGGTGAGTTGGTGGGCGGAGGGAGGCTTGGGGCCACGGGGTTTGCAGTGCATAACCAACTGACCTGCTGGGTATCAGTTGCACCACATTAGGGTGCTGAGTGCGTATGTGTGCGAGCTCTTCCGTACGGACTTGTCTGATATCCATTGCACCATGTAGCCGTGCGTGCGAGTGTGTGTGACAGTGGGAAACAGCCCATGATTCGAGATGCTGAACGGAGGTTTGCCTGATATGTTAATTCCTTGCCAGAACAGCATTACATTTGACATTGGTTTTAACCGCACAGCCTCGGCCTGCGGTGCTGCTAAAAAGTGTTATAAATTGTTTTATGTACATATTTCTGATATTGTTGTGACCCAGGGTGCACCCTAGAACTGTGTGGTATTGAAATATAAGAATTGCTAGGGTGGGCCTGGGGTGAACAAAGTGTTGCACCGCATAAGGGTGCGGGGGGGTAGATTTGATCTTTCCTAAGTGTGAATATTACTGATGTCATTTGAACACGGCTGGGCCTAGTGCTGCTAGCAATAATTTTGAATGTGATTTATGCCCAGAAATACATAATGTTCATATTGTGTTGATTATTATGTGTGTTGAATACAAAAGTTCTTTACATACATCATGTATGAAATTCCTTTTGTGACGCTCAAGGTATTTATTGTGAGTGCTGTGCCAATGATTTAAAGATTGCCTCTGTGGTAAGCCTGACTGCTCAGTGCCAAGCTACCCATGGGTGAGCGCAGGTTACACCGTGTGTGTAATCACCCGCCCCTGATGGGAGTGGTAGGTTCTGCCTGGCTGCGGTACTGCCTCAGCCAACCAGAAAGTTCTAACATGACCCTACTGTGAACACGTTTGCAGTACTCAAACAACCGGATTTTAACTCCTTGCAAACAAATTTGCTAAGACCCTGCTTTCCTCTTCTTCCAAAGTCCCTAAAAATCACCTGCTTTTCCTGCCAATGTGAAGTTTCTCTTATAATACCTGGGGGTCAGTGGCAACGTAAATGATATCAACGTTTTGGCGAGGGCTATGGTAACCTAGACATCCAATACCTGCAATATAGCCATGGAGGTCTAGCTTTTTTTAGGAACACAAAAAATGTCCCACACTGTTCTTCCAATGAACACTTGGTCCACATTTGGCCAGTCTTTAACTGAATACATCAATGACCACTCCCCCAACAATCCAGAGTTGAGATGCCCTATAATAGTTCTATATGTTGGGAAACCCCAATCTTCCTTTGTGCCTCGGTGCTCTCAACAGTTTCAGGGATATTCTTGCCAGTTACGCTGCTTGACAAAGTTACAAAGTTACTTTTGGAGTGAGTGAAATGTGCAGTAGTTAATCCTGATAGCTAAACCCTTTCAAATATGCATGACTTTAGGTACCATAGTAATTTTGCTTTCCACTATTCTACTTAACCAGGAAAGTGTGGCTCCATCTATGTAAGTCATTTTTAAGCTATTCTGAAGGGCATCTCAGTTTTGAGTACCTATTTCTGCAATTTAAGCCTACAGGTACATTTTTTATATCCCAAAACTTCTTCAAAATTCTTTACAGTCTCAAAAATGGTGGGGTGGATGTTGTTACGTCTATTAAAAAAAATAAGCACGTCATCTACAAACAAAGAGATTTTATGTTCCCAGACTCCAAATTCTTATTCTTTTCTTTGGTTCAACTGCCTCATAACTACAGCTGAGGGTTTGATAGCCATTTTATCGTGCAACTTTGTCTCATGTCTCTTTGTATGAAGAAGTCTTTCAAGACTGCTCCATTGACAAGTAGCTTAGTTCTTGGGTTCGTGTATGTTGCATTAACCTTTTAAATGCAAACATCACCTTATAACAATTCTCCATCACCTTCCCTACAAATGACCAGCTCACCCCATGAAAAGCCTTTTGATGTAAAGTGCCAAAAAGAATGATCTGTTTCGTCTCCTTGAAAGCCTTCTCATGAAGGTGAGCTTTTCTTGTAAAGTTCTCAAACGATTGTCTGTTTTTGTTGATTCCAAACTAGTCCTTCTTTATGAGACAAGGAAGGAACTGAAGTTTGGTTCACCATTATTTACAAGTAAGTTTAGTTGTCCATATTCAGTAAAGAAATAGGTAATATGAGAGACACAGTTTGGGATTCCTACACTGCTTAAGAAGAATTACTACGTCAGCATTTAACATAGACACTGCACGCACTTTGTCTACCATCAGTGGAAAGAGCCTCATCAGTGTAGGAACCAAGTGTTGCAAAGGTTCTGTAAAAATCTTCATGTAGCAAACTGGAGTCTGGCACTTTGGATGCAAGAACAACACATTTTGTCACATGCTATCCTCAGGCGTTGGATTACTCCAGGTTACCACCAGTCAGATTTGCAAGGGGGTAGTCGCACCACAAAGCTGGCTGACCACTAACTAGTTTGCAATCTTGAGGATCACCCCCTCCGCAAGACCACCAGTCAAACGTCATTGGGTAACACACCAAGGCCACTGCCCACTCTTTCAACATATAGACTGCCGCCCATCGGTCACTACTACTGATCTCCCATTCAGGTGCATTGGCTCTAAGGGTGGTAAGTCTTATAAGAGCAATGTCTCGATCTCTGACCTGTGCCAGACTCCCTTTTACTGCCTTGGTCAACTGCCTCTTATAGTAACCTGCTCCTTCTGTTCACATATCAATCAGCAAAATGTTCTAATAGGCAAAAATCACATGCATCTTTTCCTTAAATACAGGAGTCATAAGTAGGTGCGTGTTGAAGTTAGAGGGCATGGGCTTCACACAGGCATCTGGAGTTATTCAAGTAGGAGGTAGGTTCTTTATTTCATGGTAGGTCCTTAGGTTACAGCAACAGCATGTAAGTCCCGTCAGGGCCAAATCCTTTCTCCAACTCTATCCCCTAGCTCCCACTCTACACCAGACACCAACATTCTATTACATCATTCACTCCCAGCACTGCAGACACCAGCTCAGACGTACAAGGGATGGGGACATAGAGGATACTACAGTGAGGCTGGTTAAGATGCAAGATGGCTGCATTATTTTTTTTCTTGAGACCTGCCCCGCACTTCATTTGTGCCAGCGTCTCATCAATAGCGAGCAAGCAGCACTATCACAGGAGCACCTCCTCTTGGGGAAGATGCTGGGGACAGGCTGAAGCAAAAACCTCAAAGCAGTGGCACTTCAAAGACCAGATACCAGACATGACAAGCTGTCTCAGATCACCCTTTCTCTCACCCTGAGAAAAGGAGTAAGTGGCCTATTATATGGAAGGCCCACCACTCTCCACCCTCTGCTGGCATGCATGCTTAGGAGCCCAAGTTACCTATAGGCTGGATGGAAAGGGGGAGGCGTGTCACCAATAACTATAGTGTGGGCATTTAAAGAAGTAGTACACAAGCAGGTCGCCATGCTTGGTGTGGTGGCTGTCGGACCCACTGACCCGCAGAGCCACGTGGTCTGGCAGGAACGAAGGTAAGTGACCAAGACAAGCGTAGCCTTACAGCTCTTGCATGAATCCATCAGCCTGTAAGAATCTTCAGCAGGCAGAACTATGGGGGACTAAGTCACAGTAACCCTGAGACAACCCTGAGAGTCAATTCCACAGGAATGACGACCCCACTCAAGTTTCAGAAAATACAAGCCTCAGTGAAGATGGCTGTTAGGCTGTCCCAACCTGAGACCATGCAGAAGTTCTATCAGTTACAATAGAAAGGGAAGATGAGGCTAGTAGGGTAAGTGACATGGGGTGCTAAAGAGAAATGTATCATCTTTAAACCCAAGCAGCTGATTTACCGCTCTGCTGCTGGTGACATCTTGAACACCTTAAGGGCAGGTCGTATGTAATGCACAACAACACAGTCAATTTCATAATGATTAAGGCACTAGAAGAGAAACTTTAAATGGAGAGGACTCACACTTATGCTAAATAGGATAAAATAGCAGACTGTCTTTGGTGAACTGAATCTGAAGGGAAAAAAAGGCAGATTGGGAAAGAAAAAGGAAGCTAAGAGGAAAATCATGAAGAGATACCCATGGACTGCATGGCAGGGCTCACCAAGGGATAAAGGCCAGTGTTGCCACTCTTAGAGACCTTTCATAAAAACAAGCGACAGAGTAAGGAAAACATCCGCTAAAGTAGCGGAGCAGGTACCGAAACTAAATTGACGTGGTGATTTCCAGAAGTTCACCACCACAGAAGTTTTTAGGCTAGAAAATAAGCCACAAAATTTGACAAAATATTGAGAGCAACAAATCTATCACTGTTTTCAAGCTGTGCGGTCTACTGCGCATGCACTAGTCAGGATAGATATATGAGTTTTAGATCATGCTATCGCAGAAAAACAGATGGACACCTGTACCCTGCATGAATGCACACCTTCATGATACAGTTCATGGGTTAATATGCTTCCATGCAACACCAAAAAAGGTGAGAAGAGTCACCAGGTACCGGGGGCAGTAACCATTTTAATATTTTGAGGATAAGCTGTCATACTCTAGCCTGAAGCGTTTGTGGTACAGGGAGAGTTTAGTAACTAGTGCTTAGTAGCACGTTCCAGCTTCCTTACTATAGACATGTGAAAAGATGTCCAAGTATATCAGACCTAAAAAAGGTCTCATATTTTTCGATAAATACACCTAAAAGGTATAACCAAAAATGGCATTTAGCATGTCGTTCGAAAACTAAAGTTCAATACTGAAGTTGATGTCTAAAGTTGTGGTTTTTCAAAATGTTTAGGGGTATAGTCACATGGATGCCTTACAATTCCCCTATAGAGTATTTGTTGTGAAAATCCACTGATGATGACCTGTCCTTTGTGAGCATGATTTGTAGCTGGGTGGAGGGAGTCTTTGCAATACATAGGAAATATAAATGCAGCAGGGGATGCTTCAGAGATCTGCTTACCTGGGTGAGCACTGCTTTAAATGATAACTTCCCTGTTTGTAACCTAAAGACTTCACCTTTCCAGAGAGGACTTGCACACATTTCTGACATAAATGTTATGCTGGGTCTCTCAGTATCCAAAAAACAGGGAATGTGGAAGAAATTAGAAAGGATGGCTTCCTAGTTAAGATAAAAGTTCAATATAGTTGGCAAAAAATGAATAAGCTGCTTACCTTCTGTAATGCACTTTTTGGTGGATACTCTATATAACCACAGGTTCCTCCCCTTTATAATATCCCCAAGCACCAGGCTGGGTCCAGAAGATTTTTCGGCATAGCTCATGCAGGCCTGTAGGTGGTGTTGTGAGGTCCTGTTGATTCCGCCCTTTCCCAGAAGTGATGATTGGAGCCGCATATAAGAATCAAGCTTTCTGGACACCATTCACAACCTTAAATGCGAAGCCCAAAAGAGATTTGTTCATGCCAGTGTGAAAAACTATTTTGGGACCCTTTTAGGTGGAATAGAGTTAACTCCACACAGCGGAGAGGCGGGAGGACACAGAGGAATCTGCGGTTAGACAAAATATTAACTAGAATGAGCATTACTGAAGGTAGAAAACTTGTTCTTCTGATGGATACTTCTAACCACAGATTCACCACCTTTAGAACAGATGCCAAAACATTACCTTCATCGCTGGTGGGTCTGTAGAATGATAAACCAAAGAGTCCTGCAAGACCGAACAGGAATTTCTTTCTCCTAAATTGTCACCAAGACCTGGAACACCCTACTCCTCCACCTCAGGCAATCTGCGTCACTGACCCAATTCAAGAAGGACCTCAAGACCTGGCTCTTCGAATGATCCCCCACACCCAAAAGGACCAGCAGCACCCCCCAGCTCATTGAGACCCTTACGGGTGAGTAGTCGCACTTTACAAACCCCTGATTGATTGATTGATTGATTGATTGATCAGCCAAAATGCTCCTCCCATCGGACCTGGCTGTCAAGGCAATAGTGTTTCATGAATGTGTACTGATGCCCACGTTGCAGCCTGACAAATATCCAGGAAAAGCACCTCATGTGCCAATACAGTGACATCAGCCTTGGCCCTGGTTGAATGGGCCCTCAACCCTTCGGTAGACTGCGACTGCTGGCAAGATCTCTGTGACCATGTCCCATAATGCATGGGTCTACCAGCAAACAGCTAATCTAAAGGCACCGCTATCGAATAAAAACATCCTCTTTCCAAATGCCTAAAATCTTTTTGACTCTCTCTCTCAGGGGGTGATGGGTTCTGGGAAAGGAATTGGGGTAAACGCAGCTAGTAGATGCCTTTACCACGAGGCTCTCCTGAATAGGGTGTCGCCTCAGGAACGTACCGAGACGTAGCATACAATAGGGATCTGACTTGTGAAGGCCCTAAACCATGTGTGGGGTGAATTAGGGGCCAGAACATGTTGGCATAAAGATTGTTCTAGGATGATTGAGACTTCATTTCTCACGCTTTATCCAACATTCTTTTAATCCTTCCTTGTGTACATCTCATTAAAGGTATTTCCGTTTAGGTTCACACAGAGGTAGCTTTAACATTACTCTGGGCCCTACATTTATCCAGCATCACTCATCTTGAACTCCCTTGGTTTGAGGTTGAGGATGCCCTGACGATATTATCTTATCAGAGCGAGATAGATTAGCCTATGATGAATCATGGCACAAAAATGTGGGTGAGGCTTTTCCTTCCAACATTAACAATATTGCTAAGACAAAGCCCATGGACTTTTAAATCAATCAACCTCGATGTATCAATTTGTATGTGCCATTTGTAGTGTGGATGACATACAATAGTGTAACACCTCTGTCTCTCTTTTTGTGGTAACCGAATGAGAAATAACCTGTGGTACGCAGCTTTAACACCCGATTACCACAGGTTTTCCTGTTTCAGACCTCTTTTCCCTGTGAAAACTTCATGAAAAATTTCCAAGCAAAATCTACACAGTGAAAAATCTTGGGAGTGGACAGAGATCACACATTCTGTAATCTCAAATTGGATGCAAAAGCAGGTTTGCGTGGGTAGAGATCGCACATGTAATCTCAAATTGGATGTAAATATAGGCTTGCGGAGAATTTGAAATTACCAGGCTTCTCTGAAAGAGGGCTTTAGTCCTTGAATTTCCTCCTTCAAAAATAGCAGCAAGTTACCAAAAGTTGCAAAAAACACCAGGAAAAGTGTCAACACAATATAACTGTCACAATGAAAGCTTTTGTTGTTCCCAAGAGCAAGTGTTCCTTTGTGTGACTTGCACACACCACTCCCCATACGCAAATATTTGGTGGTATTAAAACGGTCGGTGGGAGCTCTAAGTGGGGTGGGCCTAAAATGCATATCTAAGAAACCTCTATGACCTAAGAACACTGCCTAAAACATATGAAACCGAATCCTGTGTTAGAAAAAATTATATATAGAGTCGTGCTTGACACAAAATTAAAAGACAATCATCAGGCAACAGGATATTTATTTAACAGTTTATACAGCATCATTATCCTGTGACATAAGTAATAAAACACTCAACAAATTAAAGGTATGCCTTGTCTGCTTGCAACTGATAATCTTGGAGAGTCAAATGTACAAAAGGGATAATTTATGTTATGTGTGTTCGTTATGTAGCGTGAATGACAAGGTTGGAAACCCGGTTATTCACAGCTACGACATGGCAACAGTGGGTAACAAAAGGTACGTCTGCTATGTCATAAGAAGACTGAAACCAAACCAGGGAGAAAACCCAGTATCCCTAGGAACTCGGATAATGCATATGCCAACAGGAAAGGTGTTCCTTCAGATTTATTTCAAGAGAAATATTACCTTGGGAACGCTCAAAAAGTAGTACTATGAACCACTCATATCAATGAATGAACAATCTAATGTAATAATTGCCTAATCATATACTATGGACACAGCAAGCATGAAAATAGGTGCTCCTGGTGAAGACGTAGTGCAAGTGAATAGTGAAAGAAGTGACAAGTGCAACAAAGATATATATACAGTGTACAAAGGTCACATACACAAATGTTTCTATAATCCAGACTATATGGAAGTTCAGGGGTATGCTGTCCACGATCAATGAGGGACCCAGTAACGAGCTGTTGACGTTTCGACCCAAAACCTGACTTAGAAAGGACAGGTAGCAACCTAGATTCAAATTGTGTTGGCACTCATGTATGATGAGCGTAATAATGAGAGCCTTAAAATATAGCGCTCTACTTGTCTCCTTGAGAAAAGACTGGGTGGAAGAAGGATCAACTCTCCAAAAGAAACAAAAATCCCATCTTGACCAAAGTTATGGCTCCAATAAGCCATCGAGTAAATAATATCAGCATTTGTGAATCTCTAGACCAAAATTCTTTTAGCTCAGCTGCGCCTCTGTTTCCTCTGGTACGAGAATATTGTGTCTTAAAATAGTCTATAAAAATATAACCAAACTGGAGTTAATCATAGAAAACCTACACTCAATGGGACAATATTTTTGTGAACGATATGTAGGACAGGCTATTTATGTAAGACTATATTTTTGACAATGCTATTCTGACATACAACCCCTCTGGATCTTATGCCTTGCCTGAGTCTTCAAAGACTCAATCGATGCAGCGGAATGACTCCTGGTGTTCTCACTTGCTTTCCTCAGCCTCTTTTGGGTCCCCACAGACCAGAGAAAGACAAGATAATGTGGGCCGCCATTCAAGCACCAGCCATCACATTGCCTGTCAGCAGTAAGTCTATACATTACCGTGCGGACAGGAAAACAACCCACGATGACCAGCGTCTCTCACAGAACTCCCATAAAAAAAACTCCCAGGAAACAAGGTTGGAAGGTCTCGCCTAAGACTGTGCATGTGCAGTCGGTTCAAGACATATTGTTAGCTTACAGTGGGCTTAGAGCCCGCCCATTACTTACAATTGGTTGCATCATTGTCACTTTAATTTACTTGCTACTTATTGGTTAGAAAATGCAGGCATTCCTTCCTCTTCTTGTGTTTGTCCCTCCCATGGAGCAGGATGCATTACTGTGTCTTTCCACTGCTCGCTCTTTCAGGCGCTACTTTTTTCATATTGTTTAAGCACACTACGAGAGTGCATGTGTTTTCCAATTGTCTCCCTCGTGTGCCTCTCTCTCTCCTCCGCAGATTGTCTCCCTCGTGTGCTTCTCTCTCTCCTCCGCTGGACTCCTTGTTCCTATATCCTGCCCATGTGCTTCTCCACTTACCCTGTGTTGCTTTCTCATCCATGTGCTGCTCCACATTGCAATCTGTTGTTTGATTCTCCCACCAGGCCCCCCCCCCGGTTGCTTCCACCCCCTACCTGGTCCCCATGTTGCTTTTGCCCTCACCTGCACCCCCAGTGTTGCTTCGCCACACCCAATTAAAAAAAAATGCTTTCACACTTTGTTTTTCTTTTTAGTTACCTATAGGGTATTACACCGTTCTCAAAGCCAATAGGTCCAAAGGCAAGATCTATTGACGTTACCAATTCTTTTTTATATTTGGGCTCGGGAGTGATTGGGTTGAAGAAAGAGTGGTATGAATGGGAGACAGGACACCAGGTTTTTTCCCCCCATTTTAGATGGGGAGAGGAAATTAGGGGGAGGTGGCATATATATATTTGGAGTCAGAAGTTCATGCTCTGTAGGGCTCCCCAATACTCCTCTATCTCAGTATAAGCAGATGATCGGGGGGGCAAATTATATACGGTCAAAGTAAATAAGGGGCTATAAGCAATAAAACTCTACAATATTCCATAAGATCATGAATTGCCTAACCTGCTTACTCTTGCAACCCTTAGAAAGGTACAAAGGGGATAACTTCGTTATTCAACTGGAATTGAACAGTATGTTATGCCATGAGACACCAATGGGCAACAACGAACTAGTTACTTACCTTCGGTAACGCATTATCTGGTAGAGACTCTATCTAGCTGCAGATTCTTTACTTTTGAATTTCCCAGGCATCAGGCTGGATCCGGAAACGTTTGCTGAGCAATACCCCTTGAGCGCTCCGTCGGGTGGCTCCATTCAGCTCGGCGTGACGGCATCGGTAGCATCGGTTATGACGTCGTGGTACTTATATAGGTGCCACCCAGGCATGCAGACGTCAGTACTTTTCATTTTTTCCATGCCACAAAGTAACTGATTTAGTCGTTTGCAGAACTAGGGCCCTGAAAAGGGAAGTAACCCTAGCCCTACAACATTAGTTCGCAAGAGGGGGAAGCATGAGTGGGGCTGTAAGGAATCTGCAGCTAGATAGAGTCTCTACCAGATAATGCATTACTGAAAATAAGTACCTTGTTCATCCGATAGAGACTTCTAGCTGCAGATTCCCAAGCCATACCATCCCGGCGGTGGGTGCGGACCAATAACTTATACTACTACCTTATACTAGGAAGCCCTGCAGGACCGAAAGGGCAAAATGCCAGTCTCTGCGGATCTGACTGTCCAGGCAGTAGTGCTTGGCAAATGTGTGCAAGGATGCCCACGTTGCCGCCTGGCAGATGTCAAGGACTGGGACACCCCGAGCCAAGGCCGTAGTCGCAGCCTTCCCCCTGGTGGAATGGGCCCATAATCCCTCAGGGGGCTGCTTCTTAGCCAGGGCCTAGCAGATCTTAATGCAGAGAACAACCCAGTGAGAGATGGTCCTTTTCTGCACTGCCCTGCCCTTCTTAGCTCCCACGCATCCCACAAAGAGTTGGTCGTCCACCCGGAACTCTTTTGAGTGGTAGAACGACAACGCTCTTTTTGGGTCCAGGCAGTGGAGATGCTCCCCTTCCTTAGAGGGATGCGGGGGAGCAAAGAAGATGGGCAGTGTAATGGATTGACCCAGATGGAATGGGGTCACAACCTTTGGCAAGAGCGAAGCACCACTTTGTCCGGAAAAGACATCATGTAGGGAGGCGTGCAAGATAACGCCTGCAACTCACTCACCCTCCGGGCAGATGTAATCGCCACTAATTAGGCTGTCTTGATGGTAAGCAGCCGGAGGGGACATTTGTGTAAAGGCTTGAAAGGAGCATCATAAGATAAGTGAGGACCAAATTATGGTCCCACTGCGGCATAACAAAGGGCTTGGGTGGAAACCAGTGAGCCAGCCCTTTTAGAAACCTATGTACAATTGGAGACCTAAAGAGAGAGGGCTGGTCTGGCAGCCAAAAAAAGCAGACAGAGCAGAAAGATAACCCTTGAGAGTTCCCAAAGCAGAACCCTGTTGGGCAAGGGTTAGAATGAATAAAAGAACAGTGGAAAGAGAAGCAGAAAGAGGGTCAATAGACCATTCTGTACGGTATAATACAAATTTGTGCCAACGGCAGGCATATACCGTCTTAGTGGAGGGACGCCTGGCAGCCAAAATAACGTTACATACTTCGGGAGGAAGGTCAAAAGCCATCAACTGCCGCCACTCAATCTCCACACATGGAGGCGCAGAGTTGACAGGTTCGAGTGGAGAACCCTCCCCTGCTGCTGTGACAGAAGATCCTCCCAAAGGGGCAACCTGGTCGGAGGATGGATGCTCATCTTCAGAAGCTCTGGATACCAGACTCTCTTTGCCCAGTCCGGAGCCACAAGGATGACTTGGGTCCGGTTGCTCCTGATCTTCTTCAGAACCCTGGACAGGAGCGGTATGGGCGCAAAGGTGTACAGCAGGCCTGAGCTCCACTTGCGACGAAAGGCGTCGCCGAGCGATAGCCACCTTGGAAACTCCAGCGTGCAGTATTGCTGACACTGCACATTCTCTTCAGAGGCTAACAAATCTAACCAAGGTTCTCCACACTGCTGAAAGAGACCTTGTGCCACCTCCGATTGGAGATGCCATTAGTGATCCGCTAAGCATCGACGGCTGAGTTTGTCCGCCCTGGCGTTCAGAGAACCTGCCAGGTGTTAAACCACCAGGGTTATCCCCTGCTGTTTCACCCATGTCCAGAGATGCAGGGTCTCTCAACAGAGGGTCCATGACCCCGCCCTGCTTGTTGCAGTACCACATGGCGGTGGTGTTGTCCGTGAGCACCTCCACTAACTTCCCCTTGACAGAGGGAAGAAATGATTTCAATGCCAATCGAATCGCTTGAAGCTCCAGCAAACTAATTTGGAGCCCCGACTCCGCCGGAGACCAGTGTCCCCTGATATCCACCTCTCCCAGATGGCCGCCCCTTCCCAGAAGTGACGCATCTGTCATGACAGTGAGATCTGGTTGGAGAGGGGTCTGCCGTTGACCCAATCGCGGTTTGTCAACCAACACTGCAGATCTTTCGCCGTTCCTTCCAAAATCTGGACCACGTCGGTGAGATGTCCCAATGCTGTGCCCACTGGAACTTCAAGTCCCACTGCAGAGCCCCCATATGCCACTTGGCATGTTTTACCAACAGGATGCAGGAGGCCATGAGGCCCAACAGCCTTAGAGTCAGTCTCACGGAAATCCAGGATAGAGGCTGAAATATCGGAATCATAATCTGAATATCCTGGACTCGCTGCTCGGGAGGATAGGCCCGAAACTGCACTGTGTCCAGAACAGCTCAGATGAAAGGGAGCATCTGAGAAGGAGTCAGGTGTGACTTCAGCACGTTTATAAAGAACCCCAACAAATGCAGGCGGTCCGCCGTAGTCTAAAGGTGGGAGACGACAGCATGGGGCGAGGACGCCTTCAACAGCCAGTCGTCGAGGTAGGGGAACACTGACACGTCTAACCTGCGCAGATGAGCTGCGACCACCGCCATCACCTTAGTGAACACCCGAGGGAACTGGTAAGGCCGAAGGGGAGCACGATAAACTGAAAGTGCTCGTGGCCTACCTTGAACCGCAGGTAACGCCTGTGGCACGGCAGGATGGGGATGTGAAAATACACATCCTGCAGGTCCAACGCTACCATCCAGTCTTCTTGGTCTATGGAAGACAAGACCTGAGCTAGAGTAAGCATCTTGAACTTCTCCTTCTTGAGGAAGAGATTGACGGTTCGAAGATCTAAAATGGGTCGCAACCCTTTGTTCTTCTTCGGAATCAGAAAGTAGCGGGAATAACAGCCACTGCCTACTTCTGAACCCAGCACCCTCTCTATAGCACCCTTGGCCAAGAGAGCTGTAACTTCCTCCTGGAGCAATTTTAAATGATCCTCCGTCAGCCGTTCCTGATTTGGCAGAATGGGAGGAGGAAAAGAAAGGAAAGGCAGAGAATAGCCCTCCTGAATGATCTGCAAGACCCACTTGTCCGATATTATGGACCTCCAGTGGGTGAGATGATGATGGATTCTCCCGCCAACTGGAGTGGTGTGGTCTTGCAGAGTCAGACTAGGAGTGCTTGGAGGCTGCGGCTGCCGAGGGCAGGGTGGCCTACGACTTCTGGCTCCCATTACTAGGTCGGAATGAACCTCTTCCACGTCCCCGCATGGCTTGAGAAGCTTTCACACGACGGTGGCTGGGATAGGGCTGACGCGGCTGGAAACCCCTTCCATTGCTGCGAAAGGTAGACTGGCCTAGAGGAGTAGAAGAAAGGCCCAAGGATCTGGCCGTAGCTTGGGAGTACTTGAACTTCACTAGGGCCGAATCTGCCTTTTCCCAAAAAAGACGGGTTCCATCAAAGGGCATGTCCATCAAATTTGCCTGGACATCACCTGAGAAGCCAGTTGTCCTAAGCCAGGTGTGGCGCCTCAAGGCCAATGTCGTGGAAATCGATCTGCCAAGCAAATCCGTCGTATCAAGGCCACACTTTATGGAGAATTTTGCTGCATCTCTCCAGTCTTTAACTGCTTGAGAGAGCACAGCCTGGGCCTCCTCCGGGACCTGTGGCAGCACTTGCGCAACAGTCTCCCAAAGGGAGTGGGAGAGACTGCCCAATAAGCATGCGGTATTCACCGACCGCAATGCCAGGCTGGAGGAAGAAAACATCTTCTTACCAAATGAATCCAGCCTCTTGGATTCCCTATCCGGAGGGGCAGAAGGGAATGCGTCCTGAGATGTAGACGCCTGCACCACCAAGCTTGCAGGGGTGGGGTGTTGGCTGAGGAACTTTGGGTCGCCCAGAGCTGGGAGATGGCGGCGTGCAATTGTCCTATTCACAGGAGCCCCTGTGCTAGGTTTGGACTACATGCCTAGAAGGACATCAGTTAGTGCTTCATTAAAGGGCAAAAGGGGTTCAGAAGTGGAAGCCCCAGGTTGAAGAACCAGTCACGAGATTAGTCCTGACCTGCACGGAAGGCAGCTCTAGTACAAGGACCTCGGCTTCCCTTTTAACCACTATGGCATAGGATACCCCCTCCTCCATAGCCACAACTGCTCTGCAGTCATTCTGGTGTTCCAAAGGGTCCATAGACCCCTCCCATTCCTCTCCTGAGCCTAACACATCCTCAAAGTGTTCAGACGACAACATAGAACCTCTGGGTTCAATTGGCGCCAGAATCGGCTTTGAGCGACGTCGTTCCGACTCCATGTCGTCAGGGATAAGGATGGGGATGGTGCCACCGATGAGCACCGGCGGCACCGACGCCAGAGGAGGTCGCGATGGCATGACTGGCGTCGACCCGGATTGGATCCCTGAGGCCCCACCAGTGCCGTGGCCGGAGCTGACGGTGGCGAATCCGATGAGGCCCCTGCCGACTCCGCAGGGCCCGAGGGCTCACCAGAGAGGTCAGCCCGCTCAAATACGTGGCGCATGGCTTCATAAAGCTCTTTAATATGAGCAGGGGTCGCTCCGATTCCCGGAAAGGGATTGAAGCGCAAAATCGACAATGGCTCCGGCTCCACAGAACCGCGCCTAGAGTGTCGGTGCTCCTTACCTCTTTCGTCAACGGACGACAGTCGAGGCGAAGATGAGGTCCGCTTGGACTACTTCTTCTTCCTGTGCCTCCTCCCCGAGTGTCCTGAGGACCTCGAGTGGGACGAAGAGGACTTTGGGCTCCGGGAGCGGTCCCGTGACCTCCTCTTCTTCGATCGGGACTGGGACCTCCGCGGAGTCTTGCTGAACGGTGTCGACAGCCGGGCCGCAAGGAGCTTCATAGCCTGCTCCCGCAAGGCCTTCCGAGCCATAGCCCGACAGTCTGAGCAAGAATTTGAGTCGTGGTTGCGCTCGAGACACCAGAGACAGACAAGGTGCGGATCGGTAACCGACATCATGCGATGGCAGGCACCGCACGGCTTAAAACCTGTCTTCCTCGAAGACATCCTCGCACAAGAAGTTGGAAAAAATTGTGACAAAAAGTCAAGAAAAGGCCTGTCAAAAAGCGACAGAGGGGTAGCTCTTCCCGGATCGGCGCTTAACTGGTGCAGAAAGAAAAGAACTGATGTCCGCGCGCCTGGGTGGCGCCTATATAGGTACCACAACGTCATGACCGACGCTGCCGACGACGTCATGCGGAGCCGAATGGAGCCAACCGATGGGGCGCAAAAGGGGTATTGCTCAGCAAAAGTTTCCAGATCCAGCCTGACGCCTGGGAAATTCAAAGGTAAGGAATCTGCAGCTAGAAGGCTCTATCAGATATTATCTGTTATGTCACAAAGGCCACTTGCAGTGATTTTGCAACTACGTGACAGGTAGATATGCACAATTTCTTTAAGTCAGACAGTGACGGGCATAAATAAGGGCCTTACAAGATCAGATTCATAATGCAGTGTCCCTTGTGTTTTTGCTTTGCTAGAGCACGCTCTGGCCCATCGGAAGATTGTCCAAACGACACAAACTGCTTCCATCTGCCAGATTTTATAGGAGTTTTCATTCATGCATACGTGAACCTTGAAAAATGCTCTGATTTTGTTTTTTGGGCTGCGGGGATTAAGAATATTACTACGCCTATGAATGGCCCATACTTGATGCGTCCAAGTGTGGAAGGAACCTTGAGATGGCCCCTGAAGACCGCTTAGATGTAGCCTCTGGTCGTAGCTCCTCAGTAGGTATGGGTGCTCATTGCCTGGCAAATGTCTGTGTGGTAAGTAGCAGATAGAAAGATCTGTTGAAAGCCTTTACTGTTCATTGGGGCCGTGTTCCTTCTCCCTCTTGTGTCTGTTACTACTGAAAGCACTGGCAGTGCAGAAAAAGGCCATCTTTGAGGGAAATCAGCAATATCACTCGAAGAGTGAAAAACAAACCAAACTGACATTCATTCTCCGACACAGTCTGCTGTCATAATGTATTAGTGAACTGTGAACATATTACTAAAGTTACTACTGTGTTACTGCGACCGTACTTGCAGTCTTTTTGTCATGTATCCCCGTTCACCTAGTACCTCCCGCGCCAACATTCCAGTGCTCATCTTTATGTTTCTCCCTGCTTATTTTAGAGCATGTTACTGTGGAAGAGGAGATTTTAGAACTATTCCAGTCCTCGACGGAGGGCTATAAAGCTATATTAGAATATTGGAATGTTGAGAGCTTAACCGAAGACAATGAAGTGGGTATGGGCCAATAACGGCTGATAAACACCTTCTGCACAACATTACAATGTTTGCCTTTTAGTTTCTCCCTGCTTTATTTTCATGCCTAAATGGGTTTATTTCAACGATGCTTAATTTATTAGTACACCATTCATTTGGTGGAATCATTAGAAGCCACCCTCACCCCTATGTGACTGTCACCTCTGCCTCTGTTTTTCTGCAGATGTTGTAGGAAGGACTCCATTTTTTGCCGATTTCCACTAGATACCTGCTTCCTATCAGAAGACAGTAAGCTGGCCTACCCTTGAGGGATATATTAGAGGAAATCCTTTTTTGAATCCCTATTTCAGAAGATATCAAACTTTTCCTGACCTCCTTTCTCGACAGGTATGATACGTAAAATCTAGCTGGAGTTGGATGCTCGATGAAGGGTAGCCCCTGAAATGCACTGAGGCATTTGTGCATTAACCAAAGTCTGAGTACTGATTGAATAGATATAGGAGATTCTTAGGGGTGGAAGGATTGAGAGGTCTATCATGGCCTGAACAAACTGGATTAATTTTAGTAAGTCTCACAGCAAAAATAATGTGTAAAAGGTGACAAATTCACAGGGTTGGATGTTCAGCTGAAAATATCTACTACAGTGAACTCCCAGATCAAAGGGAAAGACCCACCCCCTCTACATGTTAAAATGAACAAGAAGGATTCAACATCATCCTGAACAAATGATTGTGAATACCCTTTGCCTACATTTGTTATGTTTTCTTTTACGGAGAGTTTGATCGCCGTGGCTTTCGTGAATCAGACATTAGACCATGGCATGTCATTAAGACGAGAAGCTGTGAAGGCATGTAATATGGTGGCTCTATGTCCACCCACTCTTCCTCAATAAAGTGACAGAGATTTTGTGGTGCTTCTCTCTATTCAGTTTTCTTCGCCGCTTATACGTTATTAAAACCTGCTGAATGTTCATAGTTTGAAGGGGAGGTTTGAATGCTGCAATTAAAGGTTCACAAAGAAACTAAAGTATGATGAAAGGGACTATAAGCGAAGGGAGAGGTTGAGAAACATCTTTCCTGGAAGAAGGTATTCCACCAACATATGCCCAAACCCTTTTTTGTGGTTTGTAACATGAGGTCTATTCTGTGTCTTGTTCAGTCTGAGATGCAAACCTTTTCCTTCCAGGACAAATCTCTACAGGTACACCTAAAATAGTATTTTAACTTCGTTTTCTCTCACTGATGGAAGGGTGATAAATGGTGTCTTTCTTCAAGGAATGTGTTTAAATAAAGCAATTTATTAAGATCTGGTCTTCAAATGCGACAAGGATGGTGCCTCTGAAGAAGGTCACATCATCAAAGTGGCCCTGAATGAAAGTAAGAGACTCACCAATGCGGTAAATGATTCGTAGGCAATCATTGCAACATGGAAGCTGTCGTCCACAATGTAATCATTCAATTGGACTTTTTTTTTTTATAATAACTTTATTGGCATTTACAGGTTTTAACACTTATTTTGTTTGTTTTGCATTCAGGAGAAAATGTGACAATGGGGCGACCCCCACCTTCCTGCAGCCCGTGCGAGCTGACAACATTTAGCTGATCGTATTCATCCCTTATCAAATTGGTTCTCATGCATTCATCTTATATATCTCATGCCAATATAACCCTCAGAACTCCCTTCCCACCCTCCCTCCCCTCCCTCCGTGTCAGTGTTAGTCTTTTCCTATTGTAATCCGGGGGTGCCCTTTGTGCACACAATTCCCCCCTGTCAGTCTCCCTCTCATATAGAGTCTAGGGATCAGTTTAGACTTCTGCGTTATACCCTTTCGGGTGTCTCAGTCGTCTGCGGACCCCGCACGTCCTTTATCATAGCTGCCCAGGCTCGGAGATTGTCTTAAAGTTTGTCATCTCGCCGAACCCGTTTCATTCAGACCATCTCCGCAGTTGCCCATTCCCATATATCCCTCATCCATGCCTCAATCCGCAGAGGAGTGGGGCTCAACCATGCTATGGCGATTCAGCATTTTGCTAATACTAGCCCCAGAAGTACAAACTTTCTGCTTAATTTCTTGTTTTTAGGAGTAGGTAGCAATCCCAGCACCACCGTATGGATCTCCCTGGGCACCTCCCGTCCAGTGGCGTCTTATTTTCGTTAATACATCTACCCAGTATGAGGTTAAAACTGGGCATGTCTATACAATGTGTAGGAATGCCGCCTCCGTTTCTTTACATCGGGGGCACTCACTGGAGCGATTTGGATAAATTCTGCATAATGTTTTGGGGGTGAGGTAGGCCTGATGCACGAAATTGTACTGGACCAGTTTAAACCATGCGTTCGAGCTCACCCTCTTAACACCCTCATTGATTTCATTACAAGACCGGAGGCTACCATTATGCAATAACATTTATTGCTGCCCACACATGCAGCCCTTTAAAGAACATGTTACATCATAAACTAAACATTCCATAGAACATAATAAAACATCGCGGTAACCAGGCATCGTCCTCTTTTATTAGCTGCTCTTGGAAGTTAAGTTCATGTTTTTTTGTCTCTATACCCTTTGCCATTACGTTTTAATAAGAAGTGCATAAATTGCCTATTTTAACCCTATCAAGCAAGGTTTTTATCTATGATCTTTTCTGTATGCCTTAATTCCTTTAGGGCTCTTTTCTGTATGCCTTAATTCCCTCACAAAAAAAAGAAAAAGAAAAATATATACCTGACACGGAAGGTAGGTAACCTTTTACCTTTGTTTTTCTTCTACCCTTCCAATTTATGGTCGGGTTTTACTATCACTCTTAATTTCCCTTAAAACCGTTGATACGTGAATACAAAAAATTGAGGCCTATGACCTGAACGCGATCGCTCGGGATCGCCACAAAGTCAGCTGCTCTCATCTCTGATGCCGGCCTGGTCTGCGGAAACACGCAGTCAACCTGTCCGCCGCACCCACGGCGCGAGGCTTCATCCGGGCAGGTGAGGTGTGTTTTGTAGGCCCCGGTCTTGGCTTACCGCCCGCTCCTTCGGGCACAACCGACGCCGGCCTGCTTGCTTCCTCTCAGCTTGCCTTCCCCTCACGACGCAAGTCGTGAGGGCGGGTCTCACGCTGCTTCGCCCAAGGCGGGCCTCCCTTTTGGGAGTCCCCGGACAGAAATTAGGCGAAAGCAGGGGAGGCCACCCTGGCTCGCACTGTGCGTTGCTATGGCTACGCACAGCGCGGAGCTTAACGGCAGCACATCGCGGAGCCTAACGGCAGCTTTAATACTATCTGATGCCGGTAAGACTGCCAAAACCCTGCCTATAACAAATAATATTAAAAAACAATATTAAAAGGGGAAAATCTCTATAATAAAATGTATTGAAAAGGATAGTTTATCCTACAAGTTATCTCCTAGGATTGAGACATGGGCCTGATCTCTTTTAGATCTTAGGATGTCAGAAAACGGATTGCAGTTTAATGAGGACATTCCCCTTACTGAAAATGCACTAATAAGTTTCTTTGAGAAACAACTTAAGTCCTCACTGAAAGAGGCAGTGGAGGCAGCTTTTAATAAGATAAAAAGAGACCACGTTGCTGAGGAAGACTCAGCTGACCTCTCTGAGGAGGAAAACCCTCTACCCAAGAAAGGAGGTAAGGCCTTGAAAAAGACCAAACATCTTGAACCCCACGGTAGCCTGTGTGCTACAAAGGACCGGGTACTATCCCTAGGTAGCCTGTGCGCTATAGATGATACGGGTGCCCCTAGCGACACAATGAGAGAGCGACCATTTTGGCGCAATAAGTGCAGGTGTCCCTTGCGGCACAAGAAGACCAGGTGACCCTCATGGCACAAAAGACCTCAGTTCACCAATTGACAATGATGATGAATACTTGTTCCCAATAAATATTGATGATCAGGCAGACAAATATATATTTAATCCTCTTGAGACTCTTGACAATGACCTCCTTGACGAGGATCTAGACCAACCCAGTAGTTCCAATTCTATTAAAGACCCAGCGGGAATGGAGATGTTTAACCCCACTCGCATCACTCACCCTAGGGGATCTGATTGGTGGCCTTTAGACCACGTAGCAAAATTCATCAAATTTTGGATACGAAAACCCCTTGAAAAAGACACCCGGAATCCAATGAGGGCAGAATGCCCTAGACCCTTTTTGGATAATGAAATAGGAATGACACCAAACTTAGACCCCGAATTAATGACCTTCCTGTTCAAAACAGGAAGAGACCCTAGAAAGGGATTTGAGCGTTGCCTCAAACAGTGTCAAGACAAACTACTAGGCACTCCAGGACCATTGTCTAGAATCCTAGACTTAGCAGAGGAAGCCTCTATTAAAGGCACTCCTGTAGATGTAGAGCTACTCCGAGGATGGAGCCAACGTGCCCTATGCCTTCTTGGTAATGCTAATGCAGGGCTAACCTCGGAAAGGAGAAGGGCTATACTGATGCGGATGAACCCCAAATTGGGAGACCTGGCGAACAAAGATATCCAGGGTGACCTGAACGTCTTACTCTTCGGGGAAAGGTTTATTAAAACTTTAGGAAAGTACGTTTCCACTTTCTCCGCCTTTAGCAAGGCCCAATCAAACATGAGACGCATGTTCGGGGGTAGAGTTTTTGGAAGGGCTGACAGGATGGGACTGGCTGTCAGACGCGGACACTTTAGGTCCCCCTTCTATCAATAAAATCAGCGCGGTTATGGGAGATACTTCAGCGGAAGCAACAACTCCTTTTTTCTGCAAAGAGGCCGAAGCTCCCATGCACGAGGTGGTAGTAGATGCAGATTCCAAGGCCAAGGACAACAAGGTATGGCTTCACCCCTCTGGTTCTTCCCATCCAAAGGTAGGGGGAAGGCTACGCTTCTTCAGCCATCATTAACAAACGACTGTTGGGTACTAGATGCCATAAAGGGATTCAAAATAGATTTAATCACAACACCTTACCAGACACGCCAACCCAGAGAGCTTACCCTAGACCAGGAACAATCAACTCTAGTAGACACAGAAGTGAGTCAGATGCTATCAAAAGGGGCTATACGCAAGGTAACAAACACTGGTCAGGGATTTGTGAGCACGATATTTCTAGTAAAGAAAAAAGACAAAGGCTGGTGCCCTGTAATAAATTTGAGGGAACTAAATACTTTCCTTGTGTACAGGCATTTCAAGATGGAAGGGATCCATCTTCTAAGGGACATCCTACA
Organism: Calotriton arnoldi; assembly: GCA_963921515.1. NCBI lineage: Eukaryota > Metazoa > Chordata > Amphibia > Caudata > Salamandridae > Calotriton > Calotriton arnoldi. Next base: position 172,151 of record CAWUFW010000187.1, read on the forward strand.
AGAAAAAGACTGGCTTGTGAAGCTGGACCTCAAGGACGCTTATTTCACAATCCCTATGGACAGAGAGTCACAGAAATACCTGAGATTTATTTGGAAAGGAGTGACTTACCAATTCTGTTGTCTCCCCTTTGGCCTCTCCTCAGCACCTTGGTGTTTCACCAAGGTTCTGAGACCAGTGGTTGCCTCCCTCAGGAGGAGAGGAGTACGACTAGTAATGTATCTAGACGACATACTACTGATGTCCCAAAGTCAGGAAGAGTTATTAAGACACATGAAATGGTCAGTGGACCTTTTGGAAGGATTAGGATTTATTATCAACATAGAGAAATCCGTTATGACCCCAACACAAAACCTAGAATTCCTAGGTAAATACCATTTCGGCCCAGTTACAACTTCCACTAAAGAAGTTGTCCAAAATAAAAAAGGAAGTAACTTATGTATTATCCAAAAGTATAGTGAGCTTACGAGAACTAGCAAGAGTAGTTGGTCTTCTATCCTCTTCCATCCAGGCAATCTCCCCAGGGCCACTCCACTACAAGGCCTTACAGAGACTGAAATCTTCAGGGTTGAAGAAGGGCCTTTGGTACTCAGACAGAATTCCCCTGTCATTGGAGGTTCGAGAGGACCTCCTATGGTGGCGAAACAATTTAGACAGCTGGAATGGAAAAGCAATATTTGGGAACAGCCCGGATCACACTGTGGAGTCAGATGCTAGCAATCTGGGTTAGGGTAAAAGATTAGGAGAAATGGAAACAGGGGGGAAATGGTCCCAGGAGGAACTCCCACTCCACATAAATTGCTTAGAAATGTTGGCAAGTTTGAATGCTTTAATGAGCTTCAAGTCAGTACTAAAAAACAGCGTAGTTTTGATCAAACTAAACAACTTTACAGCTGTCTCCTATATCAACCACTTAGGAGGGTCGAGGTCAAGGGTACTTGCAAACCTCACCAAGAAGATTTGGTACTTCTATTGGAGTTAAAAAATAGTACTGAAAGCAGAGTTTATTCCTGGCCATCTAAACACAAGGGCAGATTGGAATTCGAGGTTTCTAAGACATTCAAGCGATTGGGAGCTGAATCTAATAATCTTCAAGAAAGTTCAGGACCTGTGGGGCCCTTTTCAGGTGGACCTGTTTGCCAGCAGGCTAACATTTCAGATAGATCAGTATTACAGTTGGAGGCCAGATCCCAAAGCCGCTGCAGTGGACGCTCTGGTCCAATCTTGGAACAAACGGAAATGCTACATCTTCCCTCCCTACGCACTGATTCAGAGGGTTCTACTATAAGTTCGAACGGAGCGATGCAGCATCATTCTAGTTACACCCTTTTGGAATACTCAAATTTGGTTCCCAGGGGTGATGGAATTGGCAATGGAGGTCCCACGCCTTATCCCAGGGAGTTTAGACCTTCTCCAGGGTCAAGAAGGAGAGGTACACCCTCTTCTTCTAGAGGGAAACATGAACCTTCTTGCTTGGAGGATTTTAGGGGATCCAGAAGATACTCTGGCCTTCCAGGAGAAGCTAAAAACCTACTGGATGAATCATGGGCACCAGGAACAAGGAAAAGATACACTGGTATATGGAGGAAATGTTGTAGTTGGTGCCTGGAACGGGATCTGGATCCCGTGGATGCCCCTGTTGTAGACGTAGCTAACTACCTAGCAGATTTATTTAAATCAGGTTTATGCTATAGAACAGTTAACTGCTACAGATCAGGAATTTCAGCAGGCCACTCATTAATAAGCGATTATTCTATTGGTACCAACCACTTAATACGTAGAGTAATGAAGGGAATAAGACTTAGGCGCCCTCCAAGGGCCAAATATGATTCACTATGGAATGTTAATCTTATCTTTGACCTTTTCACCTCTTGGCCTGATAATTGTTTTTTGGAAAAACAAGAGTTATCGATTAAATTAGCAACAGTACTTTGTCTAATATCCTTTAGAAGAGTGTCAGATGTTAAGGCGTTAGAGAACTGTAACAGATTCTATTCCCCAGATGGAGTACTTTTTGAAATATGGAAAAGGACCAAAACTATGTCTGAAAATATTTTTTATCCTTATTTTACTGATTACCCAAAGCTATGCGTGGTGAGTTGCATGAAAGTTTATGAACAAAGAAAGGTTGATGTTAGACCTAACGGTGAAAGTCAGTTACTAATATCCTTTGTAATACCCTATAAGGCAGTCTCTTCTGCTACAATTTCGAGATGGGTAAGAACAACCATTTTAGAAGCAGGGATAGACTTATCCAAGTTTGGCGCACACTCATCCCTTGGCGCAATGGCCAGTAAAGTGTTTTGGGGTGGGGGATCCCTTTCTGATATTCTAAAAGCAGCAGACTGGTCAAATGCTTCCACCTTTGTTAAATTTTACCTTAAACCTGTGGAACACATAAGCAATGTAGCATTAAAAAGCTTTAAACATGCATAATGGTAGCCTCCGGTCTTGTAATGAAATGACGATTCTCCAATTAACATACAGAGAGAATCTTGATTTCATTAAAGACAACAGAAGCTAACTTTATGCCACCTACCACTCCCTGGTGGATTTTAAACAAAAATGTGTGTATACATTGTTCTACATATACGTAATTACTAAAAGTTATATATTGTTTAATCGTTTTTAAATTCCTTAGCAATTGTTATTACCTGGTTTCTTTCTATTCCTTCCAGACACTTCGTCTCTGGGAGAATTTCTTACTTATCAAATGCAATTAACGAGAAAGACGACAAATAAACAGATCCTATACCTTATCGCAGCTCTAAGAGGACTATTCCTGGTTACCACGACGTTTTATTATGTTCTATGGAATGTTTAGTTTATGATGTAACATGTTCTTTAAAGGGCTGCATGTGTGGGCAGCAATAAAAGTTATTGCATAACGTTAGTCTCCGTAGTCTTTAATGAAATCAAGATTCTCTCTGTATGTTAATTGGAGAATCGTCATTCTCGTCCATTCCTGCTTCGCCAGGGGATCTCCCACTGCGTCATCCCATCTTGTTTGCACTGGGACGACCCTGCTCGGGAGGTCATCCCGAATTGCCCGGTATAAATGAGAAATAAAGCATAGTCCCTGGGTCATATAAAGCATTACTTGTAGAACTTTTGGGGTAGGGGGTTCCTCTGGGAAGGATGGCCACACCTCACGGGACACCCCTGAGATCTTTTTGTATTTCAGAAACTGCCCCCTTCCCAATTCAAAGGTGGGCTCTGCGGACTCCCTTGTTATAAATTGACCATTTTCATATACGTCCCTCATTGTAAGGCAGCCACCTTCTTCCTATCTCGGAACCAACATAGATTCCCCTATTTCACAGAAGGGCTGCATCACCCATATTGGCATGTACAGGGCATAGGTCACAAGACCCACCACCTTTCTGATTGTGGTCTCCCACATCTCCACATCATGTTGTATTATGTAGGGGAAAGAAGAGGGAACCCTTGCGCCGAGCATCAAGAGTTCTGGCAGGGACCATTCCCCATGCGTGCCTGCAAGGAGTTGTTATTCCCAGTTATTGTGTTCGTCAAACCAATGGACCGCATGCTGAAGAGGGGAGGCAATATAGTAAAATTCCAAACAGGGTACCTCCAAAGAATAGGTATTGACTGCGTCGGTTGTCGGGTATACACCAAGGTGTCGTTGGCATATAAGGAAACTACATCGTTAGTATTCCCTAGGGATATTCCCCATGCACTCAGCCGTTCCCTCAGGGCTGCCGCCAGGGGTTCCATCGCCGCCGCAAATATGAGCGCTGACAATGGGCAACCCTGCAGAGTGCCTCTGCCCAATGCAAAAGCTTCTGAGACCATGCCCCCGGCACAAATTCTGGCGTGAGGGGCCGTATAAAGCAATTGGACCCATTTAAGGAACCCCAGTCCCACTCCAATTTGTTGTAAGACTGCCCAGACAAAGGAGCAATCCATCGAATCGAAGGCCTGCTCTATATCAAGCAGCGCTAGGGCATAGTCCTCATTCTCGAGGCTTGGGGAATGCCAAACATGCGCCAGGCGACGCAGATTATGAGTGGTGCTTTGTTTTGGTATAAATCCGGCCTGATGCGGGTGGATCAGGTGGGGCATATGCGGAAGGAGCCGCCAAAATCCTGCTTAGTAATTTCACATCTAGGTTCATAAGCGTAATTGGTCGGTAGGAACTTGGCAGTTGGGGATCCCTGTCAGGTTTTGGTATCATAATTACCACTGATTCCCTCATGGAGGCCGGCAGAGATTGTACCCTCAGGGCCTCATTATATACCTCCAGAAGGCGGTCTACCAGCAGATGGGCGAACCGCTAATAGAACTCGGCCGGGAAACCATCGCTTCCCGGACTTTTTGCTGGCTCAAGACATTGGATAGCCGCCAGTAATTCCTCTTTAGTGATCGGGGCTCCCAGAGACTCTTCCATTTCTTTATCCAATTGGGGTAACTATCGAAGCCAAGAATTCCCGGGTCACTTCCTGAGGCGGGGAGAATTGTTTTTTATAACCTTTGGCTAAGTGTTTGGCAAGGAGGTCAAGGATTGCCAGTTGGTTGTACACCATACCTCCGTCCCCATTTTGCATTTGTAATATAGACGTCGTGGGTGTCTCTCTTCTTACCAACCTGGCGTGCAAAGCCCCTGTCTTACCCACCTCCATATGCAAGCGTTACCAGTGCGCGGTATAAGGGAACATTTCCAATTGTCGCCAAGACTCTAATAGTTCTTCACGAGCACCACACCACTCCTCCATTATTTGGGGAGCTGCAGGGAGATCAGCCTCCAGCTTGCCCAGCCTTCACTCCTGCACTCGTATATCCTGCTCCAGTTGACGCCTCACCCCATATGTTGTCTATATGCAGACCCCTCTAAGCACTACCTTCATGGCCTCCCAGTCAAATACTCTACTGGAGGCCAACCCCCAATTCTCCTCAAAGTACCGAGATAGCACGCTTGAGACTGCCGCGGCAAAGGGGAAATCCGACAGCGCCTCTGCCTGTAGCCTCCACATTGGTATTGCCGGATGTGGTCGCCGTGCCCTGAAACTGAGTAGGACCAGCGAATAATCTGAGAGGTACCTAGGCAAGTATGTTATCCCTTCTATATCAGGAGCCAATTCCAACGAAAGGAAGCAATAGTCTAGACGACTAAACGTATTAGTGGCCAGGGTGTGACAAGAAAAGGATCTCTGCTCTGGGTAGCGTATCCTCCAAATATCGCACAACTGCATGCCCTGTATAGTGTCTTTAAAGGTTTCTGTCATTCGTGGTTTTGTGTTCATTCGGGCGGGCTCATGGTCCAGCGTTCTGTCGAGGACACAATTAACGTCTCCCATCAGGATCACCGCTGCACCCAAGTATGGGGTCGCCGCTGTCAAGACGGAGGGAAAGAAAGTGGGGTAGTCCATGTTGGAAGCATATACATTAATTAAGCATATTTCCCGTCCCTCCAGCTTACCATGAAATATCACATATTGTCCCTCTGGATCAGTTATATGGTGCAAATGTTGGAATGGTACCCCAGGTGTCACCCATATCAGAGCTCCCCCTGCAAATCCCGAATAAGAGGTTGCATATAGTTGCCCTCTCCATCTCTGCCTTATACAAGGTAATGAGTCACCCCACACGTGAGTTTCCTACAGGCATGCAATTGACACTCTATATGTTTTCAGAAAAGCAAATACTCGTCTACGTTTTACAAACGTTGCTATGCCCCGGACATTCCAGGTGAGTAATTTCGTCATGGGGGAAGTCATAAAAACAACTTTTGTTTGAAACCTTTCACCCCCCAATCTCATCCTCCCACCATTCCACCCCTCCGGTAAGTGCGTTCTGTGAGGCAAACCTGCCACCCAGACACGGAAACACTGATAAACCCAACCATCGCATAACACAATCAACTTTGTCAAATTCCTCCCCTTGGACTTCGTATGCCACCCCATTCCCCAACTCACCCTTAATCTATACAAAACAAGTATCCACTGCACCATAGTCCACATTTTATGTCAATTTCCTATTCCATCTTTTGGTGTATAGTGCTCCATTCCCCAGTATTTAGTGCAAGGCCAGTGGCAGAGTAACCGGCGGGTGCGAGGTCGGAACCTCCAGCTCCCCACCTGGGTCTCAACCTCTGGAGGGGGCGGGCCCCCTGTCGACAGCAGAGTTTGCATACCATGGATAGATCCCCCACATACGCATCAATTATGAACAAAATACAACAATGCACTTATCTGGATCACACAAGTACAGCCGTGCTCTGCTGCATTCAACAAGAAGTGTCATTGGAGGCATTAGAGTCTATGATTACGTCCTGGGTTACATTTTCCGAGTCTAATACAATCTCCGCAACCTGCAGAGTCCCATCAGGGTGCACCTGGATCGTCCCAGGCTTCCAGTGCCATCACAGAGTGTCTTCTGATTTGGACGTCTTTGTCCCCATGCCGGACCACCCATTTTCGATGATTTGGAGGAGCCTGTGTGGGGGGGGCACACGGCAGGAGTCCGGCCACCCGGTGGCATCCAACCAGTCGGTCACTTCCGCCGTAGAGAAGAACAACAGGGTTTTTCCATTGTGCTCAACATGAAGCTTGTCCGGGAAGAGGAGGCTATACTTTACATCGATGCGCTTAACCGCCAAGAATGTCTTCCTTTGGTCTTGTACCCGCTGTGCATAATTGGGGTAAATTGCAATGGAGTGGCCTTCGAACAGTAATGGTCCTTTAGTACGGGTGGCCTGGAGAATCGCGTCTGTGTCCCGGTAATTAAACAACTGGGCTATGATGACCCGCGGTGACCCACCGGGCCGAGGTGGGGGGGGGGGACCAGCGATCTATGGGCTCTTTCTACATCAAAGAACTTGTAGAGTTGTTTGGTAGCTAGGTCCTTGAGAATCCAGTTCTCCAATAACAGTTCAGCAGAAGGCCCCTTGGCTCTCTCAGGGAACCCCACAAATCTTAAATTATTCCTTTGTGATCATCCTTCAAAATCCGCCGCTCGGTCGAGTTTTACTACTTTTTCCTGCAAATCAATGACTGTTTCCCTAAGGGAGCGGATCTCCGTTTGGAGTGTATCCACATTCCGTTCATTGGTGGTTACTCTGTCGGTTACCTTACGCAGGTCACACCTTAGCAAGTTGACGTCAATAGCCACAGCTTCTATTCTATGGACCATATTGTCCCGGGTGGTCTGGATGGCCCCAGTATATCTGCGAGAGAAGGGTCTGGTTCTGTGGGACACGTTGACCCTTCCCCTGTTTCTCCGAGCTTATTTCCTGCGGGTCAAGGCCTTGGGGAAAGGGCTGCACATAGTTCAGGATTGTATTGGCTTGCACCTTGTTGCCCCCGTCTTTCACCATTGTAGCTTCCTCAGCTAATGAGTATCTATTTGGTGGCCCTTCGACAGCACTTCGGGCAAGCCCCCACCACTTCCTACCTAAATATTTGTAGGGGCGTCCACTCGTTCCTAGGCTCACTCTACGTCGTCCCTTGGTACTTCTTTTACCTCTCTGTGAGATTACAGTCCTCCTCTCCGGTCTCCCCCTCCGGCTCCTCAATTTAAGCTAGTTGCTGTGCTCCTCTTCAAGCTCAGGGACCAAGCACTTATGTCCCAATGCACTCTTCTCCTCTCGTCTGCGGCTGCCCGCTTCACCTGCTCCCAGTGCCGGGCTCAGTTGTGTTGTGGCTTCTGCCCTTCAGAGCGAAGGCACAATTGGTCTGCTTTCCCCCCTGGGTTTTTTCCTATGGTACCCAACTGTAGGCAGGTTCACTACTCAGGGCTCTGGAGGAGCCACGATCAGGGCCCCCACCAACTGCTAAGTATCCTCAGTTTTCTGTGTCGCGTGGACTAACCCCCCCCTTTGCAGCCTCAGACTCCCGGGAGTCCACCTTGCCTCTCCCACATAACTTGATCACCTTTGTCCTTGCTCCCGGGGGGAGGGGAGGGGAAAATTTGCCTCCCCACTTCGCCCCGGGCCCTCGCAGTCCAGCTGCACTGCACCTCGCTATTCTTCCGCTGAGCTGAATCTGCCCCCGCGTTTTAGGCCAACTGCCTCTTTCCGGTGTTCTATCGATATCCGCACCCCGTATGTATGTGTACCCCCTACGCGTTTCCCTCGCTTTGCGCATGCGTGTTTCGGTGGATGTTGGGTGCGCAGGCGCATTAAACTTATACATGTTTTTATGCGCTCCCCGCAACAACAGCAAAGCATAGCCATCATGCTGACATCAAGCGCTACCAATCACAGCTCTGCAAACCACTGACATCATGCGCTACCAATCACAGCTCTACAAAGCTACGATACCCTCCCAACCTTCTAGAAATGTTCCTAATTTGCAGTCACACCCCTGCGGATAGTGTTAATATCGGTACCAGGTATTGCTCACAGCGTTGTTAAGAGTTCACAACTTTTTTTCCTGTTGTTTCAAGGTGAGTTGTTTAATATTGGCCTAATTAACTGTGCAATGTAACTGGTGCACATGCAAAATGTACCAATACCTTCGGGTCGAGTTCCATCTGTGTAAAAATAGCAAATGTGATGCGTTTTGTTTGAATGTAAGCGGGGACAGCGTCGAACCTGCCACGAGGTTTTCCGTCTCCCAACGCCCCTCATGAGGAATCTTTAGCAGTGCTGCCTGCGTCTGCTGTGCCTCGTGGCTCCCAACACCCCCCATACACTTTGGCCACGAGGCCGCGCCAGGCGCAGGCCGCGCTGCTGAAGAGGCCTGCTGGCAGCTGCCCCCCGCCCCTCTTTCTTTCTTCCTCATATTCCCTCTCCTTCTGTCTAGCTGCCTAGCTGCTCCTCACTTTCTGAAAACTGTGACTTCAAGAAACGGTTCTGACCCTGTCTTTCTTCCTTTTGTTTATTTGTTCCCCTTTGAAATGGATCCAAAAATAGAAAAATTCTCTTTCTAGAAATGTCGTCAATCTCTGTCATTTTTCTATTCCAAAGTGCAGCCTCGGAATAGAAGTACGCCCCTTACACCCTTCGCTGTACTTTGCAGGCTGCGAGGCCTCTTTAGCAGTGCGGCCTGCGTCTGCTGTGCCTCGTGGCTCCCACCCCATACACTTTGGCCACGAGGCCGCGCCAGGCGCAGTCTGCGCTGCTGAAGAGGCCTGTTGGCCTCTTAAGCAGCGCGGCCTGTGCCTGTTGCGCCCTCGTGGCTCCCAAGCGCCCAGTGGTCATAGTGGGCAGGTTCGGCAGGGCACCTTTTGCCCACTGAAGACCAGGACAGTCTGCACTTGTGGAGCTGCCCCCCAGCGCCCCTCTTTCTTCCTCATATTCCCTCTCCTTCTGTCTAGCTGCTCCTCACTTTCTGAAAACCGTGATTTCAAGAAACGGTTCTGACCCTGTCTTTCTTCCTTTCGTTTATTTGTTCCCCTTTGAAAGGCTGCAAGACCTCTTTAGCAGTGTTGTGGGGAGGGTCATGGTGCAGGGTTTTGGTTTGCAGCATTTTTAGGACCCTGCCCTTCTAAGCACCCAACCAGTCTGGGAACAGCTAGCCAAACCCCTTGCAAAAAGCAGTCTTTTAAGTAGTCACTTGGTGATTCTTTCCCATATGTTACCAGTCAGACTCTCTATGTATGGTACTCCCCCAGATATGACTACTATTCATAAGTAATTCTTCGTCTGTAGCCCAACCAGCAGCATGCTGGATATGTGATGTGTAATAATATATTTTCATATCTGTGAGTCCAAGACCTCCTTCCTCCAAGTCCAGTTTCAGGACATCAAGTGCCTCTCTACTTCTGTTTTCCACCCACATCATAATAGTTACCAATCTATTTCTTTTTTTTTTTATAATTTTTTTATTGTTTTTTTCTCCGTAATACAAGGATATCATATAAGAAACAATGTAAGTTCTCGACAAGACGCAACAGACACATTAGGGTAAATTAATATCGATAGTAGTTTCACATAAGATGAGCACACATTATACAGTACAATAACAGTGCAATAAGGCAGAAATTTGTATTGGCATACATAGTACCTCCCGCAGCCCAGGCCAAAAGGCTAGTAAACATAACCACTCCAATCCATAAGTTAATTACGAGGTATCCTTTGGGGGAAATTATATTTCTAAAGCATTCGCCTCACGAGCACAGGTGGGGCACAAATCTCAATACCAATCATAGGGGATTCACCTGAGCAACACTACACCCACCTGATTATGTGTTCCACCCCGCTGTCCCGTATGTGATATAGTGCTGATAAGCCAGAGCCGTTACTGCCCCGGCGTTTCAGGAACATCTGCCTGTAGTTCCGCAGACTGAGCCAATAGGTAGCTCTGTAGTGGGTCCCATATATTTTTAGGCTGCGAGGCTCTAGGCAACATTTCAGCATATCTCGTCAATTGATCTTGGCAATAAATCAAGTCCTCCAACCATTCCTTGAATTTTGGCGCCCGCCCCTGCCCCATCTGCAAGCCACTCTACGCTTGGCCAACAGTAGGGCAACAGCAAGGAACTTACGACAGGACTTTGGAATTAGTTTAGTATAACTTAACAATGCGAGTAATGGCGTGCATTCCAAAGCAATGGGCACCATCCGACGCAGAGCTTCGAAAATCTGAGACCAATATTCACTCACCCTCGGGCATTCCCACGCTAGATGTAAAAAGTCTGCCCCTGGGCTACCACATCTATCACAGTTATCTGTAGCTCTCAAGTTGAATCTGAACATTTTAACAGGAGTGTAATAGAGGCGTTGTAGGAATTTATAATGTGTAATGCGTAGCCTAGAGCTAGCAGTTATCTGCTCTGTTTGGAGGCAACAGTACGTCCATTGGTCATCCGTTATCTCACATCCTAATTCCTGAGTCCACTTAACCCGGGAGGAGCCGGGAGAATCTATTCGTTGTGTGCGAATAGTGTGGTAGAGCACAGAGACCAAGTGTCCCGGCGATGTGGCGCGTAATAGCATATGTAGAGGGTTAAATGTCGGAGGCTCCTGAGGGAATTCAGGTGTAATCGACCGTATACCTTGGCGAAGTCGGACATAGAGGAATATATCCAACGATGTGGGCTGAATATTGTGAAGTAGGCTCTCAGAGGTGCGGAACGTCCCCCTGATAGAGATCCCCCATGTGTTGACTTGGATACGCTCGCATAATTTGATGAAACCTGTTTCCTGCAGCAGTGGCAGGCGTGGATGATAAATGAGTGGAAGAAGCGGCGAGTATAACATTGTATTTTGAAGAATAGCTAACATGCGTCGCCAAGCTTCCACTGTGCATGTGATAGTGGTGGGTGCAATATCCCGCGTGCGAGGAGATGTGTGTAACATGCCTTGTAATGGTATAGGGTCCGCCAGCCAGTGCTCAGCTGCGAGTTGCGGCATGTATCTAGGAGGATGAAACCAATAAAACGCGTAGTGCGCCTGCGCACTCACATAATACAGTTCAAAATCTGGCACGTCAAACCCCCCGAGCATATGGTTGTGTTAGAACTTTCCACTGTAATCGTGCCTGTTTGCCCCCCCATATCAGTCTCGTCATTTCAGACTTGAGCCTCTGGAAAAAATACCGCCCAGGATGGTATGGGATATTTAAAAAAAGGTACAATATTTGTGGCAAAACCACCATTTTAATCAATGCCGCCCGTCCTGCTAAGGTCAAGGGCAAGGATATCCACCGAGTGACATTGTCGGTAATCCGTTGTAGAACAGTACCATAATTGAGACGCATCAGCTCATCTCTGTCTCTGGTTATTACGATCCCTAGATAGCGTAAGTCCGAATTGCACCACTCCAAAGGGAAGTCTAAGGAGAAACTAGCGGCTGCAGTAGTCAATGGGAATATTTGCGACTTCCCCCAATTTATTTGTATCCCAGAAAGTTTGCCAAACACTATGAATTCCCGCAGGAGTGGATTCAGGTTCTCCTGTGGGTGTCTAACATATAACGTTATGTCATCCGCATATAAAGATATGAGGATTTGTCGTAAGTTGCATCGTAGAGCCTTGTCCTGGTGATGCTGCCGCAATTTGGATGCCAAGGGTTCAATTGCTAGCGCAAATAATAATGGTGAGAGCGGGCACCCTTGCCGCGTGCCTCTAGAGACAGAGAACGCGTCTGACAAATGTCCATTTAATAATACTCTTGCCGTTGGTAGTTGATAAAGCAGCCTAATCCAGGACAAGAATACAGCAGGAAACCCCATGCGCTGCAATATCCCGAAGAGATAGTCCCATTCAACTGAGTCGAACGCTTTAGTGGCGTCCAGGAAGACTGCCGCCAGCGGCAGCTCCGGGGCGACATTCTGTATAATAGTAAATAGGGTACGAAGATTATGTGTGGTAGCCCTGCCAGGAACAAACCCTGCCTGATCAGGAAGGACCAACTTGTCCATTAACAAGGCCAGCCTATTTGCAATCACCTTGGCCAAAATTTTTGCATCACAATTAATAAGAGATAAGGGCCTATAAGAGTCACAGAATAGTGGTGACTTTCCGGGTTTAAGCAATGATGTGATATATGCTTCTCTCATGGAGGGGGAAGTATGCCAGCTTCCATTGATTCCTCATACACCTCCTTTAGGATCGGAGCCAGCAGATCTATGTAGGTTTTGTAGAATTCAGCCGGCAAGCCATCGAGCCCGGGGCCTTCCCTGACTGCATTTTCATTATTGCTTCTCTTATTTCGTCTATCTCAAAGGGGGCGCTCATGAATTCTCTCTGCGAATCCCCCAACCATCCCAGCGCCACATCTCCGAGGAAACTGTCAAGTTCAAATTGATCCCTACGTTGTGAGGTATAGAGTGTCGAATAGTGCTCTGTGAATGTGGCTAGAATATCAGCCGTGTCGCGATGTAGTACCCCTTCTGGCCCCGTGATTTCTAATACACAATTGGAGGAGCGCGGATGACGTATGATTTGAGCTAACACCTTCCCAGGTCTTTCCCCCTCTCCGTATTTCCGAGCCTCATTATATTTTCCCTTAAATTTCGTTTCCCGCTCAGCTGTCTCCATATATTCAGTGAGTTTCCCCCTGAATTCAGTTTGCAGATTAGTATCTCTCCTCAGTCTCATCTGTGTCTCTAATTCTTTGAGCTCCGCCTCTAATCGTCTGATCGTGCCTTGTATAGCTCTCAACACTCCTGCACTTTTGGAGATACAGAAGCCTCGCACTGTCACCTTAAAGGCTTCCCAGATCGTCTCCACATTATCAACGGAGCCCTTATTCCTATGGAAAAAATCCTGAATTTCATCCCCTAGTTCGCTATGAAATACCGTGTCTAGGAGTGTTAGGGGCTGCAATCTCCAAGTGCGGCGTGGTTTATTAAACCCCGGCGGGGCTAGCGTGAGTTTGACTGGGGAGTGGTCCGAGTACGTCCTGGCCAGTTGTGTGACATCTTTTATTAGGGGGCCCAGTCCTCTAGACAGTAAGACATAGTCTAACCGCGCCCATGAGGCTGCATGGGCTGCAAAATGTGTGCCTTCCCTCGCATGTGGATGAAAGTGTCGCCAGGCATCTAGTAGGTCCGTCTCCGTTCTAATGCCCCGTAAAGCTTGGCAAGACCTATTATAATGGTGCGGTGCAGGATTGGATCTGTCTTCCGCAGGGTTAAGGGCTACATTAAAATCCCCACCCCATATTATATGTGTTGACCCTATGTCCAGTATCTTCCCCCATAGTTCAGTGAAGAATTCGGGAGTGTCTACATTTGGGCCATAACAACTCACTAATGTGACCGATTCCGTGCCTAGTCGTCCCCACACAATAGTGTACCTACCATTCCGATCTAATGACATACCCGCTAGTGTGAACGGTGTTTGTTTTTTAATAAGTATTGCTGTGCCTCTGGCATATGAGGAATATGAAGAAAACAATCTATGGTCTGCCCATTTTGCAGCGAAGGTAGTGGGGTGCAATGGGTGGATATGTGTTTCCTGGAGTAATGCGATATGTGTATTTTGCCTATCTAAGTACGCCAAGAGTTGGCGACGCTTTCGAGGATCCCCCAGTCCCCGCACATTCCATGTTACTATCTGAAGCCGCTGATGAGCCGCCAAATCAGCCATACGAGCCTGGGATGAGTATTAAATGATGTTGTGACGACCGTATTCTGTGTGTCATATTTACCAAAGCAATATGTGTCTGTCTTTCATAATGCAGCCTAACAATGATCAAGAACCAGTAAGTGAAGCCCTTCCCCTCTCCTCCCCCTCCCTCCCACAACAGCACCCCAATTGTGCCGGAATGTCGTTTCCCTCCCCCACCCCGTATTTTCCCAACAACTTAATGCGGCCAAACGAGACCAACTGTAAAGAGAGTCTTGTGGGGGATCACCCATAACAGGGGACCCGCCGGTGTGCCACAGTTACCTCCCTGTTCCCAAACGACTGGAACCTACAGCTGTAGCAGCAAGTAAGTCATTCGGTGGGAGAGTGCTCGGCCCTAGGCCGTGGAGAAAACGAAAAGTTAGCGTTCACATCATATAAGTAGCACAGTATATAATAGTACTAACATCATATTTGCTGGGTTCATTGATCTGTTCCCTCCTGGGTGGCCAGAGGATCCAGCCACCATCCAAACTTGGGCTGTGCCCTCATGCGCTATAAGTTGGGTGTCTGGCATCAGCAGGCCTATGGAGTTGTTTGGGCGGACCTATTAGTTTCATGCAGTACCCATGGAATCTCCCTATCTTTATGACGGATCTTCCAGCTCAGGAGTATGCAGCGAGGGGAGTGATCGTCCGAATTCCGCCTGGGTGATTGTCGATTAATACTTTTAAGAAACTCCTCAACTTGATGCGGATTCACAAACATCTTTTGTTTACCTTGGTGCGTGATCCGCAGGCGCGCTGGATACATGAGTGCATAGTCGATTTGCGCCTTGCGAAGTTTCTGCTTTACCGGGAGGAACTTACGACGGGCTTCTTGTACTGCAGCTGTGAAGTCAGGATATATAGTAAAGTCCATGCCGTCATATGTCAGGGTCTTCTTCTCGCGTGCCAGGCGGAGCGCAGTGTCTCGATCCCGATAATTAAGAATCCGTGCAATGATAGGGCGTGGAGCACTGCCAGGAGGAGGACGAGGGCCCAGAGACCGATGGGCTCGCTCCACAGTCAGATGTGGGGAAAAGGCGGGTTCTCCAAATGTGTCACGCAAGAGGCGCTCGATGTAGTCTTCCATGCGACCTGTGTGTGCGGTTTCCGGAATTCCTAGGAACCGTATGTTATTTCTTCGGCTTCTGGCTTCGAGATCCTCATTCTTGGAGGCTATTACTTTTAGGATTTTGTCCATTTGAGCCAGTTGCTTCTGCATGTTTATCGTCGTGTCTTCCGTGTCGGATATCCTTCGTTCAGCTTCCTTAATCTGCTCGTCATGCTTATCAACTTTTAGCACCAGAAAGTCCAGACGGCTATTCATCGTATCCATCTTTCCTGATAGGGAAGTGAGGCTCTGCTGCATCGCCAGTAGTAATGTTTTCACCTCATCCGCCGGTGTGGAGGATTGTGCTTGGGTTGTGTTTTCTATATTTTGTGTTGGCTCCTCAGAACTGGAGCGAGTGACTGTCTTTTGCCTCAAACACCAGTCGAGGTTGCCGACTGTCCGGCTTCCCCATGATGCACCGGTGGGAGTGGGTAGGCCCCTTCGTCTATGTATGCCGAAGCTATTGCAGCCGGGATATATATGGCAGTGGACCAATACGAAAACCTCTGTCTCTATTCCCTTGGCGCCTTTACCCGGACCATATGTCAGATGTGCGTGTTAGGAAGCTGCTTGGCTGGAGAGACGATTCTACCCAGCCCTCGACAGAAGAGTCTTCCTTTGTTCTCCCACACCTGTTCGTCCGCCAGTTGCACAAGGTCTCTCTTAGGTCCCCGTCAGTGCCGTGTACCCCTCTCCGCACGCTAGCAGGCAGTGAGCAAAGTCCCTGATATTATGTGCAGAATGGCGGGCAATTCCGGGAGAACGTATTAGAGAGGGCTGTATCTTTCCCCGTCTCACCAGTGCGCAGCGCGGGCCACTGAACCCGTGTCTGTTCCTTCCCGGTGCCTGTCCCACCACGACTCCATCAGTCCACACTATTGCATATCGCTGGTTTTCTATCCCAATTGTTGCGGACCCTGCGTTTCAGTGGGAGCCTGGGGCCTCCGCAGCGCGAATGCTCACCCTCAATACAGCGCTGCGTCCCCTCTGTGAAATGGCGGCATGGGTGTCCCAAGTTATCTTCCTGCGTTGCTCCCGATCCTCCTCCGGTGGACTCCGTCTAGTCCCCCGTGTCTCCTCGACCACTAGACTCACGATGTGTCTGCCTTGTTGTAGGCAGCTTTTGGGGGATAGCAGTCTCGCTCTGTATGACGGCGGAATGCCTGTGCTCCCCTTTCCCACGGTGAAGAACGCTGCTGCTCCGTGTACTCACGGCAATCACTCTCACCGAGCCTCAGCTCCTGCGGCTGTTCTGCATATGTCTGTGTCTTTTCCGTGGTGTGCTGGCAATGTGGTGTTACTCTGCGCACAGATGCTGCCCCATTCACTCAGTTCTGCGTATTTTCGGCGCCCTTTGGTTTTTTGGCGTTGTGGCCCAGTGCCTCGAGGTAGACCGGGGGCTCGCGTACCTGCTCCTGCCGCTTGCGACTCCACCCAGCGCTCCGTCTGCCTCTCGCTGTCACCTTTGCGTCCCTCTGCAGAGGGTTATCTGGTATCCGATCGTGCCGAAACCCGCACCGGAGCCGATGCGGGTCTTCCTGCACAATCGACGCGCTTTATGTGTACTTTCTCCCGGGAATAACAGGAGAAATGAAGGATTATGAGGCCGAGCTACCGGAGCCTCACAGAAGAGCGGCCATTCCGGTTGTGCGCCACCTAGCGCCCCCCACCAATCTATTTCTTGAACTAATCGTCCTTGTTCGGCTGCATAGATTACGCTGGGTGTGCATATTTGGCTTTATGCGGATTCCAATGTTTTTTTACACTCTCATCTTGAGGTGTGTTTATGTTCAGTTATTTATGGCTTTGTAATAAATTGACTAACCTTACGGAATTGTCTGTGGTTACTATGAGTTTAAAGAGTCGTCTGGTGAACTGATTTGGAAATAATGTTGAACTTTCTCACCTTTATGCTTTCAAGCTGCTAAAAAGAACCATTGGACAGTGAGTGTGCATGCACCCCATTCCAGCACAGCATGGACTTAACATGACGTGCAGGAACATGCACTAGTGGTCCTGTTGCCTTGCAGTTAAAGGCTCACATATGAGCCTTTACACTGCCACTCAGCGGGACTGATACGGCGCCCGCCAGGCCATAAAATTATTCCTAATCTGTCAGGTGGGTGGAATGGCAGTTTAGTGGTCCTAGGCCAGTTGCATGGCATCCGATTTGCAGCCGGCAAACTTGAAATCAGGCTCCCAGTCTTTTTCAGTCTTTCAAAGCACAAGGTTGGAATCGAAATCAAGAAAGGTATGTCTAGTTAAGACCAATGTGAGCACGGAAACTTCGGTACTTACATCTATGATGTTCTCTTAACTTATTTCACTGTTTTTCATTATTTTAAAGAGAAATGGATGCCACAAAATACCAAGAGCTTCTGGATTATGTAAGCCGTAATGTATATCCTGAAGGTTTCAGTAAAATCCAGAAGCATGGATTACGTAGACTGTCTAAAAAATTCACCATTGACGGTACTCTAAATTTCTAACTATTGTTGTTTTTTTATTACCCTGGTGGGGCATAATATGGATCTTACCATCTTCCTGTAACTAAAGAAGTAACCTGATGAATAAATTTATAACCTTTATCTACAAGACCTGTCTACGTGGAATACATCATTGTAACACTGGCGACGAGCGAAAAAGACCCACGTGAGCATGGAAATTTAATGAAAGACCAGAAGAGCTCTGAAGTGTCAGTTGAAACAAAGATAAATAGAAGGAGAAGACATGAGGATAAAGAGAGATTAAGAAGAGTTGCGCCTGGTAGCCCCACCAGTGTCTATAAAAAAAGACAACCTACAGGCCAGCGCAGTGTGCAGCAGAAGCGGTAAACTGTTTTCATCCTGCAGACCTAGAAAATATATTTGTGCACAAGTATGGTGAGCGTGCGTGGACTTAGCTTTGCTTCCTCTCCTCGCTGTGTTTCCTGTGTGTCAACTAGTGAGAGGAGTTCATTTGTTCACGCTTGAGGGAGAGCATGGAGTGATAGGCTCGCACTCCAGCTTATGGAGGACCGCGTTGGATTTGGGTGTCCCTGTCTCTGTGGCTCAGTGGAGCTACACGTGTGAGCAGGAGTCAAGAGTGCCTACATACATGGAACAGCGTCTATCTGGAGATTCAGCTTCCCTGCCTTTTACTTGAGTGGAGTGGTGCTTCGTTGGTTGTACTCGCTCTCCACATTGTGTGTTCCTTTTGTGCTATACTGGGAACTATTGGGGGCACTGCTGTTTTCACTGGCAAAAACTTGGGCGAGTTTGGACAGTTGGCAGTTTAACCGCTGTCCCTGCGGTTTGAAAAATAGACAGCGCGTGTTTCCCTGCATGCGATCCTACCTGCTTCCTCGAGCCCTGCAGTGCTGTTTTCGTGGGATCCTTTCTGACGTAATGGTATCCGAGCAGCTTGGGACTGCTTAAGGACGCTCTGCTGCTTTGACGCACCGTGAGCCACCTGGCAAGGTGTCAACTACGTGCCACCATGTTGTTTTCCTTAAAAGCGAACCGGCATTTCTTCATTGGTATCTCGAATGGGCTGGGAGCCCTGCTGTGTGCGACATTCGGTTTCTACAGCTGTGGAGGTAATTGTCGTCGTCACCTTTCTCGGATGGGTGTGCATGCTGGACTATAGACCTTGCTGAAGCGGATGGCATCAGGAAAGAAAACATTCGGAGAGGTAGTGTTTCAAGCGTTTTCATCAACAAACCTGCGGTCCCTGTTGCAGCCGCCCGAGGCAAAGTTCTTGTTTGACTCTAGGAAATGGAATTCATCGGTGAGGTGTTTCACTAGCCGGTTACATCGGTCAACTCGAGTGAGATTTCGCTCACTGGTGGTAATAAGAGACATTGTTGGTTGATCATGGTGGCACATGCTCATTATTTTGCATATTTCTAATGTTTGTGTCAGATGTATGCCATGCTCAATTTTGATAAAATGGTTTACCATGTTTTTTTTTTTAGGTGTGTTGCCTCGTGTGACGTGTTTAGACTGTGTGTTGTGTGATACATTTTTCTGAGTTTCCCTCTGTTAGTGGGAATGTATTGGGTTTAGAGATACCCTGTGATGGTATTGGGAGTAGAGATACCCTGTGATGGTGTTGGGTTTAAGGATACCCTGTTATGGAATGGGTTGGGTCATACCCTAGGTCATACCCTGTGTGTAAGTGCAGTAGAGGGTTGGGAGTCCCTGGTTCTGCTGTTAGTATTATGCCTTGAGTGTGAGGTGAGATGGTGTTAGTTATCCACTGTTTGGGGGTTGTGATGATACCCTGTGTGTAAGTGCAGTAGAGGGTTTGTAGTCCCTGGTCCTGCTGTTATTGTTGTGCCTTGAGTGTGAGGCGAGGTGGTGTTAGATATCTACTGTTTGAGGGTTGTGAGGATACCCTGTGTGTGATTTTGTCGGGATGATAGATACCCTGTTTGTGCGAAGTGAGGTGGGTTGCGTTATGTATTACCCACTGATTAGGGGTTGTGAATATACCCTGTGTCTAGTTTTGCCTTGGTGTGAGGAGATGTGGGTACCCTGTGGTAGTGAGGTGGTGTGGTACCCGGTTTGTTAAGTTGTGTATGGAGTGTGAGTTGAAGTGGGTGAGCACCCACTGTTTTAAGAATGGAACACTTTTACTTGTGTTTTTCCTATTTTTCCTAGATTGGATGGGCATGTAATTTCTGATGAATTTATTGGACATGTCGTATGTGTGTCTTATCATCTTACATACATTTGTTTTTCTATAATCATTTTAAGGGGGAGATGTGTTATAATCTACTTGTTAGTTAATGCATCCTCCCTATTGTTCTTCTCTGCCTTGCTGCTCAGCCAATGGTGAGGTCATTGGAATGTTCAGAGTGTTTGTACTTGAGGAAGAATCCGTTGGAGTGGATGGGCTGAGCAGCAAGGAGGCTGCTCCTGGTGGGGCATAATATGGATCTTACCATCTTCCTGTAACCTGTAACTAAAGAAGTAACCTGATGAATAAATCTATAACCTTTATCTACAAGACCTGTCTACGTGGAATACATCATTGTAACAAAATTTTAAGTTGAATTGCGGTACTTGCTTGAAATAATTATTATGAATTGTTGATCATGTAGCTGATATAAAAATTACAACTTTGGTGCTAACAAGTATTGCATAGTACATTAGGTTTAATTATAAAAAATTTGGAGCCTCATTTCGATGTCGGTGCGGCGTAGGGACTCCCTATCCCTAAAATGATGGCCGTATGGATTATCATGTTCCCTCCCCGCCAGCTTTTCCATGGCTGTTCCCCCGCCATGAAAAGGGTGGCAGGGATGGACATTGGGGGCTCTTAGCGGGCTCCCCTTCATCACTGGCCCTTTTCTGTGGGGTGGGGCACCTATGGTGCCCCCCCAACATATCCCTGTACCAAGTGACAGTCACCGCATGGTGCCTGTCACGTAGTGCATGGATATGTTTCACATCTCTGTTTTCCATTGCGGCGGGTGCTGAATGGTAGCTTGTGTTATGGCCAGTTGAGAAAAGGGAGGTTCAGTTCATACTTGCACCCTCAAGGTGCCTGCCAAGGGGTGAAGGGATCAACAGGGGGGCACCATAGGTGCCGCCTCGGCCTCCAACTGGTCGTCGTGCACCCAAGAGGGCCCTGCTGGGGGCCGCCTCAGTCGAATTCCGACAGCCTTTTTGTTTTGTAAAAGCTAGCACATAAAGTCAGCCAAAACCCGACATTGCAATCTCAAGGGTGGAAATGCCGGATTCTGACCGTCTGACGGACTGTTAGAGCCCGTCGGAATACAGCCAAAATAACTGGCAGGTTTTCGTTACGACTCCATCCTTACAAGGCGGTCGTAAAGTAAACTGGCCGGCCCATTATGATGTGACTGTAAAAGCTCTGACCAACGGTGGGAGCCTTTTACGGCTGCATCGTAATTTGCCCCTATATCTCTTTATTTAAAATCATTTTCAAAATATTGTTTAGAGACGGATATATTGCATAAATTGCTTTTATTAAATTGCATAACAACTGAATACTGCTTATATATTCTGGATTATGTGAATGTACTTTCCTTTAGACATATATATTTTAGTGACATATATTTGAGTTTATTTAGAGATACATATTATAAATGTAAATGTTATTCTTTTTGACATGCATAGTTACTGAAACACCTTTCTGCTTTGTCCTTTTGGTTTTGACAATAGATGGGAACTTGTTCTACACTGGTAAAGGAAAGAACACAAAATTGTCATTGGTGCTGAAGCTGCCCAAATTTTTTGGGTGAATTTCATTCGTCTCTTATTGGTGGCCATTCAGGAATCAACAAAACAAAAAAAGTATTACCACCCGATTTTATTGGCCAAATATGACAATTGATATTGAACAATGGGTAAGTTAGAAATTTTCTAGTCTTTCAAAACAATTTGTTGTTAAATAAAAATCTCACTTGTAATTATGTTTTATAAGCCATTCTTATTAACCTATTTATTTTTGTTTTAAATATCTCAAATTTGAAATCTCTCATTATTCTCTTGCTCATGGGTCTGTTGTCCCATCCATTGCTGTTAGAAATGTTGAGTAATTCAAATGTTTATTAAATTTTGAGTGTTTGTTTAATCTATCAATTATGCCATTGTGTGCACCAATATAAAGACGCTGTTTTGTAAGGATATGTTCTTTAGATTTTTGAAGATTTAGCAGGTTGGCTTTAAATAATGTAATTTTTCACAAGGAAGTGAGTCAGGCACTAGTGTTGGAGGGTATGATATTTCCATGAACAGCGTCTACACTAGAGATACGAAGTCAAAACGTTGTTGTGAATTTGTTATTTGTGTGACCCCATTTGCAATTTTTCTTTGAGAGATCTTTATTTCTTCATTTTTAGATCAAAGAGTGTGATATTTGCCAAAAGGAACAACCTGCACTCCAGATTTGCTCTGAATTAAAACCAATTAAAGTATGTTCTATATGTATTGTATTGTATTTGCATTTGTATAGTGCTTACTACCCCCGACGAGGCGTCGAAGCGCTTTTCGGCGAGTAGCACGCTACTCCGGGACCCATAGAGGATTAGTGTTGAATTAGTATAGTGAAACATGCAAGTAAATTTTAAGTGGTGGATATGTTAGTCAGTTATTTGGATTCGGAAGGATAGCAGAAGGATAGAAGAAGAAAAAAGATTTGTATTTATACAGCGCTTCTTACCCCTGATGGGGTTTAAAGCGCTTTTTTTTTGTGAGTAGCACGCTACTCCGGCAACTTATAAAGGATTAGTGGTGAATTAGTATGGTGAAATATGAAAGTAATTTGAGTGGTGGATATTAGTCAGTTATTTGGAGTGAGAAGGATAGCGGAGGGATAGAAGGGAAAGAAAAGTTTGCATTCATATAGCGCCTGTTACCCCTAATGGGGTGTTGAAGCGCTTTTCTGGCGAGTAGCAGGCTACTCCGGAACCCATAAAGGATTAGTGTTGAAAATTAGTATAGTGAAATATGAAGTAATTTGAGTGGTGGATATGTTAGTCAGTTATTTGGATTGAGAAGGGTTGGGGAGGGGTAAAAAAGGGAAAAAGGTTTGCATTTATATAGCGTTTGTAACCCTGATGAGGTGTTGAAACGCTTTGTTGGCGAGTAGCACGCTACTCTGGAACACATAAAGGATTAGTGACCTAAAAAAAGAAATCCTTCACTCTTCTATCCCTCCACTATCCCTTTCAATAAAAATAACAGACTAACATGTTCACTTCTCTAATTCCATATTCCACTATACTAATTCACAACTAATCCTTTATGGGTTCCAGAGTAGCGTGCTACTCGCCAACAAAGCGTTTACTGTTGAAGTGTACAAGAGACTTACAATAACGTATTGAACAATAGGCAAAATTTCACATGTCGGTATACTGTGAATCTGTGTACTTGTCTTCCAAGAAAATATTGTCGATTTTGAATTAAAATTGAAAAGCCATTCATACCTTTGAATTTTTGTAAGTGTTTACGTATGGAGTTAGGATGACAGGTAAAGTTATTCATGAGCACATTCTATTCTATGCAGGTACCTTATGAAACTGTGGAAACTGTTGTTTGTCCTACAAATACTGGCGTTCATTGGATTCTTTTAGTAAGTGCAACTTTTTTTGTTCTTTTCTTTAGCAGTCAGAGGTTTGAAAGTTATTGATGAAAAATATGAGTGGTTGTAATAGTTGGAGAGGCCTAAATTGATTTTTTAATATATAAATTGGCTATTTCTTTAAACTATTTTGTTTTGGTATGCATCAGTAGCGGACCTCTCTAGCAAGAAATTTTAAAACTCAATATTAAAAATCTAAGTAAGGCAACATCACATAATAATTGCAGGATGATTCCAAAGGGCTTTTCTAAAGCTGTGTGAGGGTACTTGCGTGTTATGGTCATTTTGTTTTCGTATTAATTTTTTAAGTTGGGTATAATTCAACACACATTATTTTTCAAGAACTATAACGATAGAAAAAGTGGTATTAAAGTACAACAAACATTCATTTTTTCCCTTTCTCTTGCTGATGTTTTTTCCAACTGCTTTTATATCATTTCCTCAGATATTGAAACCTTTTACAAAGAAAATTATAGTTTACGATTCACTGACAGCAGAACTTCAGACCTACAAAGACTTCTTGAGAAATTGGAGGTACCCTTTCCCAAAAACAGTTTCCACTATCTATTTTGTACTTTTAAGATTGCAAAAAACAAAAATCTCAAATTTAATTTTCTTTTACAAATTGATCACTATTTGTGACAACGATGTAATATCTTTATTGTTTTCTTCTGATGGACAAACTCTAATATTTAACATAACCATTCATATGTCTCAAAAGGGCTTTCCTACAGGCACTGAAGCGTCCCGACTATGATCTATGGGAATTAGTGGTAGAATCTAACCAAAAGCAACAGGACATCTACAATTGTGGTGTTTTTTGCATGCTGGTAATGATACTTCCATAATGATATTATAAACCTTAATTTGTTTTATCAAAGTGAATAATGTATGATATTCTCGAAGGAGACTTTATTGAAGTTAAATATTTGATTTTTCCTCTGGAATAGTTGTAAATAGTAAAGAGGGCTTTGACCATAAACAATTACAGGGGAGGGGAAATTCCCTAATGACATAGTTTAAACAGTCTGCCACATGGTGCATGGATTTTAGGGGTGCACCACATGCTGCCTATTAGGGATTACACTTCCGAACGCCGCCCGAACGAGGCCCTAGAGCCCGTCGGAAGCAGAGCAGTATTCCCCTGGGATTTTCTCTCTGACCACTAGTATGGTACTAATGTGGTTGGACGGAGACCTATGATGATGGCTTTCCAACCGATATCATATTGAGACCAATTGTTTTTACGTCCATTAAACTTCAACTTGGTCATTTTGATAACATATAGATTTTACTCTACTATTAATTGAGGAAAGTAAAAATCTCAACTGTGTTCTCAGTTTGCAGATTCTTACATAAGTCTACAGCCAGTTCCAGACATTTTAATAAATTCTACATTTATGGAGGATTTTAGATTCAAAATTGCAATGGATCTAATGGAGTCATCAGGTTGGAGTTTAACATTTCATGTTTCAATTTTGTAAATGTGTCATGCCTTTGTGTCAACAGAATGTTTCGATTATTTTGGTAGCTATTTTTGTTTTCTTAAACTTTTGTAAAAGTCCACAGTATACATTTTGTGCATAGTTTTAAATATAGTAAGATATGGAAATTATGTTGGAGTATGTTAAAATCGGTTAGTTGTCTTGCCATTAGAAAGTGTTTTGAACAGTTGTTACTGTGTCACAGCACTATGTAGTGTTAGGAATAAACTTAGAAACATGTACCAGATGCCCCGAGATAAGTTTAACTTTTTTACGTTTGCTTTTAAGATGTGCTAATCTACCTCAATATTACATTTAGATTCTGTCGAAGAGTTCTGCGGTGTCTGCAACCAAAAAACTTCAGACGTATCTGAGGAAAACTTTGTGGTAAATACACACCATTTTTTTTAATAGGAAAGATTGTAAATGTCAGGCTAAAGATAGTTTAAAATGTCCTTTTATAGCTTTTATGACACTAGTCGTCGAAATAAAGCATAACTGTTAGAAATACATAAGGGGTTTGTGAGAAAATTAGAAAGCGGCCATGCACTGAGTCCATGACAGTTCTTTATTCGAGGTAAAAAATACATGACAGTTGCATCTGCTCCCAACTTAAACCTCCATGTCCTGCCCTTCCACAAAACACTCTGGCACTACTACGTAACTATTATTAGGTTTTCTATTATATCACCCGACATAATATTAAATGGCCATCTTGAATCCAGACTCTAGTATAGAAAATGTACCTCCTTTAATTGACTTTTTCTGCTCTTACAAGTGTGTACTGCTATCTGTTTTTCCATTTGTGTTTCCTCATCTACAAGTCTCTACTACCCAGGGTGTATGCCATGCCTTTTTTAAGGTTTAGTTTGTGTACATCATTTTACGCAGCCTGGTTTGGGAGTCTGTGTGAGTTGATTCCAGACTACCATAAGAGTGGCACAATGCAAGCAGTAGTTAGATTGAGGGGACCCGCCTTCCTACCAATGCTCTCATTACCATGTTTGCCACTGACTGGGGTCTGTGTGAAATGTGGAACAAGTATGCATTTACCAAGTTAGGAAAGAACACTGGGGACCTTGTAAGCATGAACCAAGTGATTTTCTGTGAAAGTTGCTTTAGATATCAGTTAAAAATCTGTGGGTGACCATTTCAAATCAGTGCAGTTTCCTACAGATTTTTTTCACAAACTCTGAAAACTAATTTCAGTTAGCAAATCTAAAACCTATTGACCTGTATACAATGCAAAGTGAATAACATATTTTTTTTACTGTCTTTCCAACAGGCACTATGTGAAGAATGCTGCCGATGGATACATATCGAATGCATTCAAACAGATGCAACATACTTGTGGAGAAGTGTGTCTCAATGGTTAGAGCGGCAGACCCTGATGCAGAGATCTGGCCCGGGACCAGGGTTCAATTCCCGCCTCGGCGGGTCTTGGGCTCAATTTCCTCGGACCTGATAATTCTCGCCTCGGTGCCTATTCTAATCATGGGTCCCACTCTGCAACTCTGGGCAATAGCTTGCTTAATCTCCACAACGGCCCAAACAGCGCTGGGATGCCTGGCTTCACCTTGGGGGTGCCCAGGAGTGGACATTTCACAGGGAAAAGCCAGGAAGGGTTCCACAGCGGTATGCGTACAGCGCCAGGAAACCCCAGTTGGGGTATCAGTGCGCTTTACAAGTACAAATTCATTTCATTTCATTACATCATGAAGGTTTCAAATGTAGCAAATGTATTTAATGAACAAGTTACTTACCTTCACATGCTTTGCATACTCCTGCCATCTAGTGTTGGGTCCGGATCTTCGAAAGTTGTTTTTCTTTGAAGACGTCTTTCCAGTCACGAGGTAAGGTGACTCCTCCTTTCGTTGATAGTGCGCATGGGCATCGACTCCATTGTTAGATTGTTTTCCCGCAAGAGGGTGAGAATGGAGTAAATAAGTGTAGTATAGAGTTGTCCATGCGTATGTAAAGTAAATAATAACAACTGCAACAACCACAGGTGTCGGGGGGAGGCGGGAGGGCACATGTGAATCCACAGCTCTACATTCCAAGAACAAATGCTTCACTGATAATGACCCAGATCTCAACTGTGTTCTCAGTTTGCAGATTCTTACATAAGTCAACAGCCAGTTCCAGACATTTTAATACATTCTACATTTGTGGAGGATTTTAGATTCAAAATTGCTATGCATGTAATGGAGTCATCAGGTTGGAGTTTAACATTTTTGGATTTTCTCTTTGAAACACTGAGCTCTTCCCAAAGATTCACTCACACATTGCCTATGCTTAAGGGTATGCTTAGACACGCGGACGACATCTTTAAAGATCCCGTTCGCGCACAAATCCTTACACCAAGGATAGATAAAAAGTATAAATCTGCACCAAAAGGATCCAGTTTATATCAAGGGTCAATTGCCATTAGATTCCCTAGTGGTTTCTAATGCCCGTAAACGGGCAAACTCACAAACATCAGAGGATGCACCTCCTTCAGATAAAGAATCTAAATAAATAGATGCCTCATGGAAAAGAGTAGCTGCGCAGGCAACCAATCACTGGCGTATTGCCAATACCCAGGCTCTCTTAGCCAGATACGACAGAGCGCACTATGACGAATTGGAACAATTGCTCCAATTTCTACCTGATAAACATAAGGCTAAGGCACACGACCTAGTTCAGGAAGGAAAGTTAATTTCCAACACATCTATTAAATGCGCTTTAGATGCAGCTGACACTGTGGCTCTTGCAATCAACACCAGTGTCTTGCTAAGAAGACACGCCTGGCTCAGTATTTCATGGTTTAAACCCGAAGTACAGGCTTCTATTTTAAACACACCTTTTGATAATGAGCATCTCTTTGGTCCTGTTGTTGACACTTCCTTTGAGAAGATGAAGAAGGACACAGACGTGGCAAAATCTATGGGAGTCCTGAAGTCCCTATCTTTCCGGGAATCTTTTAGTCGCTCCTTCTACAGGGGAGGTTCCAAAAACATAGTGGTGGAATCCACAAAACCTATCCAAAGGGCGGCCCTTTATTGACCCAGTTCCACAAACAGTGCTAACAGCAGACGCATCGCTCACTGGTTGGGGAGCTCATCTCCAGACTCACACCACTCAAGGGTTGTAGAGTCTAAAGCAAAAGCAACTTCTCATAAATCATCTAGAGCTGCTAGCAGCATTTCTAGCATTCAAAGCCTTCCACACTCACATTGCAGGCAAAACTGTCCTGATACGCACCAACAACATGACAGCCATGTATTACATACAGAAACAAGGGGGGACACACTCCCTCCAGCTGTCACGCCTTGCACAAGCCATTCAGAGGTGGGCCATACATCATAGAATTTATCTCCTGGCAGATTATCTCCCAGGAGTGAACAATCAGATCGCAGATCTTCTCAGCAGGCAGAGACAACAGATTCACGAACTTCACCCTCAAGTTCTCCTCCCATTCTTTCAAATGTGGAGCTTTCCACAATTAGATCTGTTCGCAACACACAAACGCCAAATTCCCAAACTTCACCTCCAGGTATCCACACCCATTGTCCAAAGGCAACGCACTATGGATGAACGGGTTACGGGTATTTGCTTACGCTTTTCCACCTCTCTCACTCATTCCACTAGTGGTTCGGAAACTCGGGAAAACATCCCTCACACTGATCCTTGTAGCTCCCACATGGGCCCGTCAACCTTGGTTCACTACCCTGTTGGAGCTGTCACTACCCTGTTGGAGCGGTCAGTAGTTCCTCATCAAAAACTACATCTCATACCCAGTCTCCTCACACAGAGCCATGGAGACATAAGACACCCAGATCCCAAAGAACTCAACCTAGCCATCTGGCTCCTGAAATCATAGAGTGGATAAAAAATACAAATCAGCTCCTACCGATCCTATTTAAAATACAAATCAGCTCCTACCGATCCTATTTATATTAAAGGTCAGCTGCCCTTAGACTCTCTTGTAGTCTCCAACGCACGCAAGAGGGCTAACTCACAAGCCACAGGAGAGACCCCTCCTTCTGACAAGGAGTCCAAGCTTATTGATGCCTCAGGCAAAAGAGTGGCTTCACAGGCAGCAAACAACTGGCACATTGCCAACGCACAGGCGGTGCTAGCTCGTTATGACAGGGCTCATTACGATGAGCTTGAAAAACTCATGCAACATTTGCCTGACGAATATAAATCTAAGGCTAATGAACTTATTCAGGAAGGTAAACTCATTGCCAATACCTCCATTCGATGTGCACTAGACGCAGCAGACACAGCAGCTCGTGCAATTCACACCAGTGCACTATTACGCAGCCATGCTTGGCTCAGAGTTTCTGGATTTAAGCCGGAGGTGCAAACCTCCATACTTAACCAGCCCTTTGACAACGAGCATCTTTTCGGCCCAGCTGTTGATACCTTGCTGGAAAAGATGAAAAAGGACATTGAGGTCGCAAAGTCCATGGGGGCTTTACAGTTACCTGCCAGTAGGGGTTCCTTTCACCGCTCCTTTTACAGGGGTGGTTCAAAAACGGTGTCCACTGAGAATCCCACCTCCTCTTACAAGGTCAACAACCAATCCCCCTCGTCCAGAGGTTATTCTAGAGGAGGTTTCAGAGGGAGAATGGTAGGGGAAGAGGTAGAGGTAATTCCACACGCACTTCCCCCGCAAACAAACAGTGACTTCCTTCCGCTACCCCCCGATCATTCCACTCCTGTCGGGGGACGTCTCTCCCAATTCCTACCTGTCTGGAATTCAATCACCTCAGACAAGTGGGTGCTACATATTATCCAATATGGCTACTGCCAGGAGCTTACAAGCACTCCCCCAAATATTCCTCCAAGAGCACATGCAATGTCACCGGAATATCTCACCCTCTTAAAGCAAAAGGTTCTATCTCTCTTACAAAAACATGCCATAGAGCCAGTCCCATTAATATATCAAGGGACCGGGGTATACTCCCTGTATTTCTTAATTCCCAAAAGGACAGCTCTCTCAGGCCTATACTAGACCTCAGACAGCTGAATCTATACATACAGTCGGACCACTTTCACATGGTCACACTCCAACAGGTGCTCCGGCTACTTCAGCAAGGCGACTTTCTGTCCACTCTAGACTTAAAGGACGCCTATTTCCATATTCCCATTCACCCTGCTCACAGAACATATCTTAGGTTTGTGGTAGACGGACAACATTATCAGTTCAAATTTCTCCCATTCGGAGTAACTACAGCACCCAGGGTTTTCACCAAGTGCCTGGCAGTAGTCGCAGCTCATCTAAGAAGAAAGCACATTCATGTCTTCACTTACCTAGACGACTGGCTGATAAAAAGCCAAATCACAACAAAGCTGCCTACACCACACTCAAAAAACAGTCCAACTGCTTCACGACTTGGGGTTCACTGTAAACCTCACCAAGTCTCACCTCCAACCATCCAACACACAGGTGTATCTAGGAGCCACAATAGACACTTGCAAAGCTCTAGCGTACCCCAACCCTGTCAGGATTCGCAACATGCAAGCTCTAATATCACAGTTTCTGCCTCAACACTCATTACCAGCCCGAGTGTTCATGCAAAAAATGAAGCGGCTCAGGCAGCAGTTTCGAGACCTTCCTCTCGACCGGGACTTTGAGCGACGCGGAGCCGACTGCTGGGCCCCCCAACAGCTTTCGGGACCGCTACCGCAAAGACTTCGGATTCATGGCCCGGCAGTCGGAGCACGACTTTGGGTCGTGCTCCAGACACCAGAGGCAAACGAGATGGGGGCCCGTCACCTACATCAGGCGATTACAGGCCTGCACGGCTTGAACCCGGTCCGACGATGGGACATCCCTCGTACACCAGGATTCATAGACTCAAAAAAAGAAGTCAACAAAACTTGAAAAAAGGTTAGTCAAAAAGTGACTAAAGGGGTAGCTCTCTCCGGATCTGTGCATGGCTGGCACGGAAAAAGAAAGAACTGACGTCAGCGCGCAGGGGCGGCGTCTAAATAGGCACTGCGACGTCATTCCGGCGATCGTTACGCCAACGACGGGCGCGGAGTCGACCGCCACATACCGACGAGCAGGGGTACTGCTTATGAAAAATCTCTGGATCCAGTCTGACCCCTGGGGGTAATTCTAAGGTATGGAATCTATAACTAATAGTCTCATTGAGATAGTATTTATTTAAGCAGTACTGTCAGAGAAGTAACAAAACATCTTCTCAGTGAAGTGAAATTAGTTATTCTGATACATTGAAACTATTTTCACAACTTGTTTACTGTAATATCGGTGTTTGTGGTACTCACATTTAATATTTTCTGATACATTGAAACTATTTTTACAACTTTACTGTAATATCGGTGTTTGTGGTGCTCACATTTAATATTTTGTGATACATTGTAACTATTTTCAAAACTTGTTTACTGTAATATCGGCGTTTGTGGTGTTTATTCTAAATTATATTTAATATTTATTTTTGATATCCAGAACACAATTTTGTACTTGAGTGAAAATTATTTTGAAAACATTTGAAAAATAAATTAATATAGTGTGACTATGTATTGTTTTTAGTGCTTTATTAAAAATATGCAGGGACATGGTCACTTTCATTGTCATGACGGACACCGCCAGCCAAGAATCTGCCTGTTTTAGCTCCCGTCTGACGTAGGGGGTACACAAACCAAAGGGGGAGCAGAAATAGTATCTGCTCCCCGTCACCGCCAGACAAGTGCCAATCCACACACACCGCCAGCCAAGTTCAAGTCCACGCACACCGCCAGCCCAGAATCTGCCTGTATAAGCTCCCGTGTGACGTTGGGTGGGTACACAAACCAACGGGGGAGCAGAAATAGTATCAGCTCCCTGTCATCGCCAGCCAAGTGCCAGTCCACGCACACCGCCAGCCAAGAATCTGCCTGTATAAGCTCCCGTCTGACGTAGGGGGTACACAAACCAACGGGGGAGCAGAAATAGTATCAGCTCCCTGTCACCGCCAGCCAAGTGCCAGTCCACACACACCGCCAGCCAAGTGCAAGTCCACGCACACCGCCAGCCAAGAATCTGCCTGTATAAGCTCCCATCTGACGTAGGGGGTACACAAACCAATGGGGGAGCAGAAATAGTATCATCTCCCAGTCACCGCCAGCCAAGTGCCAGTCCACACACACTGCCAGCCAAGTGCAAGTCCACACACACTGCCAGCCAAGAATCTGCCTGTATAAGCTCCCGTCTGACATAGAGGGGAAAACAAACCAACGGGGAGCAGAAACAGTATCTGCTCCCTGTCACCGCCAGCCAAGTGCCAGTCCACACACACCGCCAGCCAAGAATCTGCCTGTATAAGCTCCCGTCTGACGTAGGGGGTACACAAACCAAAGGGGGAGCAGAAATAGTATCTGCTCCCCGTCACCGCCAGCCAAGTGCCAGTCCACACACACCGATAGCCAAGTGCCAGTGCACGCACAACGCCAGACAAGAATCAGCCTGTATAAGCTCCCCTCTGACGTAGGGGGTACACAAACCAACGGGGGAGCAGAAATAGTATCAGCTCTACGTCATCGCCAGCCAAGTGCCAGTCCACGCACACCGCCAGCCAAGAATCTGCCTGTATAAGTTCCCGTCTGACGTAGGGGGTACACAAACCAAAGGGGGAGCAGAAATAGTATCAGTTCCCCGTCATCGCCAGCCAAGTGCCAGTCCACACACACCACCAGCCAAGTGCAAGTCCACGCACACCGCCAGCCAAGAATCTGCCTGTATAAGCTCCTGTCTGACGTAGGGGGTACACAAACCAACGGGGGAGCAGAAATAGTATCAGCTCCCCGTCATCGCCAGCCAAGTGCCAGTCCACGCACACCGTCAGCCAAGAATCTGCCTGTATAAGCTCCCGTCTGACGTAGGGGGTAAACAAACCAATGGGGGAGCAGAAATAGTATCAGCTCCCCGTCACCGCCAGCCAAGTGCCAGTCCACACACACTGCCAGCCAAGTGCAAGTCCACGCACACCGCCAGCCAAGAATCTGCCTGTATAAGCTCCCCTCTGACGCAGGGGGTACACAAACCAACGGGGGAGCAGAAATAGTATCAGTTCCCCGTCATCGCCAGCCAAGTGCCAGTCCACGCACACCGCCAGCCAAGTGCAAGTCCACGCACACCGCCAGCCAAGAATCTGCCTGTATAAGCTCCCGTCTGACGTAGGGGGTACACAAACCAACGGGGGAGCAGAAATAGTATCAGCTCCCTGTCACCGCCAGCCAAGTGCCAGTCCACACACACCGCCAGCCAAGTGCAAGTCCACGCACACCGCCAGCCAAGAATCTGCCTCTATAAGCTCCCGTCTGACGTAGGGGGTACACAAACCAACGGGGGAGCAGAAATAGTATCTGCTCCCCGTCACCGCCAGCCAAGTGCCAGTCCACACACACCGCCAGCCAAGTGCAAGTCCACGCACACCGCCAGCCAAGAATCTGCCTGTATAAGCTCACCTCTGACGTAGGGGGGACACAAACCAACAGGGGAGCAGAAATAGTAGCAGCTCCCCGTCATCGCCAGCCAAGTGCCAGTCCACGCACACCGCCAGCCAAGAATCTGCATGTATAAGCTCCCGTCTGACGTAGGGGGTACACAAACCAACGGGGGAACAGAAATAGTATCTGCTCCCAGTCACCGCCAGCCAAGTGCCAGTCCACACACACCGCCAGCCAAGTGGCAGTCCACGCACACCGCCAACCAAGAATCTGACTGTATAAGCTCCCCTCTGACGTAGGGGTACACAAACCAACAGGGGAGCAGAAATAGTATCTGCTCCCAGTCACCGCCAGCCAAGTGCCAGTCCACACACACCGCCAGCCAAGTGCAAGTCCACGCACACTGCCAGCCAAGAATCTGCCTGTATAAGCTCCCGTCTGACGTAGGGGGTACACAAACCAACGGGGGAACAAATAGTATCTGCTCCCAGTCACCGCCAGCCAAGTGCCAGTCCACACACACCGCCAGCCAAGTGGCAGTCCACGCACACCACCAGCCAAGAATCTGCCTGTATAAGCTCCCGTCTGACGTAGGGGGTACACAAACGGGGGAGCAGAAATAGTATCAGCTCCCCGCCACCGCCAGCCACATGCCAGTCCACACACACCGCCAGCCAAGTGCAAGTCCACGCACACCGCCAGCCAAGAATCAGCCTGTATAAGCTCCCCTCTGACGTAGGGGGTACACAAACCAACGGGGGAGCAGAAATAGTATCAGCTCTCCGTCACCACCAGCCAAGTGCCAGTCCACGCACACTGCCAGCCAAGAATCTGCCTGTATAAGCTCCCGTCTGACGTAGGGGGTACACAAACCAACGGGGGAGCAGAAATAGTATCAGCTCTCCGTCATCGCCAGCCAAGTGCCAGTCCACGCACACCGCCAGCCAAGAATCTGCCTGTATAAGCTCCCGTCTGACGTAGGGGGTACACAAACCAACGGGGGAGCAGAAATAGTATCTACTCCCCATCACCGCCAGCCAAGTGCAAGTCCACGCACACCGCCAGCCAAGAATCTGCCTGTATAAGCTCCCCTCTGACGTAGGGGGAACACAAACCAACAGGGGAGCAGAAATAGTATCAGCTCCCAGTCATCGCCAGCCAAGTGCCAGTCCACGCACACCGCCAGCCAAGTGCAAGTCCATGCACACCGCCAGCCAAGAATCTGCCTGTATAAGCTCCCGTCTGACGTAGGGGGTACACAAACCAATGGGGGAGCAGAAATAGTATCTGCTCCCCGTCACCGCCAGCCAAGTGCCAGTCCACACACACCGCCAGTCAAGTGCAAGTCCACGCACACCGCCAGCCAAGAATCTGCCTGTATAAGCTCCCTTCGG
Organism: Calotriton arnoldi; assembly: GCA_963921515.1. NCBI lineage: Eukaryota > Metazoa > Chordata > Amphibia > Caudata > Salamandridae > Calotriton > Calotriton arnoldi. Next base: position 206,695 of record CAWUFW010000187.1, read on the forward strand.
ACGTAGGGGGTACACAAACCAACGGGGGAGCAGAAATAGTATCAGCTCCCCGTCATCGCCAGCCAAGTGCCAGTCCACGCACACCGCCAGCCAAGAATCTGCCTGTATAAGCTCCCCGTCTGACGTAGGGGGTACACAAACCAACGGGGAGCAGAAATAGTATCTACTCCCCATCACCGCCAGCCAAGTGCAAGTCCACGCACACCGCCAGCCAAGAATCTGCCTGTATAAGCTCCCGTCTGACGTAGGGGGTACACAAACCAACGGGGAGCAGAAATAGTATCTGCTCCCTGTCACCGCCAGCCAAGTGCCAGTCCACACACACCGCCAGCCAAGTGCCAGTCCACACACACCGCCAGCCAAGAATCTGCCTGTATAAGCTCCCGTCTGACGTAGGGGGTACACAAACAAACGGGGGAGCAGAAATAGTATCAGCTCCCAGTCATCGCCAGCCAAGTGCCAGTCCAAGCACACCGCCAGCCAAGAATCTGCCTGTATAAGCTCCCGTCTGACGTAGGGGGTACACAAATGGGGGAGCAGAAATAGTATCAGCTCCCCGCCACCGCCAGCCAAGTGCCAGTCCACATACACCGCCAGCCAAGTGCCAGTCCACACACACCGCCAGCCAAGAACCTGCCTGTATAAGCTCCCGTCTGACGTAGGGGGTACACAAACCAACGGGGAGCAGAAATAGTATCTGCTCCCCGTCACCACCAGCTAAGTGCCAGTCCACACACACCGCCAGCCAAGAATCTGCCTGTATAAGCTCCCCTCTGACGTAGGGGGTACAAAAACCAACGGGGGAGCAGAAATAGTATCAGCTCCCCGTCATCGCCAGCCAAGTGCCAGTCCACGCACACCGCCAGCCAAAAGTCTGCCTGTATAAGCTCCCGTCTGACGTAGGGGGGTACACAAACCAACGGGGGAGCAAAAATAGTATCAGCTCCCTGTCACCGCCAGCCAAGTGCCAGTCCACGCACACCGCCAGCCAAACACAAGTCCACGCACACAGCCAGCCAAGAATCTGCCTGTATAAGCTCCTCTCTGACGTAGGGGGTACACAGACCAACGGGGGAGCAGAAATAGCTAGAACACCTGTATTTTAATATGATTTTGTATCATATAACACATATATATATATACATATATGTGTGTATATTTATAAAAAATTATATGTTATAAATAATTAAAAAACAAAAAAGCTTGTTTTGACAAAATTTAAATACTTTAAACACAAAGAATATGTGAAAACAAATATTTTCCTTTCAAACCTGCAAATGCTATATTACGAAAATAAATTCAATAAATTCAAGCATATTGCTTAAAACAGTATTTGTGACTTCACGCATGCTATAACAGTTTCCAGTGAGGTGCAGTCAGAAACAGCTGAGGCGCTTTAGGGGAGCACAGAGAGACGGGGGCGCACCAACAGACAGGCAGAACCTGCATGTATCAGCTACCCTCTGACTAGGGGGTACACAAAACGACGGGGGAGCAGATATAGTTAGAACACCGGCCCCTAGCGCGATCTCACTTTCCGAGGCCAATGCTACGCTCTCCTGTGGCTCCCGTTTCTATAGGCAGCCCTCACGACGGACTTGTCTTTTCATTCTGAGCTGCCCTCTGCCAGGACAGGAGCCAACATGGGACCTGCTGTCTGGCACCCCGGAGGGACCGCGACCAGATTCATTACCAGGTAGTCCCTGTGATCGCGGTCCCCTTGTCTAGGCCGACCATCCGCCGCGGACCCCAACTGACAGGATTCCTCCGCTGATCCTCACTTCTGTATCCCAGTGGCAAGTGAACCGTGGCCCCTCACCTTCACGGGCCGCAGCGGGTCAGCGCTTCAGGGGCTCCTCACTGCTCCTCGTAGCGGGTCCCCGCCTCGCTTTTCGAGCTGGCCCCCTTGTTTGGTCTGATCTTCCCCACATCCGCCAGACAGGTCTTCGGGGCTCCCCTCCCCTTCGATCGCCGCCCAGGGCCTTCCCCTTGCTGTTTTTCCCTGGCCCTCCTTTAGTTCCTCCGCTGCTCACCACATGGGGAAGAGCCTCCACTCGCAGCCCTGCCAAGTACCATGCATCATGCGTTAGACTAACGCATTTTGGTGTGGTGGTCCGCATCACCGCACCAAAATGCGAAGTCCCGCATTATAGCACCTCCTGAAGTTGGCTGGAAAAGGAGACGGAGCGCCGCTATTAGCGCTCATTAAGGAAAGCACGGACCGCGCGCTGCTCTGGCAGCCTGAGCCCACAGTGTGTGACAGACTGCACTACACTGTGCATTGCAACTGCACTGCTCTGGTGTTGGATTATTATTTGCTTACAATCTATCTCATCTGCCAGCAAGGAGATGGTTCCAGTCGCACCAACCAGGCTGGTCTCAGCTGTGCTTAATTGGCTCCAGCACCGCGCCGGCATTCACAGCATTGTCCATTTGCCGCTGCTTGCATCATGATGCCATGCGACTGGACCAGGCTGCTGGAGATTCCTCGTCGTGGCTTTGGGTTTCAGTCACTCTCTCATCCTCGGGTGCAGACTCGTACTGCCACTGAGGTTAGTGTATGTCTAAATAAATATTGACATTAATCATAACCCCACAAGATGGTGTCGCTGCACAGGCTGCCCTCGCGTCTCATCAAGTGCTCGGGGTGTTGTGCATGGTACACTCTCTCCCGTGCTGAGGTTCCATTCAGGACCTGAGAGAACACGGCCACTGTCCTTGTGTCTGTGTTCATCATGGTGCGTGAGTATTGTGCACTGCACTCCCCGTGCAGTGCTTCATTCTCGACGTGAGAGAGCACATTCACTTTCCTGGTGTCTGTGCTTGTGGTGCGTCAGTTCAGTGCATTGCACACCCGCATGTTGGGGCTCCATACAAGGCCGGCGGGCGTGAGAGAGCATGACTTCTGTTTGTAGGTGTGAGTGCCATCCAATTCACACGCATGTGCTGTGGCTCCATTCACGGCCTGAGAGAGCAGGCCCCAAGAAAAAGGCAGAATCTGAGAATAGGGTTGCTGACATCAGCTCTATATCGAGCGTACGCTAGGAACATGTTGATCACAGGGACCGTCACCGTGATACTTTCTTCGGCTACCCGCAAGATCATGAAGAAATGAAATATTTTCTTGCTCCGACAGAATATCACAGAGAAATGACTCACGGAGGCAACTGTACATGCTATTGGGGATGGATGGATGCTGGGTTGAAGATGGATGGAGAGGGGTAGATGGATGTGTGAGGGGTAGATGAATGAATGAATGCATGTATGGATGGTTGACTGAGGGTGGTTTGAGCACGGATTGATGGATGAATTGATGGGGAAGCACGTTTGTGTATTCCTGGATGGGTAGCTGATTAAACTGTGAGGTCAGACGCCCAAGGGCCCCCAAGGCCTGAAGTGCAGCTTATTCGCCATTCACGCTGGCTTGTGTCCTCTGTGTGTATGCAACAGGGTGACCTGATGCCACCTAAGGTGTCGTATTGTCTGTATTTGGCTTTTCTTTTTAAAACAGTCATGCCCTTACATTTTAATAGTCGGTTTATTGGTAGTAAACCAAGACTCTTGCCCTCAGAATGCATTTGCTGTTGAAATTAATGCTTACGAATTAAATCCTCATGTCCCTGCGACCTAGGACTATAAAGTCTCCCTCCCTGGGCATGATGATCATGTTCTTTTCCCATTAGATGTGTGAGTGCTACAGGCGAGGGCCAGTGTCTCCCCCTGAAAGTGCAGTTAACTTCTTCACTGGATTTGATTTCACGCTATAGGTTAATGATGTCAATTATATTTAAACATCCTGAACATCAGATCCCTGCAACCCGCCCTTTCACCATCTGCCTCTCCATCTTTCCATTCAGATCCTCCCAATTATCAACCCAGATTGACATCCACCACCACTCCACTCATCTTCTCATCCTTTCATCTACACAACCACCTTTCTACCCACCACGCATACAATCACCAACCGCCACTCCAACCATTTAAAATATTCTGTCACTTTTAACTACAGGGCCCTCCACCCATGCATCCATCGACTCAAGTATGCACCCACCGCCAACCTAACCACTTCTGTGTCTTCGCATGGGTCCCTCAACAGGATAATTTTTCAGACCATCTCCAACCCCATGCACTCCATCCATTTACCAACTCATTCATTGCTATAACTGAGGGTATCTCCTCACGCATCCATTCCTTAATCCACCACCATTTCATTGACAAGTCACCTGACCCAACTATCCTTCCATCCCAAATTGGTTTAATTATAAGCTGACATATGCATCCATTAGTTTTTCAGTCTATCTATTCATTCGACCCACACCTATCTATCCAACTCCCCATGTCTCCATTCATTCATCTACTCATACACACACGCAGACATGCTTAACTTTTCCATTGCTTCTCACATGCAGCTACCCACCCACCTGCCCAAGTATCACATTCCCCACCCAGGCGTCATTTATGCTATAAGGAGTCCATTACACATCCAGGTATTCATCCTTCTAGTGCCATCGTTGTGCAGAATTACTGCACTATTAGCACTAGGACTCTTGCTATGGGGTTTAGGAATGTGCAAACACCCTGGCATAGAAACGATTGCTACACCTGGACGATGGAGCCCTTCTGTCGTAGTTTCATTTTATTTTGTTGGATGGTCGGCCAACTGTGGCACAGGTCAGTCCAGTGGGAACTTTTAGTTAGCAGGAGGGAAAAGCTCCAAGTGTCACACATTTGGTTGTAGAATGTCACTCATATGTACAATGATACTATGGGAATGTCAATCTGAAAACTTAGCAGCTATGAGTTTCTCGTTGCTCAAATGGGTGTAATTTCTGATATTTATATGTTTCCCTCGTCTTCATTGCTTGATTTTGCTCGGTGAAAGTGTCACTCATAGTCGTTGAATTTCACTGAAATTATGAAAATGTTACACATGGCACTTGGCAGCTATGCACTCGCCCCGGGAGAAACGCTCCGGCGGCTCACCTCGGCACCTCCCGTCAACACAGGCCGCCTTTTTCACCCCGTCTCAGCTTCTGCCAGCGTCGTCTCTCCTTTGCACTGACCTCTTGGGTTGCCTCCCGCGGGTTAATCAAGATGACACTGGTGGTCTGCAGGTCCTCTGCTTTTCCGGAGCTCGGCTACCATTCCTGACGGCCGTCAACTCCGCCTCCGGGAGCGAGTCTCTGATTTCAGGACATGTTTGGTGGGGTCGGTGTTAGTACTACACCGCAGGATTCTCTTGTATAACCACAGAACCTGCGTTTAGTTAAGTGCCATTTTCCAGATGGCTCTTAGCTCGTTTATTGGGAGTACCATGTGCCGCACTCAAAACATTTGCGATCTGCACTCCTTGCTTAGGGCCGCTTCCAGGTATGGTTGCATTTTTATGCCATCATATGATTTTACAAACGACGGCAGATTTGATCTAAATCCGCCTTTTGCGATAGAGCCACAGTTTTTGTAAGGTGGCCTTTAATTCAGATGGTAAAGTGAAGTTGTCAGCATTGCTTCCAAGTTCACATTTATGTCCTTGGCTGTTGCAATTAAGTATAAAGCCCAGGGGTAATCTTTTTTTTTTTTATCTCCTTCAAAAGAGTTTTCAAGGTACCAGATTTGGCCTGATAGTATTTGAGAAAGGATGCCTTACATTGTAGATCATGCTCTATCAGACCAAACTCAAGTTGCAAGACGGATCGTTGCGTGTACTTAGGCAGATTAAACATTCTTCCGTATGCTATACATTGCAGTTTGTCCAACGCTGACAAGAATTTTCCAGGATGTGCTTGGTGCCCATATGAAATTGTCAGTAGTAGTTTTGCTTTGATTGTTCTCACAATAGCTTCTGATGATGGACTGTGTAAGTGTCTGTGTAGCTTACATATCGAGAATGCTAAGGACGAGGCTTTACCTGTGATCGGTTTTAAATGTAGGTTTCGTATACTAATCTCTGAGAATCAGACACCTATGCAGTTGTATTTTGAGGTATGTACAGTTTTAAGTTTGCCAAGCCTCCAGCTATGTGATGATTTGTTCTTGTAATTCCCGAAGGTCATCACCTTCGTCTTTTGAGCATTTGCCACCAGCTTATTGTCCAACGCACGCTGCATGTCGTTTTTGATGTGGTCCAGGATAACAAGGTCGTATGCATATTGGATAATGGGCAGCCTATAGGGTCCAATCCTTGGCGGTATTGTGTTTGCCTCTTTAAGTGCACTGCCCAAATCAGCTGAATACAGATTGAACAGAATTGGGGCCAAGACACAGCCTTGTTTAAGGCCTTGGCTGTTGGTATTCGGCACATAGCTGTGTTTTCGGTTCCTAACTTAATATGGACCCACGTGTTTGACTAAAGAGAAATAATGGCCTTAAGCAGAGGATTTGGAATGGCACTATTTGTAAGCTTGGCACAAAGTCTGTTCTGATCCACCCAGTCGAAAGCTGCAAAATAGTTGACAAAACATGCAAACAGTAGGGGGTCTGGAATGTTGGAACGAGTGGGTTGCCAGATAGGACAGGACAACTATATTGTCTATGGAATATGAATTTTGTCAGATTCCGGTTTGGTAGAAAGAAATTAAACTCACTCTGTGAGCCCGTTCCTCCAATTCGTGCATTAGAATATTTGCTTATACTTTTGTCTCGATTTCTAATAGTGCAATTAGGCGGTAGTTTGTGGGATCACCACTGTTGCCCTTTTTGTAGATAGGGTACAGAATGGAGTCTCTCCAGGACTGCAGCACCTGGGCATTGGAGAAACATTCCTTATAGAAAGGTGTAAGCAGTTCTGTCCAGAATTCTGGATCGGCTTTGAAGAGGGAGCCTGGTAGCCCAATGGGGTCAGGCACCCCATTTTCTCTGAAAGACTTGATGACTCTGCAGACGTCTGCTTTGGTGATTCTTCTGGTATCCATTCTGATGCAACATACCTGTTTTGCAGACCACAGTAAGGATCAGTTGGCCTTTTTTTTGCATTGGAGCTGTGCCATAACTGTGTTGGTTTTGTCTTTTTTATTCTTTCTGGCAACTGCCCTTAAGATTGGCTTGCTTTTTCATATTTCTGATGTGTACCATGGTGTTTTAGTGTTCCCCTGCTTTTTAGTTAGTGTTCGTTGGTGGGCCCCTTTCCCACTTATATTGCGAGAGTGTGTCGGTTAGTATGCCCCAGTTTAAGTGAAGCTGTTTACGTGTTGGGGGCTCGAAGGGGAGGGGTTGTTGGTAGAAAGAGTGCTTCCACTTGTTGAACCAGGCTAGGAAAACCTTGCCCCATCTAAGTCTCCATATTTGTGCGTTGGTTTCTTCACCCGTCAAGAATCCCAGTATTTTGAACTGGTCAGCGCTAAGATGGTTAAGGTGTAATTGCTTTCCCCGTGGGAGGTGATCACTCTCATAGTATGCTATTATTGTGAAGGCCTTCAAGGACTCCAGTAAGGGCTTACTCACAAAAGTATAGTCTAATGTTGAGATGTCCCTAAAAGTGTGCAAGAGGTTGGAATGAGGACCTTCTGGCGGCAAGGATGCAAGGTTGTATGTTTTTAAGCAGTCTGTCAATTTCCTTGCAAGGGAATCTGTGGGCTTAAGTTCGTTGTCTATTTGTTGTCTGTCCAAGTTGATCATATCGACATCCCCGGTTAATATTACTTCATGAGTTGGAAATTTGCAAAAGAGGTCCCTGAAAGCCTCAATGAAGCCTTAAATTGTAGTCTTTACAAACCTGTGCAGGTCTAAGCAGATGTTAACAGTATTGGGCTCGAACAACTGCGGGAACAACATCTGCCAATTATTACTGCTTGGAACACAGGGCACTCTGAGCTGAGTACAGTTGTTAATGCTTTTACATTTGTTGAGATATAAATAGATAGACCTCCTGAGGGTCTGCCAAAGTGTTTCTCTTTGATGGCTGGTTGTTGGATCTCATAGTACCCTGCTATCTGGAGCAGTGCTGAAGCCCATGTTTCCTGTAAGCAAATCACATCCCGCAGTGCTGAAGCCCATGTTTCCTGTAAGCAAATCACATCCCCAGTGTTTAGAAATACAAGACGTTCTTGTTGATTAAGAATGTGCTTTGACCTTGCGACGTGCTAAAATATTATAGAATGCCCGCTCTTATGTTGCCATGCACTGCGTACTGCATTTTGGGGTGTGCTATAAATAATTTGTGGTCTTGCCAGTCAGTATGGATGCAATCCAGTCCCAATCGTCGTTAATTGATGTCTGTTGTATTGAGACTGCGCGTTTGCCTTTTTGGTTCCTGTTGAGCTTAATGCATATCTGGTTGTCCGTTTGTGGTTTCTGTTTTGTTGTGTTACTCACTCCCTTCGGGTTGCTGGTAGCAGGCGATTTTTTAACAAGTAGTTCCCTCCTTGGGTGCAGAACGTTCATCTATTTCTCTGGTTCTTTTGTTTTTAGTTCAATGCACTACTGCACGAACACTGACTTTTCCCTTAGAACGCCTGCCATGAACCCCGGAGATCTCCAGGTTACTACAGTTGACTATGTTGGAATGATGGGGAAATGTTTCAAATTGATACCTTGACCACTGATTCAAGGCCAGCACTCTCCCCAGCAGCTCCGCCTGTCTGCCGGTCTCCAGCCTCCAGCTCTGTGCCCTCCGTTCAGGGTCCCTGCGCCGCTGTTCCACCCCTGCAGTTCGTCCGTTTTGTCAGAGGTCCCCCACCCCCCCGTCCCTCATCGTTGCCCTCGTGTGCCTGTATTCTGTTCCTGCTCATTTGTATTTTCCTGCTTACTTTAGTTTCTCTGTGTTAGTTTTATTTTCCTGTTTACTTTAGCTTCCCTGTGTGCTGTGCGCTGTTTTCCCGCCGCTGCGGCCCCGCCCCCGATCCGGCCCGCTCCCCGCCCCCTACCTCTGCTCCCACCCCCTCCCCTTCATATGGCGACCGCTGCGCAGGCACGCGGCGCACCTAAGGCAAGCCCGTCCGCGCCTGGATCGCGCCCGGCGCCAAACCCTCTGGCCCCGCGAGCGCCACAACACCCGACGCCAACACCCTCAACGCACTCAACGCAGGCCGATCCTCCACCTGCTTCCAGGCCACCCCGAAGCTCACCCACGGACCCTTCACCTGCCGAAACTGCAGCTACACCAGCCAGCGCACACCTGCCCGTCCTGCTCATCCCACCAAAGCAGACCACAACCATCTCAGATGCATACTACTCAACACCCGCTCAGTCCACAAGCACGCCGTCGAACTCTGGGACCTGCTCGATTCATCCTCCCCGAACGTCGCCTTCCTGACAGAGACCTGGATGAACGCCTCCTCGGCACCCAACATAGCCATAGCCATCCCGGACGTCTATAAGATCACCCGCAGGTACCGAAACAACAAACCAGGAGGAGGAGGAATCGCCATCGTCCACAGGAACACCATCAGAATTTTGACCAACACCGAAGATTCCCTCAGCATGGCCCAACACCTACACTTCCAGATCCACGTCGATCACAACACCACCCTCAGAGGAACCCTCGTCTACAGACCCCCCGGGACCCAGACCACAGTTCAGCGACTCCATCACCGACCTCATCAGCACGCACGCCCTCGCCTCCACAGACTATATCCTCCTCGGAGACCTGAACTTCCACCTCGAGAATGCAAACGACAGCAACTCCACAACCTTGATCGACAACCTCACCAACCTCGGACTCAAACAGCTCGTCACGACACCCACCCACTCCGCCGGACACACCCTCGACCCCATCTTCTCCGCCAACAACCACGTCACCTTCAGCCACACCACCGAACTCCAGTGGACCGACCACCACTGCATCCACTTCTCCTTCGAGAAACACACCGCGCACAACCAACCGCAACGAATCCCACACCGCAGCTGGAACAAAGTCACCGAAGACCAGCTTATCACCACCCTCGCCCGAGGCCCTCCATCCGAGCCCTCTGACACCAACGAAACGGCCCACAACTTCAGACAATGGATCGACGACTGCGCCAACACCCTCACCCCGATCAGGAAACAGGCGCACCGACACGAGAGCCATCTGGTTCAACACCGACCTCCAGACTCCCAAGCAAACCTGCTGAAGACTCGAGAAGCAGTGGCGCCACGACGAGACACCAGACAACCACGCAGCCCTCAAGAACGCCAGATGCAAGCACCACCAACTCATCCGATCCGCCAAAAGGACCTCCTTCAAGGAACGCATCGACAACGCACACAACAGCAAAGAGCTCTTCAACATCGTGAAAGAACTCGCCACCCCCAGCTCCAGCTCAAATGACATCCCGCCGTCGCAAGAACTCTGCGACTCCCTGGCCACCTTCTTCCACCACAAGATCGCAGACATCCACGACAGCTTCGACACCCAGACATCCACGCCGACACCCCCGACTCAACGCCCACCAAACACACCGACCTCCTGCCTCCTGGAACAACGTCAACGACACCATCAAAATCATGAACACCATCCACTCCGGCTCACCTTCCGACCCCTGCCCCCACCACATCTCCAACAAAGCAAGCTCCATCATCGCACCCCAACTCCGGAAGATCAACAGCTCCTTCGAGACCGCTACCTTCCCGGAGAGCTGGAAACACGCCGAGATCAACGCCCTACTCAAGAAACCCAAGGCGGACCCAAAGGACCTCAAGAACTTTCGACCCATCTCCCTGCTCCCGTTCCCGGCGAAAGTCATTGAGAAGACCGCCAACACACAACTGACCCACTTCCTTGAGGAGAACAACATCCTGGACTCCTCCCAATCCAGTTTCGGAAGCAATCACAGCACAGAAACCGCCCTCATCGCCACCACCAAAGACATAAGGGCCCTGCTGGACAACGGCGAAACCGCAGCCCTGATCCTCCTGGACCTCTTGGCCGCATTCGAGACCGTCTGCCACCACACCCTGCGCACACGCCGCAGGGATCCGCGACAAAACCCTGAACTGGATCACCTCCTTCCTCACCGGCAGAACCCAGAGAGTCCGCCCCCCCCCCCATTCCGATCCGAAGCCACCACGATCACCTGCGGCGTACCCCAAGGATCATCCCTCCCCTTTTCAACATCTACATGGCACCTCTCGCCAACATCGTCCAAGCGCACCACCTCAACATCATCTCGTACGCGGACGACACCCAGCTGATCCTCTCCCTCACCAAGGACCCGGCCACCGCCAAATCCAACCTCCACCAGGGAATGAAGGCCGTCACAGAGTGGATGAAGACCAGCCGCCTGAAACTGAACTCTGACAAGACGGAGGTCCTCATCCTCGGCTCCACCCCCTCCACATGGGACGACTCCTGGTGGCCGGCCACGCTGGGAACTGCCCCGACACCCACCAACCACGCTCGCAACCTGGGGTTCATCATGGACTCAACGCTCTCTATGACCCAGCAAGTCAACGCTGTCTCCTCCTCCTGCTTCAACACCCTCCGCATGCTCCGCAAGATCTACAGATGGATCCTCACTGAAACCAGAAGGACAGTCACCCAAGCCCTCGTCAGCAGCAGGTTGGACTACGGCAACGCCCTCTACGCGGGAACGACGGCCAAACTCCAGAAAAGACTTCAACGCATACAAAACGCCTCCGCACGCCTCATCCTCGGAATCCCTCGCCCCAGCCACATCACCGCCCACCTGAGACCTGCACTGGCTCCCGGTCAACAAGAGGATCACCTTCAAGCTCCTCACCCACGCTCACAAAGCACTACACAACGCCGGACCAGCATACCTCAACCAACGACTCACCTTCTACACCCCGAACCGCCAGCTTCGCTCCGCTGCCCTCGCCACCGTCCCACGAATGCGCCGAACGACCACCGGCGGCAGATCATTCTCCCACCTCCCCACCCACCTGCGACAAACCCAGGACCTGCTGACCTTCAGGAGACTTCTCAAGACCTGGCTGTTCGATCAGTAGCTGCTTTCTTCCCCCACCCCCTCTAGCGCCTTGAGACCCTCACGGGTGAGTAGCGCGCTCTACAATTGTTTGATTGAAATTGGGTCCTGATGAATCCTTCGATTGTATATACGTTAGAGAAGAGATCTGTGACAATAGGTGTATCATGCTGGCCCTATTTATATCGTTTCTGCCCCTCGATATGTAAAGTGGGTAAAATATAAGTTTAGATGATGTAGTTTAAGTGTCTCTGTTCAGATGGTCTGCTCCCATCTGGGAGCCCCCCTCTTTTGTGATTGGGGTAGCTGGGATGAGTGTGTGTGCATGGTCCCTGGTATGACTGGTCGATGGTTACGATTTGTTGTTCCTTGTGAAAGAGCAGTATCCGCTGCAAGGTCAGGCCTATTGATAGATAGGTCCTGCTGGTAGTTCATGCCCTATGAGTCGCTGAAAGATTTTTTCAGGAGCAGGTAGTTGAGGAGTGGTCAGTTTTTTGCACTGTGTTCCTCTTTGTCGGTTAGCATTCTTTCGAAGGCTATGGAATATTTTTTCCCGAATCTCTGGTTCCTTTGTAGTAGTCTTTCAAAAATGGGTCTTTTTGAGGTAGCCAATTTTCTTGTATGTACGAGTCTGCAGCGATTGTAGATGCGCTGTTCCCAGTTGGAGCCACCTGACCTTCAGTTGCATTAATGTTATTCTGTGTTGGTATGCCACTGTGATGTCTCGTATTTGCTTGGTCATATGGTGATGGAGAAAGTATTGGTTGCTAAACATCACTATAAGCTTACCGACCAGCTTCCATTACAACATTGTTCATTGTTAATCTGTTACCGCATGATTGTACCAGCTACTTCTCTCACAATATTGGAAAACATTTGTGTTTGTTCAGTTTCATTAGTAGTGCCCTTTTGTTAACCTTTGGGGCAGTTTGTCAGCCAGTCAGTCGAGTTGGATTTTTCTTTAGTCTTTTTTTTTTTTCTTCTTGTGAAGACTGACAGTTGGTGGATTGACTGAAGTTTCAGGGCGTTTCAACTGGCTTTCTGGGCACGCCGACTTATCTTTTTGTGTTTCTGGATGTGAGTTGGGGTGATTCTAGTTTGACGGTCCCAGTGGTCTTCTCTTTCTGTAAGTGTGTTGATGTCTTTACAGGTAGGGTGGGGCCAGTATACTCCCTGTCATTTTTATGTCTTGTTTGTTAAGTTGCTCAATGACTCCCGGGACTATAGTTGACCGCAACTCAGTCTCATTAGATTGGTGGAGTGAGGTCAGTTTTTACTCTAATTATTGATTTTTGTATCCCTGTTTGTTATGGAGTTAGTCAGTGATTGCATAAGGTTAATTTGAAGTTTCAGTTTGTGAGACTGCCAGGTTAGCGCATCTGTAGCTGCTAACAGGGTTGAGTTGATTGACATGAGTATGGTTTCAGCTGTTGTGTTCCATGTGGGTGTGTAACGGGTTGCCAAGTTTGAAGTCCTTAGTTGTGTTTGCTCAATGTCCTTTAGTAGTTTTGCATAGTTTAATAAGAAGCTTACTGAATTCACGTGCTGGTTTACTTTGTCGATACTTGGTGAGGGTCTGAGCGTTGTAGGTGGAAGCAGGCTGTTCTCCATTGGTTTGTCGGCTATGTCCTCGGTAGCCTCCCTTACTGATGAAGTAAATTTGTGCCATAGTCTCAGTGGTCCAGTGATGGAGGGTCGTTGAGGTTGAGTTGATGGCCACAGACTTTGTGAGGGCAGATGTTGACATTGGGTCCACCACTGTGTTCACGGGTTATAAAGTCGAAGAGAGCTCAATGATTGCGTTATCATTACCCTCATGATGCGTCAGAGCCATAATTGGGGGATTCTCTGTGTTGGGAGGGTTAGCTGCTTATTTTATACCAGATATCGCTTGAGATTTATCACCACCCGCTGTGAAGGGAAGATTGGCAGGACCCGGCTTGTTAAGTTTTAAGAGGTACTGTTTGATGGACAGAGTGATCACCTGTAGTTTTTCTTGCATTTATAAGGCTCTACCTGCGGTCTGCATAGTCTGTTGTCCCAATGTGAGGGCTGTTGTGCTGGGACTGGATAGTGATGTGGAGTTGGTTTTCACATGCTTAGTGTTTTCAACTGTCCTTGCAGCCATGCGTCACATAATGAAGACTTCGAGAGACAACTTCCAATTTTCTGCAAAGGTAGACCCTGTTTTTGTCTGTCTTCGAGCCTTCTGAGTTCTTGATGTGTGTAGCGGCCTCCTGATAACAGGCAACAAGACGTTGACTTAGACGCTTACTGTGCAAGTAACAAAGGTTCCAGCAGCGGCCCCCTGTTAGCTCTTGCCCCTGCAGTTCTCCCTCCTTCCTGCAAATGCCCCATCAGGCAATCTGCAGTCAAGCAAATCCAATAATACTGGCTTGAAGGCTAAAGTCCCCGAGTTAATGACGTTGTATGGTGAGCGGCAAATAGATGGTGATTAGAATAGTGCACACAAAACAAAATAATGGGCTACTCAGAGGCAGCGCAGGGCTGGAGGATGCGAGTGTTAAGAAAGGGAGTCGCGAGTGAGGAGAATGACAAACAGGCCCCTGGCGCAAGCCGCACCAGCTTTTTAGCTGGCCACGTCCACGCTCCGAAGGTACTCCTTGAGCTTCGAAGTAGATTTACCTCTACCTTCGCTTGCTGCCTTCTTTCGCCGACCTCCTTGGCTTCCACTTGCTCCTATGAAGGCTGGTCCTCCTTAGACTCCTGCTGGTCAAAAGGTGGAAGGACGGTAGCGGAGTGGTGGCTGCCTGGACTGCGAAAGGGGTCGGAGCCTGGGGGCAGACTCTTGCTGGGTACAGTAGTTTCGATTGATAAAAGGAGAGTGGCAGACGGAAGCAGAAGAGGCGCACCAGGCACGAGCAGTGTGGAATGGGGTGAGAGGGCACGTTGAAGCGGCCGCAACCGCTTGGCCTCGCTACCTCCTGCAGCACCCCATGGAGTCCTGTCGGATCGGGTCGGCTGAACCCCATGGCACCACCCCGTGTCCTACCTCCCTGACCGCTGACCTCCAACCGGCACCTTCCTGTTTCAGTGTTTTCCTTCCTTCTGACAAAGAATCAAAACAGCCTGTGTCAAATTAAACTGAATGTAGATCCCAAAAAAAACACCTATTTAGAATGTACCTATCCAATTAACTGATACTTCTGTAATTCTTTCTATTTTATTAGGTCTCAACTCTCTGATTGAAACATTAGCTCTAAAGCGCTTTGCTGCCCTTGTGTCTATGTCTGTGCTTTATAAATACTCAAAATAAATAAAATAATAAACAGGTTTTCCTTTGGCGTGGTACTGCAAAGAAGAAAATTCCTAGATTCCTGTCAGGACACACAGGATCTTGAGGAAAGAAAGGCACAGGAGCCCATTTGACAACAAAAGACTTTAAAATGAGTTATTCCTCTGCACAGTTCATTTGTTCGTGACACAGAAAACCCTTCTGAAAGAATGTCCTCTGAATATAGATGATTTTCAAAACCAGTGGGTACACTCAAACTCGATCTGAGAACTCCTTCACTCGACCTGCTCTGAAACAAGATTTTTGTAAAACCTGCTAGTGCATTACTAATGAACGAAAATAAGCCACTTACCTGTAACTGCAGTAATCCAGTATTGGTGTCTTTCATAGATTCACATGCTTGATTAATCATTCCCGTCGAAGTGGGAGTCCCATGGTACCATAATCAAGCAGTAATATAAAACTAGAATAGGCTAGAATGGCCCTAGGCCATCAGTTTAATAGCATCTATGCCCTTTTTAAAAAGGGACCAAACTTGAACTATAACCAATCAGCTGCTAGCACCCTGTAGAACGCTCCCAAGAGAGGCCGAGTCCCTCAGATTTTCGAGCACAAGTTGGAGCAATATCCCAGGCCTCTCCGGGGAGGTGGGTGGGTTGCATGTGAATCTATGAAAGATACCAATACTGGATAACAGCAGTTACAGGTAAGTAACTTATTTTCTTATCCAGTATTGGGGTATCTTTCATATATTCACATGCTTGAATCAGAATAGCAAGCAGTATCAAGATAAATGCCAGTACTCTTAGTGGATGGTGGGCAACAATATACATTTACAAGTAATGGATTAAAAGAGCATAAAGCTATAACTACTTCTATCTACTTATGTAAACATGCAAACATAGTCATAATACACATTGAGAGGACAAGCATTTAGTTGTAAAATCTTTTAAAATAGGTGAAACTGAGAAAATGGTTAAGCAGTCACATGTCAATATTAGGAACATTTAACCTTTTGAATATAAAAATATAACGACACCTCTAGTTAAAGAGGCTCACCTTATTGCAATAGATGTCGTAGTACCGCCTGTGCCACAGCTGCGTCACTACGCTGGGTTGATTCCAGGCAGTAGTGCTGTGTAAACGTGTGGGTGCTTTTCCAGGTGGCAGCACGCCAAACCTTCCCCCGTGGAATGCCTGTGAACAGAGCAGCGAAGTGGACCCTGCTCATGTTGAGTGGGCTTTAGCTTTTTCGCCAGAGGTTTGCCCGTCTTGGTATGGCAAAATGAAATGTCTGAGATCCATCTTGCGATGGTTTGTTTGGTTACCGCTGAACCTTGACAACCTTGACCATAGACTACACATAACTGGTCCGTTTTGCGAATGTTTTTAGTTCTTTGCAAATAGAATTTGAGGCATCTTTTAACGTTCAAAGTATGAAGAGCCTGTTCAGCTGGTGTGGCTGGGTAAGGGAAAAAAGTTCGAAGAATGACAGGCTTGTCTGTTCGAGTTTGTTCTAAGAAGCGAAGAATGGGCTCCTGAGTGGTAAAGGCCTGTATCTCACTGACCCTTCTGGTAGATGCGAGTACAAGGAGAAGAGCAACTTTCCATGTGAGAAATTTTAATTCAGTCCGATGGATAGGCTCGAAAGGCTGCTTCATAAACTGTGAAAGGACCACATTAAGATTCCATTCCGGGGGAGGTGGCCGCATCAGAGGGAAGGTTCTGAAGAGTCCTTTCATGAATTGTTTTACGAGTCTTGTGGCGCAGGGAGATAATGTTTGTAAATAACGTCTATACCTTGACATTGAAGCAAGGTGAACATTCACTGAAGAGTAAACTAGGCCTGACTTGACCAGGGAGAGAAGGTAAGGTAAGAAAGGTAAGGTAAGATCTGCTCAGGAGAGGCGTGGTACGGATGTAAGTTGTTCTGCTGACACCAGTGACAAAATCTCCTCCACTTCGACCTGTAAGTCTTGTTGGTGCCTTCCGCTCTAGATTTGGAGAGGATATCCCTGCATTCTTGCATGAGTTTTAAATTCCAAAATTCGTAGAACACAGGAGCCATACGTGCAAGTGAAGAGAGGTTGGATCCGGGTGACATATCTGACCTTTGCTCAGAGTCAGAAGAGACGGTGTTGGTAGGTGAATGGGCTTGGTCTCTGAAAGGAGTAGTAGCTCCTAAAACCAGTGCTGTCTGGACCACTTGGGGGCGATCAAGAGGAGACAACAGTGCTCCGCCTTCATGTTGGTTAGGACTCTGGGAATCAGCGGGATGGTGGGGGGGGGAGGGAAGCATATGCATAAATCCCAGACCAGCGCATCAAAAGGGCATTCACCCACCATCCTGGGAGAGGAAATAGACTGGCGTAAAACTAGCATTTCGCATTGGTTTACGCTGCAGAGAGATCCAGCGCCGGATGAGGAAAAAATGGGAGTAGAATCTGTGTTGTTGGGACCTTCTCTATTGCCGCTTTTGAGAGCATTAGGAGAGCTTCTTTTCGCAATAAGTGAAGACGATGGGGAACGGGCACCCTTTGGCTGAGTAGGTGGTGGTCTTTGTGTAAACTCCAGGGTATGGCAATAGGTGACAAGGTCCAATACCCATCCGTCTGAGGTGATGGCTTGCCAATTAGGGACGAAATAGGATATCTTCACACCAACGGGATGAGAGGATGTCACAGCTGCTACCTGGAGAAGGTCACCGTTTGCGATCAGCATCACGGCTCTGAGAGGGCGGTCGTCTGTGAGGCCCCTTGTTTGGAGAAACCAGCCGTAGAGGATTGCCTATACGATTGTTGCTGGTATCCTGTTCTGTACTGTGGCTGGTATGATTGGTAGGGCTGTGAGTGCTGGCATCTGCCTTTGTATGAGGAGAACCCAAGGCCGCACGCTCCTCTAAAAGGCCCCCAAGCTTTGGAATAAGCTACCATCGCATCTTCCATCCATAGCCGACCACAGATGCTTTCGAAGAGAATTAAAGACTTGGCTCTTTCTCCAGTAAACTGGTTATCACACCTTCTATCTTGCTGAATTCTTGCCTAGCGCCTTGAGACCTCCCCGGTGATATGTGCGCTCAACAAGAACATTTGACATTGACCTTGTGGTATTGAAGGGTACCCAAAGACTTCACCGTGTCTGTCTTGATGGCAAGGACAGCCTCGTCGATGTGCTTGCCAAACAGTATGTCCCCATCGTATGCCAGGTCCAGAATTTTTGATTGAACCTCAGGGCGAAATGAGGTAGCCTTTAGCCACCCTTGGCGTCGTAAAACAGCTGTTCAGCTGCACCGGCCAGTTGACGGAAGCCTGTGGAAGCAATGTCCATGGCACAGTATGATTTCGGACGATGTTTGCTTACCCTCCAGTAAGATTTTCTTTGCTTCGGGTCTTTTGTCTTCAGGAATAAGGTCAATGATATCCCCTATATCAGACCACATCTGGCGGTCATAGCAGCCAAGAATGGCAAGGGAATTGGTTGCTCACACCGTAATTGCGGACATGGTGGAAAATCCTTTCCCTATGGTATCTAGACGGCTCCCTTCCTTGTCCGGTGGAGTGGAAAAAGGGGTAGACGGGTTCTTTGACCTGCTCTGCTCTGCCTGAGAGATTACAGAGTCTGGCTTGGGGTGCCCTGTCAGACATGAGGGAGAGTCCTTGGGTGCTCTGTACTTCTCGTCTATGCATGGAAGGACAACTGGGACAGTGGCCTGGTTTTTCATTATCTTCACTCCCTCCTGCAAAATCTAGTCCACTATTGGTATGAAGCGCACCGATTTTCTGGCCTGTTCCTTGAAATCGTGAAGGAAGCAGTCAGACTGTTTCACTGACATAGGAAGGTGAAATCTGACTGTAGCCCTCTCCATGAGGTTATAGAAACCTACAATATCCTTTGGAGGTGAATCAGCGTGACGAGTTGGAGGTGGAGACGGAGTAGGGATTACATAGCCGTCCCATTCATCCAGAGGTGGATGACTATCCAGAATTACTCCTTCCTCCCTCTCCTTGACCGAGGAAGATGGATCATCTCTGGGTTACGCCGCTACATGGGACTGAGGCGTCATTCTAGGTGTAACTGTAGGAGGAAGGCATGGTGGAGCCTGAGGAGTAGCTTGCGGTGGTGAGTCATCAGGTTGCTTTTTAGGGGGCTGTGCAAAACGCCTACGATAATAGGAAAGCATGGCCTGAAGATCCTGCACCAATGACGTAGGAAGATGTGAAGTGTTCTGCTTCGGTGGGGGGTCGGAATAGTAACCTCTTGGCTCATAGTACCTTGATGGCGGAGTATAATACTGCTAGAAGTATTGCCTCTCTTCATATTCCTCTTCTTCCTCCTGATACTTCACGTTCAGCTCCGAAGGGCTGTGAGCTGAGCCAAAAAGACCATCATCATCAGAGTCCTCAATATCCAGTAAATGGCTCGGAGGCAGAGGTGAAACTTTGCTAGGCGAGGTGATCTCAGGGCGGATAGATGTACTCAAGATCTTGATAATCATCGATGGAGGTATCGATGGGACCACCGTCGATGGAGCAATCGTCGACAGGATCATCGTGGACGGGGCTGTCATCAACGGGAACGTCGCTGGAACCATTGTTGACGATAGAGATGTCGACGGTGTTGTCGTTGATGGAGACATCGACGAGAACCTAGTGGACGGCTGGATCTTCGTCGACAAGATAGAAGCACCGATGGCTGCAGTTGTCTTCGTCTTTGTTGTTGACGAACAAGTTACTTACCTTCGGTAACGATGTATCTGGTAGAGAGAGAGTCTAGCCGCAGATTCCTTAACTTAGAATATCCCCAGGCGTCAGACTGGATCCGGAGAATTTTTTTTGCAGCAGCACCTCTGCGCGCCGGGGGGCGGCGCCGCATGGCTCCGCCCTGACGTCGTCCACGGACCTGACGTCAGCGGAGCCATATAAGACCCTCCCCGCGAGCTGATGTCAGTTTTCTTCGGAGAACCTTTTCAGCACCACAACGCGGAGCCACCACCAAAAGGAGACGATCCAGGTCAGCACGGGGACCCTCTGGAAGAGAGGGAAGAAGACGCTCGACCGAGTCCCAAAGGACAAAAGTAGCCCGTGCAAACATGCAAGACGTGTTCAGAGCACGGATGCCCGAACTAGTGGACGCAAAAATATGGCGGCCACATGTCTCCAACCAACGAGTCTCCCTAGTGGGAGGTAGCAACGGGAAAGGAGAGGAAGGCTGCGAGGCGAAAGCCGCCTGAACTACCCGGCTCTGAGCCCTAGGATGAAGGGACAAACAGACAGGGTCATCTGGAGCCGGACGATGCCGACGTGCGATGGCCCGATCCAAAGGGTCTCCAGAGGAGGGCCGTGCCCACGTGCCAAGAAGGGTGTCAAATAACGACCCGCCAAAGGGCAGCAAGGGCTCCACCTCCACAGCATCCTGGTGGAGGAGATCCAATAATGGATCAGAAGGCAAGGAGACTGAGGGGGGGATGCAGGTGCAAAATAGCTGAAGCCCTGCGAACAGCCCTCGCAAATGCAGCTCTAGCCTCTGTAGCCATTCTAGGTGGTGATAAAAGACCATCTGTAGGGGACGGTTGAAGACTAACGTGCCCCCCAGAAAGGAGAGGCGCCGCAGCCTGAAGCTGAGCAAGAGGCCACTGTCCAAGGGGCAGCAGAGCCGGAGAACGTGGAAACAACCCTGGGTGCTCCGGGTCCTCATCCTCTTCAAACAGAGGAACAACAGGGGCCGGCGCCGGCGTCGACTGACGTCGAGACGGCGTCGTATCGACGTCGACAACCACCAGGTGACTCGGCCTGGCATCTGACTGGTGTCGACTCGCCCGCCGCTGAGACCTGCGGGGAGGAAGGATGTCGACAAGGAGTCGAGCTCCGTGCTGCAGCCGCATCCGGCGTCGGTGCAGGGAGCCCCAAAGGACTATGCTGAGATGAGGTAGAAGGGCAAGACGTCTGACTGGGATGCCCCTCCAGGCTGTGTCCCGACGTCGCAGCGACTCCGGAACCGGAATCAAGGCACTCGGCCGGCGCCGAGGGCGAAGACGCGACCTGAGTCCCTACCCCCTCTGTGGGGCCCGAAGGCGCGCCAGGGAGAGGGGTTGACCCAAAGATGGATTGAAGAGCCTTGAAATAGGCTTCCATCTGGGCCAGAGTCGCCCAAACACCCGGAAAGGGTGGGTATAAGGGGGCAGACTCCTGGGCGCCCGTGCCCAGTAAGCCCCGCCGTCACGTTTATGTGAGGTCGACGACCTCCGTGACTTGTGCTTGCGCTTACCCGCGCCAGGCGAACGACGTCCGCAGGAACGACTCCGTGACCGGACCCGAACAGGAGACCCAACTCGAGATGGAGATCGGGGGCGTGAAGGCGCAGAGCGGGACATCCGGGCGGTCAACAACTTCATCCGGCGCTCCCGCAGTGACTTCGGCTTCATCTGTCAGCAGGCGTCGCACTCCTCGGAGTCGTGGTGCTCTCCTCGGAGTCGTGGTGCTCTCCTAGGCACCACATACAGATCGCGTGTGGATACGTCGCTGACATCTGTCGCGCACAGGTCTCACACGCCTTGAAACCCGAAGGCATCGCACACTGTTCCCGGATGCCGAAGGCGTCGAGAAGGCCTGAAAAGACAGTCCAGAGGAACCGCTTACTCCTGGATCCGCGTTGGGACGCGGAAAAGAAGGAAACTGACGTCAGCGCGCCGGGAGGGTCTTATATGGCTCCGCTGACGTCAGGTTTGTGGACGATGTCAGGGCAAAGCCATGCGGCACCGCCCCCCGGCGCGCGGAGGTGCTGCTGCAAAAAATTCTTCGGATCCAGTCTGACGCCTGGGGATATTCTAAGTAAAGGAATCTGCGGCTAGATGTCTCTATTAGATGGTCTCGATGATGAGATCGTGGTGCTGGTGGTCGTCGACAATCGTGGCGTCGGCGGTGAGGTCATCGTCGATAGAGACCTTGAAGAGAATATGTGACTCATGGAATCAGAAGATGAGCTATGAGGGCGGTCTCTGTCCCAGGCAGAAGGTGAGGATGGGCCAGGTAGAGATGCCTCTGAGCAGAATTGATGTACCTTCTCCTTTTTCTTGGAGCAGTGAGGCTGGTGGGAAGTCTTGAGGGATTTTCTGGACCTCTCTAATAATCCTGCCAGAGATCTAGCCCTTTTTTAAGACCTGCCAGAGGAGTAACTGTGCTCCTCAGAAGACGTCTTCTGAAGCCATAATAGTAGCAGCCGTTCCCGGTCTCTCAGGGTTTTTAAAGAGAAAGTGCAGCAAATTTTGCACTCCTTATCCTCATGCTTTGGACAGAGGTAGGAAATGCAGTTCTTATGTGGATCCTCCTTATGGACTCTCTCCACAGGTCTTGCAGGGACGAAAAAGGCCTTTCTTGTCTGACATATCAGCAATATGTAGAAGAATAAGCTTTGAAATGAGAAAAACTGAGCAGAGCTCAGGAAGACTCCCTTCACACACGACATGCTGTGAAAATCTGTGGGACTCAGCCTCTCTTGGGAGTGTTTTAGAGGGTGCTAGCAGCTCTTTGGTTATAGTTCAAGTTTGGTCCTTTTTTAAAAAGGACATAGATAGGCTACTAAACTGATGGCATAGGGCCATTCCAGCCGATTATAGTTTTATATTACTGCTTGATTATGGTACCGTGGGACTCCCACTTCGACGACAGGGAATGATTCAAGCATGTGAATCTATGAAAGATACCCCAATACTGGATAATCAGAAATTATGGACAACAGGGATTTGCACAATGAAATTAAGATGCATGCCAATTAATTTTCGTGCAATAACATAACAAATAAAAGCACTATTAGTTTTACTTGGGAAATTATTTTCACTGTGGGAGGAGGACTCTGTAATTGAGTTTGGCCCTAATATATGGCCCTCATTTTTAGGTTCTCGAAGTTGGCAACCATACTGGAATGGGAACCAGCGAGGTTTTTTTCTGATAGTTCAGCTGCTTGACTGCCTTCCTGCTGTGAGAGCAGACCTGGCAGAAACATACGGCTTGTGAATTAATCCTCTTACAGATACTAATGTTGGTTGAGGTGGATGTGAAGCCCAGACCAATGAGGCATCGTTGGAAAGGATGGCAGGAGGACGTAAGGAAGCTCCTACCATCCAGGCAAGCACACTGCCAAGTAGCTATGTCCTCTCATGTGGGACAGACAGATGAAATGGGTTTCCTTCCTTTCTGGATGAGGATGCTGGAGTGAGGCGACTTGATCAGAAGCAGCATCAGCATGAAGCTGGCAAGGTCTCACTTAACATCCATTGCCTTCCGGGTAAGCAATCCTCAAACAGACATTTATTAAAAGAAAGCAACCTTTATTAAACGATTAAATAATCTTAAATACTTTACTAAACATTTTATCTTTTTCCTTCGATATTTTAAGACTATTTTTTTGCATTCTTTCTTTTACTGTGCACTGTGAAACAATCTAAGAATGCCTATTAGGGCAGACGTTAAAGAGTATCCACTTCTTAAGCTAAGGGTAAAAAGGTAAAAATATGGGGCAATTGAATCCGTTTTAGTATTTTAAACACGCAAATAAAAGATCCAATACTGGAGAACTGTGCCTTTAAATTTACATATAGGTAATCCTCCAACCCTAGCTCATTTTAACGTAGCATGCAAGATGTAAAAATTCTATAAAGGATTTGACATGGTGAAGAAACATTAGAAGGGATGAGTTTGTCACAGTGTGGCTGGAACCCAAGTTAGGTCACACAATGAAGGGTCACAGAAAGGTTTGTTCTGATATCTGTAACAAACACATACAATCAATATACAGAGTTTTTTTGATTTACTAATGTATTTGGAGATCCATTTCATAAAATATTTATTCAGGTCTGCCAAAACTGTTTTGATTAGGAGGGTACCTGCTTGACAAACACTTGAATAAAACATTTTAATAGGAGTGTCGGGACTTCGTACAGATGTAGAATTTGTATGAACCCAAATAATGATCCACAGACCAACCAGAAGGTTCTGAACACAGAAAGCCTGGGTGAGCCAAGAGGACCATTAGAGCCCTGGAACAGATTGAAATAAACCCTACACTCCCCACCGCCTACTGGGGACTCAGAGCACTTTGAAGCTTCTCTGACCCTACATGCTATGATTAAGGCTCCACACATTGCCCACCTTACACAACAACGTGCTGCATAGGCCACTGAGCCTCTCACTGGAATTAATGTGTCGGAATTAACGGTTCAGGGTTCCCATAAGTCCTAGAAATCCAACATTTTCTAGTGTCATCCCGTTCACTGTTGAGGTGTCTAGATGAATCAACACCAAGGTCTTGCTGCCAAGCCTTGTACTGGGGTGTACTGTGGGCGGAGAGAGTGATAGGGGAGTTTGGGTGTGTAGGTCAAGGTCAACTACCTAAAAGTCACCCATCCAATCAAAATTACTTCATTCCTTATTTGTCGAGCCATCTGTTCCTCTCATTCTGAAAGAGAGGACAAAGTGGCCTATTCCATAACAATGATACTGCATAACAAGATCACTCATTTGAGATTCTGATTAACCCCTCAGCTCATGGCATAGCCGCCTTGCAGGCAGAAGGCTTTCTATCCCAGTCCACTGCTCCTGAATTTATCTGCTTTAAGGAACCACTGCATTCCATCATCTCATGTCCTAAAGTCCAGAAGGCGCCAACCCTCCTCTGATGCCTGAATATTGAAAGCTAATTAGTCAGAACAAAGAACATTAACCACTCACAAAAGGAGACGACACAGAGGAAACAACGAGGAATTGTAATAATCAAAAAGGGGATGTTATTCCGTATTCAATCACTTAATATTTTTCTTTGTGAAAGCACATAGCCACATTAAATTTGCTTTATACAACCATCTACAAACTAGGAAACAGTACCACGTTGTGCAACGCTCACCTACTTACCAAGAAGGGCACTCGACAATTATGAAATTAAAAAGATTATTTGTTTTTATCTACTGAGACAGAAGGGAGAGTGCTATAAGCGCAGTCACATATACATCATCAGCAAGCAAGAAGGAGACCCTCTCTTCAACCCTGGTACCCTAAAGAGGTAAAAAGAGGAGGGGAATGCAGAGGAAGGGAGGGAGATTGTAGAATAGCTCAAGAGAACAAGATTAAATGCATGGCAAGGAGGAAGAAGAGATGTGAATGGAGACATCCCATGGACCAGAGAAGGGAGAGGATACAACAATGGAGGGGACCAAGAAGAAATTAGATATGAGGAAGAGAAGGGACCTCGAGGGTGGGAGAGAGGAAGGATCAGATATACTGGTAAAATTGAGCGACTGAGGCGAAGAAAATGGGGTTAATTATTAACAAGGGACGAGGAGAGGACAGAGTGTGTGTAATGGTCCTGAGTGTGGAGTGTCAAAGGAGGGGAGAGATGAGAAGAAAACAAGACTTGACCTGTGAAAAAGAGGGAGAATGAAGGGCGAGAAAAAAAGGTAAATGTGTTAGAGATAAGGTGTAGTCACCCAAAACAAAAGGAGAAATAGGGAAGGAGGATGAGATGAAAATAAGAAAGCACACGATGGTATGAGTAACAGCTATCACTAGAGTAAGAGTGCGTGAGCAAGACAGAGGAGAGGGAAAGAAATAGGGATGGAGAGAGTGAAAAATATAGAGGGGGAGAAAGGGAAAAATAAAGACAGAAAGGATGGCAGTAGAAGAACGAGAGAGTCAAAGGCAGAGAACTGAAGGGTCAAATGTAGAAATAGATGGTATGACATAGGCAGGGGATGGGAGGGACAGCAACATACCAGGAAGTGGGACAAACACTTTGGAAAAGTGGGGCAGGGCTAGACGTGGGGAAGAGATGGTGTCAGAGAGGGATGCACAGGGATAGATATAGAAAGGTGAAGAGACTAACAAATATAAATCCTTAGCAATAAAACAAATATGTGAAAAGAGTGGCACTTACGACTGGGGAAGTGTTCGACCGGCAGGAGAAGGCACAGTAATAGACAGAAGAGATGAAGTGACAGAGGAAAACGACAGATCTTAATAGGTGATAGCTCTAAACACGGAACATAGGCTACATCTAGGTGGGGTAAGGAAAGCTACAAGCAGGACAATGGCAATCAAGGGACAGACCGATGAAGAGTAGGCTAGATAGGAAAATATAGGTGATCAGAAGTAGGAGCAGGAAGAGTAAGAGTTAGAAACTTAGACAGTAGACCAGAAGGAGAGCTACAGAGAAGAGAAGATTTAACTGCAACATGATAAAAGCAAGGTACAAGCAAATGGAGATAAGAGAGCTCCAAACAGAGGAAGAGACAGGCAGCTTTAAAAAGTAAAAGGGAAGAGTAAGTCTAGAATGAGGGAAAGAAGGATGGTAACCTTTAGGCAGGGTAAGAGGAGGGGCAGGAATAGGAAGAAAAACAGAAGGGACAGACATACACAGAGGAACAGATATAAATAAGGGAAGAGTGATAGGGACAGGAATACACAGAGAAACAAAGCTGGAGACAAGTTTTGTAAGGGCATAAGCGGGTGGTACATGTATACAGTGAGGAACAAAGGAAGGAAGGGCACTTCTAGACTGGGGAAGAAAGAGAGGGATATATTGAGACTGGAAGAAAGGGCGAGATATCTATATTGGGAAGGAAAGGGGTGTACAGATCTACAACAGGAAAGGGACAAAGACAAGGGAGAAGATGACATGCCTAGATGAGGAAAGAGAGGGACAGGTCTACCGTGGGAAAGAAAAAAAATCTAGACCACAAAAATGTGCACAAGTCGAGAAACGTGAGAGCAAGTTAGGTCTACACAAGGCAATAGAGGGGGAAAACTGGTGGGGAATAAAGACGACATGCTGATGCTGGGAAAGAAAAGTATGGGATGGAAAATGCGGAACAGAGAAACGGGTATGGACCAAGAGACATATAGGGCTAGACAGTAGGACAGAAGGAGACAAAAGCTCAGACTGGGGAACTAAGCACGGAATAGTCCTGTTTTAAAAAAAGAAAATGACATATGTCCACTTAGGAAGAGAGATGTCTAGACTGGCGAAGAAACAGTGGCTAGTCTAGTATGGGAAAAGAAGGAACAAAAAGGTCTAGATGATAAAGAGAGGGACACTTCTAGTCCTAGAAGCATAGAAGTGTAGCTACTGTGAAAAGGGAGGACAGCCTGGGAAAGAGCCAGAGAAGCAGGCCTAAAATGTGAGACAAAGATACAGACTGTGAACAAAAGGAAGGGATAAAGTCTAGAGAGGGGAATAGAGGTAAGGACAGGTCTATAGAGTGGAAAAGAGCATGACATATATAGACAAGTGAACGGAGGCACAGGGCTACAATGGGAAAGGGTGGC
Organism: Calotriton arnoldi; assembly: GCA_963921515.1. Taxonomy (NCBI): domain Eukaryota; kingdom Metazoa; phylum Chordata; class Amphibia; order Caudata; family Salamandridae; genus Calotriton; species Calotriton arnoldi. Next base: position 234,126 of record CAWUFW010000187.1, read on the forward strand.
AGAGGTCTAGACAAGGGGAGAGAGGTGTGGGACAGGTTTAAACTGAAGAAGAGAGAAGGACAGGTCTAAACTGGGCAGGAGAAATCTTGATTGGGGAAGAAATGGACAACCGAAGACAGGGAAGGAAAGACTAGTCTACACTGAAACAGAGAGAGAGAGATAGAAGAGGACAGGGATAAACTGGAGAAGAAAGGAAACATTTTGATTGAGATGAGGGTCAGTTGTAGATTGGTAACCGAAGCCAAAGCTCTTGGTGGAGGAAGAATAAAAAGGACAGGTGCAGACTGGTAAGGAAGGGAACAAACACTGTACAGCGAAGATAGGGACAGGTGTAGATTGAGAAAGAAAGGGAGGGGCATGTTTAGCTTGATAACGAGAATAGTGAAAAAATGGATAGCTGTAGACCGGGGAAGAGCGGTACGAACAGGTCTAGAATAGAGTAGACAGGAACAACTATATCTCTGGAAAAAAGGGAGCAGTCTAGACTATGAAAGAAAGAGTAACAGCTCTTTATATTTAGGAAGAAAGGCAGATTCGTATACAGAGGACAGGCACAACTATACTGGAGAACAGAGGGAGGGACATATCTAGACTGGGGAAGGGAGGGACAGATCGAGACTGAGGGAGAGAGAACATATTTATACTGAGGAAGGAAGGGTCACTTTGAGAAAGGGAAAGTGAGGGACTGATCTAAACTGCTGAATTGAGCAGCATGTTTAGGAACAGAAAGAAGGAGCACACACAGAAGCAGAAACTCGACGATATGGCTAAACAGATGTAGGGTATAAGATGTAAAAGGAGAGGTACTGGGAATGTATACCCAAATCTAGGAAGCAAAAAGGTAGACATTGAGAGGTGATGTAGGCAAACAGGAAAAAAGTGAAAAGAATCAATGACACTGGAAATGTACGATAGGAAGAACTTCAAGAAAGCAAAATGAGGGAGTGAATTAGGATAAAAGGAGATAAACCAAAACAAGAAAAAAGGAGCAGGGGGAATGACAAATGCAGCTACGGAGAAAGGAAGAAAAATAGACAATCACAAAAGGGAGCTGGATAATGATGCAAGAATCTGGTAGATTAAGTGAACAGCCAACAAAATGAGAGAAGGGGAAATTAATGAAAGAAAGATCGGAGAGTAGGCAAGAGAAACCGAGGAGACAAACAGATGGAGAGGAGAAGATCATGAGATGGGGCTCAGAAAAAGTAGCAAGCAAAAACTTGTTTTACTCCGACTTATCAGAGGGTCTTACTTACGTTTTGCCTATGGCAGAAAACCTTAACAAACAGACATATATATATATAATGGGTGCATGGAAAAGAAGAGAGAAAGTCCCTGCAGAAGGAGACAACACATTGCAGTCTCACCTGGGACAATTACAGCTCGAGGCATAAAGTCAGAACAGTGGTTTATCCAAACAGTGGAGATGGGGTGAGTGTGCCAGCGAGGAATGTGGCAGAGGAGGGACGGCAGGACACCTCCTCTAACCTCTGCTAAACACTGCTACCCCACTCGTACACACTACAACACCATTTCCTACACAGCAAAGACTGGTAGAAGCAGGCATGCAGCCCCAGTCTGGGCGTCTCTGGACATCCCCCCAATGAACAACACTTTCCAGAACGTGCTCACTTAATTATATCTCACCCAATTGCATCTCCCAATTCCCACCCTTGATTTACCAAGATGGCCTCCTCTCTCAATGCCTGGGTGAGTGCAGACATGCAAGTAGTGGAGGAGGATTTAAGTGATTGCTACAGTAACTAATACTCATTATCTTGACACCCAACCATCAAAGCAGGATTACAAAAAGTCAGCATTTTATCCCCAGTCCTACTTTACTCCTAATTGGCATTTCCGTCTGAAAAGGGCTCTTATGGAGATCAGTCAAGAGACAGCATGGCCACTTCACCTTTCTTCCTTCGAAGGAAGTCCTCAAGGTCCCAAGAGTAGGAGACTTATTAGCGCACATACACAAGCCAGAAAAAGCGCAGACAGCAATATACAAGGACATACATGTGGTCTACCGTACCTCTCGGCTGGCACCCTTCCACCTAGTGGGACGGCAGTGGGAATGCAGTGCAAGGGATGCGTCAATGGTTCTCCTCGGGGCTGAGGTCTCTAGAGATCAGAAGTGTCTTCAATCTCTAAAACAGAATAATGGTGGTATGGGCAGATCCTGTCGAGAGGTACGGGTCAAAGGTAATAGGGGGAAAAGTTTTAAGATTGTACTTGCGCTGTGGATTCAGTGACTAGGTCAGAAATAGTTGATGACCCCCGGCCTGTGTGAGCGATTGTTTCAAGAATGTCCTTCACAGAAAACGTTAATAAAATAACTGCTTCAAGCGAGGCAGGAGTACATAAATTTCACAAACCCTAAGAGAGAACATTGCTCAACAATGGTAACATACAAACTTAGAATGGCATGGAACGTATGAGAGGCAAGGAAAAGACGGACCTGAAAACAAGGCTATGTAGGTTTTTGAATGTTACGTTTCTTATATCTGTAGTAACAACCAAATGCAAGGGACTAAAGACAACCCCCTGAGAAGAGTGGCCCACCTTCCAAGGCCGAAAAGATTCCTATTCTGATTTACACTGTAAAGGTGCTGGATGACATCTGCCTTAGACCACGAAAGTGGACGTATATGCTGCAAGCACATCCCTAAGTAATAGGAAACATTCTCTTTTCCAGAACGACGAATGCATCCTCTCAATGGAGGGAAATGAACCTGCTATTAGCACCAACAAGTAGATTAATGCTAGGTGATCTCCCTCAAGGTATACTAATTAAACTTTCTCATGAGCACCAAACCCAAAGCCCCCACAGTGGTTGAATCTTCTAGCCAGGGCCGGACTGGGAACCAAAACCGGCCCTGGCAAAGTGTTCAGACGCCCCCCCCCGCGGGTTTGGGGGTGCGGCCGAGCTATTTGCCTGGGCCGGTTTCGGACGATTTTGTTACAGGGGCCGATATTGCAGCTATGCTGCAAAAACGGCCCTGTAACAAAAACGCCCCCCCCAGGGGCCCAAAACTGGCCCACCGGGGAAATGCCCGGTGCCCGCTACGGCCAGTCCAGCCCTGCTTCTAGCCCTCCCTAAAGAGTTCATACCACTTCTGTGCCAGCCTGCTAGGTGAGTAAAATCTCTCCCAGTCGCCTATTTTACATACAAATTTGCAATAAGTTCCCCCAGATCAGACATGTCTGTAGCACCCACTTCTAAGGCTAGTGAATATGCTGAAGCATTCAGTTGTGAACGCAGTGGAAACAATTGCTCTGCTACACAGTCAAATAAAATAAAAAAATATATCATTAGCAGAAAGAAAATTTGTGCTCATCATTATTATCCATTGCCAAGCAGATCAAAGAGGGCAGATCAGTGCAAGATATTTAGAAAAACCATGGACTAAGCAAATGAGCTCCATTCAGATTCACCTCGTGTAAATGTAACCCTTCATGAAATGAAAATAAAATTTATAAAGCGCGACAATTACCCGGGGGTATCTAGGCGCTAAGTAAATGAATATCCTAAAACTCAGCATGAATTCGGGCCTGATTGACATACTTTTTATACCACTTTCTAGTCCTGCAAATGCGTGCAAGGTCAAAGAAACAGATATAACTTTGATACGGCTGCAGAAACATATTACCATTTACATAGAAGTGACCATCTCCCCTAGTGATGTGCCATATTGCCCATCAAGGTAGATGAAACTTCTCTGACATGTCACATGGATGCATCTGATCACTGCTACCCAAAAGTGAAAGAATTGACCATTTCGGCATTGCGGCTGACTATTTTGCTCTCAAAAGGTACACCCTTGAAACTGGAACAGAACGACCTAAAGACATGAGGACAGTGCACATTTTGGCAACAATTGGCTGGAGAAGTAATTCAAGACAGATGCATCAGAACTCCTTCGTGGGAGAGACACATCATGACAGGTATGTGCACAGCACGCCTCCGAAGAATGAACAAAAAGAGCCTTTTCACTGTGTGAAGACTGTCCGGTTAATAAGAAGTCAAGGCAGACAACTCTCAAGCAGTCCCTGTTTAATAGTCTCCACCATTACAGACACAGATTCACTGGGAAATCTTATACAACATGGTGGCATCCCATACTACGGATAAAGACTGGCACACTTTGTGGATATTAATCTTTCATTTGAAGAAGTGCTTCCACAAACATGCTGGCATGAGGTTAATTCATATGTGCCTTGGGACCATCGTTGCAGGGTCTGTATTGAAATCTTACGAAGACATTGGTTAAGAAAAGTGAATCATATAGAAGCGCCCCACTACGGAAAGGTACCTTCATCTAGGACGATAAGACTATGAAAATTGGTGTCAGTAGACAGAGTTCACATAAACATGACTTGGTCAGAAGTCCACCTGGAGGCTTAACTCAAATGATAGGTTGCTACACCTCACAGACATTTGTTGGCAGTTGATGCCTCCTTCGGAGTTTGATCAGAAAGTGGTTGGATTTTGGGGTGGATGCCAGTGCCTCCATCTCCCCAGGGTTGTAGACGGCAGTGATGTCAGATCGGCAGTAGCTGGTTACCTTGAGATACACGGTTCTAGGAAAGGTTAAATGATCCATGGAAAAAGGCACTATATTATACTGATGAGTCAGCATGCCTGCTGACTTCAAATGGACAGACAAGTTTAAGACTATCGTGTGAAAATGTGGGAGCCATTCTTCTAATTGGGCCCAGGCTGAACACAGTGGGTGGTAACATCATGCATTTATGCAGCCCATGCACCTTTTTACTGGAGGAAGTCTAGATCAAAGTGTCATGAGATTGGAACTTGGGGTCCCCACTGCATCCTAGGTTGCAGACATGGCTGAGAACTGTGCTTTGTAACAGGACAGTAGGGGAAGGACTTGAACCTTGAGACAGGCTTGGAAATAAGTAGCTCCTGATTGGACTTAAATGTAAGATAGGAGGGTACCTGCACTTAGACTACCCAGTGACAGGATGGGCTGTCATTCTGTGCCAGTTTCATTTATTAGACATTGTTTAGGCCTTGGACGCCATAGCTCCACCAGGAAATCAATCTATTTAAAAATCAACACACTCTCACTCTTAGTCTTAGTCTTTTCCCTCGTTATATGCTCCAGGATTACCAAAGGTCAGTACTGATCTGTTGCTAGCCTGATTGGGGTGGTACAATGGATCTGATCATTCCTTGAAGCACTAGGGATTCTGTGAATCCCTCACCAGAGCATTATATGAGCTATATCTTAAAGCAGAGTACACATCTGTGATCCGCTCTGACCATGAGGTAACACAAGGCTGTAATCCCCTTCCAGAAGTAGTGTAGAAAACGCATATCATTTCAATGATGCCACATGTATGTAATCCTGGCTAAAGGAGTGGCACCTTCGTGTGGCAGGATAAAATCATTCACAGGCTCATGTCAGTTTGTGAACCCTCCTTCACAAAGCTGGTTTGGTTTGTGATCTAACCTAAAGGTGTGGTTGTATGCTAGTAATCTCTGCCACCACAGACAAAATCTAGCAGATCAACTCCCACCCTTTCAGTAGACGGATTTTATGATCAAGTTCAAGGGGTGTTAAATGGCAGTCATCTGCTTTCTACCACAAGGTGGTTAAATTCTGATCACTGTGAAAAACCTCATCACGATTGCTTACTCCCACTTCTGCGCGTCTTTACTGCACACAGAATGACCATAAGTCACAAAAAAGGCAAACAAGTGGGAAAGGATCAGAAAATATTTCAGCACAAGCATGATCTACCTATCTTGTGGGAGATGCACTTGTTGGGTGACAGCTTCAAAAGCACCTAATTTCATCATAAACAAAATGGCCAGAAACTGTAGAGGCAGCACAAGAAAGCATCAACTCACTTTTGTTTCGCTTATAGGGAAACGGATGGCCACGTCAAAGCCCAACTAAAACCAAAACATTGTGTCCTTGTCAACTGAAGTCTATCTTCCCCCATGTCTCGAAAACCTAAACTTCAGGAGCGCAGTTTTTCTCCAGTGGTTTTGCAGGTTCACTCACTTCTCTGTGAGTGATGACTCTTACCCGGTCAGTTGTTCTCTAAAGAGTGAGTTTACAGGAAAGAAGTATCCACAGTCCCAAGTTCAGAAAAGCGTAGATGGCAGTCAAGCTTATTATGCAGTTACAGTCCCTGGTGGTCAAGCAATTCAAGAGGTTGCTCATAATGTAGGTAGCAGGGACAGTACGAAGACTAGGTGGTATGATTCATTTTGTGCATACGCATTGAGTAGATTCCCTCGTAATCTCTTGTGCACAATGATGAAAGGCGGCTGATGAGGATGTGGACCACTGTCCATTAGGGAGCCTGAAGTAGCGGAGGGCTCTCTCTACCCTAAACGTAAGCAGTGAGGAGCCAGAAAGTCACACATGAGGTAATTAAATATTCTAAAAATAAAATGACTACAAGATGGCTACTGATGTAAAACTGTTAAGAACAGCAGAAGTAGAACAACTGAAGGTGAATGAAAGGAGGAGTGTCTGATGGGTGCTCATATCACAATGCTCTGCAGCGATCTTTTAGAACTGATGTGAGAAGGCATCTCTCATGAGGATAACTTGACTTATAACCAGAACACAATGAACCTGCTTGCAAGAGGCCTCCCTCCCAGTGCCAATGACCTAATAAACAGGGTAAACCCGTTCACTCGCCCAGGGCACCTGTTCAGAGTACCAAAAGTCATCCCTCAAACCAGTTATTCACTTGCAAACAATAGATGCCAACCTACACCATACAATATAACTTGCAGACCTATAATCAATGCCAGGTGACATTCTTACCCCAAAGAGTCAACGTTCACAATCTAATCAGTATGGGATGACATCAAGTAACCCATATGAAACACCACTACCAAAGTCTAGTAAGTTAAAACCAACAAGGGTTGTCACAGGGCATGGAGGATAACCCTCACAGCTCAAATGAATGTATAAGCAGTGTAAAGTAATGGAGCACTCGCATGCAGAAGGACACTGCTCACCCGTTCGTTGCCGCATCAGTCTGCAAGCCCTATTTTAGGTTCTGCCAGTGGCACCAGGCAGTTGAATGCTACCGTCAGGCCATACTGCTGATGGAAACAGAAATAGGAGAATCCACAAAAAGGAGTTAATAAGGCGGTCTCCCACAGTGGACTGCCTTCCTGGTGCAGGCTGACACCCCTGCCAATAATCACCCCATGTCAGATTTGCCTTTGTGTTTTTATTCCTCGGGCAGAAAGAAATCCTAAACTTCAGTCTCTTCTGTCAGCTTAAATCACACTAGGGACACGGAGGGCTGTGAGGCATCCCAAGTGCCACTATTACTAGACAAGTTAAAATGGGAAAACAACACAGTGGAGGGGTAAAGGGTGGCTCCCAGCACCACCCCAGTGGTTGACCGTTTGGCACTGCAAATTGAGACTGCTTTTCCTCATTCTTAGTGGTCAATCATGTCAATTCTGACACAAAATGGCAATTCACACATCATTGTTACAGAGGACTGGTGGTGGGAAAGCATTGCCCTTCTCCATTCTATTTTTATGATGAAAGAGGACATAAATGTAGTACACATCCATATGGAACACCTGTACCCTTCAACCACCATCAGTACTGGGTAAATGATGCAAACAGAGAGACAAAAAAATGAAGACTCAACAAAAACATGTGAAAAGAACTTTGGCTTTACAAAAAGAACAAACATAAAAGAGGGGGCTGTCTGCCCACCCCCTGGAGAAGACGAACTGCTCCTCCTCACCAGGAGGGAGAGGAGAGGCCCACATGCTGAGATATCATGCTACTGTCCCCCTACGATCACTCCCACTTACCAGAGACAGTTTGCACTCCAGGAGGAAAAAGCACAGTACTATCTTTCACATGAAGCCTTTGTGCGATTCAGTACAGAAAAGAAGAAAAACACAAATATACATGAACAGCGATCATTCTTAAGAAACCCAGAAGGAGAAGCCACTTCTGGGGAAGATGCGTCTCTGTGGCAGACGTTCCTGCATAAAGTGCGCTCTCCCAGCATAAGGGCTTCCGGAGCCCTGGCTCAGGGTCCCAACCACACAAAACTTTATCAACAACAAAAAAAGTAGTAGAAACGAGTCCGGTTTTTAATCCAACGGAGCTGGGAGTGGAGCAGGTCCCTCTCACCACTCTGCCCCCACGGGGCATTCGTCCCTGTCCCTCATGAGCAATCGCAGATCGCTGACTTCCAGTCGCTTGCTTTGTTTTGTTTCATTGGTTTTTGTTTCTTTCCAAGTGTTTTTTTTTTTACGGTTCTCTGTGACAAAAAAATGTTAAGCAAGTTTTTAAAAATAGGAAACAAAACAACCCAACAAAATCCTAAAAATCGGGTGTTGACAACGACACAGTGAGCACTGTTTGGAGTCCATAGGATCCGGAGTGGAAGCTCAGCCGAGTTAGGCTTGTGACTTATCTCCTTGCTGTCGGCTCGGATGGTGCGTTAAATCGGTGTGGGGGTGTACGGAGGGCCACTTGCGATGCGTAGGGCCCAGAACAGGACTGCACCTCAAGTGCATGCCTCATCATCCGTGTCGTCGATTAGCACCTTGGTGTCTCGCGCCTTACCCCTGGCAGAGAGAAGGAAAAAGAGGACAAGTCAGATATAAATAGGAGTGTTAATGAACAACACCCATAGGGTGCTGGAAGGGTGGATGACGGAAGCACACTAAACAGTATTATAAGGTCTGCAAAGGTGAGGCAGTCCAATTCCGAATAATAAACTGAATGGAACTGAAACATTGCTCTCTCTCAAATATCTACTCTATTAGATCTTGCACTGCTTCACGAAAAGGCATGTACAGAATAAATATCAGATGGTGACACAAACATAGAATGTAAGGTAAGAGCCTCCCCTTAGAGCTACAATGATGAAATCTTTAATAATTGGTACGGGCGTGAAGGCCTAGATCTGCAGTTTCGTGCCATATTCATTTTGAGATTGTCTCACCATTGGCCCCATGATCAAGATGTCAGATCCTGCCTTGATCTACACTGGTATGCTTTTTAATGCTTGGAAGGATACTCCCTCTAAGATCTATGTTGAAGTGTCTTGAAAAATTACTCCTCTCTAATAATCCTTCTACACTTAGTTGAAAAAGGCTCTCTTCTGTTAAAAAATGGCATGCCTTTTCCTACTTTGTCAATAGAGAACAAGGCAAGGCAAGAAGCTTTTACACTGTAGAAATATCAAATGCAGGACAATTTCATAGGAGGGAAAAGGTTTCTTACCTGTAAAGGTAGTAGTTTTGCAGCTTAAGGCTATGCTAAATTCAGATGCTGTTCATTATTTCCCCATCTTGTGTTGACTTCAGAAAAGCACAGAAGTAAATGATTTTTGGCCTTTGACCAAAGAAGAAGTACATATGACTTGGGATGAAGTCAACTTAAAGCACACAATGCAAACACCATCTTTAGCTTCTATTTTATGCCATAGTGCTTGAATGCATTGTCCTGATAAGGTCCTTAGCTGAAAGACATAGCAGTATCATAAGTCACGCAGTGTTTACGAGTAGATGATGCTCGCTACTGCCAATATTGAACCTCCGATATCCAAATTTAAAAAGTCTCTCCTGAATAAGTGGTACAGCACCTAGTGAAGAAGTCTCTGCTCCACAAAAGACACAGAACTGTCCCCCAATTAAGAATTTCGGCTCACAAAAAGGTATGGGTTAGAAGTAGGATTCAGCACCATGAACAAAACGACATTCAAATCCCAATCAGGAAGCAGGCACCTCACAGACGAAAACAGAAGAGAGGTCAATCATAGTGTCTTTTTAAATAAGCATAAGACAATGAGAGGCACTTGTCTGAAGATATTCTGCAAGCCACTTCAAATTAATCATAGCTCTTGCGAAAATCTACCTTGATATCTGATTTCAACAGGAAAGAAGGAAGACAACAATAATGGAAGGTAGGAACGAGGTGGGGGTGGCCTCGATATCAAGAAACAAGGAGCAAACCTCTAGCCCCTTACTTAAATATTGTGCTTGGATTGCCACTTTCCTGGCAGTCATCAACAATTAATTCTACATCTGTTTGGGGCAGGTGGACATACTTGTAAGATGGTTTATTGGGAACCTGACTTCTGAGCATGGAGACTTAATTGAGGGGTTAAGTATTCTCCCATAATTCAGGGACAGGAAGCTGGGTCCCTGAGGAAGGGACAGAATCATGCCCTTGGCCTGGGTAAGAGGTCAGAAAACCAGACCACTTGTGTACAGGAGGAGGATACCAGTATAAGATGGTGATCCCTGCTGGGGTTGGATTTCCAATAACACCTTCTAAATAATTGTGAGCGAAGAAAAGCTTGAGAATTCCAATATGGATCTTTTCAATTGCAAGACATACAGAGGTGACTTAAGGACAATCTCTCTGATGGACTGAAAGATACAGCCAAGCCCTTGTGGGGTCCAATATAGCCCAAATATGCTGTAGAATCAGAAGGATGTCAGTAAGGACTTTGGTAGGTAAATTTAATAAGCATGTATCTTGGTCAACTCTTCCATTTCCAACCCACCAAAAAAACCTCTAATGGAGTCTCTCTCAGAGTAGCAAATCCATTGAGTTGCTCATTCAGGCCTCTTAAGAGTTGTTGTGAAAAAAGAGAAAAACGTCAAAACAATACAAGGTCTGAGCAGTTCCCTCCTGAAAAGTAATTGGGCACTTACTGCTAGTAGCAGTAAAAGAAATAATAGGACCAGTGGTACAAGTGATATATAATCAAAAGTACCGTCTACTATACATTTTAAGGATATTGAAGCCACCAGGGAGTTCTGTGACCAAGGCTGAGTTCCTCAACAAATTCATGGAACGTACAGCAGAGGGTGAATTCCACTAACTATAGTAAATGGTCCTGCTATCCTTCCATCGAAGGCTTAAAGTTTTGGCCAATTTCTCCTTTGTAGGAGTATTTGGCTGCAGATACGAATAATAAATGTGGAATCTGTGGTGTGAAATTAAACACAACAATATGCAAAGAGCAATTTGTTGTTAAGTCACTTACAAAAAACTGTGGTAGTTCAGAGTGTGTGGTAATAGGCAGAGACAATCCTGTTTTTGAGTAATGAACCATAGCGGTGAAAAAATAAACAGGCTACCATGAATCCTTACTTCCAATGACTGCTCATGTTTAAGTACGCATGGTAGTAATGGTGCTAGTCACATACATAAAAGGCACACTTGTGGTAGTGTTTAAGAATGCTAAAGTAAGGTTAGAAAATGTCCATGTCCCATCCTTCTACTGACTAAAATTTAGTACAGTTATGTGATTACTTAAACAGAAGTAGAAGAAATAGGACTGAAAGAGATAGCCCTCCTGATGATAAGATGCTTTTTTATACCAAAACGCCTTGCCAAATTTGCTGGTAGATGAATTTGGACACTGACTCATATCCTCCAGAAGCTGAAAGTTGTTACACGTTACCACTCTGCTCGTAGTACTGAACACCATAGGTGCCTGGAGTGGGTGGCAAGACGCAAACCCCGCAGGCAATCTGTCATGGTTTTTAGAACAGCGTCAATACAAATGGTTCATTTTAATGCTGCCCAAATGAGTAAAGTGACTAAAAGCTGGTTGATATATGCGAGCTTCAAAGTATCAGAGAGCTGTACTAAAGGCACAGCTTAAGAGTGCCATGGGGTAGGTGGAAGAATACCATAAGATTCATAATAGGATTCCTAGGCTTTTTGACAAATTTTAGCTTGGAAAATAAATTGACTGGCTTAAATGAGAACAGGAATCAGTTTATTCAAGGGGATAGATATTCATACCGATGATCAACCTGTCCTAGTTTAACCAGTTTTTGCATGATCACAACAGATATCCCAAACTCCAACAGCCCTTCTGCAAGCTAAAATCTAAGCTTAAAGTCACTAGGAGCTCAGTGGTGGATCTCTATACACATATGTAGATAACATGCAGCTCCGCCTGAGACTGTTATCAAGGGCTAACGCCCTCCAATTATGGGACTGTGTCTGTGCCATGGAGGAAGGATTGACCCTTTTTTAAAAATTAAACTTAACTTCTACTAACACGGAGATTCTAGTGCTCCCTTCATCAGCAGCAGCAGATACTGCTTAATCCCGACTTTCAACCATTTTTCTCTTTGTTTATTTATTCTAAACAGCAGTGCATTCTTTATGTGTTAATTTTGCCTCCACACTCAAACCACTTTGCTGAACTTGCACAATCGTCTTTTTCAGCTGAATTTACTCCACCATAATAGGCCTTTTGTTTCTGCTACTGATTCCATTCCATCATCTAAGCGCTGGTGATTTGCAAGCTTTTGTGGATTTTCCTGCCTCCACTTTGACTCTTTTGAGATCAGTGTTTACTGCTGCTACACATGAGGTGATGGTTCTAGAAAGTGATCACATCACAGCTATACTGATTTTGTTTGCACAAACTCTCTGTGCACTTCCAGTCTCAGGTGATTTTGGGTTCTTTACTTTTAGGGCTTTCACTTGAAAGAACTTGGATTACCTGTCAGGAACACTCCTGATGCTACTCAGTCTATGTTAACATTGAGTTAACTGAGGGTGCAACTTTAAAGTCCAAGGTTGAAACGTGCTCCCTTGAGGCACTCTACTTTGCAGCTCCACAACCGTTAACACCCCTTCCCCACTTGGGTTCCCAACCTCTGTTCTTGAACATATTGCTGAAAATGTGCTAATTCAAATTAGTGTTACTAAATAGCTGAATGGCTATGTATGCTTAAAAATGACTGTATAATATTGATCTAATCTAGCACATTAATAGTTGTTTTGATTGTGTTAATAATGTGACGTTTAATATTACTAAATGATCCTATATGAGTGTTTTTTTTAAATTGCCCATTTGCCCTTCAGGGCACGCTTTATAGAATGTGCAAACAAATAAAATGGCAGACAATGCTAAAGAATATATACAGGATTCAATGGACTCTATGGTGATTAACAGCATCAATACCCCTTTCAAGAGTTTAGTGGCAAAACCTAAACCTGGACCAATGGCAAGAATAGGCTCATTGTAGTGAGAATGTCAACATTTTCCAAGGAATGGTTGGGATTTCCAGTGGCCAGGTGATATGGGTTTAATGCTGTGAAATATTTTAATAATGTGGAAGAGTGTTGTACCAGGCCTACCTCTTTACACAAGGAAACACCCCTGCCTACTGTCTGGAAGGAGGGGATGTTGGCCTCCAACCAACTACAAGTGATATAAGAAACAAACCTTTGTTTCTCCATATGGGTGCCACCAAGCAAATACCCTGGATCTTGCATAGCTTGAGATCCATATTTTGAAAATGAGTGGAACAGGGTAGAAGTAGATATATAGATAGAACACAGCGCACACTTCTCCGCAAGAGATACTCTGAAAAGTTCCATATCATACACATTTCTGGATCCAGCAGAAAGAAATGGCAGCCCTCAACAGAGCTCATCTATTCACCACTTCAAGTCTTGTTAAAATTGCCAGGAAATGGGCATCATGGAGTTCAAATGTTATTTGCCTGGTTCCAGAGTGGCACCACATATGAACGAAAACTAAAAGTACAAATTAGTTATTACGTCTAGAGACCTCTGTAACTATCAAGCCATTTGCAATGGTTAGAGTCGAAGTTTCAAGCAATGCCCTCCAAGGATTGCAGTGCTCCAGTGGCTTGGTTGAGTGCCCAAGCTCTGTATTGTGAGGGCCCTTGTAAACCACCCAGCAGGGAGCACTTTGCATTGATAATACACTGAACTCTAGCAAGGATCAAGAATTTGTGAAGCAGCTCACAAATAAAAGCATGTAGAAATAGACATTTATTGTGCAGAGCCAGTCTCCAGCCTGAGACCTGAATCTGTGCTTAGATTGTGCTTTTTGGACCTTTTTGGGAGTGGCGTTATAGTGACAAGCTCCACACAGCCACCTATTCTTAGGACCAACTGTAAATTATCTGGTGTAGAGCCTCGATTTAATTCCTTTGGGAGCACCACAGTCGTAGTCTCAAAAAAGATACTTCTTTCTGGTGGATACTCTAGCAACAGGCTGATTCCTCAACTTTCGAATATCCCAATTGCCAAACTGGATCCAGAAACTTTCAATAGCTCTTCTGAGGTGGTAGGGGTCCTGGCTCCTTGTTGGACATCACTGGAGCCATTAAGCATCCTCCCCTGCACCCTGATGTTAGTTACCCATCCATTTTTTTAAGCCCCATGAGATGAATAGGATGAGAGAAATCTCAATTTGAGAAGATGCCACAGCAATAATGCTTAGCAAAGGTGTGGAGGAATGACCATGTTGCAGCTGCTACAGATCTCAGCCACGGGGGCTTCCCTTAGCAAAGCTGATGTTGACGTATTCACCCTGGTGGAATGGGATAGTACCCACCGTTGCTTCCTTATGTGCAAAGGAATAGCACATCTTAATGCACAAGATAATCTACTGGGATAAAGTCATCTTCTTGACTGCATTGCCCTTCCTGGGATTACGTGAAGAGCTGGTTATTAGACCTAATCCCCTTTGTATGGTCTGTGGTTGAAGCTTACCAGCCCTCTGGGGGTCCAGCCTGAGAAACCTCTCCTCCTCCTTGGTAGAATGTGGTAGGATATAAAAAGAAAGGAGGCCTCTTGGTATCCTCTTGCACCACTTCCGAGTAAATTTGCCACTTGTGATCGGCAAAATGATACCAACTCAGGTTGTCAAACCTGACATGAAACGACACCGCAAGATGGTTGGCAATTAGCTCAATCTAAAGATGGTGCACTCAAGTCCAAAGTCTCAGCTCTTCCTGACAGAGAAGATGGGGCCACCTCTCCCTGTTTGTAGACATACCACATCAAGGCTGTATTGTCTGCCAAGATCTGGACAGACTGACTGCGAATGGAAGGGCACTCAGGGAAGATCTTGAGTGCAAGTCGAATCACACTCAGTTTGAGAAGGTTGATGTTAAGAACATGTATTTTGGAGATCAGAGGCTTCTGAACTCCACCAGGTGTGCGCCCTACTTTAGAGTGGAGGCATCCATCACAGTCATGGCAACGACTGGTGGAAGGTAGAAGGACATCCACTGTAGTAGGTTCTTCTCCACTGATCACCAAGCCTGATCTGCTGCAGCGTCCAGAAGATTAGCATGGTGCAGCACAGATCTCATGCAGTGGCGGCTGGCATCTATGGGGAGGGGAGGCTTTTAGGCAGCGTGCAAATATATATATTTTTTTTAAAACTTACCTTAACCAATGTCCTCCGACGTCCTCCACTCCGGACCTCTTTTTAACTGGACCTCTTCTCAACCGAATGCTGCAGTGTGGGCACCAATCCTGGCACTGCTCATGCTGTGAGAGCAGCGCCCTGATTGGAGGGAGCGGCCTCACTCACTGCTGCCAAGGACACTGGAGCCCTGCACTTACTCTGACCCAGCTGTCTTAAGACAGCTGGGTCAGAGGTTTCAAATTGCACGTCTGGCTGGCCGTCGCAAGACGACCGGCCAAAAAGACATGCACACTTTGAAAAGTGCAAACAGTCCACACTCCTCCCTGCTGCTGTCATTCAGCAGTGGACCCGCCAGAGGATGAGAAAATAAAATGGTAATGTATTACCATTTTATTTTTCATCTTTGGGGGGTAACTTAAGTGGGGTGCTCCTCTGCTCTAACGGAGGAGCCGCCCCTGATCTAACGGGTGCTGGAAACACTGAATGCCGAGGCATCACGGGAGAGCCCTCATGAGCCAGTGTGCATGCGTGACCAGGAGGATGCAGGAAGCCAACACACCTAGCAGGCAGGGCCATCAAGACTGGAATCAGATCTCCTACCCTAAATGCTGAAGCATGACCTGAAGCACAAGTTACTAACTTGTGTAACGATATATCTGTAAGAGACAGTAGTTAGTGACAGATTCCTTACCTTAGAATATCCCCAGGCGTCAGGCTGGATCCGGAAAGTTTTGCGTAGCAGTACCCTTGCGCGTCGGTAGGCGGCGTCGTGCGGCTCCGCGTCCGTCGTCGGCGTCGTGATCGCCGGGATGACGTCGCGGGCAGTACTTAGGCGCCGCCCCTGCGCGCTGACGTCAGTTCTGTACACGACTTTCCGCGCCAGGAACGCAGAGCCATGCAAGAAGCTGACACAGGTGTCTGAAAAATACTAGGGCCCTGAAAGGGATGTCCTTAACCCTAGAAATCAGTTCGCAGAACGGGGAGGATGGGTGGGGCGGTAAGGAATCTGTCACTAACTACTGTCTCTTACAGATATATCGTTACACAAGTTAGTAACTTGTGCATCTGAAAGAGACACGTTAGAGACAGATTCCTTACCTTAGAATAGATACCCCAGCAATACCAACCCCGGTGGTGGGTCTGCGAACAAAGATCAG
Source organism: Calotriton arnoldi (assembly GCA_963921515.1). Taxonomy (NCBI): domain Eukaryota; kingdom Metazoa; phylum Chordata; class Amphibia; order Caudata; family Salamandridae; genus Calotriton; species Calotriton arnoldi. Next base: position 250,487 of record CAWUFW010000187.1, read on the forward strand.
ACAAGGAAGTCCTGGAGGACAGAACGGCCAAAGAAGCCGTCCCTCCGGACCTGACTGTCAAGGCAGTAATGCTTAGTAAACGTGTGCAGCGAGGCCCACGTAGCTGCCTGACAGATAACCGGCAGCGGAACACCGCGGCCCAAGGCCGTGGTAGCAGCCGTTGCCCTGGTGGAATGGGCACGCAGCCCAACAGGAGGCTCCTTCTTGGCCAAAGAATAGCAGGTCTTGATGCACAAGGTAACCCAGCGGGAGATGGTCCTCTTGTGCACCGCCCGACCTTTTTTGGCGCCCACGTAGCCAACAAAGAGCTGGTCATCCACCCGGAAGTGTTTTGTGCGGTCGATATAGAAGGAGAGCGCACGTTTTGGGTCCAGACGGTGGAGCCTCTCTTCCTCTCTGGAAGGATGCGGAGGCGGAAAGAAGGTGGGCAAAGTGATGGTCTGCCCAATGTGGAAAGCAGTAACCACCTTTGGCAAGAAGGACGGACGCGTCCGAAGAACAACCTTGTCTGGATGAACAGACAGAAAGGGAGGTTTGCAAGATAGAGCCTGGAGCTCACTCACCCGCCGAGCGGAGGTGATGGCCACCAGAAAGGCTGTCTTCAGAGTCAGAAGACGAAGAGGACAGTTATGCAGAGGCTCAAAGGGAGCGCACATTAAAAAGGTAAGAACCAAGTTCAAGTCCCACTGAGGCATTACAAACGGAACAGGAGGGAAGAGGTGAGTAATGCCTTTTAAGAACCTGTTAACAACAGGGGACTTGAACAGGGAGGGCTGATCAGGGAGCCTGAGGAAGGCCGAGATAGCACAAAGATAACCCTTGATGGTACCCAGGGCAGAACCCTGTTGGGCCAGAGAGAGAAGGAACAGAAGGACCTCAGAAAGAGGGGCAGAAAGGGGATCCACAGCCTTTGCTGTGCACCATGCCACAAATTTGTTCCACCTGCAGGCGTATACCACCTTAGTGGAGGGACGCCTGGCTGCCAGAATCACATCACAAACTTCGGGAGGCAAGTCGAAAGGAATCAACTGCCGCCGCTCAATCTCCACGCAAGCAGGTGTAGACTGGACAGGTTCGGGTGGAGGACCGTCCCCTGCTGCTGCGACAGAAGATCCTCCCGAAGAGGCAGACGGATCGGGGGATCTATGCTCATATTGAGTAGCTCGGGATACCAAACTCTTCGAGCCCAGTCCGGAGCCACAAGAATGACTTGGGCCCGGTCGTGCCGAATCGTCTTCAACACTCTGGGTAGAAGTGGTATAGGCGGAAAGGCGTACAACAGACCGCAACTCCACTCGCGACGAAAAGCGTCGCCGAGCGAGTGCCGCCTTGGAAATTCCAACGCGCAGAACTGATGACATTGCGCGTTCTCTTCGGTGGCGAATAGACCTAACCAAGGCTCTCCCCACTGTAGAAAGAGTCCTTGCGCCACTTCCGAGTGAAGACGCCATTCGTGATCCATCATGCACCTGCGGCTGAGTTCGTCCGCCCTGGCGTTCAGAGAACCTGCCAGGTGTTGAACCATCAGGAACATGCCCTGATGTTCCAGCCATGTCCAGAGGCGCAGAGCCTCCTGACAAAGGGTCCAAGACCCCACCCCGCCCTGTTTGTTGCAGTACCACATGGCGGTGGTGTTGTCTGTGAACACCTGCACTACCTTCCCTTTGACAGAGGGAAGGAATGCCTTGAGTGCAAGCCGGATCGCCCGGAGCTCCAGAAGGTTGATATGGAGCCGGGACTCCGCCGGAGACCAGAGGCCTCTGATCTCCGCCTCTCCCATGTGACCGCCCCATCCCAGAAGGGACGCGTCCGTCACAACTGTATGCTCTGGCTGGGGAAGGGAGAGGGATCTGCCCATGACCCATTGCCGGTTCGAGAGCCACCACTGCAACTGTTTTGCAGTCCCCTCCGAGATCTGGACGTGATCGGACAGGTTGCCCTGGTGCTGCGCCCACTGGAACTTCAGGTCCCACTGCAGAGCCCGCATATGCCATCTGGCATGATTGACCAGCAGGATGCAGGAGGCCATGAGGCCCAGCAGCCTCAGGGTCATCCGTACCGAAACCCAGGATAAAGGCCGAAAGATCGGAATCATAGCCTGAATATCCCGGACTCGCCGTTCGGGAGGATAGGCCCGAAACTGCGTCGTGTCCAGAACTGCTCCGATGAAAAGGAGCTGTGGAGAAGGAATCAGATGCGACTTCGGCACATTGATGGAGAACCCCAGCGAGTGCAGGAGTTCGGCCGTAGTCTGGAGGTGGGAGACGACTGCCTGGGACGAGCCCGCCTTCAGCAGCCAGTCGTCGAGGTAGGGGAAGACTGAAACCCCTGCCCGGCGCAGATGAGCTGCGACCACCGCCATCACTTTCGTGAACACCCGAGGGGCACTGGTAAGGCCAAAGGGGAGCACGGTGAACTGAAAATGCTCGGGGCCTACCGTGAACCGAAGGTAACGCCGGTGGGCCGGCAGGACGGGGATGTGGAAATACGCGTCCTGCAAGTCCAACGCTACCAACCAGTCTCCTGGGTCGAGGGCAGTCAAGACCTGAGCTAGGGTGAGCATCTTGAACTTCTCCTTCCGGAGGAAGCGATTGACGTTCCGGAGGTCCAAGATAGGACGCATGTCCTCCTTGTCCTTTTTGGGCACCAGAAAGTAGTGGGAGTAGCAACCACGCCCTACTTCTGGGGTCGGAACATGCTCGATGGCCCTCTTGGTCAAGAGGGCCGTGACTTCCTTCTGTAGAAGCACCAAGTGATCCCCTGACATGCGGTGGAATTGAGGTGGCATGGCTGGGGGGTGGTCTCGAAGGGGAGGGAGTAGCCCCTTCGGACAATGTCCAAGACCCACCTGTCCGAGGTGATGGTGCGCCAGTGGGGAAGGTGATGGCGGACCCTGCCCCCTACTGGCGTGCCGTGCACCTGAAAGGAGGGACTAGGAGGGCTTGGAGGCCGCGGACGGGTTGGAGGTGGTGGCCTGACCCGCACGCTGGTTGCCCGATCCGCCACGGCGGAATCCACGTCCTCGGCCACGCGAAGACGCCTGCTGCGCGGGCCGGTGGCTGGGCTGCTGACGTGAAGGGGCGCCCCTACCGTGGCCACGATAGGGGCGAAAAGCAGAAGGCAGCGGAGGCGTGTAGCAGAAAGGCCCAGGGACTTGGCAGTAGCCCGTGAGTCCTTAAAGCGCTCCAACGCATGGTCTGCTTTGGACCCAAAAAGACCGACTCCATCAAAGGGCATGTCCATGAGAGTATTCTGGACATCCCCTGAAAAACCAGTGGTTCTCAGCCAGGCGTGGCGTCGGAGCGCCACCGTCGTTGCAATCGACCTGCCCAGCGAGTCGGCGGTGTCAAGGCCACAACGGATAGTGTATTTGGCCGCATCCCTTCCTTCCGCAATGGCGCGTGAAAGCAGTGCCTGGACCTCCTCAGGGCACTGGGGCAAAACATCCGCCACCGAATCCCACAGGGAGTGGGTATATCGGCCCAAAAGACAAGCGGTGTTAACGGACCGCAAGCCAGCACTGGAGGAAGAAAAACCTTTCTTCCCAAACTGATCCAGGCGTTTGGATTCCCTATCCGGAGGAGCGGTAGGGAAGGCGGTTTGGGAAGCGGAGGCTTGGACAACCAAGCTCTCAGGAGTGGGGTGGACAGAAAGAAACAGGGGGTCGCCCGGAGCGGGGCGATGGCGTCGTGACACGTTCCGATCCACAGGAGCCCCTGTGTTGGGCTTGGACCAGGCGCCCAAAAGAACGTCAGTGAGGGCGTCGTTAAACGGCAGCACAGTCTCCGCAGAGGAGGCTGCCGGCTGAAGCACCTCTGTCAAGATGTTAGGCTTGACCGTCAAAGTAGGGAGCTGGAGACGTAAGGCCCCAGCAGCCCTACGCAACACCGTACTAGAATTGGCCCCCTCCTCCGTAGCCACGGGAGGAGACAGCATGCCAGTGTCAGGGGAAGTATCCAGACCACTGGCCTCCCTAGACTCTCTGTCCAGTCCTCATCATACTGACAGTTGCGTGTCAGAGGGTCATCAGACCCCTCCCAGTCCTCCTGGTCCTCCTCTGGTTCAAAATAAGGAGGAGGAGGGACATTTGGGACCCAAGGTCCCATCGGCGCCGGAGTCGAGCGGCGTCGCTCCGGGTCCATGTCCGGAGCCGGAAGGAACTGGGGGACGACGCCGCCCGGAGCCCAGGGCGGCGTCGAGAACGGCACCGGAGACATCGGCGCCGGCGGAGGTGTCGTGAGGTCGACCGGCGTCGATGGGGGTTGTGGAGCCGGGATCGAGGCCGGGGCCGAAGCCGGAGCCGGGATCGAGGCTGGAGGCACGGGCGACGCCGGGGCCGGAGCCGCCGGCGATGCCGGAGCAACCCCATCAGGGCCCGCGGGGCCCGAAGGCGCACCGGAGGGGCCTGACGGCCCGAAGAGGCGGGCCATGGCCGACAGGAACTCCTGTACCTTGGCCGGATCCGCCCCCGAACCCGGGAAGGGCGGGTATGGCGGGGGCGACTCCACAGGCAAGTCCGGGGCCGCGGGACGGTGCCGGGAGGGGCCTCAGCCGAGTCGCGAGACCGGCGAGGCGAAGTCCGAGAGCGACGATGCTTCTTGGACTTCTTGTGCTTAGACTTACCGGACGAAGAAGACTTCGACGCCGACGACCGGTGTGCACTCCGCGAGCGACCCCTGGACCTCTCACGCGACCGGGGCCTCCGTGGAGCCGAATGCCGGGCCTCGAGGAGCTTTCGAGACCGCTCTCGCAAAGCTTTCGGGTTGAGGGCCTGGCATTCGGGACAAGACTCGGTGTCGTGGCCTCGGCCGAGGCAGAAGAGACACTCCCAATGCGGGTCGGTGACGGACATCATCCGCGCACAGGCGCCGCATCGCTTGAAGCCGGGCATCCCTACGACACCTTTATTTGGAAAAAAACAGTGAAAAATCACCAAAAAGTATGGTCAAAAATTGACCAGGGCACTGCTCTTCCCGGATCTGCGCTTGCTGGCGCGGAAAAAGAAGAACTGACGTCAGCGCGCAGGGGCGGCGCCTAAGTACTGCCCGCGACGTCATCCCGGCGATCACGACGCCGACGACGGACGCGGAGCCGCACGACGCCGCCTACCGACGCGCAAGGGTACTGCTACGCAAAACTTTCCGGATCCAGCCTGACGCCTGGGGATATTCTAAAGTAAGGAATCTGTCACTAACGTGTCTCTTTCAGATTATCCCGGATCATCTGAGGATGAAGGAAAGATCGAAGAGAAGATGTATCCAGAACCAGCACTTCGAGGTCTCAGTGTAAGATTTGGGCACACTGATAGAAAAGCCCAATTTGAAAGACAGGGATGCTATTGACGGGAAGTGGTGTGACACAACCTGTAGCTTTGAGAACCAGTCCTCCAGGTACATTAATACTGGGACTCCAGACCTCTTGAGATGAGCCACTGCCACCGCTAACACCTTTGTGAAGAGTTGAGGTGCTGATGTCAATCTGAAAGAGAGCACTACTAACTGGTAATGAGTAGACACTACCACGAACCACAGGTACCTGCTTTGAGACTGCAGGATTGGTATGTTAAAATACACTTCTAGCAAGTTGAAGGGCACCAACCTGTCCACTGCTTACAGTGTCAAAAGAATCTGAGCCAGGAACGGAATCTTGAACTTTTCTTTCTGGAGGAAAGTGTGCTGCAGTATGCGCAAATGTTCTTCCTTCTGAAGGGACTGCTGGTGAGGGATATGGGAAGGTACCTGTTGAAAGTGTAGGGCGTGTCCCCTTTGTACAATTTGAAGAATCCACTGGTCTGATGTTACGACCTTCCAGGCCTGTAAAAGGAAGGGCACCTGTTTTTCCATGTGCCTCACATGTTTCGATATGGGCAAACTAGAGCTGCTTCCCAGTGGTGCAGAGGAAGAGGATGAGGCTGCTTGTTTGGTGGCAAAACCTCTGCCCCTATCTATGTACTGTCTGAAGAAGAGGTTTTGAAATTGTTGAGGCTGAGTGGCTAGTCTTTGGCAAAAATAAAATCTTCATGAGAAGCCACAACATTTTCTAACTTGATGGTTGTCCTTCTGGATGGTAAACCATGTGAATGAGATGTAACTCTGGTTGCTTTAAAACACTGTAAAACAGAATCTGTTTTGGTCCTAACAATTTTGGCATAGTCAAAAGGGAGGTCCATCATGACATCAGAAGAAAACCCAGAATATCTCAGCCATGCATGGCGATGTAGGGCCACCAAAGACTACTTCGCCCTTGTGATTGAGTCTGTAGTGCCCGTTTTGATTAGGTCTAGATGCATCTTATCCATTCTTTGCCACCTCTGTAAAATGCTATATGTGTAGTCTGCTAGTTGGGGGACAATCATATGGGCCATATCCCACAAGGCATGGGTGTATCTTCTCAGGAGAAAGGTGGCAGTCAAAGATTTGAAAGCAAGGCTCTTGGGCAAGAAAATCTTTTTTCAGACTCTCATAGGTTTTTGGGACTATCTGTCTACTGGAGATGTCACGATGGCTCCTGAGATTTGTTACGGCCAGCATGAAGCCTGCACCTCAACGCTCTCTGGGAACAGGTGGACCAAAAGAAAAAGGGTGAAGGGTGTCACAAAGTCGACCTGTACTTTCTTGCAACTAATCTGCTGACTGCTGGGGCAGAAGTCAGGCAGGACACTCAAGGTAGGCAAGAGGAGGCACTACAAAGGAACCGGCTGGGGCATTGGAAGCATTTATGATGGAGGACCTGGGACTGGGATCAGGACCAGTAGCACTGGATCCGTAGGTGGAATTATGACCAGGTCTGGATGACCAGGTCTGGATACAAATAAGACTCCTCATTCTATGGGGAGAATTTGGAAACTTAGTGCTGAGGGAAGATTGATATTGCTTCTTCCTATTTTTAGGTTTGTTATCCTTCTCTGTCTACGACTTAGAAGGAGAGGAGCAAGATTTGGATCTCTGCAGTGACAGGAGCCAAATTCAACGGTCATCACAGGACCGGGGCATAAACAGCTTGGCTTCTTACTCTTTGATCGCCTTTACTGCGAGAGAAGTCTCACTACTTTGTGTCATGTTCCAACCCCAGAAACCACAAGCAAATGTCATGGAGGTCCATAATGGTCATCTGCCCATCACAGTCCCAAGAATGTTTGAAACCTGAATATTTAGGGGGGGGAGACATCCCTAAGCATAGCACACAATTTTGTCACAAAAATCAGAGACGAAAGCAAGCTCAGGAGGTGTGTGTGGTTGGCGCGTAAAAAAGGGAAATGTCAGGGAGCTGGGTGGAGGTTTTGACGATTCAATGGCATCACAGTGGAGAAGTTTCCGATGCAGACACAGCCAGCACACCCTACCAGAGCAAAAGAGCAACTGAAAGTGACCAAATCCAGTCTGGCACCTGGAATATTCCAATGTGATGAAGCTGCAAGTACAAATATTCATCAGAAGTGGGAATTTCTGAATGCTGCAAAGATTACACAATCTAAACTACCTGGCCATTAGTTACAAGAACATGTGTACTGGGGAATGGATATTCACACCTAGAAGATTAAAAAGAGACTCACATACTGACAGGGATTCAGTACGTTAATGTAAGATGTGACAGGAAGGCAGAATAACAGGAGTGCTACCCAGCCCTGACGAAGAAGATGACGTTCTTAGCTGAGAAGGATAAGTTACTTACCTGTAATCCTAGTTCTCTTCCAGGGGTATCCTCATCAAAGTCATAAGCACTGAATATTCCTGCCTATGTGCGGGGAACCCGGAAAATATATAAAAATTATATATGAAAACATATATATACAGCTCTATATATATATAAGTTTTTTTGTAGAAAACACAAACAATGCAGCCTTACATACACCAACTTTAAGGCTAAACAATGCTGTGAAATGTAGACTTTGCACATATATAAACAAACCAGGAAGACCGAAAGGCACTTAAACTGCTTTTAATGAACAGCAGAAAAGTAGTCCTGTAAGAAGAAAAAGCAGGCATTGTTAGCCCATAGGCTGCATTGTAACAGAGATAACATAGAAAATGAAGGCAAATGCAGAGCATCAAAAAACTGGCACCGTGCCTTTAAGGCAGCCATGACCCCTAGCTTCCCATCATGCCTCAGGGGTGACAGTTAGGTCAGTTGTTCTTTGCGGAGACCCGGAGGTTAGGGCACAAAGAAATGACAATGTTAGCTCATTTGCACGGGGAGGTGGGAGGGTTGCGTATGACTTTGATGAGGGTACGGAAGAGAACTAGGATTACAGGTAAGTAACTTATCCTTCTCTTCCAGGGGATCCTCATCAATAGTCATAAGCACTGAATCGAGTAGCAAGCCCATCCCCTCTTCCTGCGAGCAAATGAGCATTATAAAAAACGCAGTAACATTGAGAGAAATACTTTTATAGTGAGCTAACATTGAAATAGATTCCTCAAGGAGGCTTGGCCCACTTGAGTATCTGCTCTAAAATCAGAATCGAGACAATAGTGTCTTGTGAAAGTATATACTGATTTCCAAGTGGCTGCTTTGCAGATCTCAGCCATTGGAACATTGTGCAAAAATGCCACTGTAGCTGCCTTTCCCCTAGTGGAATGTGCCTTGGGAGAAACCAGAAGGGGTTTATTTGCCAATTGATATGCCAGCTTGATGCAAGACACTATCCATCTGGAAATGGAGCGCTTGGAGGCTGGGAACCCTGTCCTGATAGAACCATAGTTTAAAAATAACTGCTCAGACTTTGATGGTTTTGGACTTATCTAAGAAGAATTTTAAAACTCTCTTGAGAGCAAGGGAATGAAGAGATCTTTCTGCTGGTGTAGAAAGATTGGGAAAAAAGGAAGGCAGTGATATCGTTTGGTTGACATGGAAGTCCGACACCACCTTCGGAAGGAAGGAGGGGTGGGTACTTAACACTACTCTGTTGTGATGAAAAACCGTGTACGGTTCTTTGGAACAGAGTGCCTGAATCTCGCTTACTCTGCGAGCTGAAGTAATCGGTACCAAAAAGGCGGTTTTCCATGTGAGATGTTGGAGGGTCACCTTATGAATAGGTTAGAAAGGGGGACCCATCAGTTTGGAAAGAACCAGGTTCAACTCCCACGGAGGAGAGGGAGGCCTAACAGGGGGAAAAACCTTCTTTAAACCCTGAAGGAAATCCTTTACCACCTGGAGCTGAAAGAAAGAGGGCTGATTTGGAGCCTTTCTGTAGGCTGTAATGGCAGCCAAATGTACCTTAATGGAATTAAATTTTAAACCTGAGTTAGCCAAATGAAGGAGATAAGGTAAAATTACCTCCTTTTGACATTTAGTAGGCTGAAAACCATTTTGTATGCACCACAGATAAAATCTTTTCCACTTAAAGGAATATGAATGTCTCGTGGAAGGTCTTTTGGATTCCCTCAAAATGTTCATACAGTCCTGAGGGAGATTTAAATGACCGTACTGGAGGACCTCAGGAGCCATGCTGCCAAGCTCAGCGAGGGAAGGTTGGGATGATGAATCTTCCCGTTCATTTTGGACAGAAGGTACGGTCTGCACGGAAGCCTCCTGTGTGGGCACTCTGAGAGGTGCAGCAGGTCCGGGTACCACCACTGCCGTGGCCAGTCTGGTGCTATCAGAATCATTCTCATTCTGTAGCGTGTGAGTTTTGCTATCACCTTCGGGATGAGAGGAAGAGGCAGAAAAGCGTACACAAAGGTTCCTGACCAGTCGATCAAAAGGGCATTCCCCATCGACCCTTGTAGGCAAAACCTTGATGCGAAGGCGTGACCTTTTTTGTTTGACTCGTCCGCAAAGAGGTCGATGGTTGGATGACCCCATCGTAGAAAAATGTCTACCACCACTTCGAAGTGGCGGCTCAGAGAATCTGCCTGTGAATTTTGTTCCCCTAGCAGATGGACCGCCGTGATAGAGACCTGTCTGGCCAGGAGCCAATGCCAAATCGCCTGAGCCACCAGGGACAGAGGTGAGAGCGTGTCCCCCCCCTTGCTTGTTTAGGTAGTACATGGTGGTCGTGTTGTCCGTTTGTACCAATATCGATTTGGATTGTATCGATGGGTAGAACGCCTTGAGGGCTAGATGTACTGCCCTTAGTTCTAGCATATTTATACGATACGATTGTTCTTTGATCGACCACCTGCCCTCCGTCTGTAGAAGACCCATGTGCGCTCCCCAGCCCTGAAGTGAGGCATCCGTGATCAGGGATTGTGTCGGGGGAGTTTGATGGAAAGGAACTCCCACCCACAGATTTCTCCGGTGAGTCCACCAGGGTATAAAAGCCTTTGCAGACTGGGAAAGAAGAATCCTGTCTTCCCAACGTGCCGACGTCTGGTCCCATTTGTCTTCCAAGTCCTGTTGAAGAGGTCTCATTCTCAGCCTGGAGTTGGGAACAAGAAAAATGCAAGATGCCATCGAACCCAGAAGTGAAGCGACTTGACGAACTGAGGGTTGATGGACTTGAAGAAGGAGATTGCCCTTCTGTTGGATTGATAATAGTCTCTCCTCTGAAGGAAACACTTTTCCTACACTGGAGTCCAGGGTAGCCCCTAAATAGTGTATCCTTTGAGTGGGTTGATGGATTGATTTCTCCATATTTACATGAAGGCCGAGGCGCTGCAGTAAGTTCAGGCATATTCGATAGTGGTCTTTTACCATTTGAGGAGAGGAGCCCTTCAGAAGCCATTCGTCGAGATATGGGTAGACGAACAGACCTTGGCGACGTAAAGCCGCGGCTACCACTGCCATGCATTTCGTGAACACTCGAAGTGCAGATTTCAGGCAAAACGGTAGGACTCTGTACTAATAATGCTTTGTGCCTACCATGAAGCGTAGAAACTTTCTGTGCCGTGGTGTAATTGGGACATGGAAGTACACGTCCTGGAGGTCTATCGAGCACATCCAATCCCCCTTTTGAAGATGTGGGTATATTTCATGGAGCGCCAGCATGCGAAACCTTTCTTTTTTGATGTTTTTGTTTAGGAGACGTAGGTCGAGAATGGGTCTGAACTTCTCTTCTAGACACTTCTTCTGTACGAGAAAATACCTGGAGTATACCCCATCTCCTTGCTGTGATGGGGGAACTTTTTCTATGGCCAATTTTTGTAGTAGAGTAAAAACCTCTCAACGCAAGAGTGGCAGCTGGTGAACTGTTGGTTTCACTGGCAGAATGTACTTTGGGGGGGGGACACGAAAACGTAGTGCATAGCCATTCATCAGTATATTTAGCACCCTTTGATCGTATGTTATTTCGCGCCACTCTTTTACATGTCCGGAGATAATTCCTTCCACTGGAGTGGGTGACGGCGACGAAGGAAGTGAACCCTCATTGTTTGCCGGTGTTCTTGGTAGTTGAGGACTGTCGGGACGTTCCTCTACCCCTAGAAGGGCGACGTCCTTGATAGTGAGGTTTGTTCTGATGGTACTGCCTTTGGGACCACTGAGGGGTTTGAACCCTCTGATGGTAAGCTCTACGATCGTAAGGCCTGTACCGATGTCTAAACTCTTTCTTTTTCTCCAAACCGACAGCTTTGAGAGTGTCTAGTTCAGACTTCATGCGGGCCATCTCCTCGTCAGTGTGAGAGCCGAACAGCGAATTTCCGGTAAAAGGAAGGTTCAGGATGCGTTGTTGAGCCTCCGGTTTTAATGCTGTAAGCCGTAGCCAGGAGGATCTTCTCGCGCATACCCCATGCGAATATGAATGAGCAGCTAAGTATGCCCCATCCGCAGCCGCAATGATCAGTTGGTTGGCCACGAGGGCCCCCTCCTGGAAAATCTCTCCAAAGTCTTGGCGATCTTCTTTGGGTAGCTTTTCTTTGAAGCGTTCCAGAGAGTCCCATAACGCTCTATCATAACGGCCCAACAGAGCCAACGCACTTGAGACTTTCAAAAATGCTGCTGCAGAGCCGCAAACCTTTCTACCCCAAGAGTCCTGGGCTCTGCTCTCTTTATCCGGAGGGACTGTGGAAGATGAAGCCACTGCATGGGACTTCTTAGCAGCCGCAATTATCACCGAATCTGGTGGAGGATCTGACCCGAGAAACAGGGGATCTTGTTCTGCAGGTTTGTACTTCTCTAAGATCCTTGCTGGGGATGTTTTGACTGTCGCAGGAGTAAGGAAAACATCCATGACAGGTTGCAGAAGAACAGGAACTAATGGCAGCAAAGGTCTTGATCCGGATCTCTGATGCAGAGTCTCAAAAATAATATAAGACGATGTCGGAGGTGTAGACATTTCTATATTCAACTTTTGTGCCCCTCTAGAAAGGACATCATGAAAGGTGTTGATGTCATCAAAAGGTGAAACTCTGGAGGGTGGACTGCCCGTCGGAGTTGGAGAATAATCCGTCTTGGAGGAATGGCTTGAGGAAGAAGACCAGGAGGGTGATCTTTGTCTCCTATGACGATGAGAAGAGGATCTTCGTGGAGGAGATTTATCTCTCTGGCGGCCCCTGGATGGAGTGGTGGGTGATCGGTCAACTGCCTGCACCAGCCGAGCCAGAGGGGATCTATGCAGAGGGCTTGAATAGTCCACGGTCTGTTGAACCTGTGAAGATTCTTTCTGCCAAAGCTGAACCGGGAGAAGCCACCTAGGCGAGAGATGCACTGAGGGAGATCTGTGTACTTCCTCTTGTTGCGTAGGTGGAGTTGTGACCTGCGGGGTAGATTTCTGTACCCTCCGCTGTGGGGACGGAGAAGATGAACTTCTTGACGTCGAGATGACTTGTGGTGATCCTGCAGCCAAAACTGATTGTTCTGAACAGTCTTTTGAAGAAGAATGGCGTCTTCTTGAGGTCGAATGGTGTGACGACGTCGACAATGAATGTCTCGACATCGATCGACTATGCGCCACTAAGACCTGTGAGTCCAATGAAGGCGATTTCTGCCTTGGCGTCGGTTGTGCGTGCTTCGACGTCGACCGACGTTCCGTCGTCGTAGACTTGTGCTTTGACGTTGGAAGAGGAGTACCCAACAACGTACCATGTCTCGACGTCGAACGTGGGGAAGGTGTTGGAGAAAACCATCTTGACGTCGACCCTTTCGACGCAGTCGAGCTTGGCCTCGACGTTGAGCGCCGTCTTGTGGGCAGCAACGGACGAGTCTGTCTCGACGCCGAGTCTTTTCTCGTCGCTGATGATCTTGACCTAGACGTTGAGCGTCCTGATGGCTGCGACGGAGGGATCTGTTTCGCCGTCGAATCCTTCGACGTCATCGATGTTCTAGGCCTCAACGTTGACCGCCGCTTGGTTGATTGCAACGGAGGGCTGTGCCTCGACGTCGAACGCCGTATAGACTGCGACGACGGAGAGCGGTGCCTCGACGTTGGGCGGTCCCGCACCAAGGGAGAACGACTTCTCGACGCCGACTGCCGCCTGGTTGACGGTGGCGAAGGGTCCGTCGTTGACGTACCTCTATGTCTGGAAGACTTAGACGATGACCGATGTTCTCTCGACGGCGAGCCCACCGTCGATGGGAGTGTCGTCGACGTTTTCTTCGCCGGTGAAGGCATTCTCGGCGCCGAGCCCGACGCCGATGAAGAGCAGGCTGTTACCTTGCTTCTGGAAGATGATCTAGGTCTCTTCTTCTGCCTCACAGGAGACCGGCCTCTAGAGGTGGAAACTTTACTTTTTTTCAGGGAGTCCATAAAGGCGAATCCTTTCCCTTTCCTTGAGAGTCCGTGTTGACAAAGACGGACAGTGTTGACAAGTATCAGGAGCATGAGAATCCGGAAGGCAAAGGATACAGACAGAGTGGGAGTCTGTTTTGGCCTTCTTCTTACCACAGGAAGGGCAGGGATCAAACAGGGAAGGCATTTCAGGTAAAACAACGCCAAACTCTTGAAGAAAAAAGGTAAAGAAATACTCTAACTGGTATAAAATGTCGAAGTATAAAGATTTTGTTGAAAAAGGAATACAATTTCTGACTGAAAAGTCAAAAATCTGAGGAGCTGATTAACCAGGGTCCTGACTGAAGGAGCCAGAAAGAACAACTTGTTACAAAAAAAATTTATATATATATATAGAGCTGTATATATATGTTTTCATATATAATTTTTTATATATTTTCCGGGGTCCCCGCGCATGGGTGGGAATATTCAGTGCTTATGACTATTGATGAGGATTTCAGTCTACAACCTCCAACTCCACCTAACCAGCTTCAACTTACTCTTATGATCCCCTTTCCCCACTCTCATGTCACGGCTGTGTTAGATTCAGACACATCCACCCCTACTGCATGTTAGATCATTACCACAGGGACAAAACCTTCCATGTTACCAGCTCATTAAAGGACCCGACGGATTTCTGTTATGTCCTCTGTACCTATACCTGCCTTGGAGGTGACCACTTTAAACCTAGCCAATTGAACTGAAACCTTCCAGCATTGTTCTAAACATATTTCAGGTTTTCACTCCTCTTAGATCCACTTTTTTCTTACTTGCCATCAAAAGAACTATACAAGCTACAGTAGTGTTGAGCCCATTTAGAATTCTTGCCTGCTTAGAATGTTCTTATGCAGCCAAAAACAAGGGCTTTCTGTCAAAGGCACTGTTAGCTATTTAGCTTGGGTTGGTGACCAAAGAACACCTGAAGACCATAGAAAAAGTACTTGAGACAAGTGTTCTAAAGTAATTCTTTCGCGCTTTCAAGAGACCCCAGTGGATAGGTCATATTCTTAATATTCTAATGTTCTTAATAGCTTTATGAGGGTCTCCAAAGAGTGTCAAGGTGTCATATGAGAAACTCTTAATGTGCACCAAAGTGCAGAGTGTGAGGGCCCTAAATGGAGTAAAGTTAAATAGTTTTAAAGAGTTGCATGTGAGGGTGCATTATTAACCTCTAATGGTCTTACGACAGAGACTTCTAAGGTGAGTTCTGAAGGTCTGTGTGTCAGTGTCTCCCACAAAACTTTGAGGGTCACACAAGAGATGGCTCTTAAGTGAATTCTAAAATATCATGTGTGAGGGACTCCCATGGTCTTCTGAGGGTCACATAAGAGGTAATTCTAACAAGAGTTCTAAAGTGCTGTGTGTGAGGGACTCCCAAGAATAATCAAATATCATGCAAGATGGACATCTATAAGGACTTAAAGGATCACGTGTGATGGTCTTTTGTAGTATTGACATCTGATGTTCATACAACCAGGATTTCTAATCAGTGTTCTAAAGGGCAGAGTTTAATACAGGTACGGAAAGAAATTATGCAAGGCCTTATCTGGGAAAAACGTACTGAGTTGGCACGATCGGACGGCGCAGCGACACGCTGAGGCTGCGCTTCCATGGCTTGGTCTTCAGTCTGTTCTTGACGCCATCCTCCTGGTCCATCATCTGTTCCAAGAGGGTCTGATCATCTGCATTCATTGGGGCCACCGAAATGTCACGAACAGCTCTGAACTCGCCGCAGTTATTCAGGTGCTCGTTCTCCAGACGGAAAAAGTTCCACACAAATCGTCTGCCAGAGATATAATGGGAAAGGAAGCAAATGCACTGGTTTTAATTGCAGACCACAGTCATCAGAACTACTTGTGATATTCAGTGGGGGTGCAGGAAAGACAATGGATAAATGAGAGAGGGAATAACACACCACTCTAGAGCATATAAGAGCAAATCTACAATGGATGCTGTAAATCCAGAAATTCAAGGGATTGCACTTTGTGTACCCTACCCGATGAGAGGCTATTGAGCAACACTGCCAGCTTTCATGTGTGTAGAGCATGAAAACAAGATACCTGCTTGTAACGTTAGCTTTATTTAATCCATGATTCCTTCCATTAAACGCTAAAGACTAGGAACTTTGGACACCTCTGGATCTGTTTGCCTGAAATGAAAATGTAGCAAAAGGAGAATGAACAAGTTACTTACATTCGGTAACACTCTTTCTGGTGGATACCCTATCTAGGGACAGATTCCCCACTTTAAAATACTCCCCCTGTGCCAGACTGGATCCCAAAACACTTCTCCAGCGCTGCTCGGTGGCACTGTGCGGCTCCACGCCGCGCTATGAATTGGCACAGAAGTGACAGAGGGGAGCTGCATATATGCGCCACCCTTAAACGCTGAATTCAGTTTCTTGTTTTTTCTTTTCCGCACCCCCAGACGCAAGGCGTGAACAATTGTTGGTGCCAGTGTGCTGATTTTTAATTTGGGACCTTTTTAGGTGTTAAAAAGAGGCCGCTCCACAAAGTGAGGAGGTGAGAGGGCAGTGAGGAATTTGCGTTAGAGGGAGTATCCACCATAAAAAGCGCTACCAAAGGTAAGTAACTTGTTCTCATCTTGGATACTTCTAACCACAGATTCCTCAATTTAAAATAATTACCAAAGCAGTAACTCCCCAGGTGGAGGGTCAGTGGAGTGGACTCAGACACAAAAATTACTCAGAACCAAGCAGACAAAATGTCCTTCCTACTGGACCTGGCTGTCAAGGAAGTAGTGCTTAGTGAACATATACATAGACACCTACGTCGAAGCGTGGCAAATGTCAGGGACGGGCAATTCACACACTGTTGCAGAGGCGGTTTCTTGGCCAGTGCAGAGGACTATCCACCTCGACAGGGCCCTCTTCTGCACCGCCTTCCCTTTTTTTCGACCCAGAGAACCCCGCAAAAAGCTGATCAACCACCCGGTGTTCTTTGATATGATCAATGTAAAAGCCCTTTTGGGGGCCAACCAATGAGGCCTCTCCTTTGTCGAGTGATTTTCGGGGAGGGGGTAGTTGGGTGGGTAGGGGGAATCACTGGGTTGGGGTCGGGCAAAGAACAGTGGCAGGGTGATGGGATTGCCCAACGTGGAAAGGAGTCATGACTTTAGGGAAGAAGGCCACCTGAGTCTGCAGCACCAGTTTGGCTGGGAAAAATGTTGCGTAGAGCAGTTTCACAGACAGTACCTGAACTTACTCACATGACCTCATTCCCAGTCACAATGAAGAAAACAGTCTTTAAAGTCAGAAGACGCAGCAAGCATCACCAACGATCAGGGAAGAAACGTATGCCAAACCCTTTTATAAACCTTATCACAACAGATAATTTAAACAAGGCTGGTTGGACCGTCAAAAGTGGAAAGGCTGAAGAGGCCAAAACAATAACATTTAAAATGGCCCACCGCAAGGCGTAGGCAAAACAAATATAATCTGACAGCTTAGCTTGTAAAGGGTCAATCTTACAGATACCACACCAGGTTACAAATTTATCCAAGTACCTGGAATAAATGGACTTTGTGGAAGGGTGCCTGGCAGAGAGGATGATATCCACCTTTTCAGAAGGCTTATCAAACACAGTCAACTGCCACTACTCAATCTCCATGTATGGATGTGTAGATTGTGCAGGAGAAGGACAGAAGATCTTCTCAAAGTGGTAGCCTGATAGCTGGACAGACGTTCAGGGTACAACACCCTACAGCCCAATCCAGAGCCTGTAAGATGACTTGGGCCCTGTTATTGCCTATATTTTTCAGAACTTGGGGAAGGAGAGGCAGGGACAGGAAGACGTATAGGAGTCCCGTTTTCCATTCCAGGGGGAATGCATCTCCCAGTCAGTGTTCTCACAGAAACTCCAATGCACAAAACCTTCTACACTTCGCCTTCTTGACAGTGGCAAAAACATCTAAACAGGGTTCTCCCCACTGCTGGAAGATGCCCAGCGCTACTTCGGGATGTAGATGCCATTTGTGACCTGCCAAATGCTACTTGCTTAACTAGTCCACTCTGGCCTCCAAGGATCCCGCCAGGAGGTTTGAGATTAGGGAAATGTCCTGACGCTCTAACCAACTACAAAGACACAGAGTCAGGGCCCCACTCTGCCCTGCTTGCTGCAATACCACATGGCGGTGGTGTTGTGAGAACCTGCACCAGCCTCCCCTTGATGGACAGTAGGAAAGCTTTCAGCACTAGACAAATGTTCCAACCTCCAACAGACGGGCTCCCCTCAGAGATCAAACGTCCTCTGATCACCACCTCCCCCAAATGGCCGCACTAACCCAGTAGTGACCAGTTCGTCACCACCGTCAGCACTGGGATGGGAATGGAGAAGGGCCTGCTACTGGACCACTGGCTTTTGAGAAGCCACCACTGCAGATCGTGAACCATCTCTTCCGAAATATGGATGGCATCCAAAAGATTTCCTTGATGCTGGGCCCTCTGGGACTTCAGATTCTGTTGTACAGCTCACATGTTCCACCGTAATCAACAAGGAGGATGCAGGAGGCTAAGAGGCCAAGAAACCTCAGAACTGCTCTCACCGAGATTCAGCACTGAGGCTGAAACATCAGGATCATAGCCCAAATGTCCTGGACTCGTTGTGGGGAATGGAAGGCCTTGAACTACACTGCGTCGAGGATGGCTACTGTAAATAGCTGCCTCTGTGAAGGAGGCTGGTGCAACTTCAGCCCGTTTATCGTGAACCCCAATAATGTCAGGAGGTTTGTTGTTGTCCGGAGATGGTCTACGACTGACTGTCGCAAACCTGCTTTCAAAAAACTGTAATTGAGGTAGGAGAAAACTGGTATCCCCAACCTCCGAAGGTGTGCATCAACCACCGCTGTCCCTTTTATGAACTCCTGAGGGGTGCTGGTGAGGCCAAAGGGGGGCACAGCAAACTGAAAATGTTCCTGGTCGACCTCAACCACAGGTACTGCTGAATGTGTAAACACAAACATGTGTCCTGTAAGTCAAAGGACACTATCCAGTCCACCCCCACCACCCCCTCAGTCCAGAGCAGAGAAGAACTGGGCAAGGGTGAGCATTTTGAATCTGTCCTTCAGCAAGAAGGCATTCAGAGATCAAAGGTCTAAAATAGGCAAGAGGCCCCTGTCCTTTTTTAGCACAAGAAAATGGCGAGATTAACAATGTTCTACTCTTTCCGAGTACACAACCCTCTCAATAGCACCTTTTGAGAGTAACACTCACGCCTCTTGTAGCAAAATTAAAGGTGCTCCCCTGAATTTCATTCTGATGTGGGGGAGAAGATTTGGGGGGCAAAAATAAACAGTTGGACAAAGCTAAACTGAGCGATTTGCAGAACCCATCTGTCAGAAGTGGTAGATTGACACCCTGAGAGGCAGTGCTGAATTGACCCCGAGAAGATGCTCCACCAAGGATGAAAAAAAGCAGCTTGGTCGCTGTTGCCGCAATTGAAAGAGGACTGTGAGGACTGGTGCCCCTGCTGGTGCCTTGGCCAGCCTGTGCATTGCCTGCAGACACATGTCCTCTACCTCAAAAAGACTGAGGTGACTGCTGTAGTGTTTGGTAGAGGGGAATGTCGCTGTCTATACGCCAGCTCCCTGGAGTAGCTGTACATTTTCTGAGCTGATGTGGGAACTGATTAGGAGCCGTAAACCAACTGTCTTTAAAACGCTCAAAAGGAAAATCAGCTTTTTCACCAAAAAAAGGGGTCAGCTATCCAGAGAGACAGAGGCTTGTACATCACCAGAAAATCCTGTGGAATAAGTTCATGAATGTTGGCAGAACACAATACTTGTGCCAATTGACCTTCCCAGATCAGTAGTATCAAGGACAGCACGAATCGCATACTTGTCCCTCATGAACTGTCTGCACCATAGAAGCCCTAAGGTCCTCAAGGACCGTCAGAAAGATCTCAATGGCCATGTCCCACATGGCATGCATTTAGCGACCCAACAAACAGAGCACTGACTGATTTCAATGCCTGGCTAGCAGAGGACAACATACATTTCCAAACGCCTCAATACTCTAGGGCATCCCTGTCTGGAGAAGTAGTGGGGAATTAAATGGGGTTCACCTTGCTGGAGGGAAAAATCCATTACAACGCAGTCATTACATCGCACTGCTTTTACAATGCAACTGTTACAACGCAACTGCCTTTACATCGCATGCCTTTACATCGCATGCCATTACAACGCATGCCATTACAACGCATTATAAGGTAAGTAATGGAGATTTTTTAGTTTCATGGTGGGTATGGGTTTTGGGGTAGATGGGAATAGTAATTTTTACCCCCACGCTATCCAACACTTTCCCTAGTGTTGCACTCACTGGAGTTGGAATAGTAATTTTTACCCCTACGCTATCCAACACTTTCCCTAGTGTTGCACTCACTGGAGTGGGAATAGTAATTTTTACCCCTACACTATCCAACACTATCCCTACTGTTGCACTCACTGGAGTTGGAATAGTAATTTTTACCCCTACGCTATCCAACACTTTCCCTAGTGTTGCACTCACAGGAGTGGGAATAGTAATTTTTACCCCTACCCTACTGTTGCACTCACTGGAGTGGGAATAGTAATTTTTACCCCTACACTATCCAACACTTACCCTACTGTTGCCCTAAAAGTATTATGCGTTGTAATGGTATGCCTTGTAATGGTATGTGTTGTAATGGAATGCGTTGTAATGGTAGTTTTTAAAAATGTGTTGTAATGGCATGCGTTGTAAAATCAGGCGATGTAATGGTAGTTGCGATGTAAAAACCATGTTGTAAAAGCATGCGTTGAAATGGTTTGCGTTGTAACGTCATATATTCCTTGCTGGATGAAGCATGGATCACCAGCATCTCTGGAGCAGGATGTTTAGTGAGAAATGAACCAGGCGCCGATCTGCGCCGCCTGATCACCTGCCTAGTCTATGGTAGGCAGGGATAGAGCTTTGAGCAATTGTCCATCAAGTTATCAGTGAGGGACTCGTTAAAGAGATGCAAGTGCTAAGACGTGACCGTCACTGCCACTATGCTTGATTGAAAAAAGGCTGCTACAAAAGCAAAGTCCTTGGCGAATACCTGAAGTGCATATTTTAAGGATGAAAAGCAGAAACTCAAACGGACATTGCATCCTGTCCACTAAGAAGACAAGGATCATCATGGGGCACTTCCTCATGTGGCGGGTAGGCATTCTGGAGGTCCAGGGACATCAACCAGTTCTCCTGGTCCAGGTCTCGCAGGATCATGGCTAGGGTGACCACCTTTTTCAGGAATCAATTTAAATAGTTCAGATCCTTAATGTATCCGAAGTCCTCTACCTTCTTGGGTACTAGAAATTATCTGGTGTCGCATACCTTTCTACACCATGATGTAGTATCTTTTCATGGATCCATTCAGCAGAAGAGTGGTTACCTCTTGGAGAAGATGACCCAAAGGGGGCTGCTGAAAGAGAATTAAGTCAGATGTATTTGGTGCCCAGAAGGAGTGCTTTGGTGCTGGGGGTGTAGTTTGCTTACCTCTTCAAGAAAGGAAAGGATTCTCAAAGTGTAGTGATTTGTAGGTACAACTGGATCAAGGTGACTTTACTGCAATGAAATTCATAATCTATTTCCTAATGGCAAGAAGTGTTCGAGGAAGGGAAACTCATTTGAATAGTTTTTCAGGAGTGAGACCATAAATCACTGTGGAATGGACTTGAATCCCTATGCCCTTACCTCTGGAAGGACTGAAAAACTGTAGCTACCCAAGTATCCTTTGACAAGAAGTGCGGCGACTGAATCAGAATTTTCATCTGCTCTGCAAATGGGTTAGAGGAAGAATATGTCATAGGCCATTACTCTACTTTTTTTAAAAAAATCTGGGGACTCTGCTACTTTTTGACTAAAACATCATAAAAATGGCTTGCCTATTAGTTTGTATACGAATCCAGAGACGTTCGTTGACCATACGCAGGGATTCATGTATGCAGGATCACATCTTAGACCACAGAGTGTGGCACTACATCATAACATACAAGGAAAGTACGCCAGTTTGTCTGAGGCCATGTGAACAAATGTATGCTACCTGTAGTCAAAAAGGTCATTTGAATTCTACAATTAATGTTTTTCTAACGCAGGGTAAGGAAGCCATAAGCAAAAAAGCTGTATACCAGTGAATCTGAGGAAGCCTGTACTATCAAATTTCCAGGCATGCCACATGGAAATCCTGCTTAGAATGAGCTGGCTTTTATATTTTAGTCACTCTTGCTAAGATTGAGAAAGGAGGTGGGCTCTAAAAACCATCATTAGGAGTTCCACATCTGTGGTTGAAATAGCACTGCAGAGGAGCTCTGGGGCTGGGCAGGGAGCCAGAAACACTGTAGCTGAGCTCAGGACCAAAGAAAACACACCAGCAAAGCCAGGGCTGAGGAAAGTAATACCCATGAAATTGAGGCAGTGCCAAAAGCAGCCGATATGGGGCAGACGGAATTAAGACAGTGTCAACCATTGACACTGAGGCACAGGGTCAAGACTGATTTGCACAGGCTGGGTCTGTACTGAGGTGGCGAAGTGAGCTAAAGAATGATGATGGATTCAACCCAGATCTGTGACTGCGGGTGAGTGTCTGAAAAGTTTCAGCGCTCCGTCCATCATCTCCTTGTGTTTGCTTTGCTCGCCCTAAGTTGGCAGGGTATGCCCAGACGTGGGTCCCTTGCTCACTTTGCCACTGGATTCAAGCTAGCCTGGCTGATGAGGGGTGTTACGCCGAAACCGGTCCCAGGATGCTTGTTTCCGGTTCAGGAAAGACCTGGCTTGGCAGTTCGGGCTGGACTGTTCCCATGAGGCACAGGGTCAAGACTGATTTGCATATGGCTGGTTCTGAACTGAGGTGGCGAAGTGAGCTAAAGAATGATGGATTCAATCCAGATCTGTGACTGGGGGTGAGTGTCTGAAAAGTTTCAGCGCTCCGTCCATCTCCTTGTGTTTATCATTAAAGGATTACCAAGGATTTAGGAGGAACAATCTTTGAATATGCTTTAAAATGGAGAAACAAAATGCCTCCTATTTGGCAAGACTGGAATGGGAAGAGGGAATCCAACCTTCATCTAGTTGAGGATGTGAATGGGCCCCCCACTAAGAAAGAAAAGGAAATTAAAACCACAGAAGCTTCCCCCATAAGATGTTGTTCTGACTAACAGTAAGAGTGACACTTAAGAGATGAAGGGGACTTGTGTGACATCTCCTATTTGTGGTGTTGAGAAGAGCCTGAATGTAAACAATTAACATCCTCAGCATTATTTGGAGAATGACTCAAACCTGAGCAGGATCCATATTTCTCTGAGTGATGCCAATGCCACGAACACCTTGGAATTCTTCTCCCTGATGGCCTAGGGATGAGTTCTCCAACAACAGTGGCACAAATCCTATATGCCCCCTTTTTAATCGTCTGGCACAGACATCCAATGTTTGCAGCCCTTAAAAGGCTTCAGCTCAGATGGAGATATTTGAAAAGCAAAATAAAAAAAGATGTTAAAAAAGATTTAAAATAAAGCAAGCAACCCACACACCCAGTTCTTCTGTGTTTGGAAGGCACAGGAAAAAAAGGGATTATATAGGGGTATTGGCTTTATGGAACTGTGGCATCACTTCGAGCAGTGATGTTGGATCAGATCTGCTTCTAGATTTCCTTTATTGCATGGCCAATAGTGTAGTGAAGATGTCCTGATCCAGTGTGATGCTGTACAATATTTCTGTAGACGAAGAAATTGCACGAAGAAGTATTAATTGAAATACATGAGGCTTTATCCTTCTAGGCAGCGGTGGAGGACATCAGGCTTCTAGTCGCTTTAAAGGCACATGGCTGACAAGATCTAGAATTACTTTGCATGCATGGCCATTGCTTTAAGGGTCAAATGAGTCACAACTCCAACATAATAGAACAGAATTTTCTATGCAGATTAATCTATATTGACATTTAAGTTTCTATTTTTGACAGATGAGGTTTTGTCTAGATTTATTCGATGTAGACACTCAATTCAAAGAAACAGCCAGTATTTTATAGTTCGGCTAGATTCAGCCAAATCGAATTTTATTTCATAAGCAAGACAATGAATTATACTAGCACTTGTAAATACATGAGTGATAAAGGACTTTTGAAAGAAGGAAGAAAAGAGTAACCCCCAAGTAAGAGAAACGAAATCCACACAAAAAACAAAACAGGGAACACAGTGGTCAATTGTGTGAGCATATATGGTATATTGGTTATTTTATCAGGAAGACAGCCAATTCTATTTCATACAGTGAAACACACAGAGGGAACTTCTCAGTGTGTTGTTCACAAATGGGTCAGGTCTGTCTTTTTGTTTGTCGACGTCGTTTTGACCCTTTTCCAAGGTACTAGAGTCTCATCAGGACTGTAATAAACCTGGGGACTAAGGAAATGAGTATAATTAAAACACTGGAAAAAAGGGATAAATTGATAAGCAGTGAGGAAGGAATGAAAAGGGTACATACTGGCTGAGTATTGGAGGTGGTCTCATACATTAATGCGAGGACCACTGGGATGTACTGTTAAATGGGGGTCTTGGCAGGCCAATGCAACAGTTTTCACAATTGTACTGTACTTGCAGAGTAAGTTACTTTAGATTGGTGGCATCATTGGCCACGTCGAAGGTGGCATAATCTTGCCATATGTTTTCCTGTAACATGGGGAGAATTTGGTATAATAATGTTGCCGATGTGATTGCCAAGGGTAGGTACATTTAAAGACTGGAAGGACCAGGGAGATTCCCTCTCTAATATACAAGTTGTTGGAGGCTTCTGCGAGGGTAACAAACTTAAATAAGGTGCAGCCCTGCTGGAGAGAAACAGGTCATTCAGACTATGTAGTCCAAAAAGTGGTAGTAGAAATAGTAGGAACTATCCTACTGGAAACAGTGAGTAACCTTACCATAAAAAGTGGCCAGTCTGATCCCCGAGTAGCCACAAGACTCATTCTCCCGATAAGGAATACGCAGTAATTGAGCAGCAGCGCTTTGCGGGAAGAGATATATACAAGCGTCCATTCGCGCAACGTCCTCAAGGGAGAGGCATGCGGGTGGTCGTGTCGTCAGGCATGTCGATGGGCGTGCCAATACTGTAGACCGAGACCCGAGGTCTCAATGCAAAGCCAAGGCGTTGGAGCCAACTAACCCATTCTTGTTTAACATTATTGGCAGTGAAGTGCAAAAGTCACCTTTTAATAAAAATGTATGACTCAATACGTGAAAGACAAAAAATTACAAATGCAGGGGAGTGGGGTATCAAACCCTGCATGCGTTGGATGGTAGTGCAGTGCATTATGCCAGGAGGCTATCCGGCATGTACTTGGTTCAACACTATTTTACGGGATACAAGCTTCTGGAATGATGCCGGGGAATAGGTGGCGGATCAGGCACTGCTTACGCTCATAAAAATAGGGCACAGTGTAAAAGGGATATAGAGGATTGCACCCGCAGTTTCGTATTTGGAAACAGTCAAAACCACTCAAAAAACAATTACATTCACATATGTTAATTGAATAGTCACAATGTATAGAGATCAGACCTCCATGTACTACAATCAATGTAGCGATTCAGGGGGGAGGTTCCCCAGGGTAATGACCCTAGTCATCACCCATATGTGCAACGAGTCACAGTATGTATCAGCATAGTCACGTACTAGACTTGGGGGGGGGGGGGGGGCGGGGGGAATCGAAACCGGTACACATGTATGCAACAATATGGTTAAACAAAACAGGGATGGATCAAAACAATATAGTGAAATGTTGAAACAGTACCAGGCAAAAACAAACAATCTAGACAATACAGACATGGCATTAGGCTGAGAATGAAGTCCAGCTATCCAAGAGTATCAGGTAGGTGAAACTAGATTCTCAGTTCATCAGTGTAATGAATTTGCGCCACTCTTCCATCGTGTTCAAACCATTCCTTACTGAGTCACATTTGTCTATTTATTTGCATTTTAGTCTTTGTAGTGTATACCCAATGTTTTCGCCTCTAGGGGATAGTATGGCCTTCTCGATGGCTTGCCATCTTATGTCGTCCGCTGTGTGCTGCTTCTCCAGGAAATGAGGTACCATGGGTGCTGCTACAACAGAGCAACGAATCCTGCTCCTGTGTTGGGATATTTGGGCCTTGATTTGTTGAGACGTCTGCACTATATAGGTCCGGCCACAGGGGCACCATACACAATAAATCACATTTGTTGATGCATAGTTTGTGTGATGTCGTAAGGTACTCTGTGTATGCCCATGTATAAAGGTCTTGGTGTTTGTAGTGTATTGGCATGAAACGCAGTTTCCACATTTACAGTGGCCCTTGATAGGGTCCAAGCCCAAGGCAAACACAATAGTGTTTGTTTGTCTAGTGGTATCTGAGTTTGTGTGAACCAGGTGATCTTTGATATTCTTGCCTTTTTTGTAGCAGAACAGGGGAAGCTCACTGAAGGAATCCATGGTGGTAAGTGTCGGCCAGTGTAATTTGATCATTTTCACTATTTTGTTTGTGTATGGGCAGAATGTCGTGATGCATGCAATCTTGTCAGTTGTGGATTGGTTCTGGTTTGTAGTATCTGTTCCCAAGGGCTGAACCAGGCCCTTTTCAAAGAGGTCCACAGAAGAAGTTTAGGGTAACCTCTCTCTCGGAGTCTGATACTGAAGATCGTGCCTTCCCTAAAAAAATGTCCTTCAGAGTGCAGTTCCTACGTAGCCTTAGGAAAACGGCAATATGGGAGACTGTCCTTCAGGGCACTTGGGCGGAAGCTTTTATATTGAAGCAAAGTATTGCGTTCAGTGGGTTTCCTATAAAGTGAAACAATGAGGTGATTCTCAATGTGTTTAATCTCTACTTCTAGGAAAGGAAGACTGTGGCTACTCGAGTTGAATGTGAACTTGAGAAATGGTTGACTGCTGTTTAGATATTGTGTACAGTAGTAGGTCATATAGATTCGCCAGATTGGGAGCGAAAATTGCTCCCACAGATGCTCCCAAGCATTGTTGGTAGTAGTCTTGTTTGAACATAAAGTAGTTAGTTGTCAAGGAGTTCTATTATTAAGTCAGTAGGGACATTGACTGAGGCAGGTCGATTCTTGAGGATTCCTCTGATTACCTCAATGCTTTTTTGTTGCAGGATGTTGGTATAAAGTGACTATGTCCAGAGTCACTAGTATCTCTTGTTTGGGGTCAAGGCCTTTGATGAGGTTGATCATAAACGTACTATCACGTACGTATGTATCCAAAAGAGAGACAAAACCCTTGATGAAGATATTTATATACTCACCAAGTGGCTCCAGGATGGAATCACAGCCAGACAATAGAGGTCTGTTAGGGGATTGGTCAAATCTTTGTGAATCTTGGGTAGTGTGTACAACACCGGGTCTGTGGCGATTTCTTAATAAGGAAATCAAATTTTTGTTGGGTGAGGAACCCTTGACCCAATGCTCGAATGGTAGTTTCTAGGATTTTGATTCCCATCTCTTGTAGGGGATTCGAGGGCAGTTTTTTCATAATGATTAGTATTGTTCAGCTGTCTGATGATTTCTGCTTCATATGAGTTCCTGTCTTGTATCACAATTCCTCCCCCTTTATCTACAGTTTTGATAATGATGGACTCCTCCTTGTTAAGTTTGTTCAGTGTCTGTCTCTCCAGTCATGTAATGTTGTTCGGGGCCAAAGACCTAGTTGTTTTCGGATTGTTGATGTCATTGAGTACTGCCTTCTTAAATGCCAATATTTCTGCGGGCTTTAACGCATTAGGAGTATGAATGACGAGGTAGGTCTTAGAAGGGAAGAGAAACCCAAGGCAGACCCCAAGGACCTCAAGAACTTCCGACCCATCTCTCTGCTCCCGTTCCCCGCGAAGGTCACCGAGAAAATCGTCAACAAACAACTGACCCGCTACCTCGAGGAGAACAACATCCTGGACCCTTCCCAGTCCGGCTTCCGCAGCAACCACAGCACCGAAACCGCCCTCATCGCCGCCACCGATGACATCAGGACCCTGCTAGACAACGGAGAAACAGCAGCCCTCATCCTCCTGGACCTATCAGCCGCCTTCGACACGGTCTGCCACCACACACTACGAACACGCCTTCACGACGCCGGGATCCAAGAGAAGGCCCTGGACTGGACCACATCCTTCCTTTCCGGCAGAACACAAAGCGTCCGCCTCGCCCCCTTCCGATCCAAGGCCACCAAGATCATCTGCGGCGTACCCCAAGGCTCCTCCCTCAGCCCAACGCTGTTCAACATCTACATGGCACCCCTCGCCCACGTCGCCCGACAGCACAACCTCAACATCATCTCCTACGCCGACGACACCCAGCTGATCCTCTCCCTCACCAAAGACCCTCACACCGCCAAAGCCCACCTCCACGAAGGAATGAAGGCCGTCGCCGAATGGATGAGGACCAGCCGCCTGAAGCTGAACTCGGACAAGACGGAGGTCCTCATCCTTGGTTCCAACCCTTCAGCCTGGGACGACTCCTGGTGGCCAACATCACTGGGAACAGCCCCGCCACCCACCGACCACGTACGCAACCTAGGGGTCATCCTCGACCCCACCCTCTCCATGACTAAGCAGGTCAACGCCGTTTCCTCATCCTGCTTCAACATCCTCCGAATGCTCCGCAGGATCTTCAAGTGGATCCCCACCGAAACAAGAAAAACAGTCACCCAGGCCCTCGTCACCAGCAGGCTGGACTACGGAAACGCCCTCTACGCAGGAACGACGGCTAAGCTCCTGAGACGGCTGCAACGCATCCAGAACGCCTCTGCACGTCTTATCCTCGACATCCCCCGACGCAGCCACATCACACCCCACCTGAGAGACCTGCACTGGCTCCCTGTCAACAAGAGGATAACCTTCAAGCTCCTCACCCACGCACACAAAGCACTCCACAACTCCGGACCAGCCTACCTCAACAGACGACTCAGCTTCTACACCCCCACCCGCCAGCTCCGCTCGACCAGCCTCGCTCTCGCCACAGTCCCCCGCATCCGGAAAACGACCGCCGGCGGCAGATCCTTCTCCCACCTCGCCGCCAAGACCTGGAACACCCTCCCCACCAACCTCCGACAGACCCAAGACCTACTGGCCTTCAGAAGACTCCTCAAGACCTGGCTCTTCGATCAGTAGCAGCACCACCCCCCTCTTCCCCCAGCGCCTTGAGACCCTCGCGGGTATGTAGTGCGCTTTATAAGTGACATGATTGATTGATTGATTGATTGAGGATGGTGGAGGAGTGTCCTTGTCAGAGAAGAAATGTTTGAGTCGGATTCTTCTGAAGAATCTGTGTAGTTCTGATTGTAGCCTGAAGAAGTCCGTCTTTTCGATTAAAACAAATGACAGACCTTTGCTGAGTGAAGTTATCTCTTCTGAACAAAGTATGTGGTTAGATAGATCTTGTGACTACTCGGGGATCAGATTGGCCATGTTTTATGATAAGGTTACTCACTGTCAAGACCTCTAATTTGACAGTACATCCCAGTGGTCCTCACGTTAATGGATGAGACCACCTCCAATACTCAGCCAGTGTGTACCCTTTTAATTTCTTCTTCACTGCTTATCAATTCATCCCCTTTTTTCAGTTTTTTAATTATACTCATATCCTTAGTCCCCAGGTTCATTACAGTCCTGATGATTCCCTAGCATCTTGGAAAAGGGTTGAAACGCCGTCGACAAACAAAAAGACAGACTTGACCCATTTGTGAACAACACACTGAGAAGTTCCCTCCGTGTGTTTCACTGTATAAAATAGAATTGGCTGTCTTCCTGAAAAAATAACCAATATACCATATATGCTCACACAATTGATCACTGTGTTCCCTGTTTTTTTTTGGTTTTGGTTTCTCTCACTTGGGTTGATTCTTTTCTTCCTTCTTTCAAAAGTCCTTTATCACTCACGTACTTACAAGTGTTAAGATATTTTATTGTCTTGCTTCTGAAATAAGATTTGATTCGGTTGAATCGAAATCAACTATAAAATACTGTCTGTTTCTTTGAATTGAGTGTCTACATAAATTGAATCTAGACTAAACCTCGTCTGTCAAAAATAGAAACTTAAATGTCGATATAGATTAATCTGCACAAAACATTCTGTGTTATCATATTGTGTTTTTTAAAACGAGTTCTATGTGAACACCTGTTCCAAGTTCTACGCTGGATACCCATGTTCCCGAGGACATTAGGGTTGCTCTTGTTTTTTTTTTTTAAACAACTCCAACATTGGCATAAAAAATGATGCTACTAATATCTAAAATACATTTTTGATTAACTGTCATTTAACCCTTCAGAGTAAAAGCGGTTATGAAAACGGGACAGTTGGTCTCAAGAAATACCATATAGGAAAGAAATCTGGAAATTGAACCGGTGACTTCATAATGCAAATCATGTTACCATTATTTAGTTTCCCTGTCAAAAACTGCCCCAGTGATAAAACAGCTGAAAAATAGCAGAGGGGCCAAAAGGAATGGATTAAAGAAGATTTAAATGACAGAAAGAAAAGACACAAGGAGTGTCAGTGGAAATTCACACTACATGCTAAACAAAATGAATTCATAATACTTCAGTCAAGTGCAGGATTATGCTCTGATAGAGCAGGGAATTCTAAAAGCATGGTGCAAAATCTTTGCACACTGCAAGACACCGCTTGATTGACACAGATTTTAAAAATTACAACATTGCTTTTAAAAAATATACCATGATCTCACTGATGGCAAGTAAAATACTTGTAAAATTATGTTTCAGGGTAAGGTCTCATTACCGGACTATTCCAAGTTCATCCCAAAGACGTGAATCTTGGAAAACATCAAACTGATCAAAGTAGTAATTAGGTGAAAACTAACTTTTGGAACTCAGCCAATAAACTAACCAATATACGAGCATTTACCTTAAATCTTAACCCTCATAAGAAAATGCCATTGTTAATTTACAATACGATTCCCTCCGCACACTTTTCTGTGTCATTATATACTCCATCATTCATCAAAATATTTACTATTGACCTACATTATAAATCAAAGAAAGAAGCAAACCTATTTCAAAAGTGAGTGATTAAGAATCTTACGATAACTCATTGCATGCTCAAGTGGCGTACCCAAACTGAATAGATACTGGCCTGTGAAAAAATACACTCTGAAGATTACAAATGACCTCTTTTAAATCTCTAGGGACAACCAAGAGGATTTACCTGAAGACCTCAAGGGGTGCGAGGATGGTGGAGATGATGTTTCCTGCATATGGAAACGCATTCATTGTTGTAAGGGAAATCTGGATAGTCCAAGCGAACCTCAAGAATATATCTTCAATGATGGCACAATAGTAATAGGCCTGAGGAGAGAATATTGAAGGAATGTCAGTTGATAGTCAATGGATATGGGTCTCCAACAGACAATTCCTAAGATCTCATGGCTGGAAAAAGAAACTGCATGAATTCCTGGGACCTGAGATT
Source organism: Calotriton arnoldi (assembly GCA_963921515.1). Taxonomy (NCBI): domain Eukaryota; kingdom Metazoa; phylum Chordata; class Amphibia; order Caudata; family Salamandridae; genus Calotriton; species Calotriton arnoldi. Next base: position 281,596 of record CAWUFW010000187.1, read on the forward strand.
ATCATAGTAAGGTTAAAAGACAGAAGGTCAAAGGGGTGGAGGTGAGGTCCAGTCTACAATAGACACTAAGGAGAAAACCCAAACAAAAGCCTCTTCGGGTAGAATTTAAAATCCAATGAGTGGACCACGGGGCATCAAGGTTCTTACCAGATATATGGATGAAGCACAATGAAAAGCAATACTGTAAAAGGCATACTACATTCTAATGATGCAATGAGGGGAAAATTAACTCCAAAATATATGTTGGAGAATGTCAAGAAAGAGGCGAGAGGAACGAATGATGGATACAATGGGAGCACACCCAGCATGACAGTCAGAGGGATGACAGTTTGGGAAAAAGCAAGGTGGAACAGGACCATAACAAGAGAACAAGGGCAGGTAATGCTAATGAAAATGGATTGTGCGAAACGATAAACCCAGCATCATAATAATTATCAGTGGTTATCAGGCAAGAGAGGCAGATTCCAAGGTGCGAACAGCCAGGCGTACAAATATGCACATTACTCGTTCACTCTATCTTTGTGGAAATTATGCAGCACACATTATCCCTTTCCACAGACTTTACTCATTTCACACTCAGGCTAGATTGCAGCACCCACGCTCACTCCCACAGACGTTACTGTGTTCACACTCTACATTTGTGCATGATATGTAGAAGACACTTTCCAGTGACATGCGTTACTGCGTTTACACACTACCTTCATGGAGAATATACAGCACTTTCTTTCCCTTATAGAAGGCATTTCTGTTTTGGCACTACAATAAAGCAGGCTCAGCAGCACCCACTCTCTTCCTCATAGTCTTACTGTGGTATAGACACACAAGTTCACCCTTGGAAGACAGAATATCCAGCAAACTTCTGCTGCAGTGCAGTAATACTGCTCCTAAGCATCCCAACTGTGAGCATGGAAGCAGTCCAAAGTGCCCACCTTCTGAGGGTAGACGATCTCCTCTCGGAGGAAAGTGTTCTCCCCAGCATTTCTGTCAAAGAGGCCCCAGTCCATCTTGAGATCCCAGATGAGGGTGTAGCAGGAGCTGATGAAGTAGAAGACGATCCACAGGTAGAAGAATACTTGAGTATCCGCATGACCCCGCTCTGTAAGGAAGAAAAGAGTCAGGCAGAACCATTGGAGGAGGAGAAGAAGAAAGACGGGTAGCACAGCTGTTATGAAGAACACTTTTGTACGAAGGAGAAATAAAAAAGTGAAACAGTGAAAATTATGACAATCAGAAATAGAAAACACAGACATTAGAGTGGGAAACAAACCGGTAAAAGTAAGGGAGAGAACAAGAAGGAGAATATACGGTATTTTCAAGATCCATTTCATCTGAAAGCGGCTCATGTTAGGACTTTCACTACTTCTCACACTGGATTAGTAACGAGGCCCAATTCTTGGGCCCCTGATCAAGATATTCTCCGAAACATCAACTATAGGTGCAGTGAAGTGTGAGACACCTCCAAGTCATACATTTGAATCCTGGAGGGGGATCAACTCTCCTGACCGTTCGGAAGGCAATGAAGGAGTACAATTTAGTTGAGAAAAATTAACAACCTTCATCAGAACTTCAGTGAAGAAGCTAAAGTTTTATTATCATCATTATTAGCAGTAATATGACCACTCCAAGCTACTCAAAACTGGAGTCTCAGAACAGGATATTCCCTGCAGCTCGCCAATTATCTGCGATAAAGCACATTTTGAAGAAGCCCGAAATCAGGGCTCCAAGTAGATCATACTGGAAATGTAACTGCAATAAAAATGCAGAGGGACAAATTGGAAAATTCCTTCAGCTCAAACTGGAATACTTTCAAGAACAAATTTAAAATGTTTAAAAAAAGAAAGACTAATCTAAATAATTAGTGGAGAACTTTAGAACACAACCATTTCCCCTTTTACATAAGGAACAAATGAAAGATTTATGTGGATGGGCATACAAACCCTTCAGTTAGACAAAACTGCAAGGCGTCTCCAGGGCAGCATTAGGGACAGACAGACACAGACAGACACTCACACACAGACACTCACACACACACACACACAGACACTCACACACGACGAAAAGTGGGTACACAAGCCAGAGATTCAAACATACAAAAAAGTGGGCAAAAAAACTGACAATGACTAGTTACCACAATGGCTAGTTACCACACCTATAGTGGCTGATTGTCTAGTACTCAAGGCCACATCATAATAAGGGTAAAGTCAAACTAAATTGGAAGCGCACAGATCGGCTGCCAAGCAGAAGATTCTTTAAGTTCCAAGAGCAGAGTGAAGAAAGAGTTACAACTTTTACACACCAGAGACAGGGGATGTAGCAGAGACACATTCCTGGAGGCAATAAACAGTACTGAAGCCAACATGGATAGTACTTGTAGAACTTGAGGGGATAGTACTTGTAGAACTATAAAGGTGCGACAGTGAAATGCTAAATAAAAAATGGTGAACTTTAGCAATTCTTTTCCAGAAACGGAAGTGAGCGCACTGAACAATTAACCTCATATCAGAAGCATTATTCAAAATAATAGTGACAATCCAAGAGTCTGGGACACGGGTCAACAAGAGTCCTGGGAGCAGAATGTAAAGTGGAGACCAAGAAGGGACCATGGTGTTAAGAGTGTGCAGGGATGGGAGGCATGTACCATCTGGATTGCGCTTGTCGGTTTATTATCTGCTATCGCATTGAAAAATTCCCCATGTCAATCTTTCGTCGAGGAAGCTGAACTTTTTCCGTATCTTAAAACATTAACTACAAGAAGGTCAAAGCGCCCCTGGTTCTTACATTGTAACAAGATCGCCTGCTGTTGCCTAGCTACAAAAAAAGCACAGAAGTATCTTCAGGTCTGGAAAAGGTTGTGCACAAAGCACTCGCTGTTCCTAATCTACTCCGCTAGATGGCAGCCGGCCTCCACCGTTTGCCATCCTATAGTGCACTATTGATTTTCTGAAAACATGTTATCAAGGAAAACATGTTTAAGTGAGGGATGGTGTAGATCAGAATACTAAAACAAAGGTATCAAGCATTGGCAAAGCCAATAGGTCTCGCCTACGAGAGCTACTGGCCTTGACCAGTGTATTTTAGCCATGTTGTACAGCAGTACAGCTGCTTTACAACATGGCTGAAATTGGGGGGGGGGAGAAGAGGAGGCGCTATCCCGGTCAAAATGCTTTGTTTTGTGGCGGAACAGGAGGGGAAGTAGGTGAGGGCAAGCAACAACGCAGGATGGAGGGCAAGCAACAACGCAGGGTGGAGGGCAAGCAACAACGCAGGGTGGAGGGCAAGCAACAACGCAGGGTGGAGGGCAAGCACCAACGCAGGGTGGAGGGCAAGCACCAACGCAGGGTGGAGGGCAAGCAACAACGCAGGGTGGAGGGCAAGCAACAACGCAGGGTGGAGGGCAAGCAACAACGCAGGGTGGAGGGCAAGCAACAACGCAGGGTGGAGGGCAAGCAACAACGCAGGGTGGAGGGCAAGCAACAATGCAGGGTGGAGGGCCAGCAGCAAACACGTGATGGAGGCAAGCAACAAAACGTGGGAAGGGGCAAGCAATATTAAAAACAGGACAAATGCAAACAACAAAGCATGGAACAAGTGCAAGCAACAAAGGGCGAGATGGGGCAAGCAGCAAGGGACTGGTGGCAAACAATGCGGAACAGGGGGAAAGCAACAAACAATGCTGAACAGGGGGAAAGCAACAAATAATGTGGGGCAAGACGAGCAACAAAACATGGGGCTGGCAAAATGCAGGACAGGGGCAAACAACAAACAACGAGGGACGGAGCAAGCAACAATACGCAGGACACAGGGCAACCATTAAAAAAAAAAAAACAAGGAAGGTGGGCAAGCAACAGCCAACATGGGACGGGAGGGCAAGCACGAAACAAAGCGTGACCGGAAAAGCAAAAACAAAAGATTTTCTGCGGATCCAAGGTCAAGTAAAAAAACAAAAACATTTTTGCCACCAAACAGAGTTTTTTTTAGCATAGGATTATTATAGTGCCATCCATGCGAAGCTAGTAACAGGGCCGGTTCTAGGATTTGCGGGGCCCCGGGCCAAAAGGGAATGTGCGAGGCCCCTCTAATTTACATAAGTGACCCCTTGCAAGGAGACCATTCAAAGACACTGCGGGACGCCCATTGCCCAGCATTTTAGCGCCCTCACAGTTTTAACTTTCAGCCCACAAGCAATTCTCATACCTTCAGCCCGATAGGTGTGAGAATTACTTGTGAGCTAAAAGTTAAAACTGTGGGGGCGCTAAAATGCTGGACAATGGGCGACCCCCAGTGACTCTGAATGGTCTCCTTGCAATTGGGACAAGAGGAAGCATCTCCCTCCCCTAGGCCTCCAGACACCATCCCTGAGAGGCCCGGGGAGGGGACCCCTCCCATGGACCCTAATTGCAAGGAGACACCTTTCTTTCAGTTGGTTCGGCAGGGAAACAACAGGACACGCCACCGGTGCGGGGCCCCATGCTGGTGGGCTGAGTGCGAGGCCCTGGGCAGCTGCCCACACTGCCCATGCCTAGCGCCGGCCCTGGCTAGTAAAGTGGCAAAGTCCTTTGTCATTCTTGTAGCAAAGTCTTTAAGCATAGGATTAGCTAGTGCCGTCCGAGCTGAACAATGAGAAAAGCTTTTTACCACTTCAGGCACAGTACTACAGATTTGGATTGGTAAAATACCATCCAAGCCAATCTGTAATTAATTAAAGCAGTCCCCGACATATGTTTTCCACTCTTATTATTGCTTAAACCTCTTCTTGAAAACATTTGAAGATATTTGAGGTGACCTGTTGTTGAGTGTCGGTGGCGTTGCAGAATGTTCTATAGGAAAGGAACTGCTCTTTACCTAAAACTACCCAGAATTCCCTACCTCCTTTTTTGCATAATTTATGCAGCACTGTAAGCCGGAAAGGGTATTGATTTGATCTATTTATTGCACACGCACATGGATCAACGCTTCCTTCAGAATAGCTGTAAAACTTTTACAGTGACAGCATTCTTTTAGAATAGTTTTTGCCAGACCTCTCCATTCACACAGGCAATTGCTTTTCGGTTATGAAAGAGGGAGAAGAAAGACAACATAGGAAAAATGCAAAAGCAAACTGCTCTGCAAAATTTCATTGAAAAACAATGCAGGGTAGTTTAATTTAAAAAACAAAACAAAAAAAAAAAAAACTTCCCCATGAGAAAAAAGGCAAGTTCTCAAACACAAAGACATTCTGCTAATGTTTCAATTTATACAAGAACTGTTGAAACTCAACTTTTTAACGGGAAAGGTATAAATTCTTCTTATATCGATTTTTATTTTTATTTTTTATTATTGAGCAGAATAAAACAATATACATTGAAGCCAGCATCCATAAGCATAAATATACATTGTAATACAATTAATACAGAGTATAAAACTATAATTTGATTATGGGGAGATGATCATATCAAAAAGCTAAAATGTATCTAACAAAGTACTACCAACTCAGCTAACTTGTTTTCAACATCAAAAAATAAACATCACCTGAGTAGTATATATTTATAGGAAAGCCTTCTCTTATACTAAAGTGCAAATGCAAATAAACTTGAGGTCATAAGAATATAATTAAGCAGCATAGTTTACACAATCAAATAAAGTACAAATGCTAGTGCAGATATATGCTCCCAAAGGAAGCCATTCTCATCGGCTAAAATGCAAGCCTTCTCAAATATTAAAGTGCAGAAATAGAATTACGATCGTAGAAATATCATTAGACAGCGTGGTTTACACAATCAGATAAAATGCAAGTGCAGGTGCAGATATATGCTCCCATTCTCATCAACAAGAGTGCAAGTGCAATTAATGACCCTGGAGAAAAATTCAACAGAGATAATCTTACCCCTGTGCCTCCTTACTAATCGGAACACGATCCAGATAATTATTCAAAACCAGATTATCCCTGAAGATCCCTTTCCATTTGATCGAAAAATTTCCAAATTAAAGCAAATTTCTTAACAGCTCCCACTCTTTTAGCATATACTTCTTCATAAGATCTAACACGTTTCATTTTTTTATACCATTCAATAAAGGTTGGGGTTTTAGTTGTTTTCCAATTCTGCAAAATCAGTGAACGTGCCACCAAAAAAGAAATTGATATAAACATTTCGCCCCCTTTTGTTAACACCTGGTTTGTGCTTTGTTTTAATAAACCAAACAATGCCACCTCTGGTTCTGGTTGTATATTAGTTCCGAGAGTGCGGCTGAGCCCGGCACATAATTCCAGCCAAAACTGCCTCAATCTAGGGCATGTACAAGCAATATGTAGCCAACCGCCCTCACCGGCTTGCTGGCAACGAAAACAGGTATTTTCCACCTCCGGATAGATTTTATGGAGAGTCTGTGGCATGTAGTAAGCCGACCATTGGGACAGGAAAGCCATCCTTTTGAAATTGGCAGCCCTAAGTAACTTATTGCCATTCTGCGAAATCGCTTGCCATTCTCTAATTGAGAAATTGCAGGCCAATTCATTTTTTGTTTTTTCTAAAAAATTTGTACCAATAAGAGGCTCCCCTTGATATTGAAAAACTCTATACCAATTCCCTATGCCTCTCAATTTGGTTCTAAACACAGACGTAAGGACGGAAGGGGTAACTATGTTACCTAAGGGTGCATATTTATCTATCAAAGATCTTACCTGAAGGAAACTAAAAAAAAGGAGCCTGCTCAGAGTGCCACATCTAGACTGCACCTGCTCCCAGGTAATACATCTATCTCCTAATAAAAAATGACCTAATTCCTTAAAACCTTTTAATTCCCAAAGTTTAATATGGCTACTATGATTAAGGAGGCCCAAGCTTCTAGCCTCTGACAACACCAAATATTCAAATCCCGTCGATTTTACTTTTTGCAAAAAAAAAAAAAGCCGAAGTCTAAAAGAAAATTCTTGAAGCGTCTTATATCTTACTTTTTTCGGCAATTTTGATGTTTTTAAAAACACATCAGGCCACCATACTTTCGCTTATTCGAGATACCATTTACATTAATCGATATAATACGAACATTAGTACCCATTTTTCACCTCATTGTTCAAAACTACATCAGTAAACATACCCTTTTTAGAATTATACCATTTCGTGTAATTCTGCTTATCCCCTCTTCCTGTCCCTTCTATCTTACATTTTATGTATAAACTATTCCGCTCTTTTACTTTTTCTAAACCAGCACCCTTGCTCTGTGCCCTAACCCCAACCCAACCTGCCCCTGGAACCCCGTGACCCCATCCCTTGACAGCAGGCGAATTGCCCGCCTTACCCTCTGCCGGCCCACCTTTGAGGCCCTTCATGACGAGTGCCATGATATTGCACCCTAGAGTGGTACATCGCCCATCCCGCCCTGGACAAAAAAAAAAAAGAAGAACCCAGCAATAACAACTATAACAATGTAAAAGGAATCATCCCTTTTTTACTTATCCTTGTCCTTCGTAATTCGCTGCAAGAGATCCTGTGCTTTATCCAAATTTGAAAACATATGGAACTTCCCATGAACCAGGACTCGCAGTTTCGACTGTTGGGCAATGGCTGCTTGAGCCCCCTGTGCCTTAAACAGATAGAGGAGTTTAACGAACTCTTTTCGGCGGCGTGCAGCCGCTGCACTCATATCTGAAAAAATACGACATAGGGGGACCTCTTGTGATGAAAATTGCTTCTTTAGAATTGCCCTGGTCAAAATTTGCTCTTTTAAGCGATAACCCGAGAAATTCACTAAAATGGTTCTGGGGAGTTTAGAATTCGGGAAAGGCTGAGCTGGGACTCTATGGGCGCGGGTAATCGTAAGGTCCCCAGAAAATTCAGGGAGAACAATCTCTTTTATAAAGGACTCCACCCATTGTACTGGTTGGGATCCTTCGCACCCCTCAGGGACACCAACCAGCCGGAGATTGGTCCGACGTGAATGATTTTCCAGCTCTTCAAGCTTCAGTTCCAAAGAGTCTTTTTGTTTCTTATCAGCTAAGACCTGCTGCTGGATTGAGGTCATCTGGTCCTCTAGCTGTGAGATTCTGGATTCAGCCTCATGCAGGCGAGATGGCATAGCCCCCATTACCTCTTCAATTTTAGATAATCGTGCATGCAGTGCTGCAATTTCAGTTGCTTGTGTGGCCTTCATCTCCCTGATCTCCTCCAGTATGAGATTGAGCATACTTTTAATATCGCACTAGAAACTGGGCCCCGATCCTGTTGCAGGCACCGTTGCCATTTCCAGAGCTGCTTCCGTGGTATTTATAATTGCCTCCGATAACACAGGAGAAGAGGGGTGCCCCATTGGGTGAAAAAGCAGAGGAGGTGCCTGCATGAGAGTTTCAGAAGAGAGCTGGGATTGACCACTTAGTAGATCTTCAGTACTTTGAGCGACCAGCTTGGAGGTCTTCTGCGGAGGAAAGAATAGAGTCTGGATTTCAGGTTGAGAAGACTTGGTTTTCTGGAAAATCAAATACTCCTTATTTTTGCCTGCCAATTGACTAGGGGGCAGACTAGGGGGCATGCCTTCTTGATTTTCGTTTGGAGGATTCTTATCCTGGTTCACTGTCTCCAAAGCTGTATTGGTGGTAATGCCTCCTATGCCTCCTATGTTTACTGGAGTTGAGTTCATCAGACTCTGGCAAGCACTATCTGCCTTTGCTTGCAGTCCCCCTTGACCACCTTCACCTCGATCCAGGACTTCCTCTTCTGAGCTTGAAGAGTTAGCTATGGGAGTAGACCCTCTACGATTTTTCTGAACTCGCTCCCGCTCAGTTTTTGAAGTGCCCTGGGTTGTTTTCATTTGTATGTTACGAGTCTTCCACTTTTGGGGCAAGTTAGAATCAGATTGAGTCGGGGTACTAGGGTTTTTAGTGTGTCTCCCCATTGGGCTTAGAGTTGGTCACAGTATATATACAGTATATACCTTTTCCTCCTCCTGTCTTACCGGTACAACCAGCCTGCTACTACTCCCAGTCTCAATCTGCTTCTCCAAAGAAAAAAGAAAGAATCAACCGTCAAAAACCAAGTAATAAGCGCTGAAAAACTGCTCCTCGCCCTCCTGGTCAGCCAGCAACAATGTATCAATATGTCTCCACTCGGGGGGCGTGGCCAAGCAACATGGCCGACAGGACGTAAGCTCCTTCGGCTCCCGACCCGCCAGCCGCAAAATATCCTGTGTAATCCTTTCCGGGCGCCCACAACAGTACTCTCTGAGCGCCTGGAGCCCTGAATAGAGCGGCGGTGCTCCGGACCTGTCTCGGAGCCGGGTCCGCCCTGGAGACCGGCGGAATTGTCCCGGCGGCGGCTGCTCCGGCTGATCGCTCCTACGGGAGGCCGGGGATGCGGCCTTTGCTCGCGTGAGCAGGATTCGGGCCCGGAGTGTGGGAGCTCCCCCTGACATTGTGCTGTGGCCCTCGGACCGGCCCGGACGACGGTCTTGTCCCCCGGAGGATCCCGGCCATGATCCCTGCGACACGGCCCTGCGGGCTGGAGGCCTGCGGGCTGGAGGCCTGCGCGGCGCGCTGACGGGCGCTGGGCCTTAATCTACGGGGGCCCCGAGGCCTGGTGGATTCTCTCTGGCCCTGGGGTGCCTGCCTGCCTGGTCCCGCATTGCACAGCGGATCGTGATCGGGGCCCGGGGCTGCGGGGCCTGAGGTGCTCCACGACGGCCGTCTGGGAGATGCTGGAGTCGTGCACTCTTCCCCCGGCTATTTGGCGACGCTGACCTGGTAGGAGGCGTGGTGGTGGGGGCCGGCCTGCCACGGTGCGCGCTGTGAGTGGAGTGGGGGTTCCTGTCCGGGCCCCCCCCCCCTGGTCGCGGAGTGCCCTCCTGAGTGAGGGCGGAGGTGTCTGGCCCTTCTTTCGGGGCACTCCTGACAGTGATCCTGGAGCCGGGAGGGTGCCAAAGACCCCAGCGGTGGCTATACAGTGGGCCCGAGTTGATGACCTGGAGCTGATGAAGTGGTGAAGTGACCCTGGGGAGCCAGATTGCCCGGCCTGATCGCCCGTGGTTGACGCCATCCCGGAGTGGGTGCCCGGGAGGGGCGCCGCTGGTCCGCTGAACCCCGGATTGTTCGGCTGTGCTCCCTGTGTCGACGGAGGGGACGAGACCATACTACAGGACCGGACCGGGTCAGGTGAACGCCATACTTGCCGACCTGAGTTTTGCACCATGGGTAAGGATAAGCCCCCGCGCGCCTCTAATCCTAATACGATTATGCAGTACACCACGCAGCGTATCCCTACACAGAGGATCACTCGCCAGACCGGCCGCGAGGGCGACTCCGCTACTGAGCCGTCCCGAGCCGAATTGCTGGAGGCTATACGGGGCTCCCACACTGCCCTGGGACAGCAAATAGAGGCGGTGTCCATTGATGTGAACCTACTGCGGGCGGATCTGCGGAAGGTGTCAGATAAGGTCTCTACGGCGGAGGGGGACATCGTCCAGCTACAGGGGGAGGTGGCCTCCCTGAAACACCAGGTTACCCAGCTCACCACCACGACCGGTGCGTTGGAGCGCAGAGCGGAGGAGGCGGAGGGCAGGGCCCGACGCAGTAACATCAGGGTCCTGGGTGTACCGGAACGCGCGGAGCAGGGCAATGCGGAGCGCTTCTTAGAGGAATGGATCCGAACGAAGCTGTGCCCCACGGGATTGTCTGCGGTCTTTGTGGTGGAACGGGCCCATAGGGCGTTGACCCCTCCGCCCGGGGCCCCCTAGGGCCCTCATAGCTAAGATCCTGAACTACCGGGACAGGGATTGTATCCTGAAAGCCGCTAGGGAGGCAGCGGACCTCACTTACGAGAGCGCAAGAATATCCATTTATCCTGATTACACCCGCCACGTTCAGGAACAGCGAAAATCCTATCTGGGCGTTAAACAAAAGCTCCGTGAACTTGGTCTGCAATATATGCTATTGTACCCAGCGAAACTCAAGGTGATCTCCCAGGGAAAGGCTCAATTCTTTGACTCACCGGAGGAAGTGTGGGAGTGGCTCGAGGTCCGAGGGGGGGCCCTCCCCGAGCGTGAGGAATCCCGGAGTACCTGGGGAACCAGACCCAGGAGAAGACGCAGAAGTAGACGCGGGGGCCGGGCCCTAGCCGGCGCCAGGGAGGAACGACAGCGGATCACGGTGGGGAATGATGGTGCTCTGCGTGTGGACTCCTCGGACTCGGAGGCTTCTCCCCCGGGCACGATGGTGGGACCGCCGGGGGAGAGCTTGGTGCCGGACACCCTTCTACCCACTAATCAAGTGATTCCAGAAACTATTATGGATCCGCCTCCTGCTGCTGCGGACCCACCCTGAGGGCGCAGGGACCCTCTGCCTCACTTTGTCACGCCGGCAGTTGGTCCGTGGTGGCTCCGTGGTTGAGGATGCGGGTCGGGGGGGGGGTCCGCTGCTGATCCCGCATCTGTACATTCCCCGTGCATTTCCTGATTCGGGCATGGGCTCCTTGTGGGCCCCTATTGCTGGTCTCCTGTTGTTCTTCCCAAAGTTGGGGTGGATGGGGCTGGGCTGGGAGGGATCGGGGATTAGGCCACATTGGGGATTTTAGAGATGTTGCCGAGATCACAGGGATGACGATGGCTGTCTTTGTTGGGCTCCGCTGATTGCGTTGGTCTGCACTATGTGCATCAGATTCTAGTTGGGTGGCCCGGGATATATGCCCAGGACATGAGCGGCTGGTTCCGGTCGGGGGTCGGACTTTGGGGAGGGGGAGGGGGTTCTTTCTTTTTCTTTCATTCATAAATGGAGTTAGGCCCTGTTGGGCTCATGGGTTCGCTGTGCACGTCCTGGCACCAGCACGGGAAGGGCATTTCTGCATGTTTGGTTGACAGTAAATTGCTCGTGGGTGGGGGAGGGGGGCTCTAAGGGGGTTTTGTTGGGTTTTTGTTGGCATCGTATGCATTGCAGTTGAGGCACAGCATGGTCGCTGCGTAGGGCATGGTCTGCCCGGGGATTGGGAGTTACAACCACTATGGGGTTTAAATTTTTAAGCTGGAATGTGAGGGGGCTGGGTACATGCACCAAGCGGTACAGGGTCCTGTCTTTCCTTCGTAGACATCAGGTATCCCTAGCATGCCTTCAGGAGACTCATCTCACGGACGAGGGGGCTCAACAACTGGCAAAGAAGTGGCGGGGCCAGCTCTTTCATTCCTCCTTCTCGAGCTATGCTAGAGGGGTCCTTGTGTGGGTGGCGCCCGGGGTTCCTCTGGCCGTCCAATATGTGGAAGCTGATATCCAGGGGCGGAACCTACTCCTTAGGGCTAGGCTAGATGGTCGAGACGTTGCCATAGTGAACACATATGCGCCAAACACGGATGACCCGGGTTTTTATCAGTCCCTGCAGGAGGTCCTGGTCTCGGAACTAGAGGTTCCATTGCTTTGGCTGGGAGATTTTAATTGTGTTCTCGATCCTGCCCTGGACAGATTTCCCTCCCGCACTGGCACGAAACCCAGAATGACCGTGAAACTCCGGGAGGTTATGGGGAATCTGGGGGCCCAAGACGTATGGCGTCAAAGACACCCAACCCAGAAAGTATATACCTGCTTCTCATCTACTCATAACACATATAGCCGCCTCGACAGGGTTTTAGTCGCGAATCCCGATCCCAACATGTCTCTGGAGGTGACCCATCTCGCGCGATTCCTATCTGATCACTCCCCTGTCGCATGCGTGATGGAGTGGGGAGCCCCGAGATGCCGCCCGCGGACTTGGAGGTTGCAGGCAGAGATTCTTGAGGATCCGGTGGGGAGGCACCATGTAGAGACTGCCCTTACGGATTACGTCGATCTCAATTGGGGTGGGACAGACCTATTGCAGGCTACCAAATGGGAAGCCCTGAAAGCGGTAGTGAGAGGGGCATGTCTGAGTGTGACGTTTGGGGTTCGGAAGCAGCTCCAACAAGAGCTCCGAGACGAGGAATGCCGGCTGTTGTCGGTGCAGACTTTGACAGTCACTGACGCATCCGAGAGGGATGGGGAACGAGAGATCCAGGAGCGCATCCATGACATCCTAGATAGGCTTGATAAATATACGCTCACGCAATATAGACAGCGCCTTTACAGAGAAGGGGATAAATCTGGTCGTCTCTTGGCCTGGATCCTCCGCCGAGAACACGCTCCTGCTGCGATTGAGGCTTTACGGGACTCCTCTGGGGCCCTGGTGCATTCACAGGTGGGATTATTGCGGGTCCTTCAATCACATCTTCAGGCAGTATACACCGCGGATCCTGTGGTAGGGGAGGCATCCTATCTCCCGTATTTGCATGGGTTGACCCTGATCACCATGTCTGAACAGGCACGGCAGGAACTGGATGAGCCACTGACACTGTGCGAGGTTCAATCCGCGTTGAAGCAGCTTCCGCGGGCCAAATCTCCGGGTAGTGATGGCTTTCCGCCCGAGTTCTACCAAGCATTCCCCGACATTCTGCCCCCTCTCCTCCTGCAAGTTTATAATGAGGCCTTCAAACGAGGAATCCTCCCACCAAGTATGACACAGGGGGAGATTTGTATGATCTTGAAACCAGGGGGATGCACACGAACCGTCATCGTATCGGCCGATTACAATGATTAATACGGATATAAAAATCCTTTGCAAGCTCCTGGCCTCTCGCTTGGCGCCGCATATGGCCCGCCTGGTCCATGAGGATCAATGTGGGTTCATACCGGGACGCAACACGGCCATGAACCTACGGCGACTGACTCACATTTTGCATGAGGTGCGGGACAGCGAGGAGCAGATGGTTTTGGTCTCTATTGACCTTGCCAAGGCTTTTGACACGGTGGATTGGGGATATCTTCTCGAGGTCTTGCGTGCTGTGGGGATGGGCCCCCAATTTTGTCGCTGGGTTCGTATCTTATATAAGGCCCCATGCGCTAGAGTTAAGCTCGGGGGCGCGCGGTCCGAAGAGTGGCAACTCGGGAGGGGTACACGACAGGGGTGTCCTCTCTCCCCACTCTTGTTTGCCCTCGCTATAGAGCCCTTTGCGGTCCGGATTAGAGCAGATATGGCGCGGTGGGGTATTCAGCTGGGAACCATGACTCACGTCATTTCTTTGTACGCGGACGACGCCTTGTTTTACTTGACCTCCCCCGCGATGCCCTGCCGGTGCTGTTGCACCACCTGGATCGGTTTGGTGAGGTCTCTGGATTGCGGCTGAACCGTGGCAAATCCCTAGTTTTTCCCTTGGCGGGGCTGGCGGCAGTGCCTTCGGAGGATCTGCCGGATCTGGAACTGCGGTGGGAGCGGACGGCATTCCGTTACCTAGGTATTCAGGTGACCCTGACGGATGAGCAGGCACTAGTCCGGAATGTGGACCGCGTCACGACGGCATTGCAACAGTCCGTGCGTTTCTGGAATACTCTCCCACTTTCACTGATGGGCCGCCTCGCCATCTCAAAAATGGTGATGCTCCCTAGGGTACTTTATGTGCTACAGAACTCACTTTGCCCTCTGCCACCGCGAGTTTTTAAAACTCTCAATACATTGCTCACATCTTTGCTCTGGGCAGGTCGGCGTAGTAGGGTAGCCCTTCGCACCATTGTCCGTACTTACGAGGAGGGCGGTCTCGAAGCCCCTCGATTTGACCTATACTATTATGCCGCCCAGCTCCAACATGCGGCCCGTTGGTTCACCGACACTGACAACTGGGAGAAGCGCCTTTTGCTTGCTGGGGCAGACACCCAGACACTGCAGGAGGCACTGATGCAGGGTGCGGGATCGGATGTTTATCTCCCCTATACTGTGCGACATACTGCTGGTATATGGCAGCGCTTTGTTGAGACGGTCCTCCGAAGGGCGCCCTTTCACAGGGAGCTCTCGCCCTGGATACTGGCTCCATTTATAGTTATGGCACGTCATATGTCCTTCCGACTCTGGAGGGAGGGAGGATGTGAGGTTCTCGCTGATTTATACCCTAATGAAACTTTTATCACTTATGAGCAGGCAGTGGAGAGTTTTGGTCTTGGGCAAGGCCAATTTTTGCATTTCAGGGGTATGCAGGACGTAGTGAAGATCACCTGGCCCCAGTACCCAGACATTCCACCACTGACGCATACCCTGGATGTTATGCTTACGTGCGGCAGGGGGCGCGGTTTGATCTCCCTCCTATACAACGCGATGAGGCAGGATTCTACCCCTCCGGTCCCGCCGTCTAGGGATGCCTGGGAGCGGGACCTTGCTGCTCCGCTGGAGGAGGCACAGTGGGCACGCATAGGCTCCCTTACACACACCGTTTCATGCAATGCCAGATTTAAACTAACACACTTTAATTACCTACACCGCACCTACCTTACCCCGGTGTCACTGAGGCGCATTGACAGTAGCAGGGGCGCTGGTTGTCCTAGATGTGCAGCAGACAATGCATGCTTTTTACATTTGGCATGGGAATGTCCATTGGTTGCACAGTTTTGGTCTGGGGTTGTGCCTAGGGTGGTAAGCGCCACGGGGCTTCGGGTGGCCCTCGATCCCTTGCAGTGTCTACTCGCGATGGTTCGCAGGCCCAAGAGGAAGAAACTCCCCTATAAACTCTTACAGTTAATGTTGGTGCTTGCCAGGCGCAGGGTGGCCATAACTTGGATGGGGCAGCGGGCCCCTGAACTTCCTGCTTGGCTTAAAGACGTCCGAGAGTGGTCGCTGGCTGAAGAGGCCCACATGAAGCACACCCGACGGGATGAGAAATTGCAGGATGACCTGATGGCTTGGCGGGTCCTGTGTGCCACAGGGTTGACGGAGGTGGAGCCGTCCTCCCGGGATGTCACTACTAGTGAGCAGAGTGATGCTGATATAACCGGGGGGTCTGTTTCTAGTGGGGAACGCGACGCCTGGCTCTGAGGGGGTCCACACTGGGTGGGGGTGCCTTGTTGCCGCCCCCTCTCCCCGCAGCGACATGTTTAGAAATGATTCTTCTGTTCCCTTTGCCCCTTCCCTTCTTGGTGCGGCCTTGTGTCTCATGCGCCTCTAATTGCTGTCAACGAAATGTATGCATACGTGTTTATTTGATGCCAATGTATTGTTTTTGTGATAAATCAAAAAAAAAAAAAAAAAAAAAAAAAAAAAAAAAAAAAAATATGTCTCCACTCCCTCCGCGTTGCCGTCAACCGGCAACATAAGCGAAAAAACCGCGGGAGCGGGAACAGCGGGAGCGCTGCAAATCTGCTCCTCGCACTCCTAATCAGCCGGTAACAATGTATCAACGTGTCTCCACTCCCTCCGCCTTTAGGGTTCAATGTATCTCCGTCAACCGGCACCATGAGCGAAAGACCGCGGGAGCGGGAACAGCGGGAGCAGGAACCAAGTCAGGAGCGGCAGCCCCCCCCCTAGAGCGCCGCAGCCCCCGATAATGTCTTGGACGAATTCAGGCAGGCAGGCAGAGCGAACCTCGAGGGAAGCCTGAAACCACCCCCGGCTCTCCAATGTCCACGAAGTATCCCACAGCAGCAGAACGAGGAGCGAGAAACACCGCGTCTCACGCCATCATCGATAGACTCGAGCTTCCAGGTACGGGGCGGGGCGATTACCAGCTGGGCTACGTGCAGGCGGGATCTGCCAAAGCCCGAGAAGTGACTCTTATATCGAAATTAGAGGAAAACAAATTTCTATTGTGAAAAAATGAGATTTTGGACAACAAAATTGCATTATAGACAAAATCCAAATAGAATTTGAAATTTCAGAAAATCAAGGAAATTATCCTGCCCTCACCTCCAAACCTGTAGGGTGGGAAAGTGAGATTGAACAATAGTAGCCACAACTCACCGAGTAAGTGGTCATGGATATCGATGCATGTCAAAATGCCACCCCAACTTTAAGCTTTATTTTTAGTTCATATTTCCCATTTCCCTTGAGGATCAAAGTTTCAAGGTAAGAGACAAGAAGTGATAATAGAGCAGTAACAGGATGATCATGGAGTCCGCTGGAAGCAGGTGTTTGAGATTATGATCTAGTCTTTCACCTTTAGATCCTCATTTCTAATATGTTTGACATAGTTTAGTGTCTATCACTTTCTGACTCCTTTTCTGTGCATTGAGAAAATCTAGGCAATATCAGCAAGCTAGTCAGACTTTCAGTAACGGAAACATTAATGCGCCAAAGACAAAACGGACACAGAAGAAGTCTGCAATCAGGCCTTAAGTGATATCAACACAGACTGCAAAACTGCCGTAGTGGAAGATCACAAAGTGCCTTCTCATTCAACCCAGGAAACATACAGCACACCTAACCTGTAACTAAACTCAGCTTTACAAACTATATGTACTGCTCTTGCAACTCCCATAGTAGTGCTGGTAAAATGGATACTAAAGCGGACAAGCAGTCCGTGCACACCATCTTGTCCCAGTAGAACTGGCTATCGAAGCAAGATCTTCACAGTCTACAAAGAAAATGAACATTTAGCACCAAGAGGCCAAATCTACATTTCATTCTGTTTATGAATCTTATCTTCCTCAAACCAATCTTTTTCTAACATTTTCCTTTTTAACTTTTTATTTTGACCATTTAAAAGCTACACACCATTCAGATGCATAGCTTAACTTGTCCAGCATGGTAATACTTCTCATCAAGACTGCAAGAGACTGACAATGAGGTCTAAGTGCACTTTTCCTTTTCCAAAAGGTAGAAGCTTCTTTGAATATGGAAAAGTGGATAGGATGGGTGGTGTCTGCATCTCCTCGCCAGCCTTTAAACCTCCTCTAGATGTTGGGTTTACAGAGCTAAGATGTCAGAAGTTGTGTGACAAGACACAAAACTGCATATTTCTATACCCGGGGATTTAAGTTAAAAACACACCCAGAACTTCTAGGCCACCATACCAAGGCCCAGATAGGAGGACATTAATTCACGTTTTGTACACAGAGAGGGGTTTATTTTTACTTGCTGTATGACGGATGAAGGTATTTTGATTAGTCTCAAAACTAACAGGTAAAAGGTTTAATTGAATCATAAATGGGGTTACCTAATTCTTCTCTAGATGGCTAATTCTACTTTAAATTCACAGTTGACTGAAGTGAGTAGGCATTTCTGGCACCCAAAAAAATGGATAGGGAGCTTGCACCTTGGAGGCTAAGATCTGGATGGCGAGGAGATGCAACTCTATTTCATTGTGCAGGTGGCAACTGTGAAGAGCATTACAAAGGAAACTGCTGCATGCATCCTTTAAAGTATCACAAAACTCTGTTGAAGAAATGACATGTCTGCAGCATCAGTAGTATAAAAGGAGGAGGGAGTGACAGTGTTATCAGATAAAGATAACTAAAGTGAATATCAACGCACACTCAGGCTAACAAGTCCGAGCCCCACCAGAGAAAACCCCTGAGCGGCGGTGTGGCATGCATACACACAAGATTTCAGAAAACATACAGAATATACAAAATGAAAAAGAGGAAAGAAGCTTAGGCATTGCGTCTATAAAGGTGAGGGATGACGGACCGAGGAGGCAGTAAATTAGAAACACTGGGCAGAGACTTGCATCCATAATGTGGCAGCGGAGGTTAAACAAGAGGTGGTGACCATAGGGCCAGGAATTCAAAATTATCAGAAGGGAAGGGATCTGCAGGCAGAAGATAGGGCAGTGGACATAATGAAATAGCTGGAAAAGCTTTCTGAAATATCTAGTGTGCTTGTCAAATTGATATCAACATGGAGATTAAATGCACAGAAAGATGAAGACCCTAGGAAAATCATGCAAGTGAAAAACTGGGTTGTTGGTTGCAACAGCCACAGTCCTTGTCGGAGTGAACCATAAAATAGTCGCCTGTGCTTAAACATTTGGTAGCTTGGCACAAAAGCAGTCAAGCTTAACTTAGCAGCAATGTGTAAAGTATTTATGCAGCAATCAAACTAATAAAATGACAACAGAAGAAAAATCCCACACGAATTCAATAAAAGAGAGTGAAATGTATTGAATTATTTGACACCTAAATGCCAAAAAAAATATATCAATCTGTAGAACTGGAGTTATTTTTTAAGGTTTTTAGGGCAATCTAGTGCCTAAAAGATCAAAGGATCCACCGTGGACATCTAGTGGTGTGAGACCAGGAAAAAGTCTAAAGCTATTGCTGATAAGGAAGTGCGGTTCGGATAGACAAGGTGGATTGGGCCCGGTCTCAGCTTACCTTCAAACTTAAATTACATTTTTAAGAAAAATGGCTGAGAAGCTAAAGTTCAGCGGGGCAAGGCGGTGTGCGATGAGGAAGCATTGTTGTTGAGCTGCTGGACGAAACTGAGGTAAAGAATTCTACATTCGGACTTAGTCTCTTTTTTTTGGGAAGTCAAAACTCTTCAATGGGACGAAGTTGCAGGCTGTATCCAACCTGGGTTCCAGGAGGCTGGATACCCTTACAGAGAGGAGCCATTGAATTTGCAGCTGCAGAGAAGAACGCAGCTGGAGCTACCACAAAGTCAGGCAGACTGGCAATGCACCTTGGACGGATCAGCGAGCAGGTAGGCCCTGGGCTTCTCTCTGTTCTCAGAGCACTTTTTGACAGGAAATGTTTAAATCCAAGTTTTGGATTTTGGCTGGTTGGGCTCATTTAGCACCACAGCAGGCCACAGGCAGCATGGCAGGAGTGAACTGAAGAGTGGGTCAGAAGGTCTTATTTTTATACCTGGTGCCATCTTTGAAGCAGAAGAAATGTCCAAAGGTATCCCCCATACAGATGGTGCTAGAATTTCCTTCCTCTCTGCCTTTGTCCCAGGAAGTCTGGGGTCACAAAAGGCTGGTATGAAGTTCTTTGTGTGTGGGCTGAGGCAGCTTCCTTGAAATGTAAGTGGGGGTGTATACAGCTCTGCCTCTCCCATCCTGCCAACACCCAATCCCCCATTTCTGTGACTGTCTGGGATGAATACAAAAGGCCAACAACACCAAGTCATGTGACCCAGGAAACAGGCTGCAGGCACCAAATAATTAGGGCAAGTCAATGACAACTTTCTAAAAGAGGCATTTTCAGAACTGTGACTTAAAATCTGACTTTACCATTAAAAATGATTTTAAATGAAAATTCCTTAGACACCAAGCAGGACCTTTTTACCTGTCCCCAAACAAAAGTTATCATTTATTAAATGTAATACGGTAACCCAATGTTATCCCTCGGGAGAGGTAGAAAACAAATGAGTTTTACACTACCTGTACATGTAAAACCTAAAAGTACATGTCCAACTTTTCAAATACAATGCACCCTGCTGGGTTGCTTAGGGCCTACTTTAGGGGTGACATATGTATTAAAAAAGGAATTTTGGGCCTGCCAAGGGGTTTATTTTGCAAGGTCGAATTGGCAGTTTAAAACTGCACACAGACTGCAATGGCAGGCCTGAGACATGTTTTAATGGTTACTTAAGTGGGTGGCACAATAAGTGCTGCAGGCCCACCAGTAGCATTTAATTTATTGGCCCTGGGTATACGGTATATCACTCTACTAGGGACTTATACGTAAATTAAATATGCCTATCAGTTGTAAGCCAACTTTACCATGTTGTAGGGTGTGAGTAAAAGCACTATAGCACTGGTTACGGTTGTAAAGTGCACAGAGTCCTTAAGCCAACAAAAGCGAATTCAGAAAATAGGCGGGGTGACGGCAAAAGAAATTGTGGGTGACCCTGCAGCAGAGGCCCAAGTCCGACAATGCATATTTTATACTTTAGTTGGAGAGTCAAAGTTTTTAGCTTAAACATTCAAAAGGCAGCAATCGCATACAGGGCAGTCATGAGACAGCAAAAAAAACAAAATATGCACCTATCGTGGCCTTCACTTGTTGAAATTTTTATACCTTCTCAAAAATTATGTGGTGGGGTGCTAACATTTCTACATTTCTCTTACAGTGGTCAGCCAACAGAGATGTACAGCGGGGTCCCTTAAGGATCTGAGACCATCCTTTATTTCAGGGCAACAGAGATCTGGTATGCGTCTACCTCACTCAAACAGACCTGTCAAATCGTTAAAATAGAGAAAGAGATAACCAATTTTTATTTCTTTCATACAGAAGTAACATACGGATTCTAAATTGCTACGCTTTAAAAGTTCCTATTTATTACAACACTGGTCAACAACCAACCTCAAACAAACCCCTGCAAATGACAAACTTATCAACTGATTTAGTCCACGCACCAATGACCAGGTTTCCCTCAAACCCAAAGCTTGATACTGCAGTCCTAAGGAATCCACCCTGTCCTGTACAAAAATGGAGTCTGACATGGTTCGGACAGGGGGGAAACTTTATGATCCCTTTGGCTATCAACATGGTGAATGGTTGTCTAGCCGAAAGATCAGAGGAGCTACAGAAATGCTGGGCCTTTTAAACTTCAGTGATCAGCAAAGCTGTATAGGAAATTCACAGTATTGTCAATGGAAAATGCTGTGATAAATACCCAAAAAAGAATTCAACAGAGCCTTGCATAAGTTACAAACCGGATGAGTCTAAATTCTCTTGAACTAAATACACACAAATGAAGAGGCAATCACACTCTGCGGCTCTATTTTTAACTGACCACCTCAAAGGACCCAGCCCCTGTTCCAACCACTATTGTTAATAAACAGAAGCCTTCATTTTTGACACCAACTTATCCATTAAGATACAAGTCAATACACTGACTTCTACCTGCTCTCTCCGTCTTTAGACTTAGCAGAAAGTCTACTTCTACTGACTTGCTGCATATCTGTCACCCATCGGATACTTCCTCTTGAATGGACTCTGTGTGTTCTCCCAAATATCTAATACTTCGTCTCCAACTAATCCAGAAGGCTGAGGGCCAACTCACCTTGAACTCTTCCCTTAGAGATCATGAATAGCAATAAGACAGGCTTCCTTGTCAATCATTTAGTATGCCCCCTGAAAAGGTCTGTAATGTTTGGAGGTTTTGTGTCTTGCATAAGCTCTTGTTCATACATATGTATTTATATCATATTTAATTATTCCTTTTATTGTATTTAATATGTATGTTCTTTTATGGTTTGGTTTTATGAACTGAATAAAGCTTGATTGATTGAGATCATGAATCGCACCATGTTTCAAGCCTTTACTGGCTCCCAGTGGCAATACGAAGACTTTTTGAGTGCCTCTGCTATCAGGCAATACACAACTGAGGAGCAGACTTTGTACAACCGTATTTTGAGGTATTCGCCCCAGAGACACCTCCGCTCTGCTTCAGCACATCCCTTAATGATCCCTTAAATCAAGATGACGCGCAAACTGACAACAAGGCTAATTATGAGTAACCACAAAAACCTTGACCAAGCTTTCCCAAGTTCTTCATGCGTAGTTGCACCTCTGTATTTCATAAACTGATAAAGCCTTGGCTATTTACCAATGCATTAAATGTATATGTTTTCTACCAAACTCTACCACCTGCCCAGTGCAGGGATATCTTTAGGAGTTACTGTCTGTCCTTCACAAATGTTACTTAGTCAGCATCATCATTATAATGAATCTATTGGTGATCCGAATTTGAAAAATTACTTTGACATAAAAATGCAAGTTTTTTTATCTCCTTAGTCTCTTTTGTTATCTTTCCTATCATTAGTTACAAATTATTAGATTAAATATCGCACTTGAAATAAACTCCGAGCCTGCTGCTCCTATTGCTATTTGCCTACAGAAGTTTAACCATTCAGCTTTATGTTCACAAACTGTTCTCATCCAGTAGACTTTCTGGCTTACCCTCAGACATTACACTGCAAAATCTTAGTAAATGCTAAAGAGGTCTGTAGTGACTAATCAATATTTAATTGGAACCAAGCTTAATTCCCAATGAAATATAACTTGCAATTGTTCAAACACTTTTGTAGACCCCATCCATTTGCCAAGTGGACCCTGGGAATTTTCATCCCATCTCCTTGCTGCCCTTTCCTTCAACACAATTAGAAAGCAACGTATGAAGCTTTAGCACCATACGGAATATAATGGAGTTTTAAATCCTCTACAAAGTGTCTGCCCGAGAATAGCAACAGAAACCATAGTCACCTCAGAACTTGATGAACTTAGGATGCTGGTGGATTCAGGTAGGGTCAGGTCCTGATTTAGCTACCATTGACTACTCTAACCCTTTACAGAGGTTGTGAAAATGGAATATAGAAGGATCCCCCCCCACCACCCAATTGTTCAACATATATACAATGCCTCGAACGTGACGACTGCATAGGGTAGGGTTCTTCTTTTTGCATGCAGACAACACCCAACCTTTCTAGACATCTCAAGAGGAAAACAAATTCTTGCGGAGGCTTCCTGTTGCATTGGAATCTATATGTTGGTGGATAACCGTGAAGTATCCCAAGTGGAACCTGGTTAAGGCAGAGACCCTTTTATCTCAAAATGGTCCTTCAGCCTTTGTCAGCGGTTGCTGACCCACTTGTATGGGGAACTGTCCAGTTCCGTCTACTGTGGTTAGGACCCGACGAGTCACTGCTGAATCCAGTCTGATGTTTTCAAACGATATTGCCTTAGTAACCGAGCCGGGTTTTTTCTACCCAAGAACTCTGCCTCCCAACTACCAATCTCAATAGTTTGCAATAAATTCAAAATGCAGTTGCACTGGTGTATTTTGCTAAAAGTCTTTTGAATCAATGTCTGCAGATATTTGTCAGCTTCATTGACTCTTTGTTTATAAGAGGCTTAAGGTCTTAGGTGTACTTCAGCTGACTACTGCATGACACTACCTGTCTTTATAACAGATTACGTCATTAAATTACTGCACACTCTGCAAGTCCCTAAACAATTGCCTAGTGACTTCAAAATTAAGATACTGCAAATGGTAAGGCAGATCATTTCAAGTCCAAGGAGTAAACATTGGAATAATTTGTTCTTACTTTTCTGACAAATAATGAATTATTTGGTATTCAGAAACCTATTCGAATTTGGATGTTGATGGTGAAGGAAATGTTCCTTACCTGTAATCCCAGTTATCTTCCATGGGACCCTTCTGAAAGTCCTAAACACTGAATTATCTCACCAATGTGCAGACTCCCATGGGAAGGGTGTGAGGTGTGTATATCCTTATTGTAGGGAAAAGAAATACAAGACTAGAAATGGCCAAATTTCATTTAATAAATTTGTTTCTTTTAAAAATATCTCTAATTATAGAAAAATAGTCAAAACATTTAAAATAAAGGGAATGCAGGTCATTTTTAAAAGGCAGGCTGCACAAGCAAAGCCAGAAAACTGACACTGTGCCTTTAAGAGTCTTACAATTCCTCCAGTGTCCCATCATACCCCAAAGCTGGCAGCTAGGTCACTTAATTTTTCTGGCCCCTAGCAACAGGATCCTGGAGCACTGAGCGTTGCCTTTTACAACCTGTTTTAATCCACCTCACTCAACGTCACTTTACCTTTTTTTAACGGTCCTGTGAGTAATGACCCAATTATTATCATTTTTAAAATTTTGGCCAAAAGGGTGGGGAGGGGTCCCTCTGGAATCCCCCCCCCCCCATGCAAAACCCATCCCCACATAAGGGGACAGTGTATCCCTACCATGCCCCCTTATATTCTATTAGAAATTTATTTTTTAGGACCCAGGGAGTGAGTCCCCAAGTCCTGTAGTGGCGGCCGCAATATTTCTCTTTATGTTGCGACCAGCCAATCAGACATTTCGGTCCCGCGGGATCAGCCAGTCAGTATGATTTTTTTTCCTGCAGCACTAGATATGGCTATGTACCTTTTTTTTGCCAAAACAAATTTGCACCAAATCATAAAAAACACACTTTCTCCGTAAAATTTTTAGCTTTCTGCCAAATTTGGTGTAATTCTGTTCAGTCATTTTTTGTGTATCGCTGTCTAATTTTACCCATGGAAATTGCATGGAGAAAGTGTTTTGGACCACCACCTTTTTCTTGGTCTCCGCTTGACAATCACCCAGAAACGTATCAATAAGGAGCTAAGTTGGATTTTTTTTTTTTTGCTGCTAGGTTTTGTGAAGATGTGTCAAACTACGCCAAAGTTACTAGCAAAAAAATGCACTTCCTATGGGAAGTCTGATTAACGCACAAGTTACTAACTTGTGTAACGATATATCTGTAAGAGACAGTAGTTAGTGACAGATTCCTTACCTTAGAATATCCCCAGGCGTCAGGCTGGATCCGGAAAGTTTTTTGCGTAGCAGTACCCTTGCGCGTCGGTAGGCGGCGTCGTGCGGCTCCGCGTCCGTCATCGGCGTCGTGATCGCCGGGATGACGTCGCGGGCAGTACTTAGGCGCCGCCCCTGCGCGCTGACGTCAGTTCTGTACACGACTTTCCGCGCCAGGAACACAGAGCCATGCAAGAAGCTGACATAGGTGTCTGAAAAATACTAGGGCCCTGAAAGGGATGTCCTTAACCCTAGAAATCAGTTCGCAGAACGGGGAGGATGGGTGAGGCGGTAGGAATCTGTCACTAACTACTGTCTCTTACAGATATATCGTTACACAAGTTAGTAACTTGTGCATCTGAAAGAGACACGTTAGTGACAGATTCCTTACCTTAGAATAGATACCCCAGCAATACCAACCCCGGTGGTGGGTCTGCGAACAAAGATCAGACAAGGAAGTCCTGGAGGACAGAACGGCCAAAGAAGCCGTCCCTCCGGACCTGACTGTCAAGGCAGTAATGCTTTGTAAACGTGTGCAGCGAGGCCCACGTAGCTGCCTGACAGATAACCGGCAGCGGAACACCGCGGCCCAAGGCCGTGGTAGCAGCCGTTGCCCTGGTGGATTGGGCACGCAGCCCAACAGGAGGCTCCTTCTTAGCCAAAGAATAGCAGGTCTTGATGCACAAGGTAACCCAGCGGGAGATGGTCCTCTTGTGCACCGCCCGACCTTTTTGGCGCCCACGTAGCCAACAAAGAGCTGGTCATCCACCCGGAAGTGTTTTGTGCGGTCAATATAGAAGGAGAGCGCACGTTTTGGGTCCAGACGGTGGAGCCTCTCTTCCTCTCTGGAAGGATGCGGAGGCGGAAAGAAGGTGGGCAAAGTGATGGTCTGCCCAATGTGGAAAGCAGTAACCACCTTTGGCAAGAAGGACGGACGCGTCCGAAGAACAACCTTGTCTGGATGAACAGACAGAAAGGGAGGTTTGCAAGATAGAGCCTGGAGCTCACTCACCCGCCGAGCGGAGGTGATGGCCACCAGAAAGGCTGTCTTCAGAGTCAGAAGACGAAGAGGACAGTTATGTAGAGGCTCAAAGGGAGCGCACATTAAAAAGGTAAGAACCAAGTTCAAGTCACACTGAGGCATCACAAACGGAACAGGAGGGAAGAGGTGAATAATGCCTTTTAAGAACCTGTTAACAACAGGGGACTTGAAAAGGGAGGGCTGATCAGGGAGCCTGAGGAAGGCCGAGATAGCACAAAGATAACCCTTGATGGTACCCAGGGCAGAACCCTGTTGGGCCAGAGAGAGAAGGAACAGAAGGACCTCAGAAAGAGGGGCAGAAAGGGGATTCACAGCCTTTGCTGTGCACCATGCCACAAATTTGTTCCACCTGCAGGCGTATACCACCTTAGTGGAGGGACGCCTGGCTGCCAGAATCACATCACAAACTTCGGGAGGCAAGTCGAAAGGAATCAACTGCCGCCGCTCAATCTCCACGCAAGCAGGTGTAGACTGGACAGGTTCGGGTGGAGGACCGTCCCCTGCTGCTGTGACAGAAGATCCTCCCGAAGAGGCAGACGGATCGGGGGATCTACGCTCATATTGAGTAGCTCGGGATACCAAACTCTTCGAGCCCAGTCCGGAGCCACAAGAATGACTTGGGCCCGGTCGTGCCGAATCTTCTTCAACACTCTGGGTAGAAGTGGTATAGGCGGAAAGGCGTACAATAGACCGCAACTCCACTCGTGACGAAAAGCGTCGCCGAGCGAGTGCCGCCTTGGAAATTCCAACGCGCAGAACTGATGACATTGCATGTTCTCTTCGGTGGCGAATAGATCTAACCAAGGCTCTCCCCACTGTAGAAAGAGTCCTTGCGCCACTTCCGAGTGAAGACGCCATTCGTGATCCATCATGCACCTGCGGCTGAGTTCGTCCGCCCTGGCGTTCAGGGAACCTGCCAGGTGTTGAACCATCAGGAACATGCCCTGATGTTCCAGCCATGTCCAGAGGCGCAGAGCCTCCTGACAAAGGGTCCACGACCCCACCCCGCCTTGTTTGTTGCAGTACCACATGGCGGTGGTGTTGTCTGTGAACACCTGCACTACCTTCCCTTTGACAGAGGGAAGGAATGCCTTGAGTGCAAGTCGGATCGCCCGGAGCTCCAGAAGGTTGATATGGAGCCGGGACTCCGCCGGAGACCAGAGGCTTCTGATCTCCGCCTCTCCCATGTAACCGCCCCATCCCAGAAGGGACGCGTCCGTCACAACTGTGTGCTCTGGCTGGGGAAGGGAGAGGGATCTGCCCATGACCCATTGCCGGTTCGAGAGCCACCACTGCAACTGTTTTGCAGTCCCCTCCGAGATCTGGACGTGATCGGACAGGTTGCCCTGGTGCTGCGCCCACTGGAACTTCAGGTCCCACTGCAGAGCCCGCATATGCCATCTGGCATGATTGACCAGCAGGATGCAGGAGGCCATGAGGCCAGCAGCCTCAGGGTCATCCGTACCGAAACCCAGGATAAAGGCTGACAGATCGGAATCATAGCCTGAATATCCCGGACTCGCCGTTCGGGAGGATAGGCCCGAAACTGCGTCGTGTCCAGAACTGCTCCGATGAAAAGGAGCTGTGGAGAAGGAATCAGATGCGACTTCGGCACATTGATGGAGAACCCCAGCGAGTGCAGGAGTTCGGCCATAGTCTGGAGGTGGGAGACGACTGACTGGGACGAGCCCGCCTTCAGCAGCCAGTCGTCGAGGTAGGGGAAGACTGAAACCCCTGCCCGGCGCAGATAAGCTGCGACCACCGCCATCACTTTCGTGAACACCCGAGGGGCACTGGTAAGGCCAAAGGGGAGCACGGTGAACTGAAAATGCTCTGGGCCTACCGTGAACCGAAGGTAACGCCGGTGGGCCGGCAGGACGGGGATGTGGAAATATGCGTCCTGCAAGTCCAACGCTACCAACCAGTCTCCAGGGTCGAGGGCAGTCAAGACCTGAGCTAGGGTGAGCACCTTGAACTTCTCCTTCCGGAGGAAGCGAGTGACGTTCCGGAGGTCCAAGATAGGACGCATGTCCTCCTTGTCCTTTTTGGGCACCAGGAAGTAGTGGGAGTAGCAACCACACCCTACTTCTGGGGTCGGAACATGCTCGATGGCCCTCTTGGCCAAGAGGGCCGTGACTTCCTTCTGCAGAAGTACCAAGTGATCCCCTGACATGCGGTGGAATTGAGGTGGCATGGCTGGGGGGTGGACTCGAAGGGGAGGGAGTAGCCCCTTCGGACAATGTCCAAGACCCACCTGTCCGAGGTGATGGTACGCCAGTGGGGAAGGTGATGGCGGACCCTGCCCCCTACTGGCGTGCTGTGCACCTGAAAGGAGGGACTAGGAGGGTTTGGAGGCCGCGGACGGGTTGGAGGTGGTGGCCTGACCCGCACGCTGGTTGCCCGATCCGCCACGGCGAAATCCACGTCCTCGGCCACGCGAAGACGCCTGCTGCGCGGGCCGGTGGCTGGGCTGCTGACGTGAAGGGGCGCCCCTACCGTGGCCACGATAGGGGCGAAAAGCAGAAGTCAGCGGAGGGCGTGTAGCAGAAAGGCCCAGGGACTTTGCAGTAGCCCGTGAGTCCTTAAAGCGCTCCAACGCATGGTCTGCTTTGGACCCAAAAAGACCGACTCCATCAAAGGGCATGTCCATGAGAGTATTCTGGACATCCCCTGAAAAACCAGTGGTTCTCAGCCAGGCGTGGCGTCGTAGCGCCACCGTCGTTGCAATAGACCTGCCCAGCGAGTCGGCGGTATCAAGGCCACATCGTATTGTGTATTTGGCCGCATCCCTTCCTTCCGCAATGGTGCGGGAAAGCAGTGTCTGGACCTCCTCAGAACACTGGGGCAAAACATTTGCCACCGAATCCCACAAGGAGTGGGTATATCGGCCCAAAAGGCAAGCGGTGTTGATGGACCGCAAGCCAGCACTGGAGGAAGAAAACCCTTCTTCCCAAATTGATCCAGGCGTTTGGATTCCCTATCCGGAGGGGCGGTAGGGAAGGCGGTTTGGGAAGCGGAGGCTTGGACAACCAAGCTCTCAGGGGTGGGGTGGACAGAGAGAAACAGGGGTCGCCCGGAGCTGGGCGATGGCGTCGGGACACGTTCCTATCCACAGGAGCCCCTGTGTTGGGCTTGGACCAGGCGCCCAAAAGAACGTCAGTGAGGGCGTCGTTAAACGGCAGCACAGTCTCCGTAGAGGAGGCTGCCGGCTGAAGCACCTCTGTCAAGAGATTAGTCTTGACCGCCACAGTAGGGAGTTGGAGATGTAAGGCTCCAGCCGCCCTACGCAACACCGTTGCAAAATTGGCTCCCTCCTCCGTAGCCACGGGAGGAGACAGCATGCCAGTGTCAGGGGAAGTATCTAGACCACTGGCATCCCCTAGACCCTCTGTCCAGTCCTCATCGTACTGACACTGTTGTGCCAGAGGGTCATCAGACCCCTCCCAGTCCTCCTGGTCCTCCTCAGGTTCAAAATAAGGGGGAGGAGGGACATTTGGGACCCAAGGTCTCATCGGCGCCGGAACCGGCGTCGAGCGACGTCGGTCCGGGTCCATGTCCGGAGCCGGAAGGAACTGGGGGACGACGCCGCCCGGAGCCCCAGGCGGCGTCGAGAACGGCACCGGAGACATCGGCGCCGGCGGAGGTGTCGTAGGTCGACCGGCGTCGATGGGGGTTGTGGAGCCGGGATCGAGGCCGGGGCCGGAGCCGGGATCGAGGCTGGAGGCACGGGCGACGCCGGGGCCGTCGGCGACGCCGGAGCAACCCCATCAGGGCCCGCGGGGCCCGAAGGCGCACCGGAGGGACCTTGAGGCCCGAAGAGGCGGGCCATGGCCGACAGGAATTCCTGTACTTGGGCCGGATCCGCCCCCGAACCCGGGAAGGACGGGTATTGCGGGGGCGACTCCACAGGCATGTCCGGGGCCGCGGGGGCGGGGACGGTGCCGGGAGGGGCCTCAGCCGAGTCGCGAGACCGGCGAGGCGAAGTCCTAGAGCGACGATGCTTTTTGGACTTTTTGTGTTTTGACTTACCGGACGAAGAAGACTTCGATGCCGACGACCGGTGTGGACTCCGCGATCGACCCCTGGACCTCTCACGCGACCGGGGCTTCCGCGGAGCCGAATGCCGGGCCTCGAGGAGCTTTCGAGACCGCTCTCGCAAAGCTTTCGGGTTGAGGGCCCGGCAGTCGGAACAAGACTCCGTGTCGTGGCCTCGGCCGAGGCAGAAGAGACACTCCCAATGCGGGTCTGTGATGGACATCATCCGAGCACAGGCGCCGCAACGTTTAAACCCGGGCATCCCTACGACACCTTGAAGTCGATTGAAGAAAAACAGTGAAAAATTCACCAAAAAGTTTGGTCAAAAAATGACCAGGGCACTGCTCTTCCCGGATCTGCGCTTGCTGGCGCGGAAAAAGAACTGACGTCAGCGCGCAGGGGCGGCGCCTAAGTACTGCCCGCGACGTCATCCCGGCGATCACGACGCCGACGACGGACGCGGAGCCGCACGACGCCGCCTACCGACGCGCAAGGGTACTGCTACGCAAAAAACTTTCCGGATCCAGCCTGACGCCTGGGGATATTCTAAGGTAAGGAATCTGTCACTAACGTGTCTCTTTCAGATATATAACTACAACGTGGCAACCGCTACTGTTAGATGCACACACGCACACACATGTGGGCAGGACAATTCAGTGCTTAGGGCTACTGATGAGTATCCCCTGGAAGAGAAATATAATTTTCACATTCTGAGTAATCTCCTTGCTGCCTATGCTTTCTGTTTCATGAGAATGAGATGAGAGTTTGCTGCATATAGATCTTACTTGTTTTAAATTAGTTTCGATTAATCAGCCAGTATATCGTGGCAGCTACCCAAAAAATTACTGCATACGCATTAAAATACTGGACTGTGTCAGCCACTCTTTTTAGCTGTTCCTTCTACAGCAGCCTACTTGGGATTCAAAAAGGTCTTCTCGATTTATATAGATAGCTAATATATCCTCGGATACCATCGGATAAGCTTTGCGCGGTGCATTGTATGTGCCCTCGATTACACTTACCTTGAACTGAGTCACTTCTGGTGCAGTGCCGGAGCATAGCAAGGAATAACAGTACCACTGATGCAGTTAGGATATAAAGTACTTCTTGTTTGCAGACCTTAAGCCCACAGACCTGACAAGATTTCACGAATTTTCAAGGCTGGAGGGGGGAGAAGTGACAGCCACATGGACCTGCAAGTGCGACCCACTACCCGAGCTCGGAACATACCTTCAGAGAGCAGGAAATCCTGTTCTTACTCTGTATTCAAAAACACCTGTGGCATCCACATGCTCTTCCAATGTGAGATACTGACTCTTACTTCATTAGACAAAACGCAATGCTTTCTCATTATTGCATATACTCTTACCCACCCATGGTTGTGTAGGTCTACCTCACTATTCTAAATGTGTACTTGCCTCTCTATAACTAATGTCTTTTTGTTATTAAAAGTATCTCACTGTAAAGAGCTCTGAAATCAAATTAGTCATGGTGCATGCTATTCAAAACCAAAAAAATACAAAATTTGAGCTGAGATCGAATGCCTCAAAGGTTATCTCTCAAATGATCAGATCAGGAGATGTGGCCTGCTGGCTAGAGCTGCCGACTTTGGAACATTGAGCACCATGTTCGAATCCTGGCCTGTGCACAATATCCTGTGAATCTGGGAAATGCAAAGCCTTGAGGTGGTTGGCGAAGGAGCCCCCAGAGGTAGGAGAGTGGCTGAGGGATATGTCAGCGTGGGCAGTGTCTGAGGAGGTTCATATGAAACAGGCCAGGCGTGAAGATGAGGTGGAAGATGATCTCAAAGCGTGGTCTGCCATGTTGGATGCATCTAAAGACCCCCCTGAACTGTTTCTGGGAGGTTCCCACTGGAATGCTTGTGTTTGAGGAGGCTGCAGGTGTGTTGGTCCAAGGAAGACATGTAGACTCGATTGGTGAATGGCCCCACTGGGAGATGGTAGGTACGAGGCATTACAGGGCTTGAAGGCCTAGATCCACATGGATGTTTTCTGAACTTCTTGGCGGACTCTGTCAATTCAATTCAAACAAGCTTTATTGTTTTTGGAGTTAGTCCATACTCTGTGCCACAGTAGAATGGGTAGTGTTTTTATAAGATCAGAAATATACGGCATCCCCAGTTCAGCATGGCATATGTAGGTTGATGTACTGCTAGTCACTGGCAATAAATATCTGAGGAAAGCGTTCTCGACTAATTGTAGGGGCTGAGGGTCTTCATATCCCCAAATACCAGCCCCACACATGGCCGTGGATAAACATTTCGCTTTGTAAATTTGTAATGGCTCTACAACCGGCCTTCTCCCCAGTTTTCTCGCAAAATTGGCCAAGCTCCCCCTGTGATCAAAGAGGATACCGAGATATAAAAATATTTTAGTAAATTCAATCTTATTATTGTCAATAATAATATCCCGGCATTTTGAGCCATCGTGCCCACATTTCATTATATATGTTTTAGTGGTATTCACCCTGAGCCCCAGATTGTGCATTAAAGTTGAAAAGCAAGAAACAACCCTTTGTAGTCCCAACTGTGTTTGTGACATCAAAACTGCGTCGTCCGCATATAAAAGTACAGGTGTTGAACGTCTATCTATCTGTGGGAGGTCCTGGCAATGATTCGCCAGCACTTGGCCTAGTGGTGTTGTCTCTGACTAATGTTGCTGCTTGCAGAGCTTCCCATAGTTCTTCTCTTACACATGTTCACGATCTTTGAGGGTACCTTTATATTCCCCCCTAGCCGCTTTAATTTCTTGCGGATCTCGAATAGACTTGTGTAGTGCGTGTTTCAAGTTGTTAAGGGCTTTTGTACATTTATTGTCGAACCATCCCTGTTTGACACTATGGGATTTGTTGTTTTCCACCTAGAAGGCTTTCTTAACTTCTCCTGAAATCTGTGCGAAGGATGTTAAAATATCTACGTGAGGAGTAGTCTCAACAAGGCACGCTAAAAAGGCAGGTTTGCAGCTCGTTACTAATGACTTAGTAAATACAACCGGGTCCACCATGGGCCACCGTAGTGTATAACCATTAGTCTTATGCAGAGATATATTTTGGACTATGTGGGACAATTTACCCTTAGTGTTTATTGTGTCACAGGGGAGTGAAAAAGAAATACTTAATGGATAATGGTCGCTCATCGGATTATTGTGAGTAGTAAAGGTTTTAAGCCTGCTAAAATGTCTACTAGAGAAAAGAATGTAGTCGTCGAAGACAACCCTCTACCATTAAAAGTGTAGCTGAAGGACACTGGTGGGGAGCATAGATCGTTTGCAAAGCCAAGGTCAGATGAAAACAATTTCATTCAAAAGTTCCCAAAAAATAGTATGAGGGAAATGTATACCAGTAGTCCCATCCTCCGGTCCAATCCCACAGATATTCCCCTCTGTTTGAGGGCATAGCACAGAGTTAAAGTCCCCACCCCAGAGGATACATATAGCAGCATCTGGTAAAAAGTATCGGATTTCTTCAGTACAAGATTAATTGCGTTCACGTAGTTGGAACTATATATACATAAACCCCCCCCCCCCCTTGCTTCTCCTGTGGATGGAGGGTACTGCAGGAGTGTGAAAGGTTTTCTAACCACTAATGTGCATGGTGTCCTCCACCCAGGTTTCCTGAAGACATAGTATATTAAATTACCCTATGAATTCTAGCCATTGTGGATTATTAATCTTTGAACGGAGTCTTGCCACGTTCCAGAATAAAATGTGGCAGAGATCCCTCCTACCGGGATTGCTATTAATTGGTCCAGTTACATTGTCAGGAGGCTCTGCAGATTGATAAGAAAACTCTGTAACTGCAAACTTGTCTGGGGCATCCACTGTCGGTGACAAGGGGCATGAGGCTAACCTCGGTGAGTTGCAAGGTTTGAGGACCTCGGTGAGTAGATATATTGGCTCCACCCATATACCTGTCTGCTTTCCTTCCACACAGATTCAAACTTCTACTCTGGGTGCCATTCTGGCCTACATTAGCATCCATTAATGGTGTACTGGTTAGTGATGTCCGTGGCGAAGGTCCCCCCGGGTCAATAGGAGCAATATTGTTCTCCTTGGGTACGTACAGTCAATCTGGAACATTAAGATCCCTCAAGGGAGTATAAGGGTTGGGCATAGAGTATATTCCTTCAGCATAAAAGAGCTCCTACCGCAAAAGCAGTGTGGTTACTGTTTGTACTGTAAGGTAGGGGTCTATAAAAGAACCCCAGAGGTAATGCTTTAATGCTTGAATCATGATGGAAATTCTGAGACTCTTGCCTTAGTATGTTACATGCCAAGTCATGGAGTCGAAAAGTGATTATTACACAATCCCCCTCGAATATTTTTCTTGAGCCTCCTAGCCACGCCACTCTCCTAGCCATCAGAATATGTCTATGATCAACCATTTTAAAACCTGTATGTTTGCACAACCAATGCACAGCTTTGTTAATCAGTTGTACCGTTGATTCGTCCTTGTGCATGCCCAGACCGGGTACCCCCTGCTAAAATCACAGTATAGGGGCAGCATGCTGGGGGAAGATCAATTACAGGCAAATCACATGTATTTGTAATAGATACACTGCTTATGACACCTTCTCTATGCTGGGGCACGGGGTGCTGGCTGGAGGAAACCATATTTGGTGGCTGTCTACTAGGTCTTTGGGGCTGGCTACCCAAGGTCTCAGATTTACTAATCGGGGCACCTGCTGGCCTCTGGCTCTGAGTGGGGGGTTGGTTGATTTTCCTGGTGTCAGGAGGAAGGACCCCCCCTTTGTGCTGGCTCCAATTGCACATTAGCGGTGGAGGGCACTGGAATGGCAACTAGGGCTTTTTCCACTATCTAGTGAATCCCAAAACTCCCTCATTGTTTTAGTGAGCTCGTTACTAAATTTGGACAACAAATCAGTCTATGTCTCTGTAATTTTTAACTTCAAAGGTACCCAGAGCTCCTCTATAGACCTTAAGTCAACAGTGCAATTGCTTTCCCTTCTCCTTTCTTGGAGGACTCTGTCTTTTCCGACTTCTTGTTCGGGCAACGGGACCTCTTGGGAACAGGAGACCCACCAAAATCAGCGATCTGGGCTGCGGCAGGGGGCGCCTTGTCTGTGTTGTCAGTTATCAAACTACCGTGGTTGCTGATAATAGAGATGGTACCCTCAATAGCCTGCTGTGCTACTGACTGTGCAGAGTTATGAGCGTATCTGAAGGCTCGCCACACAGAGGTGCAATTGGGGGTGCTGGACCCAAGGATAGTCTTCTCTCCGCCCTATTGATTTCTTCTGAGATGGCCCCCCCCCCCACTGCTTTTGCCAGAAAAGTGTCAATAGTTGTGTGCTTCCTGCCTGCCGTGGGGCTTGCCTTCCTCTTCCCCATAGCACCTTACTTCACAAACGTCTACTACTCACTAGAAGATACACGAATACGCAGAGCGGAGAGTTCATGTAAGTAAGAGGCTCCGGCAGCAGTCGGCTATTCAGCTGTAGCCAACCAGAGTAATCACGGCCTGCCCATAAGCGGTTAGAAAAACTTAGGTAGAACTATAACCACAAACTGTGTTGAAGGCAGACCAAGGGGCTGGGGGAGACGCGCGAGCGCGCGATACAAAATGGCCGCCTCCCAGTGAGCTCTAGCGCGTTTTCGCCCGTTTTTCTTTAAAAACTACAAAATTTTGTCAGAATTATATCTACAAAGAGGTCGCTGTATTATTGAAGCCGGTACCTGTGCTGTGGAGTTGGTTCGCACGTTTTCAGAC
Source organism: Calotriton arnoldi (assembly GCA_963921515.1). Classification (NCBI taxonomy): domain Eukaryota; kingdom Metazoa; phylum Chordata; class Amphibia; order Caudata; family Salamandridae; genus Calotriton; species Calotriton arnoldi. The sequence goes on from CAWUFW010000187.1 coordinate 317,446, forward strand.
GACGAAAGTGGTGTTTTTCCTCTTCAGGCTCCTGCTCCCAGCTCTGCCTTCAGGTACTGCAAGGCTTGTCTGTCAAGGGGGCGGAGTGAACTCTCAAGAAAGGGCCTGGCTTGGGCCTAACCACTCCCACAGACCATTTTAGCTGCTGCACCAGTTATTTTAAGGATTTCTTCACAAGTATCACTTTATTGTCTTACAAACCTTATATTTATTTACAAATTTAATCCTTTCTACAACAAAATGGATAATAAAAATTCTCTTCATAATAAAAGGAGACAGCAGGTTTCACCTCCGCCAATTAAATCAAAAGTGGTAGAGTCAACTGAACCTTCCTTATCTTTAATTCTGGAAGAAATTCAGGCACTTCGTGCTAATACAGATACAATTGCGTCAGAGATTAAAAACGTGCGCAAAGAAATGGCTAGTTTATCAATGAAAATCTCTGATAATTCAATTAAAATACAAGATAATAAGGTTAAAATAGACGCTTTCACCCCACTTGTGGCGAAAATACCACCTATGTCTGCACTACTTTTAGATATGGAAAATCGCAATAGACAATATATTCTACGCATTTTCAATTTACCAGAAGATGTTGAGGGTGCCAACTGCAGATTATATTTGGAAACTCGGATTCCTGGCCTCTTAAAAATCAATTTTCCTGAAAAATTTGAAATTGATAAAGATCACAGGATTCCTTCCCATCGCGACCCTCAACACACAAAACCTCGACAAATGATCTTTAAAGTTCTCCGTCACCACCATCTGGTTTTGATCAGGAAAGCAGCACGAGAAATCCCTTCATTGATGGTCAATGGGAATAAAATATTTATTCATCAAGATTTTGCCAAGGAGACTGTTTCAATTCGCAAGGAATTCACTGCTCTTCGTCCTCAACTAAGAAGTCTTGGTTTCAAATATGGTCTTTTTGATCCTTCAACAATGCGTATTTGGAAAGATAATTTCTCGAAATCCTTTCATCGTTCTGAAGAATTAAAACAGTTTTTGGATCAACAGTCACAGCACCCAATGGATACTCATGACTTTGCAACTTGATTATTGCCAGTTTTATTTTCTGACAAATTGATGAGTTATTCTTGCATTGGGCTCCAACGGTTCCGGTCATGCTTGTAGTGCGTGTGTGCGTTTCATTCTTAATATTAATGTATTCTGTTTGTCATTTTTCCCATGTTTTATTTTTTTCCTTCCTTTTTACTTGTTCTAGAGCTACTATTTTCTCATACTCTTTCCTTATTCTTGGCTTTCCTCCTCTTGACCTTTTTTTCTCTCTTTTTCATTATGGCTAATGTTCACAATATTAAAGTAGTCTCATTAAATGTTAAGGGTTTACGTCATCCAGTTAAGCGTACAAAAATTTTAGATTTAGGTAGTTGCAAAGCAGATATTTGTTTTATTCAGGAGACTCATATAGACGACAAAATCTTAGATTATATGAAGAAAAAGTGGGTTGACACTATTGTCTCCTCTCCTGCTAATGGCAAAAAAAATGGTGTGGCTATTTTTTTTGCAAAAAAATTACATTGCCAAATTTTGAGTAAAACTTCAGATGCTGATGGGAGATATATAATAGTTAAAATTAAAGTTCATGATTCAGTCATATTTTTACTTAATGTTTATGGCCCTACAGCGGATGATCCTGTTTTTTGGTCTAATCTTACTACTGAGGTTCTAAAATTGGGTAAAGTTCCTTTAATTGTTGGAGGTGATTTTAATGTTATATCTGATCCTTTACTAGATAGATTATCTTGCACTAAATTTCACCCTCCTAAGGTTTTTCATGCTTTTAAATCATTTATTCAAACCACTAAGTTAGTTGATATTTGGCGCCTACACTTCCCTACAGAAAAAAGTTTTACATTTTTTTCAAACCCACATAATTCTCATTCTAGGATTGATTATTTATTAGTCTCCAAGCAATTAATTCAATCAGTAATTACTCCTAAGATTGGTAACATTGATATTTCAGATCATGCTTTGATTTCTTTTGTTTTGATTTTAAATTCAACTTTTACAAAACAATCTAGATGGCGAATGAATACTGATATTGTTCTTAATGAACATAATAAACCAAAACTCTTAACTGCCATTCAAGATTATTTCCTACTCAACCCTGAAGATTCCACTTCTATGGTTAATAGATGGGATGCTTTTAAAGCTTACATTAGAGGTGTAACTATTTCTATTATGGCTCACGAAAATAAATCCTTTAATGCAAATATTAAAAGCGTAGAAAAACAAATTGCGAAATTTGAGAGACTTTTTATTACGTCTAATGATCTTCAATATAGAGTTAAACTACAAAAGCTTCGGTATGAGTTTAACTCAATCCTTAGCAAAAGAGCTGGCAATCAGATTTCTAATTCTAAAGCCAAATTTCGTTTTAATGCCAACAGATCTGGAAGACTTTTAGCTAATTATTTACGTATAAAAAAGATAAAACTCAAATAAATTCAATTCATGGCCCTAATGGCAAAATTGCTTTATCTCACAATGACATCGTTAATGAATTTTTGGATTTTTATTCTAATCTATATAACAAGCCCGATTTTCATGATGCCTCTTTAATTGATTCCTTTTTAACTACATGTGGATTACCCAAGATTTCACAATCAGATAAAATTGGACTGGACTCACCCATTACTACAGATGAAATTTTATCAGCCATAAAATCTCTTAAAAAAAATAAGTCTCCTGGTCCCGATGGTATTCCGGCTGAGTTTTACAAAGAATTTCAGTTACAACTTTTGCCTTTTTTATTTCAACTTTTTACCTTTTTTGGTTCTTCAGGAATTACTTCAGGTTCTTTTACTGAGGCTTTAATTGTTGTACTTCCCAAACCGGATAAGGACCCCACTCGTGTCAAATTATCGTCCTATATCTTTAATTAATCAAGATTGTAAATTATATGCTAAAATACTTGCTTCTAGATTAGCCCCTGTATTGGATTCTATTATACACCCAGATCAATCTGGTTTTATGAAGAATAGATATTCTGCAAACAATACAAGAACTTTGCTCCATGTTATTGAACAAGGTTCCACTTTAACTTTACCTTCAGGAATTTTAGCTTTAGACGCTGAGAAAGCTTTTGATAAAATTCATTGGCAATTCTTATTTCATACCTTAATGTCATTTAATTTTGGTGACACATTTATCCGCATGATTTCTGCTCTATATTTTGCTCCTACTGCTCGTTTATTTATCAATGGCCAAGTTTCGAATCAATTTTCCCTTTTTAGAGGTACATGACAAGGTTGCCCCCTTTCCCCGCTTTTGTTTCTTATTGGTATTGAACCTTTTCTTACTTCTAAAAGAAAATGTGATATTAAAGGAATCAATATTAAGGATGTTATTATTAAAACCTTAGCTTATGCTGATGATGTGCTTTTATTTATTAGTGATCCTATATCCTCATTCCCTTCCTTATTAGAGATTATTGCAAAATATTCCACAGTTTCTGGATATAAATTAAATACTAACAAAACTGAATTTTTTCCCTTAAACATTTATTGTACTCCTGATATACCTATGACTGATATTATTGGCAAAAGGATAAATTGAAATATCTTGGTATTTTATTCTCTTCCTCTATAAAATCAACAATAACATTGAACTGTAACTTTATCTTAAATTATATTAAAGATAAAACGTCCAAATGGTCTTCACTACATCTTTCATGGTGGGGTAGAATGGATTCTATTAAAATGACTATTGCTCCTAAAATCTTCTACACCCTTGCCATGATCCCTACTCAATTTTCATTAAAGTTTTATAAAGATGTTGATAGAATTCTTTCCAAATTTCTTTGGAACAGCAAGTCACCTCGTATTAGTTATAAAAAATTAAAAATACCTAAATGTAATGCTGGGTTTGGACTACCTGACTTTTTTCTTTATCATAAAGCCTTTATCTTAAAGCAAAGTTCCATATGGTTTAATCATTCCTTTTTAAACAATCCTCTTATTTGGCTTCATATTGAGAAATCAATAGCAAATCCATTTCCACTACCCACTTTGTTAACCATGTCTAATAAATCATAATTTTTTCACAAATCCGTTATCCTTAAATCCACTAAAATGATTTTTAATGATTTAGATTCAATTTTTCTATCTCCCATGTTTATTACTGAAGACTTGTCACTATGGCATAGCAATGTCATTAAATTGAATAGAAATATCAGTTTCTGGTATTCATGCTGGTATTTTTTATCTTAAAGATGTCTATTCCAACAATGCTTTCATATCATTTGAGGCTTTGCGAACAAGATTTAGTTTACCTCAATCTGACCTTACCAAATATGAATATTTGTGTAATTCGATTTTAGATTCTTTTCCTCATGTTATTCCTTCTAATGTTAAAGCTGATTTATCAATTTATATTCAAATTGTCTCCACTTCATCTCATGGTGTTTCTATTTTATATAAAAAATTATCTAATTCTCTAGGAAACAACATAAATATGATTTCAGTATTTTGGAATAATGAACTTTCACTTTCGTTGTCCATTGATACATGGAAAGATATTTGGCTTAGTAGTATTTCTGGTTGGTTACCTGTTTCGCTTTTTCAAACTAACTCTTATATTTTATTCAATTGTTTATGGACTCCATTACGTTTATTTCAAGCTAAACTTCTTCAATCCGCAACTTGTTGGCATTGTAAATTACATCCTGGTACGTTACAGCATATGCTTTTTGAATGTCCTTTAGTTTTTAAGTTTTGGACTGATGTTTGGGATATTATAAAAAAGATATTAAATATCCATGATGATGTTTCTTACAATATGTTAATATGCAAATCTGCTGTTCTTTTGCATAATTTAACTGACTTAGAAGGTAAACTTTTTTATTTCCTCATTTCAGCTGCTTTAAAATCCATTACATTCTGTTGGAAAGATGTTTCGTTATTATCAGTGCATGCTTGGTGGTCATGGGTTATTTTTACAAGAAGAGGAGCTCAATTGTCCTTGACTGGGATTAATCATAACTAACTCTTTTCACTCTTTTTGGATACCTGTTGATGTATATCTATCTTCTTAATTGTATATTTATAGCTAGTTTTCTTTTTATTGATAGTACAATACACTAATTTGTTTGCTATAGTAGCTCTATTTATGGTTAATGCAATGGTGTTTATAGCTGGTTCCTTCCCCTCCTCTCCTTTTTATTTTTTCAATGAATATTTATATTTTCTTACCTACTGTAATTCATTTGATGTTCTGGTAAATTTCTTATTGGGATTAGGTATTTTCGCTTAATAATATTTTTTCTGTATTGTCTATGTTTATTGTTTAATATGAAAATTCAATAAAATATTCTGAACTCAAGACCAAGGGGCTGGGATGAACGTTCAGTCAGTTACGTTATCAGCTAAGAAAGAAAAACCAGCAACTCCTCGGGATTAATCAATAAACAGTACCTTCGTTGCAATGGAGCAGATACCGCAGATGTCAGAGCGGGGGGCCCAGCCCAGCTTCCTCCGGGCTCTGACGGGTGCAGATGGGCTTGTCCTTGGCCCGGGCTTTGCCCGGGCGCGGCCCAGGCATGCCCGCGTGCGTCCCGCGCTGCGGGGCCAACCGTAAGTTTTATGCGCCTCCGGGCGCAAAGTGAAGGCGGCAACAGCCGCAGAGACTGCTGGGGCTTGTGGTCCTGACTGCCCCCTCCTTCCATAACAACAACGGGCTCCCGCGCTGCGGGGCCCGACCGTAAGTTTTATGCGCCTCTGGGCGCAAAGTGTAGGCGGCAACGGCCGCAGAGACTGCTGGGGCTTGTGGTCCTGGCTGCCCCCTCCTTCCGCAACAACAATGGGCTCTGTCAAGAAATCTATGCAAATGATCTTGGAGAGCAGTTGGGGGGAGGGGGTAGTTGGGAAGAGTTTGTCTTTATTTGGCACATTTGCAGGAGACTAGGTGGTAATGTGATATTCTGTATACGGTGCTAAAATGCAATAAAAAGTATATGGAAAAAAAAATCCTGTCAATCTTGGCAAAACATTTAATCTCCCAGTGCCTAAAAAATGCAATATTTTGTGTCGTCTGGTTCTGCTGTAAAGTACTCTGGGCAAAAACTGCAACAGTCCACAGCCTGAGTATATTCCAATCTCAACTTAGCGAGCTACTGGTCACTTGTTGGAAAGAAAAGGTGGTCCAACTAATCACCTACGCTGGTAGTGACAGGCCAAATGAAGGACAGACAATCTTAGTAAGAGAGGGGGACGCTAGAATGCCTGGAAATCCAGCAGAGCTCCAGGCTTCCTACCTGATGTGGGTGCAGTGGTGGTGACCATACCACAATGCCAAGGAGATTCTGTCCTCTACAGAGACCATTTCAAGCTTGACGCTGGCAGCACAAGGTCGGGCTCTAGGCGTTCAGAGGATCATTACAAAAATAAAGGTTTTTCTCCAAGTGCAGGCTCAATTTATCACTCTCCTTTCTCCAAGGCCCGGCCAGTGATGACAGCTAGAACAATGTAGAAGGTGGGCTGCTCCGAAAAATTCTCACTCAACTCAGGAAGCCAACCCTTTAAGCGTTTCTGGATTGTTCTGGTGATGTCAAGATGGATAACTGACACCTCAGAGCTGTGGAAAGAGGTTCACGAAAATGAATCAGGCAGAGGGAGAGAGACAAAGGTTCCTCCTCAACAGATCTGAAGGCCGGCTCATAAAGGATGCACTCTTACTTAAGAATCAGTGGTCCTATAAGGGAAGTGGCGAGAGCAGGAGAAGGAATTTTATTTTCTAACAGTTCAAAAAGTACCAAATTACAGTCTTTGTTTTTCTTGAAGGAATAGAACACTTCTTCCAGCTAATCACAGGGAGTAAATATTACATTTTTTATATCTGCCCCTCTCCACCTGATTACATATTTTAATATTCTTATGCTGCTACGGTTGCTATGAGGCAAAACAATGGAGGAATCCAGATACTCAAAGACAAAATCAATAATTTTACTGCTGAAAAGATAAATGATTCCTACGGTTTATCCCGTCTCTACAGATCTAGCTTGGCTGACATCCCAAAAGCATCAATAACCGTTTCTGGAGTTTTCTTTATTGCCTATTCGACTCGCTCTAGTGGCATATTGCATGGTATTTGCTCTCTTTTTCAGCAGGCTCATTTGACTCTCTATGGGTTTCACCTTCTTTTCTTTTGCGTAGTTTCTAAAAGCCAGGCATTTCTCTTGGGTAGTACCTTTTATGATTATTTACCTCTCTCCAGTGGTGCTCACATATCCCTTCTCGCTATCCCTCTCTGATGGTTCCTTTAATGACTATTTGCCTCCCTCTTGGTGGTTTCCTGAATGGCATTTCTCTTTTGTTGTTTCTCTCATGCCGATTAGCCTTTTTCTCACGGCATCTACAAGACGTTTCTCTGTGGTTTCTTTAATGCCTTTTCGCTTCTTGTTGCGGATATCCTACAAGGCCTCTAAGATGGTTTCACTCATGCCTATTTTTTGTGTCATAATTTTTATTTATCGCTCCATGGCGGTATCCAATGGGTCTTTTCGTTCATGTGATTTCTCTAATGCCCATTTGCCTTTTTCTGGTGTTATCTGAAGGAGCTCTCTTCCAGACAGTTTCTCTAATGCCAATATGCCTCTTTAGTGGTACTCCACATGGCCTCTTCATGCTGCTTTCTCTCACACTCCTCTAGCATATCTCTAGAGATATTCTACATATCTGCTCTCCTGGGTGGTTTCGATCATGCTTACTTGCCTTTTTGGTGTTAGCGTACAAGGTCTATCCTTTGCCGCATTTCTCCAAAAAATATTTCCATCTCCTTTGTGGTTAGTATCCTTCATGGTGTTTAGCTCTGATGTTTTCCCTACTGTCTGTGTGAGTCATTCTGGTGGTAGCCTTGCATAGTTTCTCTGGTGGCTTCTTTAATGTTTGTTTTATTTGTTCTGCTGATTTTCACACATGGCCTATCTTGGTATTCCTACTTAGGCCTATGTGCTGCATCCTGGTAGAATGCCACAACGGTTTCACTAGAATGGCTCTTTGTGTCTAAGTGATGTTCTGGAGGAATCCTGCATGGCCTCTCCCTCTGGCTGTTTCTCTCATCTACTTAACTTGTGTAGGCAAACTTCATGGCCTTCCTCTTAAGAAGTTTCTTGCAAGTCTATTTGCCTTTCTTGTAGTATCCTACGTGGTCTTTCTTACGTCATTTCACTCATATCTACCTGCCTCTTTCTGGTGGGATCGTACATGTCTACAAGTCTCTGTCTCATGTGGAATCTCGCAAGGCCCATTCCAGGGGTGGTTTCACTCACACCTAGAATTTCCTCCCTTGCAGTTTTACTCTAAGATTTTGTTGCCTTTTTGGAGGTTTGTGGCAACGAGGAGGAAGTGTCTAGAAGCCTGGGAACATTCTTCAGCAGGTTATACCTTCAGTTCACACCACAACCTTTAGTAGCTACCGATATTAAATCTATTCAGAAAAACAAACAATTGCTGGACACACAAATGGCAAGTTGTTTAAATCTAACAAAATCACTGCCCACAGCGCAAGTATGTGTCAACATAAATCCAGCTCATGTGAAGGGACGCAGTGACAGTCGGCAGCCACACAGTAATTTACACCCTCCAAACTACCAACCCATATGAAATGTTGCTCAGTATTTAATCCCTTGTGTAAAACCTCCAATCTGAATAGTCACTAATGCAGAATGAAGTGTCCACAAAGCACCAAGAGGCTGGATAGTTGGAGAATATTGCACCCAATAACATATGACAGGTGCATGGCCATCTTTATGGGACTGTGCTCGTGTGGTGGAGTGCCGGTTACTAGAGTTCTCTGTTATCACATTTCTCTTTGAATTGGGCAGCTGTTGGCTGAACCACTCTTTTGGCGCTGCATTTGCGTACTCTATCTGTTGGATCCAGTGCCAGATTATTAAGTCCCCTACCAACTGGCTCCTGCACCCCTTTCTTTTACCAGGTAATGTGGGTCCTGAGCTGGATTCCCTGCTCCCTGACAGGAGGCCTATTGGTTTACATTTTTGCATTGTTCCAGATGGATTTGCTATTCGTCATGTTTGCGCACTTTGGTTGCTTCATGTATGAGCATGTTTTGGCTGTTATGTGCAGCATTTAGTTTAGTTTCTGTCTCTGTGACAGTTTTCCACGGTTATTCCCCACGGCATTCTAGAATGCTCGTCATGGCTATAGATTCTTTTGCCAACTCTATGTCTCTGCACTTTTAAGTTATGTGGTTTAGCCATCTCAGAAATTCACTGTTAGCTGGAGTACGAGTTGGTAATACAAGTGAACTCGGTGCTGCTGCTAAGGCTTAATAGTGATGTCAGTCTACCTCATTAGAACCTTTATTTAGTGTTGTACTTTGTTATTTTCATTTACAATTTACAACATTCAGGCATTTTGATATTTTAATCCTCAGCTCTTCCTGCTGTGTGATCATCTATGCCAGCCCCTGTGATCTGAATCTTTATTATTTTTAATCCTCTTTGCGAAGATGGTTAACAATCTTTACTGTCAGAATTCATGTCTTATCCCAACATGAAAAATTTCAGGCCAATGGAATCTGTGATCAAAGTTCCATTTTGCAATACCTGGGTCTCCCATGATGACAGAGTGGTGGTTATAATTTAGGTGAACAATCACTACAAAGGTGTTTTCAGGTATGGCTCTCGATAATGTTGTTTTTATAGGAACCTATTTCTGGCAAATAGTTTTTCTTGCCTGTGCATGCACTTTTAGAGTGCCTTTCCTTGCGCTGTTCAAATTAACAACCGCAGACACGTCAAGTAAATGGCATAGGTGCATCCCACAGCAGAACATAAGAATGTCCATGTATATCAATAAAAAAAAAGCATAGCATAATAATGCCCATGTATATAATTCTTTCGAGTTTGCCTCCTTCCCTCTCACTACGCACCCAGTCTCTTTCTCCCACTCTGTTCCATCCTTGCAGCCTCTCACTCCATCTCATCCATCCATCCCTCCCTCCCTTTCTTCTTTGCTCATATACGCTTAGCCTCTACTCTCTTGCCCTTTATGCTCAGTTAGTGGTTTCTTTATTGCATAGAGACCTGGGTCTGTGTGGTGTTTTTTCATGGTCACCGTTCATGGTATGGATTTACTACGGATTTCTCACTAAAGACTTGGCTACTCTCTCTAATGGATTCTCAGGTGACTTTCCTCACAATGGTGTCTTCCTTGCCTCTAAATCTATATGGTGGTTTCTCATAGTCACCTGGTTTCCCTCTGTTAGTCTCTCAGATGCATCCCCTCGCTGTCTAGTCAATTCTCCGTTTCTAATTTGTGACTCTACAAAACCTACTAAAACTGTTAGGAAAATTAAATTAACCTCTGTGTCTGATCTATGCCCCGCATTCAGTAGGGAAAAAACCTATCCTCGTTGACCTACGGCCACATCTTCATTTTTGACAAGGACGTCAGTACATCCTTTCTTCTGTTGCTGCTATATTTGACATAATAGATCATACAGTTCCAGTGACACATTTTCGAAATCTTACGTAAATGACTAATCTGGTACTGGCCTGCATTACATTGTTTCCATCAGACAATAAATATAGCTGGGAGAACAGAGATTTGAGAGAACAGAATCACTTGTGGTGAACCCCATAGTTTCACACTACCTCCCCTCTTTTTAAGAAAAATAAATATTGTTCCCTTGACCAGGAGTTTAAAGTTTAACTACACACTAGATTGTCACGTGTCATAACGCTGCCTCGACAATCTACACTTATCGATTTTTAATCCTACCAAGGGGACCCCTGATTAAATATATCTCTGGGCAACTCTTAGGTAGTTTTAGACCACCTCCTTTCACACTATATTCACTACTGATTCCCCAAACACCCACATGCATGATCACGGCTAATAACAAAAGATCTCCGTCAAAGAGACCTCTCGCGGGGCCCGTGGGGCACTGCAGCGCCGGCGCCACGAGGAGCAAAAGCCTGATGATGAAGCGTGACACCCACATGGGTGTGTAAAGGCATTACCTTCAAATAAGGAAGACCCTTTCACTTTATACACTCCAACCTAAAGTCCTCTGTATAGGAACAGTCACCCCCTCTTGTTCATGTTCATACTTCTACTAAGGAGCATGGGTGCTGGACCTTGAACTGCTCCTTGTCCCTCCCTTTTATGATTAATGGTTCAATGTTTATAGTCATGAATGTCAAATGCATGTGGGTGACACCCACATCTTTCCTAAATCTCAATTGGGAGTTTGGAAACGGTCATGTTGTGACATGGTGTCTCAAAAGGGTAGAGACAACTGATTGCCTAATGAGACATACGTCATACTCACTAATCACTACCAAAACACAGAAAGATACAGTTTGCTTGGCCTGGCACACCTCGGCCTGACACGAGTGGAATCAACTAGAAATCTAAGGGTAATTTGTACCTTTGATGCCCAATTCATGCCTGTGATGAAGCCAGTCTTGTGCAGCTATTTGACAGTAAACAAAGCTTCACATGTGCAGCAAACAGCGTATAGGGATGACCACATACAGGCTATAAGCACTAAATGTTGCCTAACTGGCCCTCTCCAAGGAATTTCTGCTGAAACTACTAAAGCTGTGCATGAGGGCAGTTAACCTAGGTTATGGTCTTAACACACTGAATTATGTTTAAAGCCTGGCAGGATTTGATGCAAAAAAGAACATTACTTAAAGTTTCTTATGTGGTTCAGAAGACAGTGAAGACCATGTTTCAAGATTTTTTCGGAGACTGTGGGTGAAGATATAGGCTTATAAAAGGTGCGCAGTAACAATATCCAACACCCTAAATGATGCTCGACAAGCACTCTCACCTGTTATGCTTTGGAGGAAGAGGGGTGTCATCAAGAGGCAGAGATCTATGGAACTCTGATCTTAACTACACGGGGGAAATGGTTGAAATAATACATCCTACGATCAACTGTCTACACCTTAAGCATTTTTTTAAATAAAATTCAATGTATTGCCGTTTCTACGATGCTTTGTTTAATATGCTGTATTTGTCAGGCTCTTACATGATACTGTATGGTTTGTATGTTCTTAGTCAGGATTTGGCATAATGATCCCATTAAAATCGAACAAATACATCTTGAAGCTGCCCTGGAGATTTCTCACACTCTCCACCACCACCCCCCCCCAAATGTGGATTTATGAATTTCTCAATGCCCTCTTTGCCGCACAACTCCCCCCACTCGCTGGTGCTTTTTCTCATGCCGCCTGGCCCCTCTCACTCACAAGGAGCGATTTCTGATTATTTCATGCTCTTGTTCCTTTTCACTTGCGTGCATGATGTTCTTATACAAGCCTTTCTCTCCTTGCCTACCTTCCCTCATTGTTATTCAGGTGTTGTAGCCTAGAGACTTCAGTGCTGGTTATCACTGCAGGCGACCAATTACATCTCAATTTGCACTGGCAGGTCTCAGAGGCCTCATTCTCATGCCCCTCTGTAATGCTGGAAATGAGTTCTCCGCTCTATGGACATGGTAAGAGCCCACCCACCATGCTCTGCACCTGGTGCCTCGGGATCCGGTCTTGTACCCCCAAATCAAGCCCACAACGTCAGTCTTTGTTCAACTCGATGCTAGGTCCTGAGCTGGAAGGACAGGCCACTGACGGGAAGTAGATCACTGAAGTGTATAACAGAGAAGAAGGGGGGAGTGGGAGACTGGAGATCAAAGGAGACAGTGAAGGAGGGGGAGGAAAAAGAACACACACCAGGCAGGGAACAAAACGAAGGTAGAGTGGTGAAGGTGGCAAGAGTTATTTAAAAGAGACCAGGGGAGCCGATATCAAAAGGTAAAACACCCATGGGAAGTGCGCAAGAGGTAAAATGGAGGGCTCTTTGCAACACAAAGCCTGCATTTCGCTATCTCTCCTTGCTGACGCTATGGCTAATAAAAAGGCAGTCTTCCACGACAAATGCTTCAGTGTTGCTTTATGAATCGGCTCAAACAGCGCCTTCATCAAGGCTACCAAGACTATTTAGATCCCATCCCGGTGCCATTTTTTGTACTGGTGGAAATTTTCTAAAGAAACCTTTCATAAACTCATCACTCTCTGTTAATATAAAAATATCTTATTTGGTTTTCTGAGAAATCTCGAAATTGCTGCAAGATGCACTTTCACTGACACAAAGGAAAAACCCGACTCCACTAATTGTAGCGGATATGGTAAAAATTAATGCGACTTCATACACATTGGATTCAATCCCTTTTCAGGTGCCCACTCTACAAACCGTTGCCATTTCATATTGTATGTCTTTAATGTCGATTGGGCTCTCACCTTCTTTAGATGCAATGTTGACATCATTACAAGGTATGATAAGAGATATTTATAAAAGACTTCAACCTCAGTCGGCACAGAAGGGGCAGGAGTCAGAATTAGCAAAGACTCCTCAACCACCAATTCTGCAGCCCGTTTAAACACACACCCTGGAAAGTCAGCAAACATTATCAGAGTGTGAATCCAGAGCACGTTGCTTCAGATGAAGGCGTTCTGCAACTTGCAGCTGAATGTTGGAGGCACTCTTTCCCATGAGGAAGATAAGGACTTCCTGGGAAGGAGTGCCTTCAACATTCAGCTGCCAGTTTGAGGAAGAATGCAGTTTTATTTGAGAAGTTTGCAGCTGATAACATCAGACAGATGGATAATGGATATTGTAGAATATAGTCATGTTCTGGAATTTTTAGAGAAACCATGGTCAGTACCGCCAGACAGTTGAGAAAATTAAAGGCGGTGATAACAAAATTAATAGAGAAAAGAGCTATTGAAAGGAAACATAAGCACTTCGTATGAGGATCCTCCACGTAAATCATTATCTTTCCACATGATTTACAGGCATTAAACAAAGACTTTTTAGGACCTGATTCTGCCACATGATAACTTTGCAATTCTTCTCATTTTCTCTCTCTCCACAGAGCTGTCAAAGAGGGTTCCTCACACTGAACGTGCGGTAGAAAATCTGACAGTTGAAGAGAAAGACCTGCAAGAAGGACCTGGGATAATGTTGAAATAAAGTAAGAGGCAAGGGGGAGAGTAAGAGACAAGCCAATATGCAATGCCTAATTTGAACAGGTGTTGGGCTTACTTTCATCATCGGATTTTGGCCAAGAACAAGAGAGAGCAAGGCAGAAAAACGGGAAAAAAGGAGGAAGACAAAGAGACTAAAATAATAGCAAAGGGAGAAAGTATGGATAACAAAATACTGCTGCAAGAGTGAGATAAAGAGACAAAAGTGCATGGTGATGAAAAAGAGACATCAGGTGCCTTAGTAGGAGACACTCTTAAAAACGGTCAACCCCGGAATTAGATGGCAGGCGCCTAAGAAAATCTTTAGGCCCCCACACTTATTTGTTTACAAACTGAACACTGGAAAAAGGTGGTGTAGTAGAGAAAGGACAATGGAAGAGGCATTTGCTAGTCAGGAAGAGGAAAAAGCACCACAGCAAGGTAAAGAACATAATACATAGTTAAAACCCTCTCGCTATGTGAATATCGAAATAAGTAGAAAGAATGATAACGTGAAAAAAGTCACCATCATAAAACCAAGTTTCATGATCAGGGAATGTGCATGACTGGCCATGAGATGGTTGAGACCAATGTTTCTCAACCATCTCACGGCCAGTTTGCACATTCCCTGATCATGAAACTTGGTTTGATGATGGTGACTTTTTTCATGTTATAATTCTTTCTACTTATTTCGATATTCACACAGCGAGAGGGTTTTAACTATGTATTATGTGATGGTTTTTATCGAGACTCAGTGTACAACTTTTTTCATTTATTTACATTTTTATTTTTAGGCATAAAATTTATTGTGGCTTTCCTGATGAAGGCGCTCTGTTCGCCGAAACGCGCGTAGATATTAAGAAGTCCATCATTAAACTAAAAGCCATTTAATTGCACTTTTTGATTCATTGTGTTTTTCATTTGTTTATCATTACGTTTATAAAATTGTAAACTGTTTACTTTATGATTGATTCTATAATTTTTCCTATATGGATCATGTATATAGGATATATGCATTTGTTTGTTATATGTATTCATTATTGTGATTTCTGTTGGTTATATTGTGATGTTACTGTCTCATATGTCTTTCTAAGAAGTACCACAGAACCTGTAATGGTTATTTTAAACAATTTGGTATGAATAAAATGACTTTTTTATTGAACATTATTGTACACAGTCTATAAACATTATGCTTCTATAATTAGGTCTTATATAATTAACAGACCGACAGTTGCCTAGGGAATTTTTCTTCAAGAAAAAAAGCGAAGCTCTGTACTCCGTGTGATAGGAAGACCCAGACAGACCACGCTCTGTACTCAGTGTGGCAGTGAGTTCTAGAGAGGCCAAGTGCTGACAGTGTCAGGTCAGTGCGAAGGAAGACTTGGAAAAACCACGCTGGGGACTCAGTGGAATAGGAAGACACAGAGAAGCAACAGTGGTCAAGAACTGCAATCAGAGAGCAGTATGAGATGGCACCCACGGAACGGTTCCGTTACTTACAGATCAAACCCGCATTAGAAGCGACTATCCCACCTGATACTACCCTCCCTGAAGCCTCACCATTGGAAGACAGATTACTGACAGAGCACATGGACAAAAAAGCTACATCCCTAACATACCGCAAAATTATTAACAATCAACCTGACCCTACGCAGCTTCTCCGAGACAAATGGCAGAAAGACGTGGGAGACTTAGACGATACAGATTGGCAGGAGGCGTTGGCATCCCCGAGGGAGGTGGCGATATCATCTAGGCTCCGCCTCGTGCAACTTAAGATACTCCACAGGATCTACTACACTAGGGTCCAACTATGCAAGATAGGTAAGATTGACAACCAACTCTGCTTGCGACAATGTGGAGCACTGGGTACATTTTTTCACACAATATGGGAATGTCCAAGTATAGTGACATACTGGGAGACAGTTATGTCCACCATAACGAGAGTAAGTGGGGCCCCGGTACCACCAGAACCCAAATGCTGTCTTCTAAATATATGGGAAGCAACAGACCTTAACACCACGGCGCAAACCTGGGCGACACTGGGAATGATAATAGCTAAGAGAAATATTGCCAAACTCTGGGGAGCGCGCAACACTCCCACTATAACGGAATGGTGTAATGATATGGATATAGCTATGGTGGCGGAAAAAACGGTATACATACACAGAGGATGCCCTAAAAAATGGGAACGATTATGGGGAAAATGGAATACTTTCAGGGGTGTTATATGCACGATACCCACAGTGGACTTCTCAGTGGAAGACAGTCAACGAGTTAAAAGTGGCAAATAACGAGATTGATAACTATGCACATGTAATGGAAATGTACAATTATTGTTGTAATGGCGCACTATACAAAAATATGTAATATGTTGTTGATTGATAAGGATACAGTTATGAGGCATGTACCAAATAATAATAATAAAAAGTTTTTTTTAAAAAAGGAACTGCAATCAGTTTTACAGGAACATCCAAAGAGGCCAAGCTCTGCACTTGGTACGATAGGAAGAGTCAGAGAGACTGAACTGTGCAGCACGAGTGAGAGCAGAGAGATAGTGACCAAACACTGCACTCAGTGAGTTAGGAGGTTTCAGAGATGACAAGCTATGAAGTCAATGCCTTAGGGAAAAGACATGGAAATGGCAGGCTGTGTGGTCTTTATAACAGAGGCAAGGCAGGTTTGCAAGGGAGCTGTGCAGACACAGTATCCAGGAGAGGCAGAGCTCTGCTGCTAGCATGGTAAAACAAGAGACATTTCCTTTCTTTACTATACAAGATAAAACAACTTTGAAACAATTCAGCACAGTTAGAAAGTTCCCAAAGCAAGGACTAAATGGAGGAACAGAAACAGCTGGTATGGAAAAAGTTTCAAGTACCCAAAACACAAGAGAAAACAAGTAGAATATAATGCACTGAGCGAATACTGATTTGTTTCATGTCTCACTCCAGGCCTGTTTTCTTGCATCCCTTCTCCTGTATCCCAGGGATTAGCTAATAGGAACTTAGGCCCCATGAGAGCTTAGCAAATGTACTACTCGGTGTTGTACCAGAGCTGGGGAAGGTCTGTCCTTTCAGTCCCAGCAGCGAGTGCTGAAAGATGGAAAGCTCTAAGCTTCCAGGGGCTTCCAAACAAAAGAAGTGCTTTCATTAAGGTTCTTTGGTCAACCACCCCTTGAACATCCCGCCTAAGCAGCCACACATGCAAGGCATGTAGCTGCTCAAATGACTGTGCAGCATTTTATTCTTTATGAACATGTATGGTGTTGAACAAGTCACTGCCTTAAAGATAAGCGAAGGGCATGTTGCTCATTTAAACCATGGTAGCCTCCTTTTTACATGTAGAGTGTTGCCTAGGGGGTACACTTGTTAAGCCTTCGCATAATAAGTATGGGTACATTTCACAATCCACCTTGCAATGCCTTCTTTGGCATTTGGCTGACCCATGTATGATTTAGCATAAGCATAGAAAAGCTGATTAGTCTTACAGAAAGACTTAGCCCTGTCAATATAATACATGAGTGGCCACTTAACATCTAGCTTGAGTAAGGTTCTCTCTGCAACAGAATAAGGTTGTGAGAAGAAAACTGTCAGCTCAATAGTGCAATTTAAATGAAAGTGCAAGAGTATCGTCGGTAAAAATTTGGGATTAGTACGAAGAACTATCCTGTCTCTGTGTACCTGAATGAATGGTTCCTTAACAATTATTGCTTCTAATACTTGTAGCTCACGAATGCACCTGAGCGAAATTATAGCTACAAGAAAAGCCTCCTACCATGAAAGGAACTGAAATTTACATTAATGGAGAAATTCAAAGGTGGTCTCACAAGCCTGGTAAAACCACAATGATTAGACTCCAAACAGTTCTATTCTTGGCAGTATCACTTTTTTAAGACGTAAACACCTTGACTACAGAAATTCTATAAAGGGATGAACATTCCCTGTTTTGAATGTATGAGGTTACAGCCGTTAAATGAAGTCATATTGTACGTTAGCCTTGCCTTTAGGAGAAGTAAAAGGTATGAAATGATATCCTGCACCCTAACACTAAAGGGATCAAGTTGTTTTGAGATGCAGTAGTGGACAGAATGTTTTCACTCTGTAGCATACAATGCACACATTTTTTGCTCTACATGTCTTCCTCGATATTACCATACGCTCCTCTGGAATTGAGCTATCGAGGGGATGGATGCCTGATTATTCATTGCTGTTGAGTGAGAAGGTCCAACCTGATCGGAACCTTCTCGTGGGGACAGATGAACATTTTTAGTAGCATCAAGTACCAAGGTTGTCTGGCTCACATTGGTTCCCTTTGCATGAAGTTCATGGAGACTTACCTTATTTTCCTCAGCATGTATGGAATGAGTGGGACAGGTGGAAAAGTGTAGGCAAATATCTCTGACCAATTCATCATTAGTGCATGGCCCATGGACTTGGGATACCTGGAGGGGGAGATTGTGCATTTTGAGTAGCAAAAAGGCTATTAGACTCTTCCATTTGAGGAAATACCTTTACACTTGCAGGACTTCTAGTTGGTGTTCACACTCATGGACTTGTTGATGCGTCCTGCGTAGCAGATACACAAAGTTGTTGTTGTTGACCCCTGGAAGGTGGTCTGCCAGGAGTTGAATGGTGTGGCGGATTGCCAGAGCCAGATTCGTTGTGCCAGTATTAACAGCGGAGGGGAATGGGTGTTTCCTTGCTTTTGAATGTAATACACTGCTGTCATGTCTGTTTTTTTACGAGGACTACATTGTCATGGATGAGTGGATGGAATGCTTTGAGTGCTACGCAAATAGCTAGTAATTCCAGGTAATTGTGCATGCCCCAACGAAGAGGGGTCCAGGTGCCTCGGATAGTCATGTAGCCAAGATATGCACCCCAACCTTTGAGGGATGTGTCAGTGATAATGGTCAGGTGCTGAAGAAGGTGAGAAAAAAAAGGCCTGCCTAGCAACCGATTGTTACTGTTACACCACTGCAGAGAACTTTTGGTGCTGGCATTTGTCAACACTAGGCTTTGCCAATTTACCCTCCACTTGTGACCATTGACTGGAGAGGCACTGTTGCATGGGGCACATGTGTAACCTGGCATGTAGTACAATTGCTATGCAAGATGCCATCATGCTGAGGAACTTCTTTATAGTTCTTACTGTTACTGGGCAGAGTAGATTGAAAAAGAGGCAGCAGCTGTTGAAATGCCATCACTCTCTAAAAGTTAAGGTATGCTTTTCCTGTGAGCGTTTAGGATCGATTTTAAAAATGGATCGGCTGAGCTTATAGGTGGGATTTTGTTTGCGTTTGCAGTAAAGCCTAAGTGGTGTAGAACAGTGGTTGCCAAACTTTTAGAACCATCATGACCCATGTTTTAGAATGACAAACTTTTGCGACCCTTCTACCTTTAATGAACATGAGGGGCGAATTTTTAATGTAACTAAAGCTTTGTGTGATAGCGCATTGTCATTCACAAACAGCACATTTTCCATTGAAATGGTAAATAACTTTGCACCCACATATAGTTGTACTGATAGACGGTTCTAGCACACAAATGATAATGTGTGGAGATAGGGTTTCAGTGAATATTCATCATTTATGAATCAACAAGTAAACCACGTAAAGTGTCTTGATTTGTTTTGATTCTTTTAAAAACTCTGTTTCCAGCACCGTTCAGAATCACAAAATAAAATGTGCTTCATTTTTGCTTTCCTACATGCTGAATGCGCACAGTTCGTTTACAATTTTGTTGTGTGCTGTGGGTCGATTTCAGCATTCCCATAGGCATGGGCAGGAACTGGACACTATGTTCTCTTTTGGGAGGTTCTCCAATAAAAAAGACCTCTTCATCCTCTACGAGGCACATTGTGACCATATGGTGTTGAGACGGTCTTTGTATAACAGCATGCTATGCTGTAGTATGATCCAGTGGGAATGGTTTGTTGGTATGGAAATAGTTCTTGATCCTCAGGAGTGGGGTAGACATTATAGTCGTCTCATGAGTCATCTCTACCCCCGCACCAATTAGCTGATCATTTGGATCCCTTTCCCTATATGAGAACATAGAGCCCGATATAAGAGAGTAGGATTCTGGGGATTCCAGGATGTGGGGGTGGTGGCAGTGATGAGACTGGCCTTGTTGGTCGAGTGGTGTTGTGATTGGCCATCAGTGGTGGCTCCTCCGCTAAGGCGGAGGAGCGCCGCCCCACTGAGTAGGTCAAAGAGGAAAAAATAAAAGGATAACATTTAATTGTTATTATCATTTTATTTTTCTCCTTGTTCAGCTGGGTAGGGGCTGGGCTGCTCTGCTAACATAACAGGACAGGGGAGGAGGGGTTTGCCCACTCCGAGTGCGCAGGACGCTTTGGCTGGCCGTCTCGGGCCGGTCAAACTGTCACGCGCATTTTGCATGTTCTCCATGCAGGCTGCATTACAGCCTGAATGGAGAACATGCCCAGCCTCCCATTCTCTGGCTGAGCGCCGATCTCCGGCGCTCAGACCAATCACAACGCTGCATTGCAGAGTTGTCATTGGCTATCGGGAGGCTGGGAGTATGGTGCTTCCTTCCTGGAAGCTGGCGAAGAGGGAGAAGAGCCAGCGGCAGACAGGTTTTTATTATTATTTTTCTTCATTGTCTCCCACCCACCGGCCCGCGAACCGCCCCCCTACGCCGTTAAATACCAGCCGCCACTGTTGGCCATGGTGATGGAGGTGGTGGTGGAAATGATGGAGCAGTCGCTGCCTGTTTAGGTTTGGGAAGTGGTGGTGGAGGACTGGCTATGTGCTCTTAACCCCTTCCGTGCGCGCGTCGGGCAACGGCCGTCGCGAGCACTACCTCGCTAGTGCTGCGCACGTCCGTTGGCCGACGCGGCCCCGCCTACTCAATAGAACTCCCGCACCGCGGCGGAATTTGCGCCGCGGTTAAGGAGCTAAGCACTGAGTGTCCAGGTGTTTCATAATCAATTTCTTCGTTGTAAGTCATCCTCCTCTTCTTGGCTGAGGAGACTTCGCTAAAATCTTGCCTGTTTCAGGATGAATAAACAGGCGCTTTTGTCTGAATTCAAGTTCCTATGCCAGTCTCTCAAGGGTGGGAACCTCTGAAGCTTCGTAGTTCTGCAGCAAGGGGGATTTTGGCCACAACTTTGGCTCGGACCTTTGATGCACTATTTTCAGCTCCGAATGCTGCCTTTCTCCCGGGAAGGTGTTGCGATAGGTTGTGGATAGTGGGTCGTCTACGATGCTTTATCTTGCCTCCAACCGGAGCCACTATGGCAATACAGGAGGCCATCATGCCAAGGAGGCGCATGACTGTCCTGACCGGGACTTGGTGGTCTGGTTGAAAATGAGGGATTAGTGCTTGGAAAGACTGGATCCTGGCAGCACTTGGAAAAGCAATGCCAACTTTTGAGTTGAGCATTGCCCCCAGGTAGGGCTGTATCTGGAGGGGTTGTAGGTGCAATTTTGCAGCGATGATGGTAAACCCTAGCTGGTGTCGTTTTTTTCGTGTAATAATCAAAAAGAGCCCTTCTGTCAATAAAAGTGTTGTTTTTCTTTTCACTCTAAAGTTAGTTAGGAAAATGGTGAGTTTTCTTAAATAGCCTCACCCACCAGGGTTTCCCCCTGGTGGCATGCTTCATCATTGGGTTCTTCCCGTTTCGCTGCGGAACGGGGCATGCTACAACCTACGAGTTACGTGGGAGCACTTATTGGTGGTAAAAAATATATTCAGATGAAGTACAAAAATGGGAGAGAAACAAAAATAGCTGGCTAGTTAGGAGGAGTTCTTTATTTGTACCTCTACCTGTTATGATTAAAATGTGGGAAAATGGAGGAATTTAGGGGGAACAATGTACCTTAGTTCCGCTGGTCGACATGTTTCTAGCCCTACCCAAGGCTATTCTTCAGGACCAAGATAGGATACTCCCTGATACCACTGATATCCTCTCTTAAGGGCACCCCTAGCAAGGGAGTAGCCTTGACACAAGGGTGACTACAGGCGTCCCTTCCACCCGTACGGTCTCATGTTGCAATTTGGCAGCAACTGATATGATTGTCTACAGAATATCCTGACACAAACACCATTTGGTGCTGTTTGTATTTTTTTGTTTTTTTCACAGTCTTTCTCTTATTTAAGAGAGGATATCAGAATGGTATCAGGGAGTACACCCGACAGGTGTTATGCAGTAGAGATGAAAGGCAACTCAGGGTTTTGTGGTGGTGGCAGCTCCTTTGGGAGAGCCACCCCGAATTTCGAATTGTTACCCCTGTAGGAACCTCTGAAGTAACCCCTATGAGAGGACTTTTGGGCCTGCGGACGCTCACAGTTTATGGAGGTATTGGGGGAGCTGGACTTCAAGCCGCCATGAAAGGGAGAGCAGTGAAAGGAGCCGTGATTGGCTGGTATCTAAAAAGCGCTCATAACCTTCAATGTCTCCGTAACCATTTCGATTTTTTCCAGCATTTGGTCAACTTGAGGGCCAGGACAGAGGGCAAAGGGCAAGGGGCTAGTAGCCTTGTCTGCCTTCTTGCTCTGCTTGGGAGGAGGTGACAAGTGCAAACCTTCCTCAAAGGATAACTTGACGCTTGGAGGGTTGGGCACCAGACCCCAGAGAGTGGGCTAGGATCCTGCCCGTATGTGGGTGAATGACAAGATGTTTCTGCCTGGCGTCGATCTCCTCTTGCATTTTTTGGAGGATCTGTTAGACAGCGCCTGAGTAGAGGCCAGTCTTCAAAGTCGACGCCGAAGTTCTTGGCTCCAAGGGCGTTTTAGATATCGACGTAGAAGTTTCCACTACGATGGGAGGGTTGGCGCTGAGGTGGATGTGATCGGCGTTGACGCTTTCTTTCGGAGCTCAGCTGAAGCTGGGCTTTGCATCCGAAGGTGTTGTTCGGGCGGGCAATGGGCCGAAAGCAGGGGTGGCCTAGCAGCCGGTCTCTGAGGCACCAGAGTGGCAGGATGACCCTTATACTGGATTTGCTTGACATGCAAGTGGTGGCGATAGGGAGGGAAGGAAGTCTGTACTCACAGTAAGCTGAACTGGAGGAAAGTCCTCAATCTCCAGGTCTGAGCCAGCGCTGTCGGCAGGGGATAAAGTCCACTAATCTGCTGCCAAAGGTTGTGGGCGATGTTGCCCCTAGAGGTTCTTGGATTCAAAGAGGTCTGGTGTGTCAACTCCGCTCCTACGTGACATCTCGGAGCGGAAGGAGTGGCATGCCTCGCAGGCAACCTCATTTTGCTCAGGAGGCAGGCACAAATTACAGAGCTGATGGAGATCAGTCCGGGGGTACTTTGCGTGGCAGCAAGGACAGTAACAAAAGGGAGTCCGTTCCATCACTGTCGAATCATGGTGGAGAGACATGGAGACAGAGGGAGGCCCGAAAGGGCGAAGGCCCATGTGGGCCAAAGTCGACCCGATATTTGCCAGGCGAAGCTTGAGCTGTCGACCCAAGACGAAAAAGAGAAATGGAAACACGCGTCTGATGACAATACCATCGGAGGAGATACAGAACAGAGTACTGTGACAGTATCAAACAGGAGCATGAAAGCATACCTCCGAACAAGACGGAGAGAAGAAAACAATCTAATAATGGAGTCGAAGACCATACGCATTACTAGCAAGAGGCGGAGTCACACTACCTCGTGACTCGAAAGACTTATTTATTTATTTTTATCTATAAAGTTTTATATAGCTCAAAGATGACCCGTGAGAGTATCAGAGCGCTTTACAGGTGATATGAAGTAACAAGTAAGAGACAAGAGAACAGCCACATTCATTAGAAAGGTACAAATAATGTAAAATAGCAGATTGAGGAAAGTAGCCTACATCGGACAAGTCAAAAGGAAAATACACATGATCCAACAGACAAATAATCATGGGTGAAGATCAAGAGTCAAAAAGTGTGAACCTAGAGCAGAAATTTTGTGATTTCACTTCTTTTTTGAAGAATGCAGTAGAAGGTAATCAGCCTGATTTCCGGAGGCAGAGTTTTCCAAATTTTTGGGGCAATGCCCGAGAAGGCTCTGTTGAAAGTTTTCTTTTTGTGAAATATCTGTGGTTTTAGCAACAAGGTACTAGTGGTTCGAGAGGATCTGCCTCCATCAGATAATTCAAATTTTTGTGCCAAGCATCTTGTGTTGTAATGTATGGCTTTGTGAGTCATGCAAGCAATTTTTTGTTGCATTCTTGCCTCATATGGTGACCAGTTCAAGAATTTTAGATCCGGGGAGATGTGTTTGTTTCTTTTTATTCTTGTGAGGAGTCTGGCAGCAGCGTTGAGGCCTTTAGAGGCGCCAGCTTGGATTTAGGAAGGTCACAAAGGGTAGCAATTCCATAGTCCAACCTGGGAATAACTAGCGCTTGAGCTGTTGATTTGAGGTTGTCATGAGGGAGGAAGGGTTTTAATTTCCTTAAAATGTTCATTTGATAATTTGCTTCTTTGGTGGCAGTACAGATGTGCTCCTGCATGTTCAGGTACTTGTCAAGTGTTATTCCCAGAGATCTCAGAGTCTACATTGTATGGTGCACAGTTGAGGGCAGTTAGATGCTTCATCCATAGATCAATCTTGTGTTTGTGGTTGGGTGGGACGATGAGGGGGAATTCTGTTTTGATAGCATTTAGTTTGAAATGGTTGCGAGTTAGCAAGTTTTGAGTATCTCGTAGAGTTTTGTTGAGGGACTGATGTCTTCTGGGGAGGAGATTTTCAAATAGTTGGGTGTCATCTGGTATACATGTGATAATGAATGTTAGAGGCTTTCAAGGTTTCTGCTAGAGGCTCCATGAAAAGGGTGAAGAGAGTAGGTGAAAGAGCGGACCCTTGTGGAACCCCTAAAGTGACCGATGTGGCATTGGAAGGGATTGATTAACCTGGACTCTTTGCGTTCTGTTGTGGAGAAAGGAGGTGAACCAGTTAAGGATAGTTCCTGAAAACCCCATCCTCTGTTCAAGTAAATCAAGTAGACTGTCATGTTTAACAGTATCGAACGCAGATGATAAATCAAAGGAGATTAGAAGGCATGATTCAATCTGCTCCAGCATTATTAGCATGTCATCCACTATGTGTGTGAGCGCTGATTAGGGGTTTGGCCTTCACAGAAGCCGGATTTGATGTTGTTCAAGAAATTGGAATTGTTCAATGTGGTTGCACAGTTGGACCTGGACACCCTTTGAGGAGCTGCGCCGAAGTGGGAATGTTGGAGAAAGGGCGGAAATTTTTTACATTCCGAGCCATCTGCAGTTGTTTTTTTTCAGGACGGGGGTTACCTGCCTTACCTTTAGGCAGTTGGGGATAGTGCCTTGGTGAAGCGAGGCATTTACTATCTTGGTCCAGACAGGTATCGAGGATTTGATCTCCCTGAAGATATTCGGAAGTAACGGGTCTATGAGAAGTGATTTTAAAGTTTCAAAGCTGTAAGGAAGTTGTGGATGTCGCGGTCACTGAGGGATGTGAATGTATGCTAAGAAGCATTGTTTTTGGGGGTGTGCCCTTGGAGACCATTTGGCTGTGCTATCAGTGAAGGAGGCAGGTTGGTATGAGAAATGACCGGAAGGAGCTCCATCGCCGACCGCAGATCATTTGACTTTTTTTTTCTGTTTTGCCCAAGAAGAAGGAAGCAAAATCGTCGCAGCATGGAAGCATTAGGTTGATTATTTGATTGTTGTTTGACAAGATCAACAAGTTTTTTAGGACTGTTTTTAGCTAGATCTAGTTTAGTTCTAAAGAAATTAGCTTTTGAACTTCTGATTCGCTTGTTATAGGTGTTCCTCACCGATCGTAAGCATTTTAGGTGATCAATGGACGGCGAGAATCTCAAAGCTTTTGGCTAGTCTCAGATTGTGTCTTTCCATGTTAATGCTGTAGTTGACCCGAAGTTTAGAGTCTTTGGTGGATATTCTTTTTAGTTGTAAGGGTGCAATCGAGTCTAGGATGTTCAAAACTGAGGCATTGTAGTGGTCTGTGAGGACGTGGACATCTACCATGTCCATCCGGGAGTTAGGAAGTTGTTACTGAGGGCGGTCAGTTCATCAAGATTTATGTTCCACAGACGTCTTTTCCATTGTTTAGGTTTCTTTAGCTGAGCCTTTTTAGAATTCACTGGCCCTCAGAGATGAGGAGGTGATACGGTGGTGATCTGTCCAGTCACAAGGGACAACAGATTCAAGGTGGATGTTGCCCATTTTTGCAATGATTAAGTCCAAGGTCTCGCCCTTCTTGTGTGTAGGGCTGTCACAAATTTGGGTCAGCTCGAGGTCTGACAGAAAGGTTTTAAAGCGGTTTACTGCATGGTCATTCAGGTCATTCCAGTGTAGGTTGAAGTCCCTAAGGAAGATCTGGGTAACTTGATGATCAGAGTAGGTTGAGATGATTTCCACGATTTGTTCAATGAAAGGTAGGTTGTCTCCTGGTAGATCGCATGAAGTTTGAAAATATATCTGTTGTTGCTAGCAATATCAATGCATAGGTATTCGCAAGCGGGAAGAGCAGCAGTGTCTGACTGTTTCACAGAGAGGGTGTTACGGTAGACGCAGGCTACCCCACCACCTGATCTGCTAGCTCCATCTAGTCTAAAGTTGTTGCGAGTAGGGGGAACTAGTAAGTCTACTATAGGAGCAGATGCATAATTTAGCCATGTTTCTCTAAGGATAACAACGTCGAATTCATGTGTGAGGATGAGGTCAGAAATATCTGGCGCATGTCTAACAGCTGATCTGCAGTTGAGGTGCATGTATTTCAGGGGGAGTAGTGGTGATAACTGAGGGAGACTATGTGATGTTAATACGATTAAGATAGGCTTCATTTACGGTTCAGGAATTGTGTCTAGGTTCTTGAGTGTGTATTAGCAGGAATAGTTTGTATTTGGTCTAGAATGTCTGTGTCAGTATCTTTAGTAGAGTTATAAGTGAGGAAGAGGGGAGAAATGCTACTGTTAGTAAATTGCCCGTTCAGTCTTAAGGGCCGAGAAGGTGCGTTAGGGGAGGGTATGGTTTCCCAACTTAGATGAGAAGAGTAAGGAAGGTGGGAAGGCAGCCTCACACAGAAGTTAGCAGCATGGGTACCAGTAAAGATCATTGGGGACCTGTTGGGCTTTTGACTAACCACCATCTCTGAGGTGATGGTTGTGAGGCTCTGTAGATCTGCCTTGAGTTGACGAAGGTTGAGAGAAATCTCGTCTAGTCTAGATTCCAGAGAACCGTGGAAATTGGTGGTCATGGTGTGGGGGAGGAGGCCAGGTGGGGAGGGGAAGCATCAGGTAGTGCTGTAGGCGTTTTGCTATTCAGGAAAGTCCAGCGGAGGGTAAGCCTGGGTGAGGATGAATTAGGTGGGAGAGGGGGAAGGGAGGGGTTCGAGTGCTGAATGAGAGTTGTATGAGACGAGTTGTTAGTCCTGTTAGGGGATTCGGACTCCGATATAGTCGATGAATAGGCCCAGGGGCGATGTGGGAGTGCAAGCGGGACCCGTAAGGGTGAGATCGGAAGACCAGGGTTTAGACATGGTGCAGGGGTTAGAGCCATAGAATAAAAACAACTTCCACACATCTGGGCCCAACACTAGATGGCAGGAGTATGCACAGCATGTGTATCTGCAACTACACATGCCTTGAACATATCTTTATTTCTCCTTGCTACTTTCTCTTTGTATGCGTGCCGCATTCTACAATAGACATACAAAGAGGAATATGTCGCTACGGATTGTTTTTGTGAAGGTATCTCTTCCTTCACAAAAACAATCCTGCCTGTAAGGTAGACATCATTGCACCATGGCGCAAGGGTGCCTGCATTGGACCTAGGCAGCACACTGTTCCAGCGCAGGGAGAGAGAAGGAA
This sequence comes from Calotriton arnoldi, assembly GCA_963921515.1. Classification (NCBI taxonomy): domain Eukaryota; kingdom Metazoa; phylum Chordata; class Amphibia; order Caudata; family Salamandridae; genus Calotriton; species Calotriton arnoldi. The sequence continues at coordinate 345,278 of CAWUFW010000187.1, forward strand.
TGCTGCATATCTTAGTAGATATGGCACATTCCCGCTCTCTCCCTGTCATGCAGCGCAGCAAGATGTCTTGCTACGTTGAGTTGTGTGACCTCATGGTAAATCTGGGCCTAAATGTTTAATCACAGGGGTTATGAGCCATACTGATTTTTATCTGTCCAGAACAAGTCTATAAACTGTTGAAGTTTCCAATTCTGATAAAAGCTTACTGAATTAGATCCAGACGTGGCAAAAAGTATATGGTGATGGGGCTAGGAATAATTCTGTACAAAATATTTGTTTTTGAGTTGTGGATGAAGGTTCAATGAGTTGAAAACATTCTGCTTTATTAAGGCTTAAACAATGATTCTGTGCATGTCCCAATGATGAATAGATTCCATTGTTGGAGGAAGACTACAGAGACTGTGGTGACCAGAATATTGGTGAAGTGGGAACTTGGGGGAAGCGGGGGCCTCTTAGAGGAATAAAGTGAAAAAAAACTCTGAAAGAAATGAAGGTAGTCAGAATTGTATATCCTAATTAGAAAGCAGCTTTGAAATGAGGTGATACTTGATTTGCAAGTTTCAGAGGGAGGTTGGATCTTATGAAAGCCCTAACTAGAAATGCTGAACAGAAGGATCACCCTGCCTTCCAGGGCTACGATGGTATTAGGCATGGGCAATTTGGCAATGCCAGAGTGCCAATTCCATGAGGCAGATTGTGGTGCTGTACACAAATGAGCATAAATCTGTCCTCCCTTTGTCCAGGGTGGACATCAACTGGACAGGAAGAGAGGGTTACTTACTTGTAGTCCTGCTTCTGCATCGTAGGAATTTTCATTGAAGTCATAAATGCTAGAATAACTCCCTGCAGTGTGTACCCCAGAGCAGTTTTCATAGATGTGCTGTACATTGAAATGGCATGCAAGGTGCCAGTGTCCATCTGTCAGTATGATGAACAACACCCTGTAATAGCCTACCAATTATACGTTTTTTCCCCTGGAAATTCATAGATGAACCTCAATGTGCAGTTTCAAGCCTGCATTGCAGCATCTCGTGTTCAATAAAGGTGGAAAATGTGAAGGGGAAGGAAAAAAAAAAAAGACACAGCCCGATAGACTGTTTTAATTAAAACTTGAGAAAAAACATGCTGTCTCTAAAATTCCAGCAGCTACCCATGATGCACTCTACTAGCAGTTGACTCAGAGAACTAGTTCTTTTTTATGGTAGCATCAGTAATAAAGATTTATCAACGAGCAGGTGGCAATAGGAAGAAAACAGGAAAACATTAGTATTAAATGTTCAGAGAGAAATTTGACAAAGACCAGGACCAGGAAATACCTGGGGTAGATTCAGCACTCCGGTCCAACATCATTCCTCTAAGTCTGATGCCTTCTTAGTCCTTCAAAGACTTTTAGGACATTGTTTGGAGAGGTCGCAGCCCTTGACTAGACTTGAAGACACATCACACATACTTTGTGGGGTCAGAGACAGCCTTTTTCCTGCCGCAGGAGAGGCACTTCTCAAAAAGGTGTGTCTGAAGTGAAAATCTGTTAGTTCTGCTGTCAAATCTAAGAAAAACAACAAAAAAACACAACCAGAGCTGTGAAACCTCACATGTGCCCTGAGATCCTACTCAAAAGGAGCCAGAAAAAAAAGAACTGGCTCTGTAAGGCAACTGTCAGTAAAGTGTATCATGGGTAGGGAAGCTCCTGGAAGCTTAAGGAGGCAGGATACTTTTTCTCACCCTTTATGGACAATATATCTATGAAAGGTGCTCTGGTGACAAAGCACACAGCAGTGAATTATTCTAGCGTTCATGACTAGCAATGAAGATCCTACGACGCAGAACAGTAGGTTCAGAAAAGAATACCAAAGAAGGAACAGATGGGCAACACCTTCAAGTAAAATGCCTTCTTGTCAATGGCATCAGGTAGATATGCAGGCAGCTTACCAGCAAGTGAGATCCAGTAGCACAGAATTCAAGATGGAGGAAGCAGTAAAGTATTTCAGTCGTGTGGTGTTTTGCAAAGAGATGTGAATATGGGGTAGCATGGAAGAAGTGTACCTTACTTTAGACTTAGAACCTCAAATGGTCTCACAGCTCGTGGTAGCAGAACAGCCTGCAGCAACCCATCCCACTATGTTCTTCACTACGGAATAACCTGGAAGCAGTGAGGAAGTCCCTACTGTCTGCAGTTAATCCCAGAACCATCACTTTTCCAATGCAAAGCTGAGGCTTTCAACCAAGCATATCAAATTGCCTCTTGCACTGCATGGGCCATATTCACTTTGAATAAAGAGAAGAGGCAAGAATGTGAAACCAGCCATCAAACTATATGGTATGGGGAATTTACAACCAAGCAGCTACAAAGCTTGAGCATTGGAAGAGTGCCTGAATACCTGCAAACAGTAAACTCCCTCGTTGATCAGAAAATTGAATACATCATTAAGGTGCAGAACCTCGACACTCACACCTGCAAAAACAAGTAGTCTAGGCCTCAACCATAAAAGGCAGAGCAATACACTTTTCCTCCACTTTGTAAGACTGGACACAATGTAAGTCAAATAGAAAATCAGAATTTTAAGGCACCAAATAGGCATGTCTTTGCAACATTCACATATTCCAATGCCTCAATGGGAGAGCCATAGGGAAACCCGGTTATATTTCAGGCTTTCTAGTTCATCACTCTTGAAGCAAAACGTATTGCCTTGCATGAGGAGGAACATAAGGCACAGCATTCCTACCCAAGAACCAAAGCCAAGTAGAGACTCCAAGTGACCTCCAGTCTATTTAGATAAGATATGAGACTAGGTGGGACCAGAGTGTGCCACGTAACTGAGAACTACTAGCAGTTAAAAGCGGAAATTAGAGGCAGGATGAATGAACAAAAACATTTGTGCTTCAGATTATCGTTTTCTGCCACTAAGCATGGCTGTGGAAGTATCATGAGTCAAGTATTTTGGACATTACAAAGAATAACTATACTAGGATTGCAAATACTTAGATGTTCACCTTACATTGGCTATGCGATATAGGCTTCGAACACTGTCATGATAAACTGTTAAACAAAAAGTATAGATTGGAGAGTAAATGTGATATTTATTTTGATGTCATTCCGACTGATTTTCATGTTAGGTTGAATTCCTCTCTAAAGCTACTATTTTTCAGCACATATGAAAGAGTATAAGTCAATTATGTTCTGAGGAAAGTTGAAGTGAATCAAGAAATCGCCCAAAACACGGCATCAGTATTTTGGGCAGTCACCTTTTGCACCAATGAACCTGATCCTGGAATAATCTTAAACTCTTTGGTGCTCCATTATGGTGCAGGCTTGTTTTTTCCTAAGTTTAATGCTAGACTAATTGTGTACTGAAAGAAATGGACATTTGTTTCTGCTATGATAGTGTGTCTGGTTTTGGAATCAGCTGTTCATAAAAGTTGTACGTTTATTTATGTATATGCTTTCATTTTCTAATAATAAAAGTCTAATTTTAAAGATGAATTTTTCATTTTGTGTGAAATTGATTTCTCTGGCCCTCAAGGATCAAAACTTCTTCTGTAATGGTGTGGAAAGACAGGTCGATGGGCCTTTATTTAAGTTGGCGCTATGACTGAACATTGTGTGCTGAAAGCATTGAAGGTCATTTGCTGGTCCACCATTCAGTCAGGTCACTGGGGCATCTTATGCAATCTTTGCCCATGCAATAGAAAGTTCTCTGTAACACTACAGCCTCAATGGATGAGAAATTTATTTGCAGAAAATAAACATCTGCTTGAAAAATATAAACCGTTTTCATACACATGTAAAACATTTTCATGCTAACAGTTCATGCAGTTCAGCAGCAAAATTGGAAATGTACAGTTCTGCTGCTGATCAATGGCTGCTTTGGAGAAGGAAAGCGTGATGTGGTTTGGATGTGCCCTGGAAGCGCAAAAAATACTAACAGAAAAGAGTACAAGATACAAACTGCAGAATACATCTAATTGGAAGAAATACTTCAAAAACAAGGAGAAAAGGGAATCACAGGGTGGCTGCAAGGAGGCATCTATTTTTGAAAAAATGCTCAACTTTAAAAGGTATTGACAATAGCTATAACATCCCCCACTCACGTCCGCAAGAAATTTTCTGGACGCCCTAGGAGGACAGTCACCCAAGCATTGCTTGTTAGCAGAATGGACTATGGCAATGCCCTGTTTGTGGGCATGCCAGACTACCTGTTTAAACGTCTCCAGGTAGTACAAAATGCTGCAGCCAAATTGGTCTGCAATAAGGGCAGACTAAGCTCAGCTACTGAATGCCTGAAACAACTCCACTGGCTGCCGGTGCGCCAAAGAGCACGATTTAAGCTCTTGGGGCACACTTTTAAGGCACTACATCGCATCGGTCCCAAAATTCTCCAAGATAAAATCCGATTCTACACCCCTCCCAGATGCTTACGATCACAGCATCTTGCGCTTGCAGAATCAAAAGGATCAAAAAGGCTAAAACCGGGGACGCACCTTCTGCACCTCGCGGCCTTACACTGGAATGGGCTGCCAGTCGAACTTCGACTTATCAATGATTATAACACCTTCAGAAAAAAATTAAAAACACACTTATTTCCTGCCTAAGCAGTTCCCTACTCCCTCCGGCCCTTCTTTTCAGCACCAGATTTCGCCTCCTCAGCGCTGTGATATCCCGTTGGGATGAATGTAGCGCTATATAAATAAATAAATAAATAAGTAAAACACTGGTGTAAAATACACAGATGTTTTACCTTTCAAAATAAATATATGCAACTGCCTCATTACAGTGGGCACTCAAACTGTGGTGTGGGGCTGCTGGGACTCAGTGTCCCTTCTCCTACCATGGCCAGAGCAGGTCTTAGCTTGATGTCTCCTCTCACAGAGGCTGCTTCAGTCATGCAATAAATGTGCAGGACAAACTCTCGCAAAGTGTTTACTTTAGGTAAGTCATCACCTGAGACAACAGTGTGCTGATGACCCATTCCTAGGTAGGATCCTAACAGTCTGTTATCCACCAATGTCCCTGAGATTCCAATAGGACTGTTTCCCCAGACCTATTGGAATACGCCAGAAAACACACCTGGTATGTATTTAACAGAATAGAATGAATCAATCTTTGCTACCAATTTTCTCTCACTGCATCTTTAGTTCACAATCCCACAGTAACACGAACACTGTGATGTGCAAGGGGCATTCAGGCAGGAGGGGAATCAAGGTCATACATTATTGAAAAGGCAACTGACTGCAGAGCTGGCGGTACGCCCCCCTCTCCTGTTACTCTTTGTAGTATAGATTTCAAAGGCTGGACTGCAGAGACAATCCTTGGAGCTGGGGGGCGGATCTTTTTCTGAGATGTGCAGACACTGCATTTGGCACTGGTGGCGGAAATGGTTTGGTACTGAGGAAAGCCCTCTGCCTCTGAGAAATTTAGAAACAATGCATTACACTCTGGTGCTGGGAATGGTTTGTGAGTGAGAAAAGCTTTCCATTTCTGATGTGTGTAGACATACTGCATTAAGCTTCGGTGCGTGGATTGGGGGGTAGCGATAAAGGAACCACTTGTATTGGTGGCACACAGACATACTGTGCAAGACTGTGGGATTAGCCTTTAGCCAGTGAGGTATGCATACACAATGTATTAGGCTATGCTGGAAATAAGTGGTCAGTAAAGTAACCATTTTTTGATTGGGTTTCTCTTTGATGTGGGTGCCACAGAGATCCTTCCTCTGCTCCCAACTGTATAGTTGTGGAGGAGATCTCACTCTTTAATCTGGGGTACTTTTTATCTGTGAGAGTGGTAGGGGCTGTCCTTTTCTATCTTCACTCACCTGTGTGGAAGCACAGTACATCTTCATTTGAATGTGCCAAGCACACACCCACATCATTTCCCTCATATAGTGTTGAACCTTCACTTGTCTCTGGGGTGGTTAAGACCTCCTCCCATATGAGTCCTCTTGTCTCACCATCTTTGAAGTAACTTTAGAACACACCCATACAATGCTTTTGTCAATTTGTGTGTGGTGTTTCCATTCCCCAACTATGTCCAGAGTTCCCTTACTCCTGAAGGTACTCTCGAGCCTCCTTTTCTCTCTGGACGTGGTGGAACCTCGTTACCGCCTTTGACCATATCTCACATTAATCTCTCTTGAAACTGTAGACCAACCTCATGCTTTCATCCATGTGGTAAATTATTCCCTCCTCTCCAATTCACCAATTTATCTCATATATGAGGTTTTGTATGTATAGCCTATGCCTCCAGCTCTCTTTTGTGAGTGCTGTTAAGGTTCTACTACTCATCTACAACTGTATGCCTTTACTTTTGCAGGTGCATGGAGGCCAACTGAGTTTCTTTAGCAGGTTCAATTGAGTGTTTTCCATTACCACATACACCAATATCCATCTCTTACCTTTGTGGGTGCTGTAGAGTGCTGCGAAGGTCACCATGAAGAAGGTAGTGGAGTACTTGCCGGCATTGAGTAGGTGAGGAAATGCACGTTTGCTATCACGGTACCGGCGCAGGCACTGTATGAAACGCAGCCATGCTGGGATGCACTGCACCACAGCACGTACACCATATGAGTAACTGTGACACACCGGATAAGCTGCAGAGAGAGAGGAAATGGGTCCAATAAGAGGAGGCACAGGACCAAGCAGCCACAAAAAAATGCAAAGGGACTTTGTCACCATCCATAAGATTAAACCATCAATTACCAAGAAGCATGCATTTTAGAAGCATACAATTCCACAGGACCAAGACGCCATTGAGTGTGCCACTGTAGTGTAGCAAGAGTTTGAGGGCGGAGCAACTCAAATGGGAGGCGGATTGCAGGGGTGTGGTTGGAGAGCAAGGCGGACACCGAAGTTCCTAGATGCAGATGTTGGTGTCAAGGTTAAAGTTGTAAAATAATAAGTGAAGAGAGGGGCGAGGGTCTTAAGCACCAATTTGAGATCTTCACAGAAAGCCAATGTTAAGATTGATTCTCTTGTTGCGGGAGGAAGGGGAAGAGTGTTGAGGGCGATTCAAGAAAAGAAACCTATAGCTACTTGTGCACATGGGCAGATCAAGTGAGTCTTGCTCAAAATACTGAACAGCCTTCCAAAAAATGGGAAGTAGGTGTGAAAGTGTTGTGGTTGATATAGAGGGATACAGGTGTTGCAAAATCATTGGGTGAATACAGATTTCTGCCATGGTGATGAAGTCTCGGAGGATGAAGTCCACATTAGATAAGTCCACGGGGAAGACAGAGCAGTGGGAGTGGGTATCTAAGTACTAAGGGAAGACAGTTTTGCTTATTGATGTGGCATTCCACAGGTTGGATATGACAGTCCGGTGGCGGGGCTGTTTCTGTATCAGGGCACAGGTTAGAAAGACACTAAATCTGGAGGGGATGAGAAGCTTAGTGGCTTATGTTTAGGTCTGAGACTTATTATGTTCATAAAACCATGGCACAATGGGTATGGATAGTAAGAAGGGGAAAGTGGCCAGTGAGGGGAGCAATATACAGGGGGAATGTGGTGAAAGAGGAATGTGTCAGGAGTGGGAGATGGGTAGTAAAGATGGAGGGGATAAATGGAGCAGGTAAAATTTGTGAGCAACACAATTTCATCTTAAAGTGATTGATCAGTGAGCAGGTCTGAAATGTGAGCTAGTGGGGATAAAAGACTCACTGGTGCATGTGCTGGTGCGTGAGGGAGATGTAAGTGTCCAAGTAGGTGCTTGTTTTATGACAAAAGGAAAGAAGGAAGAGAAAGTAATGGATGGGGCAGTGATCGGAGTGTGGAGTGGCCTCTGCTGGGTTTGGGTCTCTGCTTTCTGAGCTCCTTGTCATAAGTAGAGCATCAACATGGAACGTTATTAAAGGTTTCAGTAGCATTACCGTTGGGCTAATACTGCCCTTTCTGTGACACTATTCAGAGGTGTGGCAGCTGGAGCTGCAGTTTTTTTTCACAGATTCTGATCTCCATCTGAGAAACCTGAAGTGTGAGTTTCAGGGGGCTGGGCGCACTACACCATGGCTTTTTAATTCCTTGTGGGTTCTGGTGTCAACTTCTGGTGTAGAAGAAGAGGTTAAATGTCTACCTGGTGCCCGAATTATAAAAGAAGAGGCATAACTTCCATAATTCGAAAACACCACTTGCACAATGAAGGTCATGTATGAATTGGTACACTTCTTACATTTAAAGGAATAACTTACTAATGTCAAGTCCAGAATATCATTTTCATACAAACAAACATTCCCAAATATGCATACTATAGACTTCCAAATCCAAGAAGGCTGGGGCGACATGAAGCACCCTCCATTGTGTCTCTGAGAGCAAATCCAGTTCACTAAGACAGATAAAAGGGGGTATATCGGATCAATAATGGAAGTCAGGAAAGTAATGAAGGCTTGCCAGGGTGGATCTGATCAACATCATTGTTATAACTGAATTGCTGGCCAACTGAACTACTTTGTTCACCAACACAATGGGGGTTGAAGAGAACTAAAGAAATTTCCTTCGCTAAATTACCAAAAGGGTATGGCCTAGAAATTCAGGATTCTGATAACACAAAGGCTAAGAAGCCTGTCTGAATGAATTCCTAGATAGTTACACAAACTTGGAAACTAATGGTGACAAAAATCCTGACTCTAAATCTATGCATTTAATACCATCTTCACTCATGCAAGAGGAACATCTAAAAGAAATCCCCAAGAGGGATTCGCCTCGAGTACGCCTGCAAAAAGAGCTGTCACTGTGGGTGAAAACTAACTAACATCAAGGCATTCCTAAGGGTCACTAAATATAGATACACATTTATTGAAGAATCATGATTATACAGGATGCAGTCAGGCCTATAATGGGCTTCATTGTGGTCACAAACATTTCGGTCTTCCCAAGGAATCACACATACCAGCAGAATGGCCACATAAATGGAAAAGCCCAACAGTTTTTGACCAGAGGTCCTTCACTGGTGACAAAAACAAGGAAATTAACATATTTAAAGAACAAAAGATTATGAGAGCCTCAGAGAGCAGCTACCTACACTAATTTGAGAGACAAAAGACTTGCATTGAAGGAAACTGTTCAGGACCCTCCTGTGGATAATGGGGTCTTTTTCAAAGTTTGTACATTCACAGAAGGATCAGTACTAGTCAACTTTCTCCTCCCTCAACGTCTCAAAAATGCAACTTGTGGCTGAAATAATAGACCACCAGCTGTCACTGAACATTTTATACGTGAGCTACTGTCGAACATCTTTCCAGTCCTATCCACAAGCTAGAATATTCTCTCCTACTTCCCCCAAAGCAGCTACCACAACCATTTGACAACTCGCAGTCCTACGTCACCGGATGTCACTGAACCTTTATACATGCAATTGCAACGCGGTCCCTTTGAAAGTGAAAAGGCGCGCTTACACAAATTTATATTCCGGCAAATAAATCTGCTGCACTCCAGGAACTGTTTACTTGATTTTATTACAGCACACCATGGCTACACTGATGCAGCTGTAATTAAATAAAGTAAACAGTTCCTGGAGTGCAGTAACGCCGCCCGTCCGTCAGTCAGTCAGTCAGTCCATCCATCCATCCATCACCACAACTGTTAATGATCTACTCACATGTGACTAACTGTAGCACATTTCTCCTGTGCCACCCATTGGCTAGAACCCTCTCTCCAACTACCACCATGAGTATCATCACAGTCATTTAATCACTCACTCTCCTGAGCTTCCTAATAACAATGAATTTTTGTGTAGATAAATACCACTAGTCACTGACATCTTTCTACTTCTCTCACAGTCAAACCTCTTTCAAGCACCATCACTTATCAACGTCTCATTACATCACTTATGGAAAACATTCGGTCTCTGAACCTCTGTCCAGACCCAGCAGCTATCTCGGAACACCTCTTGTACTCTAGCAGTGAACCTTTAATGCACCCAATAATCCTTTTCAATGCAGCATTATCATCTTGGCCATGACCACTGCTCGACATGCCACACAGAGAAATGACCCAGCATTCTCAGGGCTTTTTATTATTTTACTTTAATAAAGATTGACTTCAAAGGGTATGTAAATGATGTTCCGCAAAAGGAAGGGAATTGGGAATACAGCAAAAGGAAGGGAATTGGGAATAACACAGAATGATGCAAGATTGGTTAAAATCAAATATTAGAATAATTACCAAGAAACTTTTCAATACCATGGAAAAGACGTACAGCAACGTCAAACAGCACTTTGTGCATCAAATATATTTAGTTTATATCCGTTCATAAAGCTTCTAAAATCAAAGCAAATTTAATTATTAGGAAAGCATATCTCCATTGAGTCTTCATAAAATCTTAACACCCAGAGTCTCATGGACTATAATGGTAGACAGATAAATACTCAGAAAGGTACTGCAACCACAACTTGGCCAAGTGATTCAATTTTGTGGCTAATACCAAAACCTGGAGATGAGAATCAAACTGCTCTTGGAACACCAAACACAATCTCCAGTGTACAGGGAAATAATTTGAGCCTGCTTCTAAAAATTCCATACATTCAAGAAGAAGATCTATATGCATTTGCCAAGCAGCTAAGCTCAATTATACTAGATTATGATGCAAGACCAGTACCTTTTTCCAATGGAGAATGTTGAATCTGCTGGATATTGGAATATGTGCAAAGCACCGAAACTGGGAGAGATGTAAAGTCTTAGTCAGGGTTTATCAGGAACACTGAGTCCCCACCCTCCTGAACTGTCAAACAAGTCCAATCATCAGTAGTACTGGTGGTAATGGGTTGAGAAAAATCCTGCACCACTATAAAAAACAGGCATATTTTTGCCAGTGGCCATGGATCTCTGGATGTGAATTAGCTCCCACATCACGAACCCTACGATGACAGCACTTATGTGCTCGCCTAGGCAAAGCTTTTCAGACATCTCAGTGGAGAGTGCTTGAAGGTGAAAGCAGCAGCATGTTCTTCCCACTAAGATTGCCACTGATATTTGAATACTCCTGGGCTGCATTATACATGAGGTGCATTTTCCTTCATTGCGCTGGGCGTACCTTTTAAAAGGTGCACCCAGCGCAATGAAAGAAAATGCGCCGTATGATGATGAATGCACTGCCCTCAGGGCAGCCGTGAACTCATGCTGCCCTGGGGGCAGCGCATTCATGTGAAAAACGGAGCGGCTGCTTTCACAGTGCAGGAGGCAACCCGCCTGCACTGTTACAGAGGATTAGAGATCCCCTTGCAGTCGGATGCAGTCCATAAGACCTCCTTTCCCCTCGCCAGTGGGCTGCTCTCAGGCACTGACAGCCACCTTTTAGGTGGTATCAAAAACACGGGAACCCTGGGATCGTTATACATTTTTAAAAAAACCATTTTATTGGGTTTTCCACTTTACATTTTAATTATACATCTTTATCACAGTGGTAATGCATATGTTATTCTGAATTGCGCTCCTGGCATTTCAGTAGTAGGGTTATAGGTAAACAGGAGTGGAGGTTGGTGAAATAGCTGGATCTTGAGTGCATAAATATGCAGTTTGCTATTCAAGTTGAGGGAGTGGATTCCTTTGAAGTGTAACCAAGAGGTGAGATCTTGGGTAAAACTGGTCGTCTTCTAACTTGTGGTCCAACTAAGGGTGTGGTTTTTGAGGGTGGAAATGGGGGTGGGTGGGCATGTGTCTATACTTTGTGGCTATGGCGTGGGGCATGTGTACTTTGTCTCGATGCAGGGGGTATCTGTCCCTGTAGGGTCCGTCAAAGGCGTGCCTATATGTATAGTGTGTTGTCTGGTTCTGCCGGGGTAGATATTCATTTGGGGCTTCTGCTGTGGGTGTCGGGTTGGGAGTCTCGGAGTGGGTTGGCTGTGTCGCGGGTGATTAGATTTCGGGCATCTGCTGTCAGAAGCGCTGAAGGAGCGTGGCCCATTCTGTGGAGATGTGGCGGCGGCACACTCCCCGCATCCTCCTCATATCTTATCGTGTCCTCCTCCGCCATACCCCATTTATTGACCGCTCCTATCCAGGCTGCCAGCGGGGGTCCCGCAGTACCGCTGCAGTGCATTGTGATACCCCGTTTAGCCAGTAGGAACCCTGGGATCATTAGGGACCAAGGGTAATAAGTGATTATAGGAACAAAGGTCACTAAACATAGATACATTTTTTAATAGTACTCATGGAAAACAATTATTTCCAAGGGAAGCTCCAATGACCAGAAAGGTTTACATTTTATTTAAAAAAATAGATTTCAAGAGAAAAACATAAAAATTACCCCCGCCGGAGTGAATACAGAGCAAGTGTTAAAAGCTAACAAAACAAGACATTTACACAACATACAGGCAAGAGACAGTGACCAATAAACATATACAACACTTAGGTCACCTATTTAGACAGTACAGTACACTTCTGCACCCAAAAATGAAAATAATTTTAACATAATCTAGCGGATCAGAGTCAACAGCGTTTCGATCCCGTTAAAATATGGAATCATCCTCAGGACTGTCAATAAGTTGCCTGGCATAAGACCAAATGGTATATTTCAGCAAACACCTGAAATTAACATAATTTATCAATATGTGATCATAAACCGGCCTGTCAATTTTCTGCCTTTTGCAGATTTATACATATGTAGACCACCTGGAATAAAAGAACAAGCATTTGCAATGCAACAGGTCTCACATTCACGCGAGTTTGAGCTATTGGCATTGTAATGACAATGCCTTTTATTTATGTTTTGGGTTTTAAAACATAAATAAAAGCATTATCATTTACAATACTAATAGCTTAAACTCTCGCAAATGCGTGACCTATTGCATTGCAACCAAGGGCCTTCTCGACCGCTTGTTAGATTGTAAATATCAGAGGAAGAGACAGGCCTGCGACGTCTTCAAAGTAGTGATAAATAGTGCAGTGAAGAAGATGTGTAAGTGTTGGAAATTACACAGACACAAAGTGTGAAGTGGGAGTTACATATGATCTGAGCTATAAACACTAACAAAGCGCTCCAACACCTTTCGCTCTGGGATTACACTGTTGCGGCTCAGGAGGAAGAGCGGGAGGGGGCGGCTAGTTCCTGCACTCTCCGTGATTTGAGTGTGCAGTGTGGCATTGTGTAATGTCATTGCTATCTTTGGCCTAATAAAAAACACTCCAGCTGTAGTAGGGCCCTGGCTTCACCTCCTGGTGCAGGGTGGGCTGTGCTTTATGGCAGGCATGGATGGTATCGGCTGCAGCTCCGGCCTCGAGCAGTGCCCCTGCTATTACTAGTGAGCGAGAGGCGCTGAGCTGGTGGTATTGGTGGTGGTGGTATTGGAATTGGTGGTGGTGGTACTGGTGGTGGTGGTTGCACTGGTGGTGGTGGTTGCATTGGTGGTGGTGGTTGCATTGGTGGTGGCGGTATTGGTGGTGGCGGTATTGGTGGTGGCGGTATTGGCATTGACGGTGGTATTGACGGTGGTATTGGTGGTGGGGTGGTATTGGTGGTGGTATTGGTGGTGGTGGTGGTGTTGGTGGTGGTATTGGTGGTGGTATTGGCGGTGGTATTGGCGGCGGTGGTGGTGGTATTGGTAGTGGTGGTGATGGTGGTATTGGTGGTGGTGTGGTAGTAGTGGTGGTATTGGTGGTGGTGGTGGTATTGGTGTTAATAAAACAGGCTTTTGAAAACAACCAGTCAGGTGGCTTTAGTACAGATGACATGTAACACAGATGTGCTGTTGTCAGCTTCAGCCCATTAGCATAGGATTATGTGCTACCTGGAATTCACATGACTTTCGCTAATCATTTCTAACTCCATTTTACTGTGGGGGGGGGGTTTGAAACAGACAAGATAATGCTGGGTTAAAGTGATTGAAAGCAGGCGGCCGTGCTGCTTAAAAAAACACAAGCGGTTTCAGCTGAAGCAGCACATGTCCGGCCTGCAGTAAGAGAAACTCAATAAAGTAAATAGTGCCTACAGACTAAATAACAGGTCCTGTGTAACAACTGAAGTAAAAGGGCAGGTCGCCATGGGAGGGTACAAATGAAGACAAGGCCCTACTAAGTAGGGACTAACAAGCCTATTAACGAATCCGAAGGCAGCATTTACGAAAGACAATGACACAAGTCAATGAAAAATATGGGAGGGGAGTGGGCGCGACTTCTCTCCCATACTCTACTAGAGCAGTCTCACAGAGCGAGGAGCGCATGCGCACTGCCGCTAGACTCGACCTAAAAAAGGGGAAAAGAAGAGAGAAGTATAAGGCATCGAATATCAGTGTAAAAAAAATCTCAAATTTGTTATCTTTTTCTGCTGAAATCTTTTTTTTTTTTTTTTTTAAATAAAATTTAAAAATGTCTGGTCATTGGAACTTTCCATGGAAACGATCATTTTTTCATTAAAAAATGTATCTATGTTTAGGGGCCTTTGTTCCTATAATCATCTTTTAGGTGGGACACTGTCCGCTTCTTTACCTCTGCGCCCGGGCTGTAATAGGACACGGGCGCAGAAGCAAAGGGATTTCCGCATTTACATGGGGCACGCCCCCATGCAAATGAGCGAATGCCCCCTCAAGATAGCGCTGGCGCTTTATGTGCGCCAGTGCAATTGGTATTACAGAAGGGGCTGCACCAGCGTCTGCAGCCCCTTCTGTAATACCAAAATGCCCCGGGGGACCGCAAAGCGGGCACAAATGCTCGTTGCTGCTCTGGGGCACTTTGTGTAATATGGCCTTTGGTGTCTTCTCAGGTGTGGATGAGCATGCATAACTAAAATCATGTATATTACTACAGGTGTGAGGAATTATTAGTAGCGGACATTCAGGATATATCGCTTGGGGTCAAGGACAATAACTTTTCATGTTTATGTTTTTCAGTGGGAAAGTAGGCCCCAAGCCTGGGAGCACAACCATTTTGGCTGCCAGTTTTCACTGTATGGATCCGTGAAAGAGGACTGCCTTCCTCTAATCTAACACAAGGTTTGCATCCATATGTATAGGTGTCCAAACTTGCATTTATGATTAATTAATGCAAAGGCTTTACCAATAAGGTGAGCTCTGAAAATGCAGTGAGTTGCAACATCAGCGTGCATTAGCGACAGTAGTGACATTATAAAAATATGCACACGTTTGCAAAATTGAACAATTTAGGCTATTTGTAATCCTCACAGAATGTTCCCTGATTTTGCACAAATGCTTGCAAAAGCATGAAAACGAGATTGGTCAAGTCTTTGTTTTCAAAATAAAATGTACACACAAAAATTGCAACCAGAAAAAAAAAAGTTCTGCTAAACTATTGTGCAACTATAAATACCACTTATCTGTGGCATCATTTAGTAAAACGGGTTTGATGCATGACAAGATTTTGAAATAGGATTAATAATGGAGAGTCAGTTTAAAAGCATTTTGGACATTATTGTGGGTAACATCAAATTAAATTAGGGATCCGATACTTAAAGTCAAAAAAGTGCACCTGCAGTTATATGTCCTTGAACTGGTGCTAATTTACGAATTTCTTTTACTTTATAATACTTTATTTTGGCGATTGCCATAATAGCACACAAGAAACAATACATTGAGACAATAAAACCATTAAGTCATTAAAATAGTTTAAAAAAGCCACAGGAGAATATATAACTAGCAGCATATGAAGGGAGACGTTCATGGTGTTTAAAATACTAAGTGTTCGACAAACTAGTAGCCCACATCCATAACTTACAAGCAGCATGTAGTTCAAGGAGTCACAACCAGTTGCAAGATACAACCATAGGAAGAGCACAACTCCCGGGACCTAATCAAGTGACAATCTATATCTCCACATGTATAAAAGGTAATGGGAGACATCAAATACAATTGATTGAACAGTGTCTGACCTTAATATCCTTTGTGCAGTTTTATAGTCCCTGATGCCCAGATTTCGACACAGCAGCAAAATCCATTTCTTCCTGTGTACATGATAATGCCGGCAAAAATACAGGGCATTTCTTGGCCTCAGTGCAAAAGGGATAACTCGACTCTGATTCGGCATGGGGGCGATGCACCTTCACGCTAAATATTCGAAGTGGCAAAGTCCCGATGCGGAACTTAATGTAGAGTGATCTGGCAGTCAGAGGGTGAATTCCATCCATATACTCTTCCAGATGGTGAGTGTCTTTAAATTCCATAAAAGCCAAGGTCAGGGAGCCCACCCTTCCAGTTCTGTGAAGTCCACCATCTGCATGTCTCCAGTACATCTCCTTGAGCGTAGACTTGGACACCGTACAAGACATTTCTGGGTGAGCCCACATATTCTTACACCCAATCTCTACTACACAAGGTTTGATATACCCCAGCCATGGGATCCCAGCAGCCCCAGGGAGTTTTAATATTTCTTCTAAGCCCATCCAAAAGGGCAGTAGGTCCACAGAGGACCAGTTCCTCCTCCAATACAGCAAGGGTCTGCATCTTGCTCTGAGGACAAGGGGTCGGATACTAAGATCTAGCTGGAGTGGGCCGAGTAGGGCACAGGCAGGGAGATTAGTGAGGAGTTGTATAAACGATTCTCCATCAGTTCAATGTCATTTACATTGTCATGCCCCCAACGTTCCCCACCATATACCAGGTGGAGCCTCCTAAACATATCAACTAAATATTTCAGAACACCCATGTCAGTCAAAACCGTCCACAAGGCCTCCATTGGAACTAAGTCAAACGCTGACCGAAGGTCGACAAAAATTACATAGAGGCGCCCACCTTCCAACGTGACATACATCCAATAGATTAGTCGCAATTGAAGCACTTGGTCGGTGGTACTGGTCCCAGCCCTGAATCCACCTTGCAAAGTGGTCAACACTTCTATGTCCTCCATCCAAACGTGTAATCTGCTCAACAGAATTCAACTAAAGAGCTTCTGCGAGCTGTCGATAAGACTAATAGGGTGGTAGTTGTATGGAAAGGACCTAAGGCCACTTTTATAAATTGGGACAATTTCAGCCCCTGCCTAAACCCACGGCATGGTAAGACCATTCATATTAATAAAATAAAGGGAAAGGTAGGGGCTCCAGATCTCCTTTTTAAACAGGTCCTCTGGTACCTTGTCAAGCCCCAGCACTTTACCTGGGTTAATTCAATCGATAGCGATGGCAACTTCACTCTCAGTAATAAGGCAAGAAGCACAATCAGCCTGGTACGTCAAAACAACCCCAGATGGAACACTGGATAAGTAGTCTTCCTCTACCAATTTCACTGGGGTGGCCAAACCATCTACAAGACTGGACAAGGTAACACCTTTAAATGCCCCGCTGACAGAACTCACTACAATGCCAGCGAGCAGCGAATAGAGCCAGCTCATTCAACCTCAGAACACACACACGTAGAGTTCTGTAAAATAATCAACCTGAGCAGCAGCTGTTATATTACTACACAGCGAGGCTGCAAAATCTGGGCCCTTGTTAGCCACTATTTGCAAAAAGGAGCGATGGTCTTTCCCCTTGATTGCAACCAATAATGCCTCCCATTTGGCCACTTCATGATCTCGCTTGACCTTACCCAGTGCAACTTTATAGGAAGCTCTAGCTTCCTGGATTGTAGCTCTAGTCCCACCTTTAGTAGCAGCCATTAAGGCATGCCTAACTAGTTAACATGCCTTGGTGTACCATTTGGCCTCATGAGCCCATTTTGGGAGAGCCCTGGCCTCTACCATAAAAAGCTTCTTTAAGGAACAAAACAAGGAATTATGGATGGCTGTATAATCCTCCCATGAGGTCGCTGCAAATTTCAATTACTGACAAGAGTTTACAGAAATGGTGCACACCGCGATGCATTTAGAATGCTGCCATAACAACGCAAGCGTTACATCGACTTGCACTGGAGGGCGCTAAAACCTAAGGAATAGTAAGATTTACTATTCCAACACCTTCCCTACTGTACGTAGACTGGTGTTGGAATAGTAAATCTTACTAATCCTAAGTCCAGCGCCCTCCAGCGCAAGTCGTCGTAACGACTTGCGTTGTAAAAACTGCGATGTTACATACCGCGATCATTTTGATCGCGTTGTAACATCACATATTCACTACTAGCAAACATTTGTGAATCCCATTTTCACATGACCAAATATACATAAATATACTTGCTCATACAAACAATCTGCTGCTCACAAATTCACTTTCCCTACACATTTTTTTCTCCACCCTGAAAAAAGTTTTACTCCTGCATTGTAAGGAGCATATTTCCAACCTTTTCCAGTGTGGGAAGAGATTGGAGAGGAGCTGGTGACAACCCTAAATGTGTTTGCGGGCGTGCACACACTCATAACACATTCCAACCTTGATACTACTCCTTCCCTCCTACATCCAGCCCCTATATGCTGATCTGTGAAAAGGTAGCATAATCAGAGCCCTTTCTAGAATCTAAAACCTAATATAATAGGACCCCTAACATAATTGCTAAGGCCGTTATCAGAGGTCTGTTTGAAAATGCTGGCATAATGTGTCACCTCATTGCATGGCACCAAAATGGACAAGTGGGTTGTTTTACAGGACAAGTCTGTTTCTGAAGCATCCTGTCCCTTGGAAAAGTTGATATTTTATCAATTCTATGATTTTATGCAATCAAGCCCAGGCGAAACCTTGCCTCTTTAGTGAAAAGAATACAACCAGTCAGACTTTTTAGATCAGGCAAGATATGGCAGGGAACCAAAAATAACTTTCTTTGTGATGGCAGTTATATTCTCCAGTTTCCAAACGGTTCTCTACCCTCTTTCTCGGGTATAAAGAAGCATGAGCTTTTTGCCTTGCAGGATTAATGTTCTGTGGTCTGCAAACAGACCGAGGATTGCACCATAATCTACAGTACCATTCAACTCTGATGAATGCTTCACAATTAGGAATTTGTGCATGAGTGTGTGAGAAGACAATTTCAGTTTCGTTGAGTGCCTCTACAGCATGCCAACATTTTCTGTTGCCTCACTCTCAGTTTCTAATCATGTGCAGTTGTTTGTCAGCCAGGATTCCAAACCAGGTTTTCGGCAAATCTACACTAACTCAAACTAAAAGCCTTGCACTCACATCTTGAAGATGCAAAGACTATAAAACTTGGAATACTTGGCAACGATCTGATTAAAAAGTGGCTTTCTTCTATCCACAACATCCTGCAAATCCTTAAATAACTTCTTGCACAAAACACGTTTTTTACCTGTAAGGTGCCTGTGATATAGGCCCAGAACTGCAAAATGACTTTCAGCCCATACTAGTAGTGCATACCCTTTTGTCCAGACTGATCATGTGCTTGCTCTTCTTATCCAGATGAGCCAGGTAAGGTGAAGCAATAATCACCGACCTATGCTACAAGCATGGGTACAAAAATTGAATTCTCCATTTATGACTCCATACAAAAAAAACAGACGTGAACCAGGGATTTCTACTTCGAGATGGCTTGGTCAAGTAGGAAGCCAACATTACACATTTGAATGGGTGTAGGTAAGCTACTACAAACTGAATACAGCTTTTAGGGACATAAAAATACTGAAACCTTTAAAACATTACTGAAACATGAAGGATGAACAGAAATTTCCAAGCTTTTCAGTATGTAAGGTCTAAATAGAAGGACAAATCACATAGTAGAGAAACTAACAAACAGGAAAGTTTTCCTCATCAGTGGACTGAGGCATATAATTATCTGAGTTTTTGTCACGTCGTTCTTCCACCATTTCAGGTACGCAGTTCTCAAGACTTAGTTGACGTTCCTTCAGTTCCTCTGGGATAGCTGTGATAAGATTGTGTTGCACTCTTATGAGTAGGAACTCTTGAGCACAACCTGAACAAGGGCTTTTGGTGTGCAGGGTATTCACAGCATCTTTTTCAACATCCAACAATGTCTAATTGGCAAGAGCCTTACCAGTACGGAAACATGTCTGGACTACGAGCTACAAACAGAGAGGGCTAAAAAAGGCAAACCCACACTGAAGGGCCATGGGTAACCTTGGGGGCTTTCACAGCCTCAGATGAAGAATGCTGAAGTAAGAGTTAATACCAGACCTCTTAGCAGAGTTAGCGAACTAATCTGGGAGTAAGTGAATTTTTTCTAGAGGTAGCATGAGCACTTCTTGGTCTGCATCTTAGTGCTATAATAAGGAAGGGTAATCTGTGTCCTCCCAGGGTACCGTGACATGATAACTAATGGAGTCTTATCTCAACTTTTTGAAGAGTGTGCAAAGCCATCACCCTGAGCGTATGTGTAGAGAGCTCAAACAAGAGACAAAGCATGCACAAATGATATCTCTCTATAACTGATGTTCTTGTGAGTGTGGTATCTGAAAGAAATCTGAGAAAATGAAAAAGAGCAAAGAATCCTTAAAAGAACCAGGCTTTTAGATGAGGACAAAATAAGTAGTTGATATAATAAACGCAAACATGCCGCTGGTGGAAAAAACAGTAAGATTACAGAGAGAAAAAAATAAAAGTGAAGAAAAAAGGAGCAGAAGAAATGCCTGCAAACGGGAATAAAAGTGCATCAAAAACAGAAGAGAAAAGTTGATGGAATTGAGATGACATACTTTGAGATTCTCACACGAACAGCAGAAATCCATGAACTAAAAGAGCTACCGGATTGAACTGGAGTCTGGGACAAATGCTTATGGAGTAATTCGAGCCCTCCCCATCAACCCACTAATGAGGGACATTTGAGAGGTTCGAAAATATGTGGATTTAAAAATATATATATATATATTCTCCACTACAACATACCGGGCACGAGCAGCAGACCCTTATTGTCAGTCCAGTCCAGCTCGAAACTGTAGTAGCAGATCATGTACTCCAGATCCATCAGAATCACTGCCAGGCTGTTCAGCTGATCTGCCAGCCAGAAATCTGCAAAGCCCACTTTGTGGAAAGGAGCGGTGAACACCCGGAACTGCCAAGAAAAGGGAAGAAAAGTGAGGCAGAGTAACAGATAGCAGCAAAGACGGCCATACTCCTCCTCCTAAAATTAGTCAACTGAGGGGTAAAAAGGAACTGTGGGACAGCAAGCAATGGATCATGCCATCATTTAGCACCGTACATTATCAAAATAAGGGACAAATCAAGCCCACACCAAGAGCAGAGGGCCAAACCACCAGCCTGTTTTCTGTGCTACCCAACTAAGACAAGATTGTATCCTGTAAAACAAGAAGGCCATGCAATTTACTACTCACTCCACCACCTAATTAAGGGCTGAATAGGACTGATATGACAAAAGAATTTGGGGCAAACTATACCTCTGCTTCCTTTCACCCTCAACTATGGGAAGAAATGAACCCAACAAACCAAGGACAGGAGGCAAAGCAGCACAACCCGGTATTTGTGTCACACAACAAAGGCAGGATTGGTATTTGAAATCAAAACCAGTAGACCAAGCCATCCTCTGCTTTTTGTTGTCTCCAAATCAGTGAAGAATGGAACCCATAAGACAATTTGTTTCTGTGTTGCCTAACTAAACGAGGAACCCATTGCACAATGGCTGAAGTATACTCCTGAAACTAAAACAATCCAGTTAAGTAAAATAACATACAACTCCAATAACTGCACACAGAACATTCATTTTCTATATTTCACACACAAGTAATGCACAAAATTAAACTAAAAGTTTAAAAGAAATCAGCCAGGCCCATCCAGGTGCTTGTTGCACCAGTTAAACAAAGGAGAAAAGGAACTTCTGCAGGTTGACCCATCAATTGGTTGGTCCACATATTAACTAAGAGAAGAAGGGAATTTGCCACTCCTTCATAAAAGGGTGAGTTATGCCCAAGCAAAACACCTGTGGGAACTTAAGAAACCAAGAACATAGTTCAGACCCATCCACCTGCTATCCATATAATCATCTATGTAAGGAAAGAAAGAAATCTGTGAGACCAAAAGATGAGGCAAAGCTATTCTTTCTATGCAATGTCAATGCAATGAATGGATTTGAGGAAACCGGAAAACCAAGAGCTGTACAGACCCCCACCTGCTCTCATGTAATCACCAAAGTAAGATAAGAAAGGAAACCAAGTGCAAGGATCTGGGAAACCTTCATGTTTGTGCACAAGCTACCAATCTAAGGCGGGAAAGTAACCATTAAGGAGCAAAAGCGGCATATCGAACCATCCTGTTATTGATGCAGCCACTCAAAGTTTGAAATAAACAAGCAAGAGGAGATGACATCCAACTAAGGAAGAAAGGAACCCATAAGACCAAAAGTAGTGCACTGAATCTTCTTCCAATGCTCACACAATAGAATAAAGGGTTTTCTCTTATTTCCTTACTCACCAGCAGTTTGAGCAGCCAGAAGCGTGATTTGTAGTAGCAGGTCTTTGTAGGGTTGATGAGGAAGAGCAGCATGAATCCATACAGGATGAGTGGATTCACCTGCATGGGCACCATGGTGGATTCTCCAAAGAGACATGAGAGTAGACTGAGGCACCACAGCATCCCCAGGAAACCAGCAATCTGAGGGGACAAGCACAGGTTAAAACCGATCTAACCATGGATCTCCCACTAAATCTCAGGAGCCATGTGGGCTGAATGAACAAAAGCAGATTTTACAAGCGGAGTCATTTAACTGAGTACCACTGACTAAACTCTTGTTATCAAAGACAGACATGAAAACACTGAGCTCCACTGATGACTCTCCCCAGGGAAACACTGCATTCTGAGGTAACAGCGGAAGATCATCAATCCTTACCACAGACCTCCCACAGAAATCATGGTTCTGCAGTGAGGGATCCTTCACAGAATCATAGATACAGAAGTATTCCTGTCCGCCAAGTGTCATATTTAAAAATACTGAGAAGCCCATTTCTCTTTCTGAAAACGTTTTTTAAACACAGATGCACATTATAAAGACATGCTTGTTTTCCAACTTCTTTCCAAGGTCAGTTGGTCTTATATTGACCCAAAATATTCAGCACCAAAGGCTCCATTTCCAGCATACATTTCACTGATACACTGTTCTCTTTTGCCACCCATGTAGTGTAAGAAGACAAGAATATCTATGACCCTAGAGATTATACGCTTGCAAAGCCTCTACTGTTTCAGGAAAGTAATGCTTCTTGGCCCAGCAAAAGATTCTCCCTATATTCATAAATTCAGAATAAATTTCACAGCTGAACTGGCAGAGAGAAAAGAGAATATGTAGAGTCTGTCATATTTTAAATTATTTTAAAAAAATGCAAATATATGCATTGAATATTAAACCAGCAAAAGTGTTGCTAATTGTAAGTAGTCTCAAGTAAAATCAGGCAACTGAATAGCCTCATACTACTCATCTAAGGGTTCCTTTCTCACAAACTGAAACACAGCATCGAAGCCTATGTAAGTGATCTTCTCTTGAAGCCAGTTGACATTTTTCGTAGGTATTGCCACAGTGACCTTTTGTTCCTCTGACACACAATCCTCACTAACACAGTTTGTTACAAATTGATAAATAAATAACTAAGATGACTTTTACCTTCTCACTGTCCCTCTTCCAATTGTGGCAGCAATGATATGAAATCTATTCTAAGCTTAAGAATCTGCCTTGCTCAAGGAAGAAAAAGTACTTGGCTGTAAAAACAGTTGTCTAGCGAGAATATCCTCCAAAAATTCATAAGCAACGTTCCCTTATTTCCAGATAAAAGACGTTTCTCTACCCAGCATTATAGAAGGACTAAGTTCAACACCCATTAGGAAGAATGTGAGGAAAACAAAGGCATTTTGATTGAACTTGCATCTTATTATTATTATTTTTTTTTTAAACCTTCTGAGGTCCAGCCTGAGATTACCAAAAGCCTATGGAATCTGGAGAGGCTATGCTTTCCTATCCACGGTCATTAAGGTCCACATCAGACATGAACAGAGAAATGCATATAAAGCACCCTTCAATAAAGCAGAATATTGAAAAATGCTCAATTTACAATTGCTGTATCAGTGCAGAGAATAGAAGAAATAATGTGACGATTCCACTAGGCTATCGGATATAATGATAATTGCGTGGAACAAAATACATATAAAGGAGAGACCATCCACTGTGCCCAGTATCCCCGAACACTCTTACAACACTTTATTCACAATTTCCCCTTTAGCTGTCCTTCTATCACACCCTTAAAGTCATTGCATCAGCATAAACGTGGCTTTTCCTTACTTCCCTTTACAATGCCCCCACCCCAACCCAGAGTTCATAGTATCCTTCAGTTCGCAGGACCAAATCATTCTTGACTTGCCTCAAAGAGATGCTGATGAGACAGGTTGTTCCGAGGGTTCAGCTCAAAGATGAGGACGTGGTTAACTCCAGCCTGGCGCCAGCCATATGTGTTTATACCCAGCAGGAAGAGGAATTCGATCAGAAGGAAGCCACCCCGATAGATCCGCACCAGAGGCCACACGTTACTGCCCTTCAGGAAAACTACGCCTGGAGTGAGGCAAAATTCCAGTGGTCAGTCATTAGCTTACAAATGCACAGCCATACCCCCTCCTCAGGGGCTTTTTGTCAATTGAACTCATTAATCCTGCAAACTCCGGTGTATACCCTATGACAGAGGAGGGTCATTCCTCAGTGTATTCACTAAATTCAACAGAAGAGTCATTTCTACAAGAGGAAATTCAAACACACTACAACCAATTACATATTCTCCATCCCTTCTTCCCTCCCTGGTTTTCTCCCTTTGCAAGTTCATCTAGTCTAAAGAGATGTGGGGTATTTTACTCCATTTAAGAGAAATATGTTGTTAAATGATCCAGATCAATAGCATGTAGGATGCTTTTATACAGTGACATTTTTTTCTGAAGCCCAGTTACTTTATTTTCAAGATGACATATACCTATCAGATATAGTGTCTAAGGTGTAGATTATATAAATGCAAGATAAAACTAACATGGCCATCAAAAACCTACAAAATAAAGCCTAGTGCACCTTTAACAGTTTTAGAATAGTAGCTGATCAACTGTAGCAAGTTCTTACAGTCTAATTCTGAGAGCACCATACCTGCTGCCAGAGCCAGCAGCCAGGGTGAGAGGTAGGTCAAGGAGCTTAATTACTGTCGCCGTTTAAAGTTTCTACTGATATCTTTTTCTAAATAGAAAAAGTAATCCGCAGAAAGGAGATAATAATAGCAACATGTTTAATTTTTTCCACACTGTATGTCACTGCATCAAAGACAGAATCCTGTTTCTATACAAAGTGAAATAATGAATAGAAGAGAGAGAGGTGGGTCCTGGGGAAGTTTAAGAGACCAGCGAGGATTAGATCCCCAACCATTAATGAATAAACAAAAGAAATCCTCGGGTCCAAGTACAAGACCATACAAGAAAAGAGACAGCAGAGATTATCTCTGGGTGCTTCTGGGGGGAGTCCCTTAATTAGGACGAAATCCCATCACCCACCGAAGTGGCATGCTTCATCATCTGCGATACTCCTCGTCAGGGATGCCTAGCCCCGCCAAGGGCTACAACCTCTTCACTGTGAGGAGGGAGCTCAGGGATGTTTTTGTTCCTGCTCTGTAAAGGATGTACTAAATCCTGCAGATGAGAAGGCACTAAACTAGTTGGGTAACGGGCGCAGTGCAAAGAAACAATTTGAAAAGTGAGGAAAGTGATGCCAACTAGCTTAGTGCCTTCTTATCTGCAGGATTTAGTACATCCTTTACAGAGAAGGAACAAAAACATCTCTGAGCTCCCTCCTCACAGTGAGGAGGTTGTAGCCCTTGGTGAGGCGAGGCATCCCCGTCAAGAGGAGAATCCTAGATGATGAAGCATGCCACTTCGGTGGGTGATGGGATTTCGTCCTAATTAAGGGACTCCCCCAGAAGCACCCAGAGATAATCTCTGCTGTCTCTTTTCTTGTATTGTACTTGGACCCGAGGATTTCTTTTGTTTATTCTATACAACGTGAGCTACAGTAAATTTTAAACAGATTTATGTTAAACTGATTCCAATATCTTTCCTTGCAGAAATTACTAACAGTTTTTTTGGCATGTTTACTTTCACATAACAGATTCTGCTTTTACTCTTCTTGCCTGCAATGAATATTAAAGAGCAAGACACCAAGGATTTAAGTGGTTTGTGAGAAGGGTGATAAGACCAGTACTATAAGGAATAAAGTGCCCTCTGCTGTACATATATAAGGATATTGCAAGTCACCTCATAGTTCCATGACTTTATAAGAAATCTGTCAGTCCGCCTTGTTCCTCTATATGGTCTTGAAACTCCACTTTGACTTACAATATCCTTTTTATGTATGACGGTGGCTTTATCCTATATTTAGCAAATGGGAATGGATGGGTGCAATCCCTGTATAAAAGCCTAGCTCTAATTTCCTTAATAAAGGTGGCTTGTGACGTCTCTAGTCACCTGTAATAACAAAATGACGTAGATGCTAAAATGTAATACGTCACTACAGTTGACCTCTGATGTCATAATGCCTGCTGCCAGGGTGGAAGGCGGGTCACAGTGCAGAATGACAGCTGCAGTTTAAACCAGGAAAACAGGAAGTGGATTGTCCTTCTTCTGATATATATATATTTTTTTAAATAAGAAAAAGTGATCAGCAGAAAGGCGTTTATGTAAACATGTTTATTTATTCCACGCTGTAGCCCTTACAGGAATAAAAATATCTGCATGCTTCTACAGAATCTGGGCCACAGCATTTTTTTAACCTTACTTATATCAAAATGATTTAAATATCTTTTTGCAAAAAATACTAACTGCTTTTTGGTGTGTTGAATTTCGCAGAACATTTTATTCTTCTAATCTCCAATTAACATGAAAAAACAAGACACCAAGGATTTAACCAGTTTATGGTGAGGGTATGGCCATGTAGTTTAAGGAATAAAATATCCTCTGCTCTACTAAAATGATACAGCAAGTCAACTCGGAGTTCCACGACTTTATAAAAACAACTTGGCCTTGTTCCTCTATATAGTCAAGGAACTCTGATGACTTGCAATATCCTTTTAATGTATGGCAGGGGGTACTTTATCATCTGCTTAATGATGATGCTTAATGATTATGTGCCTGTACATATTGTGCCACAATTGTTTTCTGTTATGAATACAAAAAATATTTTTTTTAAAGATGTATATAAAAAACATGGTGAAGTATAAGTTTCAGGCTCGAGCAACTCGAGATTCCCCACCCCAAAAATCCCAATGTACCAGAAGAAAGACTCCACCCAGCTTGTTGTTCATCCCAACAGGCAAGTGAAGTAAGTGGGGTATAGCAAAGCAAGATAATAAACGAGTACAGGTGAATTGTAAATCAATGCTTTATTGTGAGAAAACATTTCTATCATGAGCTAGCATCTGAGGCATCAGTAAGAGAGGGCATAATACATTTAATGATGTACTTAATACAATCACAGACAGTAAACATTAAAAAAAAAAAGATGAGTTAATGCAAATTACAAAGGCCATGTAAATTGATCAAAAGAAAAATATCTTTTATAATGATTTTCTGAGAAAAAACATGGACACAAACATGTAATCAAAGTTTGTAAAGGTGCTCAGTGTTAAAAGTGAACTCAATGGTATCAATGGTGAAGACAAAGCCCAAAACATGATCAAACGTAGATAGTGAACTCTAGCCTGAGCAGGAGTTATATTGTTGTTTGAGTGTGCAGTAGGCACTGCTGATGGCAGCTGCTCTTCGTCAGCCAATCATCCAGATACAAAAACACATGTATTGGGCAGGGATGCAGATGTGCTTGGACCACCGTTAGGCACTTTGTAACGATTCTTGAGCTGTTGTGACCCCCAAAGGGTAGGACTTTGAACTGGTAGTGTTTACACATACCACAAATCAGAGGTAGCAATGGTATACCGGATGAAGGGGGGAAACCGGAGTAGGCGTCCTTGAGGTCGAGGGTCACCCTGTGATCGCCTTTGCAGAATAAAGGGATGCAATCCGGAAGGGTTGTCATTTGGAAATGCTTAGACAGGATGTAGCGATTTAGTGGCCTGAGAGGAAAGGCCGCAGATCAGAGTTCTTTTTATAATGAGAAAGTACAATGATTACACCCATTGATATCGCTTTTGTGAGGGAACCAGCTTGAAAAGTGTTTTTACTTCCTCTTGCAGCAATCTATGATGTTCCAGAAAGAATTTATGACAGTGAGGTGGTATTTGGTGTAGTGTGGAACTCCAAACACTATCCTTGCTGGACAACAGGTAGGACCCACCTGTCTGAGGTTATCTCCTCCGGTTGTGGAAGGAATAACGAGATTCTCTCCCTGACTGGTGTTGCATGATCAGGGTGAAGGCTTGGTAAGTCACTGCTTCGATGTAGCGGTGCCCTGTGCAGAGACGCTTCTATGTCTGCCTTGAACGTTGCGTCTATAATCTCCCCAGTGTAGGGCTTTTGGGGCCTGTCCCTCATGAAAGGACTGAAGCTGCTGGAACCCTAAGCGCTATGATGTTCCTCCAGTTTTTGCACTCTCTCTCGCCTGTAGGTGCCAAAAACCCATCTTAGCCAATTGCGTTTGGAATATCCCATGGTTTTGTTGGAATACATTTCTTTCTTAATCTTTTTTGATCAACGTATCCAACTGGGGCCTGGAAATCTGAAAATATGCTCACAGTTGAATGGAACATTGCTAAGGTGTTGCTGAACTACTGGGTGGAATCCAGAGACCCTCAATCGAGCATGTCTGAAGAGGATAATACATAACCAGCAAATATTTGTGTTGGATATTATTTTGATTTTCTTGGACGTGTTCTTTGACTCATTTACGATATGCCTCACGGAGATGATCTCCTCCCACTGATACCTATTGTATCTTGATAGGAGGCATACAAAATTGGTGATGCGCCACTGCATTGACACACGCACAACAAAGTTTTTTCAGCTGCACTTATTTTTCTACATTCCTTGTCTGAAACATCCTTATTGTCTTGGGCAAAACACACACATACGAGTCATGTGGATGACATAGGTGCCTGGTGGAACATGGCCCCTGATGTAAACTGGGTTATGTGGGTTTGAATATTTTCCCACTTCTGGCTGTGACCTCCACTACAGGAAACAGCCCCAAGGCCCTTCAAGAAGAGGAGACTCACTTTAGGAGGCCATCTTGAGATAGAGGCAACACTACCAAATGTTTGACAGACTCCTTAAAAATGTCAGCCGTACGCACCTATTCATGCTCCTCAGCATAGCAGAAACACCAGCCTTTCAGTCTTGCATTCTGAGTTGACTAGAAAGAACTCCTCCTCCACAACATGGAGCTTTACCTTGTAGAGATCAGCTGCTCTCTGACTGACAGCATGGTAGGCTATTGTGTCACCTGGGGACTAAGGCACCTCTGGATATGGCTTATGGTCGACATGAGGTTAGCACTGCAGTCTTCTCATGGACCGTCCAAATAGTCTGATGGGACTGAGTCACAGTATGGATCCTGTTGGTCATACTGGTTGTTGTTGTCAGTCAAAGAGAGTGAGTGAATATATATATATATATATATATATATATATATATATATATATATATATATATATATATATATATATATATATACATTCACACACATATATATATATATATATACGTACACACACATACATACACATACACACACACACACACACACACACACATATATGTATACATACATACAGACTCCTGTGGTGAAGGTAACCCGTTTGGTGGTAATAATTGATGGTGATGGAGGAATGAGACTTGGTGTGACAAAGGGTCTCTTTTGCATGGTTAGCTCCCACTTTTTGCCTGGAAATTGATGTGGTTTCAATTGTAGTGCACAAGGTCCCTGCCAACCAGGTCCCCTGTGCCAGTGCTTCTTCCCTAAAAACTATTCCCCAATTGGCCCTTCAGGCCCCCTGCAAGTCCCTAGTAAATGGTACCTGGGTATCTATAGCATTGGGATTGAAGAGGGTCCCCTAGGGACCCCTCACCAAGGCAATGCAGACTGCCAATGCAGCATGCATGGCCTGGTGCAGAGAAAACGACAAAGTCAACATGGCGCACTGCCTGTGTGCCACGCCAACTAGCACTGGCCAAAGTATAGGCAAGTCACCCCTCTAGCAGGCCTTACAGTCCTAAGGCAGGGTACACTATACCACAGGTGAGGGCATATCTGCACGAGCAGATGTGCCCCTACAATATATAAGTCCATTCTTGGGTATTGTAAGAGCCAGGGAATCTATAGAGTACATGGGCTGGAAACTCGACAACTCGAGCTCACCAGCATAATGAGGGATTTTTAGAACCCAGCAGTGTTTAGTACCAAACGACTTCTCTCAAACCCATACTGATGCCACTGTGGGATTTATTGTAACATGTACTCTGAGGGCGTCTTAGTGGTGCCCCCTCAAAACCTACCAACCTTGTTGTGGCCACAAACTGGCTGTAGGCAGCCTGCCACCACCAGACATGTTTCCGGTCCCCTGGGTCGAGAGCCTCTGCTTTCTGGGACCAGAAACAATGCATATCCTGGGCTGAGATGTCACACCTCCTCCCCAGGAAGAGCAGAGTGCTCAAGAGGGAAGCTTCAAAAGCCTGACACCTTTCTTAAAGAAAACAACAGCCTCTGCTGCTAGCAGCAGATGGCAGCCCCCGGTTTACACCCCCACTTTGGGCAGGAAAAGCTAGGAAGAATAGGAGGTGTGCCTACCTCTGCCAACTCCACCCCTAAAGTGGGGGAGGCGTGAGGAAGCACATCTTTCAGTCCCTGCCATCTTGACCTCCAATCAGGGCTAGGACTATGCCCCCACGTGTTTTCGGAAGCCCACATTGGCTGGAGCGTGCGTTTTTTTAAAAAAAACGGCACGCGATTGGTCAAAGGCGGGCGCATGGCCCGCCTTCGCTCCTCCCATTCCCGACGGTGGCCAGAACACGCAGCAGCGCGTGTTCGTCTCGCTTTGCTGCCGCGCTCCTCCCCCGCTCCTCTGTGGTGCGCGCGCACCACTGGTTTCAGAAGACAGACAATCTGTAATAGCTGGAGTTCAGACGTTGGAGTAGTACGTTTGCGACGTTTATTTTTGGCTTCGTGGTGATTCTGCTTTTCTTGTTAATAATGGCTTCCATTTCCTTACACTGTTAAAAATAAAGTGAAACCTAAGAAATGGGAGCAGATCTGGGACATGTGGAATGCATATCGTGGACATTTGTGTGAGAGCCCAAGAGAAGAGAGGCAGAGGAGAGTAACCTACATGGACAACCCGTAATAGAAATAGGCAAAGTGCAGAGAGCGGACGGTCTGGCTGGGAAAAGAGACATACCCAGGAACGTAAAATTGTACAAATAATGACAACGGGTATTGAAAAATGTATATATTGTTATGGTTCCTGTCACTTTAAAAACAAAAAAATCCCTTTTTTTAAAAATAATAAAGTGAAAATATAAGGAAATGCAAATATTGCAATTTGAAAAAGAACGGATGTTTTTTCAAACATCATCGTACGAGCAGACACAAACTTGTCACTTCAGAAACACCACAAACAATTATACCTTGGACCAATAGCTCAAACTCTCACAAATGCGAGACCTATTGCATTGCAAATGCTTGTTCTAAAATTGGTGTGGATCTCCTTTTTGAGTCGTGTGTCAGTTATTGGTCAATGTGTGTGCAATAAATGTCTTACACTCCACCGTGTTAGGCCGAAGGCTGCTCGCCCACACTACCACTAATAGAGCACTTTGGGTTTACATTGAGCCCTGTACACATCTGAGGAAATCTCTGGACTCTGTGCAAGGTACAACCACTTAGTGGTATACCATATACAGAGCCAGCTTCCTACATTTGGTGGTAGCTGTGGTGTGGGGATGATGATCTTGCTGCCTGCGCCATTTTAAGACTGGACAGAGTTGAAACTCCTGAGATCTCCTTGACAGTGAGTCTCCTCTCCGTGAGGGGCGTAGGGTTTGTTTCCTGTAGTGGAGGTTGAGCCAGAATACTCCTCGAGATTCAGTGAATGTAAAGCTTCCTAAGCCCAGCATGTGGCATCTCTGTAAGGTCAACAGCTAGGGCTGTATCGTTCGATGGTGAGGCTGGAGTTGAGATTTGTTTCTGCACTGGCTTTGAAGCAGACTTCAGCGCCAAAAGTGTTGGCTCAGCGCATTGGAGTCCGGAAGGTGAGACTTGGGAGTTGCTACTCGGAGCTTTGGCTCAAAGCTTTTCTGGAGCAGATGGCTGCTCTTGGCACCCAAGCAGGACCATGGCCAGTGGCAGAAGCCAACTGTCAAGACTTCTTGGCTATAGTCTTGATGCCCGGCATCCACGAAAGCGGTCCTCTGTCTCCATATGAGACTCTTTCTGAGGTTGAACCCCAGAGGGTTGATACTCTGATATTTGACAAGAAACATGTATCCTTGGTGCGGCCTTTGTCCTGGGTGCAGGTTTTCCTGGAGTCCTGACATAAGTGGCTCCTCCATATCGGAGCCTAGGGAAGAATGAGTTTGGGGCTTTGCTACTACTGACCTGGTGGGAATCTAGACTGTTATTCTTCTTAGTAAGATGAACAGGTGGACTTCCCATGGCCCCGAAGTATGCAAAGTTTATAAAGACTTCGTGATGGCCTGACAACAGGAACTTCGAATTCCACTTAGGGAAAAATCAGAAGTGTGTGCTCCTCCTAGATTACCAACCGACAAATTAATACGACCTGCCACCTAGAGGAACTCTCTGGTTCTGGCTAAATCTGAAGCATCACCTGTAAAAGTTGATCCTTTGAAGCTAACGATTCTGGTCACTTGAGTTGAATGGAGTTAGTACATCCAAACCCAATGGTGGAACAAAAACAAACGTGAGGTGAATTCTTTCTCCTTGTACATCGTGGGTTTTGGGGAGGATCATAAGTTGCCTCGAAACTGAAACATACTTAGAAGTTGCAATATCCCATCCAACACTAGATGGCAGAAATGTGCAAAGCACGTGAACTACAGCAGTACATGCTATAAACACATACATTAAAACTACTTAATTTATAGTACTCAACTCATCAACCTCGGAAGGATGAGTCTGAATTGCTCTGATTCCAATCAGCAAAAGTGGTGGCCCCAGAGAAGGCATACTTTATCCAAAAGATGAGCCATTCTACATTTTTAAAAGTGAAAGACATGTCTGTATAATGTTCTCCTCTAAACTTTCTGCATGAATGGTTTTTAAGAACGTGTGTGTCTCTCACAGACTTCTCATTTCGGGAAAAGTTGCTACAAAAGGAACCAGTTACTTACTTATTTTTTTGCAGTTTGTAGTGCTATAGATTCACATGCTGCACACCTGAAATGTAATGCTGGACTCAGAACATTACAAGCTGTGTTTCCTCGAAAAAAGGGCTTCGGTTTCGAGGTGGCTTCAAACAACTTCCTTGAAAGCCACAATTCACCGAGAGAGCGAGCGAGCGTGCGTGCGTGCGTGCGTGCGCGTGTGTGTGTGCGTGCGTGTGTGTGTGGTGTGTGTGTGTGTGTGTGTGTATAAAGCATTAGGTCTGTGTAAATCAGGAGGTAGTGCTTAATTAGTAAAATAAGAGAAAAATACTTACCGTACCAGACAGCATTCTGTTGGCTAGCATCGGGGGAGTGGTAGAACGCATGTGAATCCAAAGCTTTGTAAGCTGAAAACCGACTTTTACAGGTAACTACTTTTGTTTGCAGCATTTGCTGGTGTAGATCACATGCTATGCACAGACTGAACAAAAGTATCCAAACCTCTAAAGCAGTGCCTTGCGAGCACAAGTAGATCATGTCTGTAACAATGTTTTAAGTACAGTCTGCCCAATATGTGCCTTAATGGCAAGGATGAACATACACACAGTAATGTTTGGTGATGGTGTGCTTATATGTTCAAGAAGAAGCCTTACAAAAATCGTCTACTGGGATAATACCCATGCAATCCATTTTAACTCAATTTTTACAAGGTAATTGTGCCCTAGGTATGGATTATACTGTGTGCTTGGTTTTGGAATAACAAACGTGAAGGCATCGAACTATCTATCTAGCAAGGCTTTCTTAGGTTATGGTTGTGCAAAAGCAACAAAACGTTTTTCGGGTTTCTTAATGGGCTTTCTACAGTCCTCACAGAACATGATGGACTTTCGTACGTCTAGAGTAGGTAGTGCTTCCGTTAGCAACTGTGACTGAGTGAAAAAAGTAAGGAAAATCGATGGACTGGCTGACATGGAATGCTGAAACAACTTTTGGCAAGAAACAAGGATGTGTCCTCGGCACAACTCGGTATTTGTGTACCTGCATAAAGGGTTCTTCGACTGACAAAGCCTGAACTTGATTAACTCACCACAGGGTGGGGATAGCCACAAGGAAAACTATTTTCCAAGAGAGGAATGGCAGTGGACAAGGTTAGAATAGCTCGAAGGGTGTCCAAGTACAATAATAAGGTCTCTGGAAGGGAATGAGGGCAGCCTAGGTGGGAAGGTATTAATGACCGGAAAATTGAAGTTACACTGAAGTTATTCATTTTGAAGGTACATAGCTAATGCCGCTAGGTGTACCCGTATAGAAGTGTAGGTTAACCCACTTTTATGCAGCTGCAGCAAGTAGAAAACAATGTGTTGGACTGTGAATGCGAACCGTTGTTTGTTACGAGTTTCCATTAAAGCTTCATAACATGCACAGTGGCGTAACGAAAGTGGAGGGTGCCCCCCCTGCGAAAAACATGGAGGCCCCCCCCCCTCTCCCGTGGTCAGTCAGGAGGGGGCCCCCTCAGCACAGATACTGTGCTGAGGGGCCCCCCTGGAGCTCAGGCCCCCCTGAAGCATGGGGACTGCGGGGGCCTATGTTACGCCAGTGAACATGCAAGTCCTCTTTTTACAATTTTCATATATTCTTCAGTCAGCAGCGAACACTCAAATTCTAAGACCTCAAGAGCCAAATCTGAAGGTTCAGAAATTTGAAATTGCGATGCAGTAAGTGTACTTGATACTGACTGAGCAAGTTAGATGCAGTTGTAGCTTTTTGTGTAGGTGAATGGACATCTCTAATCAGAGAAAGTACCATGGCTGCTGAGTCAACATTAAGGAAATCATTGTCATTAGTGCCTGATATTTTTTTTTGCGCTAGATAAGGAAGCAGTGGCAGCAAAGAACAAGCATTGGCATAGCCAATAGGTCTCGCCTTTGGGGCCTTATAAGTGTTTAGCCAGAGCTATTGACTTTGCCAATGTCTTCAAGCTGTGCTGTAGAGAAGTGTGGCTGCTGTGCAGCATGCTGAAAAGTTATAATAAAAAAGTGTCAGAAGCATTTTTGTTACTTTATATATGACCAAGAAGGCATTATGTAAAACTGAACGACCATATTAAAAAAAGGTATTTACAATAAAAATTCTCAGTTTTCTTTTGTTCTTGCAATGCTGGCAACTTGTTTCTGCCTATTGCAATGGTTGTTTGTTAAAGCTTTTTTTGTGAGGGGCATAAACAATCGGAGGGTGAAGGTTGGGAACTAGTACCTGTATTATAACACTAGCAGCGGCCAGACGCTAGGGGAGAATCAACAGATGCAAGATTCCGAGAGCAGGCTGAGGTGGTGCTGAGGTGGTAGTGATGGTGATGGTGACTGTTGCGGAGACGATGCTGAGGTGATGCTGAATGATACTCCGGTCTTGCTGAGTGATACTGCTGTGGTGCTGAGTGATGCTGTGGTGCTGCTGAGTGATATTGTCTTGGCCCTGAGTGATGCTGTGGTGTCCCTGAGTGATGCTGTGGTGTCCCTGAGTGATGCTGTGGTGTCCCTGAGTGATGCTGTGGTGTCCCTGAGTGATGCTGTGGTGTCCCTGAGTGATGCTGTGGCGGCCCTGAGCGATGCTGTGGCGGCCCTGAGCGATGCTGTGGCGGCCCTGAGCGATGCTGTGGCGGCCCTGAGCGATGCTGTGGCGGCCCTGAGCGATGCTGTGGCGGCCCTGAGCGATGCTGTGGCGGCCCTGAGCGATGCTGTGGCGGCCCTGAGCGATGCTGTGGCGGCCCTGAGCGATGATGTGGCGGCCCTGAGCGATGATGTGGCGGCCCTGAGCGATGCTGTTGCGGCCCTGAGCGATGCTGTGGCGGCGCTGAGCGATGCTGTGGCGGCGCTGAGCGATGCTGTGGCGGCGCTGAGCGATGCTGTGGCGGCGCTGAGCGATGCTGTGGCGGCGCTGAGCGATGCTGTGGCGGCGCTG
This sequence comes from Calotriton arnoldi, assembly GCA_963921515.1. Lineage (NCBI taxonomy): Eukaryota > Metazoa > Chordata > Amphibia > Caudata > Salamandridae > Calotriton > Calotriton arnoldi. The sequence goes on from CAWUFW010000187.1 coordinate 381,291, forward strand.
AGCGATGCTGTGGCGGCGCTGAGCGATGCTGTGGCGGCGCTGAGCGATGCTGTGGCGGCGCTGAGCGATGCTGTGGCGGCGCTGAGCGATGCTGTGGCGGCGCTGAGCGATGCTGTGGCGGCGCTGAGCGATGCTGTGGTGGTGCTGAGCGATGCTGTGGTGGTGCTGAGCGATGCTGTGGTGGTTCTGAGTGATGCAGTGTTGGCCCTGAGTGATGATGTGGTGTCGCTGAGTGAAGCTATGGTGGTGCTGAGTGATGCTGTGGTGGCGCGGAGTGATGTTGTGGTGCTGCTGAGTAATGCTGTGGTGGCGCTGAGTGATGCTGTTGTGGCGCTAAGTGATGCTGTTGTGGCGCTAAGTGATGCTGTTGTGGCGCTAAGTGATGCTGTTGTGGCGCTAAGTGATGCTGTTGTGGCGCTAAGTGATGCTGTTGTGGCGCTAAGTGATGCTGTGGTTGCACTGAGTGATGCTGTGGTTGCACTGAGTGATGCTGTGGTTGCACTGAGTGATGCTGTGAGGCTGTGATGGCGTTGAGAGATGTTGTGTTGGTGCTGAGTGATGCTGTGCTGGCTCTGATTGATGCTGTGCTGGCTCTGATTGATGCTGTGCTGGCTCTGATTGATGCTGTGCTGGCTCTGATTGATGCTGTGGTTACGCTGAGTGATGCTGTGATGATGCTGAATGATGCTGTGGTGTTGCCGAGTGAGAGATAGAGTGAAGATATAATGCCCAATTAGAGAGGGTGGTGAGAGAGAAAGAGAGAAAGGGTGTACATAGAATAAAGAGTGGAGCGGGATAGAGAGAGAGAAAGAAGGGAGAGAGAGTGAATGAAGGAGTTTGAAAGAGAAACAGATAAAGGGGTGAGAGAATGAAAGGCTAAAAAAGATAGAGAGGGAGAGTTAATTAAGTAGAGAGAGAGAATTAGAGAGGGGAGAGAGAAGGAGAGAGACAATAAGAGTGGGGGGTGTGGAGTTTAAATAGAGCGAAGAAGTGACGCGGAAAAAGTAACCTTAAATATAGCTTTGTGCTTTGCGCGAATAAATAAAAAAATAAAAAACAGTGAGACAAAAATACTGGTAATTAGGCTGTGACTCCCAATATAAAACAAATCGCGATATAAGGGTGAAATCAACCCACCGAAGCAATATTTCTAACTAGACAAAAAAAAGCTTGCATTTCAATGCTAATCGCTGTTGTTTTTCATGTGACTGTAGTCCAGGGCCTGTAATCTAAAAGTATGTAGTTCCTCTTATAGTGGTGCCTAGGAGAAAAAGTGTGAGTTAAACCACCGTCGTTTGTAATTACAACCTCGGTGGAGTGAGGTGTGGGGAGGAGAATAGGGAAAATTCCTTATTTTGGAACTAGGGTCCTCACACACCTAGCAAGCTAGATGTCATGCTTCATCATATGGACCTGCTCCTCGTCGGGACGGCGCTGCAATACCCAACGGGCACCCTAAAAGGGGCTCTTTCGCGGAGATCTTTTGTTCCTTGCCGTATGATGAAGTGCGAGTATGCGTGATGTAGTGTGAGTGTGTGAGCCAAGGGGTGTAGATATCGTGCAGGGGTAATTAAAAGAAGTAGGACAGTCCAAATAATAATTTTATTCTAGCTGGCTATCCACTTCGTTAAAAATAAATAAAGAGAGTGGCAGCCTATCTAACTCAAAGGTTTAGTTTAGGCTATGTCCAACTCTACAGGTCAACATGTTTCTTGCTTAATGGTCAGGTTGATCCGTGGCAATTCTTCAGGACCTACTTAATGAATCTATCTACACAATGTGATGGGGTCAGTAACTACCTACCACAAGTTCACACTACGCATCAAAATACTGTAGTGTATCCAATTGATCTAAAGGGAGAAGGGAAACAGGGTGAAGTTATAGCTGTTTCACACGTCTATAGGTTACACAAAGTCCATTTATTCTCTCTCCGGTCACCTCAAAATGAAATCGGCATACTTAGTTAGTGTAAGAACCTAGGCAAGTGATAAAAACGGAGCCTATTATTGGACACCCGATATTGTGAAGTAAAAGTCTAAAAACATAGAAGACTGTTCTCTCCAATTAAAAGCAGTCAAAGGAACGGCATTCATACACTTATTATACTCATTTTCATAAGTGCTCGTGAATCCCACCTCAATAATAGGACTAAGATGTGGGTCCACTGTCAATAAAACTCACCTCTCTACAATGAGGAGTCACTCCAGTCGGTGTCCGGCGGAGTATGAGGACACCTGTATCATGGTGTCCTATAAAGCATAGATGAGAAATCAAAGAGTTACACGGGCTTAAATTCAGAAGCCACAAACCCCATGCTGGTAACTCACAATGGAGTGCGTCTATCATGGAGCACATAATTATATCCATCGGCATCCAACGGTGTCAATCGGTGCCCCCTCGAATCAACCTGACCATTAAGCAAGAAACATGTTGACCTGTAGAGTTGGACATAGCCTAAACTAAACCTTTGAGTTAGATAGGCTGCCACTCTCTTTATTTATTTTTAACGAAGTGGATAGCCAGCTAGAATAAAATTATTATTTGGACTGTCCTACTTCTTTTAATTACCCCTGCACGATATCTACACCCCTTGGCCCACACACTCACACTACATCACGCATACTCGCACTTCATCATACGGCAAGGAACAAAAGATCTCCGCGAAAGAGCCCCTTTTAGGGTGCCCGTTGGGTATTGCAGCGCCGTCCCGACGAGGAGCAGGTCCATATGATGAAGCATGACATCTAGCTTGCTAGGTGTGTGAGGACCCTAGTTCCAAAATAAGGAATTTTCCCTATTCTCCTCCCCACACCTCACTCCACCGAGGTTGTAATTACAAACGACGGTGGTTTAACTCACACTTTTTCTCCTAGGCACCACTATAAGAGGAACTACATACTTTTAGATTACAGTATCTGACTGGGCATTTATGTTGGACCTCTAAATAAGCCCTTATTCCCCGCTTGTTGATTGTAGTCCAGGGCCGTCAGTTGGTAATGTGAGCTGCTGCTGCGATTGAAACATCAGAGTCCAGAGAGTTAATGAGCCATGACGAGGAAATGAGGAAGAGATAGGAAACCCAGATGGCAGCTGCGGCGTGCACGCCATCGTGAACGCAAGCTGGTCGCCAGCCGAAAGCCAGTGGGTTTGCACTTCCAAAACCCGCTTACTAAAACTCTCGGCCAGACCAGCGCAAGCGCTGGTGCAGGCCGAGACCTAAAAAGGATATTTAAAAATCTCTGACCAGCTTATCACTAGGGCATTGCCCAGGGACGTTGTTATGGGTAACTGGAGGAAAGGTTTCAGTAATTTCCATTCTTTTGGGAGGCAAGCAGGTCCGAATTTGGAGTCCCCCAACAGTCAGAACTTGGGAGTGGATATCCCTGTGTGAGGAGATTGATAAGTAATAGTACACTCCTGGGAGATGTTCCACTAACAGATTTGAAGGTGGAACGCCATACTACTTCGGCACACTTGCTTAACTATACAGAACGCGTGCCCCCGTTTTTGTATGTAATACATGGCATTCATATTGTCTTATTGGATCAGGTCCACTTTGTAGGGGCGCCTGGTCTGAAAGAATAAAAATGCTTACTGAACCCCTAAAAACACTAACACACTTATCTAGAGGAAGCATTTCTGAGTGGGCCGCTGACCGCGAGTGGTGAGGTTGCCCAGGTGAGCTCCCAAGCTTGTTGATGGTCACCTCCAGATGTGGGTCGAGAATCAACCTACACAGGTACAAGCTGTGCTTATTACGCCATTGCAGCTTGTGTTGAACACTACTGGGCTCCACCAAGACCTAGATACTTGGATTCGCTTTTGAATATTGTCCATTGTCATAACAGTGTTCTTTTTCTCCCACTTATGACCGTTTTTCAGTGTTCTGAGGAGGTAGTCCGATTGTTTTTAATTCCTGCGAGATGTTCTGCCATTAGGAATATTCTGTTGTAAATCACCCAATGCCTTCCCAACTTCTGAGCTCTTTTTTTTGTTCATGTGGAACATCGGGGTGTTGTTGCCCGTTCAGACCAACTCCTCTGAGTTCTGGATACAAGGGCGAAAAGACTGTGGTGCTGTCCTGATGGCTAAATTTGTCTGCTGATGTCTTTGTTGTGACCAAAGGCCTCTGGCCTCCAGCTCCGGCAGAGGGGCTCCCCATCCACCCATTGAGGCGTCTGAGGTGATCACGAAGTGAGAGGTGGAAGGGATGTGAGGCCTGAATCTGTGATCTCTGGCCTTGTCAACCAGGAAAGTGATGGTTTCATTTTTTGAATGATAGCTATCATGTCTTCGAAAGAGCGTGAAACTTCAGCCCACCGCTTGTCCAACCCCTCTGGATAGTCTCGTGTGCAGCTGGCAGAATGGTATTAACACTAATCATGATGACAACAAGTCTAGAATACATTTGAGGAAGCGTACCTTTGCTCAAATTTGCTTCAGCAATTGCCTTGCTAGTGCAGCGAGAGCTTGCTGTTTGTCAGCTGATGGATATTGCTGTGTCTTCTTTGTGTCTATTACCACCCCTAAGTAGTGGCTGTACCAAGAAGATATTACACAAGATTTCGTTTTGTTATGTTTGAGGCTTAGTGGCCTGAAGAGCCTGATACAGGCTGCTATTGAGCTGTCTGTGGAGGCTATAGATGATCCGTTGACCATCCACCATTTAGGTAATAGTAGCCCTGATGTCCTTGATGCCAGTGCGCCGAAGGTGTGCTGTGACTGGTGTCATGCATTTGGTGAAGATTCTGAACTAAGGCCAAAAGAAGGAGCTTAGAATTGGTAGTGGCAGCCAGCTACCTTGAATCTGTGATACTTGTGTTTTCCGTGAACTGGAATGTGAAAATACACTTCCTGAGATCCAATGATGCCATGTATTCGTTCCTCATTAGGAGTTGCAATACTTCTTGGAGTGTTACCATCCTGAATGATTGTTTTTTTCAGGAAGAAGCTGAGGCGTCGTAAGTGCAGAATGTGCTTCCACTCTTTTGAGGTTTTCGTTTTTATGAAGAAGTACCTGCAACAGAATCTGACGTTTGATAATTCAGAACTGTATCTGTGGCTCCTTTTTGTAGTGTCCTGCCAGTCTCTGCTTTTAAACAAGTTTAGCTGCTTGTGACACATGCTGGGCGGAGTCGTCACTGGTAGATGTTGCACAAATTTCAGCACCCATTTGTCTGTAGTAATTTCTTCACAGCAGCTGGAGAAAGTAGAGATTCTGACTTCTACAGGGCCCGATATCTTGGGTTATGCTTGGTGGAATCCGGTGCCTGAAAATCATCAATGATGCCTTGAGTCTTGGCCTTTTGCCGGACCATTATGTTTTGCTGGAAGTCTTGTACAGGACTGGGGCTGTGTTGGCCTGTAAGGTGGTGGTTGTTGGCGGTATGATTGAGGCTCACAGGAAGGATACCTAAACTTTTGGTACAGACCTTGATAGGGCTACATTCTTCCTCTCCCACAAAAGGATTGATGTTGCCTTTGTTACAGCACCGCCAAAGACCTGCCCATCTCAGTATCCATTTTTATGCACTGAAGAGCATCGTCCACTTGTTTTACGAACACCAACTTCATCTTGAATGCCATGTCCATGATTTTATTCTGGACTTCTGGTCTGAAGGAGGTAGCTCTCAAACACCCAGTCTTCATAAGACAGCCCCCCAGGTGGTTGCCTGAAGCCAATGTTTGCTATGTCACTGCCGAAATAATCTGCACAGCTGATGCTTTCTCCTGTTCACTTGGCCAGTACATTCGCTGGACACTTAGGAGGCCTGCACATTAGCGAACAATGGAGACATGTAACTATAAATTATACCCCTACTGGGTTGCTACTCTCCCTACAGACAGGACTTGGGTCTGGAAAGCCCGTGTCTGTTCTTTCTGTTCTGTCCGGCGGAAAGGAGGACTTACTTGCACAAGAGGCTGGTTTCAGTCAGAAAGGTGAAGGCACCCTGATAACAGAAGAGGCACAGGTGGTTGTAATCTCTGCATAGAGGATGTTTAGACAAACTGAGTTTGTCCAGGAGCCAAGAGATCCAGCTGGCTGGCTTGCTAGGAGAAGGATCATGGGAAGACTTATGGTCCAGCACAGTTCCTGACTGATCTAGTACTTCTAGTTTAACCTCTATCAAAGTAGACATCTTCTGGTCATTTATCTTTATAGAAAAAGTTTCTTAATCAAGGAAAAAAAACACATTGCTAAATAAAGTTGAAATGTCCTTTATATCATCATGTTCGCCATCTTCCACTTCGTCGAAGGAGGGTACTAAAGAATCCTGCTTTTGTTATATAATATGGATACTTTTCATCGGTGGCTCACACAGCCTGTGTCTTTAGCCTGTAGCGGAGAGTCACAACTCAGTGAATCAAGGTCAGATAGCACACAATATATGCAGAGATCACAGATTATTTTTCTGCCGTTCACCTCTTGGTTTGGTAAGGCTAACTATGATCAGAGAAAGTCTCTGGAAAACAGTACAGGAAATCAACGGTAATTGAACTGAAGAAAGAAGACAAAAAGGAAAGCCTAGGTATTAAGCCAGAATTATGGAAAACACCTGCATAACAGTGCACTGCCCTTCCAAAAATCTTTCACAACAAACGTAAAGTGGAAGTGACTGAAGCTTTTCAAAAATCGTTTGGACTTTTTTAATTGAATAAAAATTACATTTAGAGATGTCCTGGCATCCTAACAAAATAGGAATCCATAATGATAAGGAAGGGTGTAGCAATTTCTAAAGACTACTGGGGTTATTAAAGTTTGGCAGACGCACGACATCCGCCTAAAATTGTATACCCTAGGATGTCCAGCATTTGCCAAACTCTAAACGATCCCCTATTTACATCATAATTGGAGTTATTAAATGTGTAAGTATTTGTAGTGCCAGAAACATTACAGAGCCGCTTCAGACTGCATAAAGCCGAGGTGGAGAATGAGAGAACAGGAGTCGGTAATCAGATGCAACTCACGGATGACAGATGTTCTTATTGGTGGGGGCAGTAAATTGATAGAAATTAGTTTTCAGATCACATCTAAAAGACATCTTCGTTCCTGACATGGAAGAGAGAAAGGGAATAGATTTCGGGGGATCGAGTGGTTGAAAGACTGAACCTTGTTAAGGGAGCCATGTGTTGCACTTGGCTGAGTGAAGGACCTGAATACTGTCAAACTACCGCCCTTTTGTGTCTGGTGTGTTTATTGGAGAAAGAAAATATTGCTAGGGAAGTCAGGACCATGGCGGGGTAGAAAATTGTGAGCAAGTGTTCCACGCTGGGCATCATTGTGAAGCAACAAGATCAGTCAACTTTAGACGAGAACTGCAAGATATATATTTTTTTTTAATGACACCGTAGAACACAGTTTCAATGCAATGCCCTGGGATTCCCACTGACATTTGTGAAATCAATCACAAAATTGTGCGAATCTAGCAGATACAAAGTAGAAAGTAGAAGGAAGGTTTGCTGCAGAGATGCTCAACTAAAACACAGGGTTGCAGAGTTGAACAGATCATGAAGGTGATAGGCACTCACCTGATAGAATAACCGCAACATTCAATACAATGAAAATTCCACAGAAGAGTCCGACTCTGAAGGTTGTCCATGCCGGTGCTGGCTGCAGGTAGAAAAACAGCACGAGTCAGGTTTGGATAGCAACAGAGGATAAGAACTGCAGTATGATGGACAACACTAATAATACAGGAAAACCATTAACACATTAAGCCAAGTAATACAGAAGCACTCGTCTGTGTGGCAAATATTCTCATTTTTAGGTGTGCGTATTTGACAGCGGAACATTCAAAGAGACCGATCGCTGTCAATATATACAGTGGGCTAAGGTCCACCACTTTTTTTAACCAGCCTCCTCGACCATTAGCTTGAGACTTTATCAATCATGTACTTGTCCAACCCAGTGGAGTATTCATCTCTCACCTAAAGCTATTGTCTGTTTGGGTGTATGCTCCTGCCTCCAGTAGAGTGCTTGCATTGAACTGCATTAGGGGCAGTATACTATACAATTAGAGCCCGATGCCGTTCCCTCTCTGACTACCTCCTTTGAATTTTGCTCTCATGTGCTAACACCACATTAGTTACCAGCTTCAACCCAGACCTGTTAGTTATGCCAATTTTTTTTTTTTTTAAAACATCTTTTTTTAATTTTATTAAACGTTTGCGATAGTACAGTGGAAGACCGTGAGGCCACATAGTTATCAACATTCATTACAAAAGGGAGTATAGACAATATGGCAAATGAACTTTTGCATTACATATCACTCGGGAGGAAAGAGATCAATGTCCAAGTTTGTCCTGCGTAATTCGACAGTTGCAGACACATAATTCACCACATGACACATTCCATTTAGCCCATTTATGGTCCCATTTTTTGGGGCAGCCCCTGTGTTTAAAGACATCCTTTTCTGCAATCATCGCAGTATCATATCATTGGCCCATTTTTGATTTGTAGGTAGATCCCAGTCCTCCACATTTGAGCAATATTCCTCTTGGCGAGAACAAACCCCAGCGACGCCCATGTGCGCTCCGTGTGAGTCAAATCGCCAATGCTTATTTTAAACTAGGGCCGAACATTCACAAGGCCCTGTGGGTAACATCACCAAACAAAAAACACTTACCCAGGTGTCTTGCTCTGGGTTTTGATTCAAAGGATCATATGTTAAGGCAGACTCTCTTGGTGAGTTATATTTGTGTTGGCAGAACAAACAGGAAACTTGGGTACTACATATCTGCCCTGGGCCACTGAATTTGCTTTAATGGCAATTTGCTGCCTCAAGCACAAGGAAAACAATGAAAATGAGGGATGGAATTTTTCAATCAACTTCCGCCATGGCGAATTACTCTGGGCCACCTTCCAGGACATCATTTTTCTTTAAAATGTCACTTGACAAAGGGACCAATCATATTTAAATCAAGCTTGGTCCAGCTCTTATAGGAGGAATCCAAAATAATGTGTCAGGCCCTTGTTTTTACTATCAAGCTCCCTATCCGGTTCCTACAAACAACACACAAAGCAATATTCTGGTTGAACAGAAAGTTTACACTATTTGTCTAGAATATTAAACTTGTAGTAGACATGCTTGCCTAAAACAATATCGTCCATACATTGACAAAGGCCATTAGCCAAGCCATAGAAATTGCCCCGCCCAAATAAAAAAATAAAAAACAGAACTCAATGGGACCCTTAATTCATTGACACTTTGTACAAAATAAAAATATGTTCCCAATCTGAGACTCCCTAAAGCAGAACATTCCACCACAGAAATCTACTCTCAACCTCAATCACACACAAATCGCATACCACAGCAAGGCATTTGAAACCTTGTAAGTGTTCTAGAATCCACTGATAGAAATGGAATGTTTTAACACGGGGCACATTTTTGCAAACCACCAATGCCCTACGGTAGCTATTCACAGGAGCTCTGCAGTAGCTTCTTCATAACAATGTCCAGAATAAAATGTCCAGAATGGCAGGACAGCCAGCCTGGTAGCTATTCCCATGCTTCCCCCCCCCCTAAAATCACTTTCTCCATAACCAAGGCCAACTCCACAAAAATATTTCTTTTACCGAAGAACCTCAGATGCTCCAAAGAATCGGGGGATATCTGCCTAGCTGCAGGTACTGCAGTTGATGTAGAAGCCAGAGCAGTCATCAATAGCACCTTAGCACTCCGGAAAGGTATCCTAAACATAGTGGCACGTGTAACCAAGTGCTAAAGAAATCTGACCTCATCACATCCACATTAAAAGACCTACAGTGGCTTTTTCCCTTCCAACCCACATTATGTTTAAAACCAGCTGCATCACTTATAAGCTCTTAACAACAAGACTAGAGTTTACCTGGCAAACCAACTAGCTACCACATCAGGGGGACAACAGCAGACAAGGAACCTGGATAGAGCAAGACTGGAGACAAAACATTGCAAGAAGGAAAAACCTGAAAGCAAGCCTTTTCTGTTCATCATACATATCGACATCAGATCAGCACCAACTTTCATACAATTCACAAAAGAAGCAGAAGGCACAAACACACCTCTTCAAGTAGTACAAGCCATGTCCCGGCAGTCTACCCTTGACCTTGCCCCAATAATTGTATCTTCTGGGGGGCAATGCTCCATGTTCAGCACTCCCTTGCTCTTGAGCTAGGTTCATGTTCTACAAATACCAACCCATATATACACAGTTACAAACAGTTCCCATCAAGATGGAAAAATAGCCACAGCCTTTAACCACCCACTTTAAATCCCCCTCCTAGGACGTCCTCACTGGACCCAGCTGACCACAACAACTATTACTTGATTCCCTTGAAAGTCAACAATCCTGAAAATTGTAACAACAGCTCAACCAAATCCTCACAGAGATATCCGGAAGTTGTTAGACATTAGCTAATCGGACTCCTATTTATGCCATGGAAAGAAAGACAGCCCTGGTCACCACCTGAGAATATATAATAGAATCGCCAGACCTGGCTCCATCAGCTTTCTTGTTCTCTAAATTTCTCATCAACCTTCAATCCTCAACCTTCTCAACATCGTTCTTGAACATCAGCAATCAATGGCTCTTTCTCAAATAGCTCATATTGGTCTCGTCTACCTTATTGGTCTGCAACCAAAGGTAACACTCTGTTATCTGTCATATATCCACAGCTAGATAGTTTCCAGAATTTCTCAAGGTTTCCCCTTTTCCACCTTCGGTTCAACATATACGTAAAACCAATAGTGGATAACCTCAGATTCCACCACTTCCTGCGCTATGTCTCTGCCAAAAAAATCCATATATATTCCTCAGTGTCAAATGTGCCTGATCAATTCTCTGCAATGTTGAAAGGCCTAGAGATGATAACTGTTAGATCTGTCAGCCTTAGGGTGGTCTTCCGCCAAACTTTTCACCCCCATTATTGCTGATCTTGTTTTTGCTGGCCTTGGGACTCTGTGCACTTTACCACTACTAGCCAGTGCTAAAGTGCTTGTGCACTCTCCTTTAAACATGGTAAAATTGCCTTACACACAATTGGTACACAATTTACAGGTAAGTCCCTAGTAAAGTGGTACATGCAAATTAAATGCTACTAGTTTTTTTGTTGTTTTTTTGTGGGTTTTATATAGCGCGAACTAGACCCGGAAGTATCAGAGCGCTTTACATGAGCACCAGTTACGTTACAGATGGACACATTCATTTTTGTTAGGCACAGGGAGATTAAGTGATTTGCCTAGAATCACAATGTTCAGCGTCCCTGCCGAGACTCGAACCCAGTTTCCCAGCTCCGAGGTTGAGTGGACCTGCAGTAATTGTGCCACTCACTTATGTACCCTTTTAAACAGGTCTCAGGTCTGCCACTGCACTGAGTTTTAAACTGCCATTTTGACCTAGCAGAATAAACTTTTTGCCAGGCCTCAACCATCTATTTTAATACATATAAATCCGCCTAGAGTACACCCTATGCAGCCCAGAGGGCAGGGTGCAGTGTATTTAAAATGTTAGATGTGTACTTTTAACTTTTATATGTCCTGGAAGTGAAAAACTCTTAAATTTGTTTTTACTACTGCAAGGCCTACTTGAGAGCAGATAGGTATTTCATGTTTGGCGTCTGAGAAGTTGTAATTAACAATCCTCTTTAAAGGTAAAGTTGGGTTTTAAGTTAGAATTTTGAAAATGACACTTTTAGAAAGTTGACAATGTCCTGCCCCAACTATTTGGTGCCTGCCGCTTGTTCCTGGGTCACATGACAGCGTGCAGCTGGCAGTCGGAATTTGTTTATTCCTCCAAGACAGCCACACAGTACAGGGATTAAGTGTGCCTAGATGGGCCATCAACTGGCAGGTTGGAGGCGGAGCTGGGCACAGCCCCACTTGCAACTGAATAGGCTGTGCCCTGCCTTCACACAAAGGACTTGTCACCACTGCATTGTTCATGCAGACATTTTGGAGTGAGGGTAGGGGAAGCAGGGAACTTCAAGGACTTCAAAGTGAATTCTCTAGAAACGTCTCCTACTTCAAAGTGGGCACCAGATGTAAATATTGGACCCTCAGACCCAACTCTCCAGTACACTCTTGGACCTATGGATACTATAGAAGGACTGCTGTGCTGCTTTGCTGCCAGAAGGACTTTTACTTTGCTGCCCTGCTACTCTGCTGCCAGCTGCCCTGCTTGCTTGGAAGTGCTACAGCAACAAATGATGGATGGAATGCTGAATAAATTAAACATTCTCCCACAGTCCAGCCTGAACTGCCAAGCAGGGTCTTCCCTGGACCGGAAACAAGCATCCTGGGACCGGTTTCAGGGTATATCACCCGCCATCATTTGTTGCCGCAGCACTTTTCGCCCTAAGTGGGATGGGTATGCCTAGACGTGGGTCCCTTGCTTGCGATGCCACTGGATTCAAGCTGCAAAAACAACAATTGATGGACAGAATGCTGAACAATGTCATACATTCACCCCAGTACAGAGATCTGGGCCTAAATCCATCGTTTTTTTGCTCACCATGCCATTCCAGTTTGAACTCAGCCATATGCAAATCAGTCTTGACCCTGTGCCCTATGGGAACAGTCCAGCCCGAACCGCCAGGCCCTCCCTGGACTGGAAACAAGCATCTAGGACCGGTTTCGGGGTTTCACCCCTCTTCAGCCAGGATAGCTTGACTCCAGCGGCATGGAGAGCACGGGACCCACGTCTAGGCATACCCGTCCCACTCGGGGTGACAAATGCAAAAACAACAATTGATGGACAGAATGCAGAACAATGTCATACATTCACCCCAGTACAGAGATCTGGGCCTAAATCCATCGTTTTTTTGCTCATCATGCCATTCCAGTTTGAACCCAGCCATATGCAAATCAGTCTTGACCCTGTGCCCTATGGGAACAGTCCAGCCCGAACTGCCAGGCCAGGTCCTCCCTGGACTGGAAACAAGCATCCTAGGACCGGTTTCGGGGTTTCACCCCTCTTCAGCCAGGATAGCTTGACTCCAGCGGCATGGAGAGCACGGGACCCACGTTTAGGCATACCCGTACCACTCGGGGTGACAAATGTAAAAACAACAATTGATGGACAGAATGCAGAACAATGTCATACATTCACCCCAGTACAGAGATCTGGGCCTAAATCCATCGTTTTTTTGCTCACCATGCCAGTCCAGTTTGAACCCAGCCATATGCAAATCAGTCTTGACCCTGTGCCCCATGGGAACAGTCCAGCCCGAACTGCCAGGCCAGGTCCTCCCTGGACTGGAAACAAGCATCCTAGGACTGGATTCAAGCTAGCCTGGCTGAAGAGGGGTGTTACCACAAAACCAGTCCCAGGAAGCTTGTTTCCGGTCCAGGGAGGACCCGGCTTGGCAGTTCAGGCTGGACTATTCCCATGAGGAGCAGGGTCAAGACTGATTTGTATATGGCTCGGTCCAAACTGGGGTGGCGTAGTGAGCAAACTAACGATGGATTTAACTCAGATCTCTTGACTGGGGGTAAATGTTTGATTCATTCAGCATTCCGTCCATCATTTGGTGCCGCAGCACGCTGAGAAGGAAGACTGGACCTGCATCCTTTTTCCTGGCTGAAGTGACTCCAAGGGTCAGCCACCTGACCTCCTTTTTTGAGCTACAGGGACATAAGTTCCAGAGGCTCCCTGCAACTGCCCAGCAGACCTGCAACTGGAATTGCAACTGGGCCCTGTCTGAGTCCCTGCTGGCCTCAGTTGGAGAGGGTTCCTGACCACCAAGTGGTGCCCCTGAGGGACCTGGACCCTTCGTGTGGACTCATTTGAGCTCTCCTAAAGTTTTGGGCTCTTCGCGAATCGGTCAGTTCGCGCCAAGATCTTTCTGCCCGCACCGCCAGCCAACAAGAAGCTCCAGTGAACCCGACTCTTCACGCCATAGTGACCGGCAACGATGCTGGACAATGCGAGATCTGCACTCCGCACTACAGCATCAACAGCTCGCGGTGACCGCTAACACGAAGCTACAGCACGACTGCCTGCAACGTCGGATAGGATCTTCACACTACAGCTGCAACCGTCTGCGAAGCCTGGTCTGTTCATGAACTACATTGACAAAAGTCTGCGATGTCTGGCCTGTTCTTTGCACTACATTGACCACCCGTGACGCTTGCCCTGCTCCTCGCGGACCCTTCTACTACAAACAGAACCCTTTACGTGGAATTAGAAGGTAACTCTTTCAGCGGGACAAAATGGTCCGTGTATCCGACCCGCACTCTATCGCGGGCGGCCTGAACTTATGGCTTTCACCTGGTCTTGCACGACCAACTAACTGGAAGTGGTGCTTTGTGCTTTCAGGAGCTTACCTGAAATCTTTAAAACTGTATATCTCTGGTTTTGCTGATTGGATTTTTTTTGTTTTGGCGTTAAATAATGTATTACATTTTACTCTATTTTTCCAAATTGGTGTGGGATTTCTCGTGTTGTGTTTTCACTTTGATACTGTTTGAAGTACAGCAGAAATACTTTGCCCATTGCCACCAAGTTAAGCCTGACTGCTGCTGTGCCAAAATACCAGAGGATTAAGTAAAAGTTACTTTGGGGTTTGCTTGTGTTTCTCCCTGACCGATATTGTGGTTCCTGCTTCAGTAGGGTTTCACCCCCCTTAACCAGTAACCCAATTTCCAACAATAACATTGTTGAAGGAACAAAACAGACAAAAACTTAAATGTTGCAAAATAAAAAGCACTGTCACTTTGAGAGATCTCATGGTACTAAAAACCTACGACTAATGAAGAAAGGTTTACGGTTTAATATATTTTCAGGGTTTTTTTTTCTTTCTTTTTTTTTTAAAGGCTGGGTAAACAGATGTCAAGCGCAATTCCAGTAGGACGTTGTTCCATAAAGATGGCATTAATATCGAAAAGGTGTGACCTTCAGTTCTGACTCGTCTGAAGCTTGGGACAGTTAGAAGCAGTTTGTTGGAAGCACAGAGTGTGCATCTGAGGCAATATTCGGTAAGTCTACACATGAAGAGCAGTAATTTACCATAAAGGTATTTATGATTAAGACAGTTTTAAAGTAAATTTGCTTGTATATGGGAGACAATGTAATGATTTTAATAACTTCCATGAGGCACTTCTGCAAGGGGTTCTTTAGGCTAGACATGCAGCTTGATTATGGACCAACTGAGATTTTTTTTTTTTTTTTTACGGAGTTTTATATAGCGCGAACTTGACCCGAATCGGGTATCAGAGCGCTTTACATAGCACCAGTTGCGTTACATGAGGACACATGAACTTGACCCGAATCGGGTATCAGAGCGCTTTACATAGCACCAGTTGCGTTACATGAGGACACATTCATTTTTGATAGGCACAGGGAGATTAAGTGATTTGCCCAGAATCACAGGATGTTCAGCGTCATTGCCGAGACTCGAACCCAGTTCCCCAGATTCGAGGTCGACCGCCCTAGCCGTTAGGCCAACTCCTCTCCCCAGAGTTTGTTGATTAAGGGACTTTTATATTCTTATATAAACCGAGTTACAGTAGTCTAATGTGGAATTGATTGTAGCAGTTACCACTATCTTAATGGAGGTCACTAGCAAAAATGTAGCTATATGTCTAAAGCACTGTAGCTGATACATGCATAATAGCACAGATAGCACTGGAGGCGAAATTAGCAAATTGTCAACAATTTTTACTCCTAGGCTTTTAACCTCTTAAACCTACATAGGACACAAAGGCCAAATAGAGTCATTTCATAAATGGAGACTGTTGCCTATCATTAAGAACTCAATCTTGTCTGGATTAATCTTCAGCCAGTTCCGTTAATCCAAATATGGATAGCGACCAGATAGACTTTAAGGGCCTCCCTTTCCATGGAATCCAGCCAGAACAAAAGTTGCATGGCATCGAGCTTATGTATATAAGTTTAATAGTTTTACGTTATATGATTGAACTAACATAGTAACTGGTTGAACATATATATTAACCAAATATGGTGAGAATACTGATCCGTTAGCTACACCGTAGTACACAATTCGCCCAATTTATCTTTCGGAGTATGTTCCAGAAAAAAAATAAGAAAACCAATTAAGATCCGTATTTTGTATGCCAAAATACGTTAATCAGCTAATCATAATTTGACAGTCTACTGTGTCAAAATGTAGTCAACAGGTCTAATAAGATCAGTTCAATGGTGCAGTTCCTATCAGATGCTAAGCGGAGGTCATCTAGAGCGACCAAAATGGCCAATTACATGCCTCTGTTCTGTCTAAAGCCTATTAAGGCATCATCCAGGTTCGGACTGTTTTCTTTAAAAGCACAAGTTTCCTTGCAAAGAAGGATTCCAGTTTTTTCGCAGCAGCAGACAAAATTGTGAGAGGTCGTACCTGGCCATATCTCTACTATCTAACCGACTCTTATTTAAAAGTGGGATTATGGTACTCATTTTTAATTCTAGTTCAATCACCCCAGAATTGAGCGATATACTCAAACTTTGTATATACGATGACAGGACATGTGCATTTTGAGTTTGAACATTAATAGGTATTGGGTCCAATGGGGATCCTGATTTAAAGATTTTAATCAGATCAACAGAGGTATCAAGTAAAGCAGTGTTTAATTTTGACCAGGAGTATGCGTCTTCCGAGTTGAATTCCTCATCTTGACAGTAAGAGCATTTATAAGTTAACCTGTTTTTAACATTCTGAGTGGTATTTATTATCAGAAGAATCTTGTTATCAAATAAAGTTGCGAGCTGGTTACAGAAACTCTCAGATACCTTATTGCTGAGTTCCTGATTGTTATTCTGGAGCTCATTAAATAGTGTGTTTTTAGAGTTTTTGATTTTATTATGTATGAGACACCCAGTTCTAACACGGCCTACATATTACAGCTTCCGTAACTGACAGACCTGACAAGAGTGCCGGAACTTACGAGTGGTTTGCGTCAAGCTCGTGATAAGCCTCCATAAGCAAAAATTCAGTAAGACAAAGTAATAAAGCAAACAGTCAAGTTGTTCGTCCTGAGTTACACCCAATAAAAATATTGCCAGTGACATACATACGATGTTCCTTTAGCCAAAGCCCTTGGGATATCTTTGGAAAGATAGGAATGTAGTTTGCACTGATTTAGAAATACTTCATGTTCTTACTTGTAGCCATCCTCTGATCTTTGCTCCTAACCTCCCTCTGGGGCTGGCTGCATTTCCACATCTTTCGTCCAGAGAAAGCCTTTGTTTGTGGGCTTAACTCTTCGCACAGTCTTCTTTTCATGGCAATTTGATTAACTGTTTCCCTGGAGTGACTTGGAGCTGGAAAGCTTTCTGCTGTGTCCCAGCTAAGGACAATGTAACTCTGTCTCAACACTCAAAACAGTGTTCTTGTAACCTTCCGGATTGCAAGCACTAACCACTCTTTCTATCGTCTTGCTATCATTTTGGGGCCTTTCTGCCAAGGGTACTATTCAAGGAAGAGTGTGTGGACTGAAAAACAGTGCGGGCACTAAGAGCTCCTACAATACGATATAGATATACATATATCTATCTTTATATAAATAATTAATAACACACACACACACACACACACACACACACACACACAGTGAGTGCTACATTTAAACAAGAAATGGCAAAGTCTATAGGTATAGCTTGAATTTTGAGTCCTAACTAAATCAAAGAGAAAACAATTGTCTTGAGCACTCGGAGTTCAAAGAAAACTGAACATTCAACAAGGAGTCGTGAAGTATCCGTCTTTATTTTATTTATTTATTTAAGAGTTTTATATAGCGCTGCTGTTTTATATAGCGCTAGCCAGACCCGAAGGTATTAAAGCGCTTTACAACATTTAACGTGATGCGATCGGTAGTACAGAATTACAGTAAAAAGCATTGTCTCGTGTCGCATCTTGTTCAGGCCTGGAGGCGGCACTGGGAGCGAGTCAAAAGGCAGGCGATGAAAAATCTTCATAATGAAGTGTCTATGTTCTACGTTGGACAAGAATCCTTTGGTAGGGGAGCTCTGTCTCTTTGTGAGGCAGCTATCCGTTCAGATGAGATCGGTTGAGGAAGAGGTCTTTGAGCTGACTTTTGAAGTTTAAGAAAGAGGGATTGGTCCTGATATGGACTGGGATGGAGTTCCAGATTTTAGGCGCATTTCCCGAGAAGGAGCGAGATAGGGTTTTTTGTTTGAGAGTTTTGGGGGGAATGAGAAGAAGAGTGTTGGTGCTCCTGAGATTCCGCGTTTGTCCTGCCTTTTTGAGTTTGGAAGCCAGGTAGGCCGGTTTACCGGTGTGAAGAGCTTTATGTGTGAGACATGCAGTTCTGAAGTTGGCACGCAATTCGATTGGGAGCCATTTTAGCTCTTTTAGAGAGGGAGAAATGTGGTTGTATTTCTTTACTCCGGTGTTCATCCTGGCAGCTGCATTTAGAGTTGAACGAAGGGGAGCTAAGTGAGATTTTGACGTGCCAGTGAGTGTTGCGTTCCCGTAGTCCAATCTGGACAGAACCAGGGATTGTGTGGCCTGTTTAAGGTCGTTGGGAGGGACGAAGGGTTTTATTTTGTTGAGTAGTTTTAGGTTGAAGAATGCGCTCTTCGCGGTGTTCTTGATATGTTTGTCCATGTTTAGGCTTGGGTCCAGAGTGATTCCTAAGGATTTTACAGAGTCTGCCAGGGTAAGATTGAAGTTAAGAGCATCAATGGATTTTAGTCATTCTGTGACTTGAGGGGTCTGCTCCTTGTTGGATATGAGAAGGATTTCCGTTTTATCTTGGTTGAGTTTTAGGTGGTTGTGGGATAGCCAGTGTTGGACTTCTCGTAAAGTGTTATTTAGTCTTTGTATGTCTCCAATTGAGGATGTTTCTAGGTAGATCTGGGTATCGTCTGCATAGAGGTGGAAGGGAATGTTGGCTTTTTTGAGTATGGCGGTGAGGGGCTCCATGTAGATGTTAAATAGTGATGGGGAGAGAACTGATCCTTGTGGGACTCCCCTGTTTATGGGGAGAAGGTCAGATGTGAAGTTGTTGATTTTTATTCGTTGGGAGCGGTTCTGAAGGAAGGAGGTAAACCATTGTAGGACCACCTCATCTCCTCCAATTCTTTCTCGGAGTACATTTATGAGCAGATTGTGGTCAACCGTATCGAAGGCTGCCGATAGGTCAAGGAGTATAAGTAGGCAGCAATGGTCTGCATCGAGTGATTTGTAGACATCATCTATGACGTTCAGGATCGCGGTCTCTGTGCTGCAACCTTTTCTGAAGCCCGATTGGGGAGTATCTAGAAGGTTGTTGTTGTCAATGTGTTGGTTAAGTTGGAGGAGAACACATCTTTCCAGGATTTTGGCTAGGAAAGGGAGATTGGAGACAGGTCTGAAGTTGTTGGGGTTGTTTGGGTCTGAGCCAGTTTTTTTTAATAATGGCGTGACTTGGCCGATATTGAGACAATCTGGCATGACTCCGGTTCTCAGGGAGCTATTTATAATCTTGGCCCAGAGAGGGGCTAGGGTGAGGTTGAGGTTTTTTGCCAGTTGGGCAGGAATAGGGTCAGCTATGTGTGAGGAAGGTTTGGACCTGATAATCATTTCCGAGATGTCTGCTTCGGAGATGGGGTTGAAAGTCTTCCAGCTGCTCGGAGGGTGCCAGGAGGGGTTGTTTCCTTCGTTGCTGGGGGGCGGGCTTTCGTTGGCTGACAAGAGGTGGTCATCAAGGGAGCGTTCAATCTTGGTGATTTTTTCGTCGAAGAAATTGGCAAAGGTGTCACATAGCTCTTTGGAAGCCTTCACTGTTGTTGTGGGAGGCTTGGCTGTTTGTTGTTAAAATGAGATTGAAGAGTTCTTTGGGACGATTTTTGGCACGGTCAAGTGCACTACGGAAGAAGGTAGTTTTTTCGTTCTTGATATGATTTGTATACTTCCTGCGTTCTGTTTTGAGTTGGTCAAGGTGGGTTATGGACGGGTTGTTCCGCCAGAGTCTTTCTGCAGCTCTGAGATGTCTTCTTTCAGAGTTTAGGTCTGTATTGCTTCAAGGGAGCTACTTGGTCTAGTATGTTTGTCATTGTTGCGTTGTAGTGTGTGGTAAGTTCAGTTATAGATAGGTCATTCGTGTTGGGGGGGGGTGGGAGTAGAGCTCTTACCCTTTCTTCCAGTTCAACAAGGGGAATCCGTCTTAGATTTCTCACCCAATGAAGTGAATCCTGTGTACGGGGTAGGCAGGGAGTCTGATGATTGATGTGAAATAGAATGATGTGATGGTCTGACCAGTCGACAGGAAGGATGTGGTCAATAGTAACTATCTTCATGAGCTATAATGGCGTCAAGGATTGAGCCTCTATTATGGGTTTGCTCTGTGCAGTGTTGGATAAGGTTATTGTTGAGTAGAAGTTTGTTTAGGGATTGGATCAGAGTGTTATTTTCATCATTCCAATGGAGGTTGAGGTCCCTTAGTATTATGTTGTTGGAGTCTAAGAGTGAGCAGTGTGTTATCAGATCGGATAGGTGTTCTCCGAATGTGGGGGTGTTGCCTGGCGGATGGTAGAGGAGATGGCAGTAAATCGTTTTGTCGTCATTCAACTTAATGGTGGAGGATAGATATTCAAATGTATTGTAGGTGAAGGAGTCAATTTCAGTTATGGAGATGTTGCTCGTGGATGATTGCAATACCCCCGCCACAATGGTTCTTTTTTGTCTTTGTTTATGATTGAGAACCCGGGGGGCACAAGCATGTCAATGATTGGAGGGGAGGATTCGTTCAACCAAGTTTCAGTGATGAACGCGAAATCGATGTCGTGGGTTAGGATGGTTTCTGCCAGTTCTGTTGCGTGTTTGGTCGCAGATCTGCAGTTTATAAGCCTGCAGTTAGTCGATACCTTGTTGTCGAGATTCTTCGGGGGAGGAGCCATGGGCACGTTCGTGAGGAAGGCTGGTGGCCTCTCCGTTCTTGGTGTGATGCGGTCTCTCCCAAATGGATAAGTTACTTACCTGTAATCCTAGTTCTCTTCCAGGGGTATCCTCATCAAAGTCATAAGCACTGAATATTCCCGCCCATGTGCGGGGACCCCGGAAAATATAAAAATTATATATGGAAAACATATATATACAGCTCTATATATATATATATATACACATATATCATTTTTTCTCATACCAATGCAGCTCCCATCTAGGAGGCTAAACAATGTAATAACACATATAAAGCTGCATTTGCAAATATATAAAAACACAAGAGGGCAAGTAGCACGTAAACTCTGTTTTTAATGAGCAAAACTCATGAAGAAAACACTGCAAATAAAGCAGACATTGTTAGCCTACAGGCTGCATTGTAAACCAATAGCATAGAAAATGAAAGCATTTTCTTACAAAAAACTGGCACCGTGCCTTTAAGGCAGCCATGACCCCTAGCTTCCCATCATGCCTCAGGGGTGACAGGTCAGTTGTTCTTTGCGTAACCCTGAAGAACAGGGCCCAAAGATACTCTTTAACATTGAAGAAAAAATCTCATTTGCCTGGGGAGGAGGGTGGGTTGCTTATGACTTTGAGGAGGATACCCCTGGAAGAGAACTAGGATTACAGGTAAGTAACTTATCCTTCTCTTCCAGGGGATCCTCATCAATAGTCATAAGCACTGAATAGAATAGCAAGCCCAATCCTCACCCTGCAGGCAAATGGGAGAGAGAGAGAATGACCCAACATACATTACCAGTTGGAATCAGCTGTTAAACAGATTCCTCAAGGAGGCCTGGCCTACTTGGGTGTCTGTTCTGGTGTCTGAATCTAGACAATAGTGCCTTGTAAATGTATGGACGGACCTCCAAGTTGCCGCCTTACAGATCTCAGAAATAGGCACGTTATGAAGAAAAGCAGTCGTAGCCGCTTTTCCTCTGGTAGAATGCGCCCTGAGAGTAAACCCAAGGGGCCTCTGCGCTAACTGATAAGCTAGCTTGATACATGAAACTATCAATCTGGAGATGGACCGCTTTGAAGCTGGAAAACCTGTTCTGATCAACCCATAGTTAACAAATAGTTGATCAGATTTTCTCGTGGACTTGGACCTATCCAGATAGAATTTTAAAACTCTTTTCAGGTCCAGAGAGTGTAAAGCCCTCTCAGCTGGAGTGGAGGGATTAGGGAAAAAAGTGGGCAGAGAGATGGTCTGATTTACATGAAAATCTGATACCACCTTAGGGAGGAAAGAGGGATGAGTCCTCAATACGACCCTATTAAGATGGAAGACGGTATAAGGTTCTTTAGAACAGAGAGCCTGTATTTCGCTCACTCTGCGAGCTGACGTGATCGCTACCAAAAAAGCCGCCTTCCAAGAAAGATGTTGTAAGGTTGCTTTGTGTATAGGTTCGAAAGGCGGGCCCCATCAATTTTGATAGTACCAGGTTTAGCTCCCAGGGTGGTGAAGGAGGCCGGACTGGAATGTAGACCTTCTTTAGACCCTGTAAAAAATCTTTAACAACCTGTAACTGAAAGAAAGAAGGTTGAGAAGGTGATCGCCTACATGCAGTGATAGCTGCTAAGTGCACCTTAATGGAAGGAAACTTCAAGCCTGCTTTCGCCAGATAAAGCAGGTATGGAAGGATGACCTCTTCCTGCCCTTTGGTTGGGTTACAATTGTTTTGAACACACCACATATAAAAACGCTTCCACTTGCACGCATATGAGTGTCTAGTGGACGGCCTTCTTGCTTCTTTTAAGATGGACATGCAGTCCTGTGGCAGTCCTAAATGGCCATACTGGAGGACCTCAGGAGCCATGCTGCCAAGTTAAGTGAGGGAAGGTTGGGGTGATGAATCCTCCCGTTCATCTTGGACAGCAGGTCCGGTCTGCACGGCAGCCTCCTGTGAGGGCATTCCGACAGGTGCAGAAGGTCCGGGTACCACCATTGCCTCGGCCAGTCCGGGGCAATTAGTATCATCCTCGTGTGGGAATGAGACAGCTTGGTCACCACCTTCGGGATTAGAGGAAGGGGTGGAAAGGCGTACACAAATGCCCCTGACCAGTCTATCAAAAGGGAATTCCCTTTCGACCCTGGTCGGTAGAACCTTGAGGCGAAGTCTCGGCATTTTGTATTTCCGTCGTCCGCCAAGAGGTCGATGGTGGGACGACCCCAAGCCTGGAATATGTCTTCGACGACCTCGTCGTTGAGAACCCAGTCTTGTCTGTCCTCGAAGTGACGACTGAGAGCATCCGCTCTCGCGTTCTGTTCTCCAGGCAGGTGGACTGCTGTGATCGATAGGTTCCGTGCCAGGAGTGAATGCCAGAGAGTTTGAGCTTCCAGTGACAGAATGCGTGAACAAGTTCCCCCCTGCTTGTTCAGGTAGTACATGGTGGTGGTATTGTCCGTTTGTACTAAGATTGAACTTGCCTGAATCGAAGGGAGGAAAGCTTTGAGGGCCAGGTGAACTGCCCTCAGCTCCAGCATGTTGATGTGATAGGATCGCTCTCTTGGTGACCATAGACCTTGTGTCTGGAGGGATCCCATGTGGGCTCCCCAGCCCTGGAGGGAAGCGTCTGTGATCAGTGTTTGAGAGGGAGATGCTTGATGAAAAGGTATCCCGACTTGCATATTCTCCTTCCTCATCCACCATGGTATGGAAGCTCTTGCTGCGTTTGAGAGACCTATTTTGTCGTCCCAGCGAGCTGTTTGCTGGTCCCACTTGTCCTCCAGATCCTGCTGAAGAGGATGCATTCGTAGTCTGGCATTGGGGACCAGGAAGATGCAGGATGCCATCGACCCTAACAGGGAGGCAATCCGACGAACCGACAGCCTTCTGTTGTCCAGAACAAGCTTGCATTTCTGTATGATGGAACACTGTCTCTCCTCCGAAGGAAACACTTTCCCTACCTCGGAGTCTACCAGAGCGCCTAGATAATGGATTCTCTGAGTTGGTTGTGGAGTCGATTTGTCGAAGTTCACGTGAAGGCCCAGCCGGTGACAAAGCTCTATGCATTGCAGGAAATGACTCCTCGCGCTGTTTGGGGAGGGACCCTTCACCAGCCAGTCGTCTAAGTACGGGTACACGAAGATGCCTTTGCGGCGTAGTGCGGCTGCCACTACTGCCATGCACTTCGTGAACACTCGGGGAACTGACTTCAACCCGAAGGGTAGTACCTTGAACTGGTAGTGAGAAGATCCCACCAGGAATCTCAGGTATTGTCTGTGATGCTAATTGACAGGGATGTGAAAGTATGCATCTTGCAGATCCAGCGAACACATCCAATCTCCCTGCCTGAGATGTGGATATATTTGATGGCGAGCCAACATGCGAAACTTCTAATTTCTGATTGATTTGTTGAGTGTTCGCAGATCCAGAATGGGTCTGTATTCGGTTTTTCGACCCTTCTTCTTGACCAAGAAGTATCTTGAGTAGACCCCTCTCCCTCTTTGAGATATTGGAACCTTCTCGATGGCTGACTTTCGGAGAAGGGTGGCCACTTCGCTCTGTAATATTCTCATCTGGTGACACGAGGATGGAACCGGAGGGATTGAGGGAGGGCGGCGTCAAAAACGTAGAGAGTACCCATTCTGCAGCGTAGCTAACACCCACTGGTCCTTTGTGATAGCTCGCCACTCTTCGAGATGATTTGCAATACTTCCCCCCCCACTGGAGTGGTGAACGGCGACGGGGGAAGTGAGCACTCATTGTTTGGCCTGCGTCTTGGCGGAGGAGTTAGCCCGACGCTGGTTTCCTCTTCCTCTGGAGGAGCGCCTGCCCTGATATTGAGATCTTTGTTGACCTTGCTGATCCTGATTTTACTGCCAATGAGGGGTTTGAACCCTCTGTTGGGAGGATCGTCGATTGTGAGGCCTGAATCGTTTGCGGAATTCCTTCTTTTTTTCCAGACCCACGGCCTTTAGCGTGTCCAGTTCTGTTTTCATCCGGGACATTTCTTCATCCGTGTGAGCCCCGAACAGAGATGATCCGTAGAAGGGAAGATTCAGGATGCGTGACTGCGCTTCTGGCTTGAGCGCTGTGAGTCGGAGCCAAGATGTTCTTCTAGCGCATATTCCATGCGCATAGGAATGCGCCGAAAGAGTAGCTCCATCAGCTGCAGCGCTGATAACTTGGTTAGCCACCAAGCTGCCCTCATGCAAGATCTCCTCAAAGTCCTTGCGGTCTTCCTGTGGCAACTTCTCTGTGAATCTTTGTAGGGAGTCCCAGAGAGACCTGTCATACCGGCCCAAGAGAGCCGATGCACTTGAGACCTTCAACATAGAGGCTGATGTGCCACAAACCTTCCTTCCCCACGAATCCTGTTTTTTACTCTCCTTGTCTGGTGGAACAGTAGAGGAGGAAGCAATAGCATGAGTCTTTTTTGCTGCAGCAATTATCACAGAATCCGGAGGGGGATCAGATCTAAGGAAGAGTGGATCGTCTTCTGGTGAGCGGTACTTCTTCAAAATTCTAGCTGGCGCGGTTTTAACTGCTACCGGCGAGAGGAAAATGTCCATCACTGGCTCTATGAGGCCCGGTACCAATGGTAGCAGAGGTCTAGATGCTGCCCTTTGGTGTAAAGTCTCAAAAATCACAGAGGACTTACTCTGACGAGTCGGCATAGGAATGCCTAGCTTCGTTGCCCCTCTTCCAAGAATGTCCTGAAAAGTGGCAACATCATCCACCGGAAAGACCCTCGACGGTGGACTGTCAGTGAGGGTAGGCGAGTAGTCTCTGTGGGACGTGCGAGTGGAAGACGATGAAGAAGTTGGGGATCTGCGTCTTCTCCTCCTGCTTCTAGATCGAGATCTCCTTCTGTGCGAGTGCACAGGAATACGGCTGCGAGCTCTGGCTCTTGCAGCAGTACGATCCCTATCCACGGCCTGAACCAGACGAGCCAATGGAGATCTGTGAAGAGGGCTCGAGTAATGCTGCGCCCCTGTGTCTGGAGCCGTGGACCAGTGATGTAAGGGTCTGTTCCATCGTGGCGAAAGATGGATGGAAGGTGACCTTTGTCTCTCTCGCCCTTCAGGAGACTGTGTAGGGGAAGGAGAGTTCACCCCTTCCTGTGCAGGCCTGGTCGGAGAAACTTGGTGTCCTCTGGACACTGGACTGCCGGACGTCGAGATCACCACCTCCGGAGACCTTGACGTGGAGCCTCTGTGAGAACCTGTTCTCGACGTCGGTGTTGGTGACGAGGAGAGACTTACCGGACGTGAGATCTCTTTGGACTGGTGTCTCGACGTTGATCTGGACCGCCTCTGCACAGACTGTCTCGACGGAGACGCCTGCCTCGACGTCGATTTTTTCCTCTTGGATGTAGGACTCAATCTTGTAGTCGACCGGCCTCTCGACGTCGAACGTCTACCTGACGCCGACAGAGTACCGTGTTTCGACGTCAGCCGTCTTTGCTCTGAAGACCGGTGTCTCGACGTCGACGTGCTGCTGTCGACGGAGATCTCTGCTTCGACGTCAAAGATCTTTGCTGTGACCTCAACGGAGATTTTTGTTTCGACATAGACGATGGAGTATGTTGTATCGACGTCGAAGATTTTTGGGCTGACTTCGACGGAGACTTCTGCCTCAACGTCGTAGATGGTGTCCTGTGTGTCGAAGTCGAAGATCTCTGGACTGATCTCGGCGGAGACCTGTGTCTCGACGTCGATCGCCGTTGACGAGGCGACGACGGAGCGATGTGTCTCGACGTCGAACGCCTAGCCCGCGTCGACGGAGACTTGTCCCTCGACGTTGATCGTCACCTGGTTGACGTCAACGGAGGACCTGTTACCTTCGTTGACGTCTTCGACGTCGATTTCTTCGTCGTCGGCAGCTTCGACGTCGATCCCGCCGCCGATGGAGAACAGGTCGGGACCTTGCCTCTCGACGTCGACCGAGTTCTCTTTTTCTGCTGCCTCACTGGAGATCTACCTCTTTCAGAGAGGCCATAAAGACGAATTCTCTCCCTTTCTTTGATGGTCCTTCTCGACAACTTCTTACAATGATGGCAGTTGGTAGAAGAGTGAGAATCAGGGAGGCAGAGAATACACACAGGATGTGTGTCTGTTCTGGCCTTCTTCTTGCCACAGGCGGGGCAAGGATCAAATAAAGAAGGCATTTTCTAAAGAAAATAAACCTTTTCTGGAACTCAAAAAAGGTATCACTCTCACTCTAAGGCAAAAAGACGTCGAGTGAAAGTACAAAAACTAGAAAATTATCAGATATTTTTTGACAGAAAGTCAGAAAAAGGAAGAGCTGTGAATCCAGGGTCCTGACTGAAGGAGCCGGAAAGAACAACTGACCTGTCACCCCTGAGGCATGATGGGAAGCTAGGGGTCATGGCTGCCTTAAAGGCACGGTGCCAGTTTTTTGTAAGAAAATGCTTTCATTTTCTATGCTATTGGTTTACAATGCAGCCTGTAGGCTAACAATGTCTGCTTTATTTGCAGCGTTTCTTCATGAGTTTTGCTCATTAAAAACAGAGTTTACGTGCTACTTGCCCTCTTGTGTTTTTATATATTTGCAAATGCAGCTTTATATGTGTTATTACATTGTTTAGCCTCCTAGATGGGAGCTGCATTGGTATGAGAAAAAATGATATATGTGTATATATATATATATAGAGCTGTATATATATGTTTTCCATATATAATTTTTATATTTTCCGGGGTCCCCGCACATGGGCGGGAATATTTAGTGCTTATGACTTTGATGAGGATCCCCTGGAAGAGAACCAGTGATTACCTGGATCGTGGAGCTGGGGTTGCTAGTTGTAGAGGAGTTGTAAGAGTTGGCAAGCTCGGTAGCCTCTCTCAGGGACATTGCGGCACTTCTTCTTTTGGGTCTCTGAGGCTGGTTAGTGAAGGGGGTTGAGTTCCAGCTGTGTCTTGTGAAGACTTGGCTGTTGTATGTTGGCGTCAGTAGGTGGGGAGTGCAAGCGTTGGATAGGCTCCAGATGAGTGGAGATGTTAGATAAGATTTTGCTCAGTCCCTGTATTACAGGCTCTTGTTGGCTTTCCACCAGAGAAATTCTTTGAGACATATTCAGTACGGAGGGGGTGAGAGAGTTTAGGTTCAAGATATCCTGTGCGGGACAATCTGGGGATGACGAGAGCCTGTCGTGAGAGTGTGGGTCACGGTGTCATTGGTACCCAAGTATCTCCTGTGTTTAACCGAGGACATGTGGTGAGAGTCTTCTTGTTGTGTTTTAAACAACAGTTTGTTGAGTGCTGTTGGGTGGTTGGAGTTGGGAGACTTTGATTGTGTGTCGGCTCCACTGGTTGCCTGTGTGGACAAATTTTGTGGAAAGGGAAGGGAGGGGTGGGGTCAGGAGGGGGTTGAGGCGTCTTAGCGGAGACATTCCTGGGAAATGTGGCAGAGGAAGAGAGGGTGGTGTCGGGGGGGTTTCAGATTGACTTTGGTGGAGTGCGTCTTGAGATTGTTTTGTGAGTTCACAGGGGGGGACGGTGGGATGGGGAATAGAGGATTGTGTTATAACCAAAGAAGACGGCCAAGGAAATGACTGTCTGACATTAAGATGTCTGGCACCTCAAAGGTTTGTTATGAAAACCCTCACACACCAACCTGGTTGGTGTCATGCTTCATCATCGGGTCCCAGCTGGGTAGCCGAATGCTACCCAGCTGTGCTACAACACCTGTTCTGTTTACAGTGGAGCAGGTTTAAGGTGTATGTGAGTGTGATGAAGTGAGTGAAGTATAAAAATACCTCCAGATTGCTACCCGTTACTTTATTCGTGGTGATCTGGGGTGTGGTTAAAAAAGGCAAAAGAGTGGATAAATGGGCTACGAGTATTATGCGTAGTTGTTGTATTATCCTTTGGTCGACATGTTTCAGCCCTTATCAAAAATATATATGGGCTTTCTTCAGGACCTCTCTAAATGAATAAATAAGGTGAGTAATGTGAAAAAAGTGAGTGATAAAAAATGACCACATGAACAGCATTTTTAACACTCACACTAAGGAGTGATATTTATGCAGCGAGGACTGACGGTGTGTAGGTCCTCTTTAAAATGTAGAATACATTGATTCTTATGTAGGCGTTCGTATCTGGTCCCGGGGGGGGAAGAAGCACCTCTCTTAGGTCACATGTTGGTGTGGTGGTGTCTTCCTCAGACAACCTATTACGTGTCCCCTCGGTCAGGCTGGCAATAGAGGATTGTGTCAGTGGTTAAAGTGTAAGTAAGTAATGGCGTTTCGTAGCGTGGGGAATAGGGAATCAAATGAATCTAAGTTGGCGTTGTTGGCTTGAATCAGGACTATACCGTTGCTGTAGATGGTAGCAGAGGTGTTGCCACTGCGCGAAGGGCAGTTCAAGTTAGAGATCGTCAGTTTGCAGCTGAGAGGGGTGGTAGTTGTTTTGGATATGTGAAGGTGGGATCCAAGTATGGTATTCCATTTCGCGGGACGCTGGGTGTGGAAGATGAGATCCATTTTCTGTTGGCCTTGGTAGGAGCAGTGGTATATATCAGCGATGAGTGTTTCCGGGAGTTGTCTAATCAGCCTATGTTTGAAGTTTCTTTTCGCTTTGAGTGAAAGATTGGAGGGGAAGATGATGGAGAAAGAGTTAGAACCATGGGTTTTCAAACAATTCGTAGAGGGGCGGAGGAAGGTTGATGCGGCAGGAGGCATCTTGCCTCAGTGGGTGTCCTGAAGTCGTTTGGGCACAGATGAGCGGGGTTTCCAACAAAGGGTCTCCCAAGAATACTAGAATAGGAGGGGCAGATCTAGGAGGAGCTGGAGAAGGTTTCGGATTCTCCCCGACCTTAGTGGATTCAGCTAGTGGGAGTTAATCCAGTATTTGTTGTTTTAAGTTTCGCCAGTAGTTTAGTTTCCCTCTTGGAGAAAGTCTTCATTCAGTTTCCTATTTCCCAGCCTGTCTTGGGGGAAAGGAATTAGTCCCTTTTTTGTTAGTTTTCTCTTTCCAGGTTCCCAGCCTGGCTTATGGTAGAGGACTTAGTCCTTTGTTCTTTTCCTGGAATAAACTAAGTGATTAGGTGTTGGAACACCACGCAGAGATTGTTCAGATTTGGCTGCTTATATATTGGGTAAGAGGTATCTTGTGCCGTGGGTCAGGAGACTTTCTTCTGATCCTGTGGGTGAGATTGACTAGAGGCACGGTCCAAATTCGATTTTCTTTTTTTTATTTAGATAAGTGAATGTAGGATCCTTCTGCTGGTCAGAGGGTCGCCATCTTGTGGAGCTGTGTCTAGAGTCCACGAGGAGGGAGTTTAGAAAATGGAGGGCAGAATGTGAACTCAGTGAAAGTAGTGCCCCGACTGCAAGGAGAAGTATCAGAGAGGATTCACACTAGGCGAATGTAATTGGCGATGCGCGTCCCAGTAATAGAAGAGTTAACCCCAGTGAAAGTCTTACCCGGGACAGACTTAGGTCGCTTCACTCGCAGGTCTCAGACCCTACCGCCTCATCTCGTCATCTGTGGAGGTGTACGCGAGACATGAAGGGAGGATGTTGTGCTGTAGCCGGTCGCGGTGAACTGACACGGCACATCAGCGCTTATCTGGGCGGGTTCCAGTCGGCGAGCAGGGTCTGGAAAATGCTGGCAGTCAGTGAGGCGGGCCGGGTCAACCGGAGAATGCTGGCAGTCTGTGAGGCGGGCGGATGCCTACGCCAGGGCAAATACCCTCGCCGGAGGCCTCCAATTGGGAGGCAGATAGCGATGCGGAGGAAACAGCAATGCGGGGTGACTCCCCTTAGTGGCTCGAGGAAGTGATCTTCTGTGGAATCAGTGGATCTTTCAGACGGCCGGGGCTTTGCGAGGCAGATAGCCCGTTAGGCCTCAC
The DNA here is from genome assembly GCA_963921515.1 of Calotriton arnoldi. Lineage (NCBI taxonomy): Eukaryota > Metazoa > Chordata > Amphibia > Caudata > Salamandridae > Calotriton > Calotriton arnoldi. The sequence continues at coordinate 411,984 of CAWUFW010000187.1, forward strand.
CGTGCAGCAAACCCTGCAGGTCCGGGGGGTACTTCCCAGTTCCCTGCAAGGCGGAAGAAGCAGCCGCAGGGGGACAGATCACCGTCTTGGTCCGGGAGGTACTTCCCAGTTCCGGCACGAGGCTCCGGTCAGATGTTCGTGGGAGTCCGCAGCAATCCGCAGGCCAGGGCGGCCTCGAGTAGGCGATGCCGGGATCCACAGCAACTGCTTCAGCTTCCCCAGCAAACCCTGCAGGTCCGGGGGTACTTCCCAATTCCCTGCAAGGTGGAAGAAGCAGCCGCAGGGGGATGGATCACCGTCTTGGTCCGGGAGGTACTTCCCAGTCCCGGCACGAAGCTCCGGTCAGATGTTCGTGGGAGTCCGCAGCAATCCGCAGGCCAGGACGGCCTCGAGTAGGCGATGCCGGGATCCACAGCAACTGCTTCAGGCTTCCCCAGCAGGCTTGATCCTGCTATAACGCATAAATGGGAACTGGCACCGGGGACCAGGACATCCACTTCAGCCTCGCGTGGCAGTCTGTGTCCGATCCGGCGTTGGGGTGAATCGTGCTTCACAGCGGGCACAACTCGTCAATCCCGGTGAGTAAAGTTCCAACAAGAAACCAAATCTCACTCTAGAGTGAATTCTGTGAGCATGCTAGGAAGCAGATGGGTGGATGTCGGGGATTGTGGTAGGATTTTCACAGAATCGTGATCCCAGATCCTGGAGCACCCTTTGGGTGCTCCTTCCTGGCGGCCATCTTGAAGTCCTATCTTTGTCTTTAATTTGATCCACCAATTGTTTTCTTGATTCCTTAATTACAGTACATCAATTTGTATACATCCATACTGCACTTTACACAGTCAACACATGTTTTGTCATTTGGCTTATTAGCCTCCGACTTCATCAGGGCTGTTAATAGTAAACAAACCATAGCACAAAATAAATTTAGGTACAACACACTTTCGTAGCATCAACCACCGTTTGGTGCGAAGTCCAAAAATAAATAAACATTATTATAAGCCGGTAAGTCCAACGTGACGCATTGTGTCCAAAAGGGGACGAACCATGCAGAGCACAATACAGATGTGTAAGTCCAAGGCCAAATTAGAGGCATATAAATCGAATAGGAAAGTTACAGATTTATAGGATCAAATCCCCTTACGTGTGTGTAACAAGAAAGAAGGGGTAATAGGAGCTAGTTGTGGTCCAGTACCCGTGCTCCCTGTGTTAATCTCAATTCTAACAAAGGGTAACTGTTCCAAGTGTGGGTGCAATAGTCATCCACATCAAAGAGAAAAGAAGTGTTCCCACTTCTTGGAACAGTTAGCCTTTGTTAGAATTTAAATCCCCTTGAACTTGATCCTATAAATCAATGTGTGAGTTGATTTGATCTTATAAATCTGTGACTTTCCTATTCGATTTATATGCCTCTAATTTGGCCTATGACTTACACATTTGTATCGTGCTCTGCATTTTTCGTCCCCTTTTGGACATAATGCATCACGTTGGGCTTACCAGCTTATACTTATGCTTATTTATTTTTGGATTTCGCACCAAACGGTGGGTGATGGTACAAACGTGTTGTGTACCTATATTTATTTTGTGCTGTTTGTTTACTATTTACAGCCTTGAAGTCCGAGGCTAAAAAGCCAAACGATAAAACACGTGTGATATGAACAATAGTTACTTACCTGTAATCTGTGGTTCTCCAGTATTGGTATCTTTCATAGATTCACATGCCTGAATCATTCCCCGTCGGAGTGGGAGTCCCACGGTACATAAAAAAGCAATAATTATGCACATAATAACCATAATGTATATATATATATATATATAGTACCTAGAACCAGGAAGTGAAGTAGATAGAAACTACAGGGGAAGAAACTTCCACATTTATGACTTATCCAGGTCATTATAAATGGTCCAAACTGCAGCCAATCAGGCGACAGCACCCTCTAGAATGCTCTCCTCAGAGGCTGAGGCTCTCAGATTTTCTCGCACAAGAGTGTACCAAGTGACAAGAAAGTATAACGAGCCTCTGAGGGGAGGTGGGTGGGTTGCATGTGAATCTATGAAAGATACCAATACTGGAGAACCACAGATTACAGGTAAGTAACTATTGTTCTTCTCCAGTATTGGGGTATCTTTCATAGATTCACATGCCTGAATCAGAGTACAAAGCAGTACATCCATAAAATGCCTGTTAAATTGCACTTATAACATTGTTCTATGTACAAGAAACCTCATGCAATGGCATACCTATAAGTTCCAAAGTATGCAAATATGAACATATATAAATGTGAATAAATAAATATATATATATAGCCAACTATATATACATATATGTCTAGCAATGTTAAACATAGGTAACATCAGTCTAAGAAAGCAGTAAAAGAAAAAGGAGGAGGGTAGAACAGAGGCTCACCTTATCTAAAAAGATTACGGAGAACCGCTTGTCCCACCGATGTGTCTGCATTACTGGCAGCTTCCAAACAGTAGTGCTTGGTAAAGGTGTGCGTGCTGGACCATGTTGCAGCTCTGCAGATTTGATGGAGAGGCACACCAGCAAACAAGGCAGTAGACGAAGACATTGCTCTAGTAGAGTGTGCTCTTGGCCTTGCTTGTAATGATCTTCCTGCTTGTTGATGGCAGAGACAAATTGCAGCAGAAATCCAACGAGCTATGGTCTGTTTGGATATTGGTTGACCCTGGCGTATTTTCCCATAGGCCACAAATAACTGGTCAGATTTACGGATGGAAGAAGTCCTTTGTAAATAGAATTTGAGACATCTTCTCATGTCAAGCGTATGTAAAGTTCTTTCTGCAGTTGATTGAGGTTTAGGGAAGAAAGTCTTTAAAATTATTGGTTCGTTGAGCTGGAAGTCTGAAGGTACTTTAGGCATAAAACTGGGATTAGTACGTAGCACTACCGAGTTTGAAGTGAATTGAAGAAAAGGCGGATTAATAGTGAAGGCTTGAATGTCACTGACTCTCCTAGCCGATGTTAATGCTAACAGCAGAGACACCTTCCAGGAAAGAAACTTCAAATCCACTCTATGAATAGGTTCAAAGGGGTGTCGCATAAGTTGTGCAAGCACCACGTTCAGATGCCAGGATGGAGATGGGCGGCGGATAGGAGGAAACATCCTAAACAATCCTTTGAAGAATTGCTGAATGATCCTAGCTGAATAAAGAGAGTTGGAACCATCTTGCCGATATCTTGAAATAGCCGCTAGAAATACCTTCAGAGTCGAATGGGACAGGCCTGATCTTGCCAAGTGTAAAAAGAATGGTAGGATCTGCTCCGGTTTTGCATGGATCGGATGAATGGCGGCAGTTTGACACCACAAGCAAAACCTCCTCCATTTAAGCCTGTACATCTTAATAGTGGAAGGTGCTCGAGCATTGGTTAAGACTTCTTTGCAGTCCGCAGGAATATCTAAATGAGCGAATTCAAAGTGCTCAGGCGCCAGGCCGCTAATCTCAAAGATGGAGGGTCCGGATGACAGATCTGTCCGTTCTGGATGGACAGAAGGTTCGGTATTGGTTGAAACTGAATGGGATCGCATTCCGACAGAAGGAGGAGTTCGGTAAACCAGAACTGGCGAGGCCACCTGGGAGCAATGAGGATTAGGCGACAGGGTTCCCTCTTCATCTTCCAGAGCACCCTGGGAACCAACGGTATCGGAGGAAAAGCGTAGGCATAGATCTGTGACCAGTTCATCGAAAAGGCATTCCCGCGTGACCCTTTGTGGGGAAGCCAACTTGCAAAGAATGGGCATTTGCGGTTCTGACTGGTCGCAAACAGGTCTAGATCGGGACGACCCCACAACTGAAATACTCGATCCAACGTTGGTTGATGTAACTCCCACTCGTGATTGGATACTGTTGATCTGCTGAGGGAATCTGCCAAGACATTGGAAACTCCGGGAACATGTATCGCTGACAAGCTGATCCTGTGTCGTATCGCCCAGTCCCAAATTTGTTGGGCTTGTTATGAGAGTCGGGCAGACCTTGTTCCCCCTTGTTTGTTCAAGTAGTGCATACTTGTTGTGTTGTCTGTCCGAATTAATACTGATGCCCCCAGAATGATGGTGCGAAAGGATTTTAGGGCTAGGAAGATGGCCAGCAATTCTAGAAGGTTGATATGCCACATTCGTTGCTGGATGTTCCACTTGCCGCTGACCGTGAGCCCTTGAAGATGTGCTCCCCACCCTTCGAGGGATGCATCCTTAGTGATGGTGAAACTTGGAGCTTCTACTAGGAAAGCGCACCCTTTCTTTACATTCTTTCTGTGAGTCCACCAAAGTAAGGCTTCTCTCATCCGGGAGGTGATGCGAATGAGGTCGTTGAAGGAACCTGAGACCTGCAACCATTGATGGCTGAGCTCCTCTTGTAGTGGTCTCATCTTGAGACGACAGTTGGGAAGTAAAGGAATGCATGAAGAAATCATCCCCAGAAATGATTTTAACTGTCGGACTGAAGCGTACTTTTTTGAGCACAATAGGTGTGCAAGGCTGCAAATCTTTTGTTGCCTTTCTTTTGAGATGAATGCTTGTCTCAGTTGAGTGTCTAACGTGGCTCCCAAAAACGTTTGCCTTTGCGATGGAACGAGATGAGACTTGTCGAGATTGATGGAAAGTCCCAGAGATTGGAAGAGGGACAAACATCTGCGAATGTGGGCATCTGCGACCATAAAAGAACTCGCCTTGATAAGGCAGTCGTCTAAATACGGAAAGATTTGAATCCCTTCCAGACGTAGATGTGCGCTCACCGGTGCTAGAACCTTGGTAAATACACGGGGTGCGGAGCGTAGTCCGAAAGGAAGGACCTTGAACTGGAAGTCCCTGCCAGCCACTCTGAACCGCAAATATTTCCTGTGTCTGGGAAGAATCGGTACATGGAAATATGCGTCCTGGAGGTCGAGAGTAGCCATGTGATCCCCGCAGAAAGGAGATGAAGTATTTCTTGAAGCGTTAACATCCGGAAGGACAATTTTTTAAAATATTTGTTGAGGGAACGGAGATCCAGAATGGGGCGCCATTCTCCCGATTTTTTCTTGATCCGGAAGAACCTTGAATAAAACCATGTTCCTCCTTGCAATTGAGGAACTCTCTCGATCGCTCCCTTTTTTAGCATCAAATTTATTTGGGAAAAAAGCTCTTTGAGATGAGCTGGCGGTGGGCCTTTTGGAGGAGAGCTTGGAGGGATCTTTATGAACTCTAGAACATGGCCTCTGGCCACAATGTCCAGGACCCACTTGACTGATGTTATATCGGACCAGTTCGAGTAGTACTGGGAGATTCTCCCTCCAACTTTTAAAGGGGTAGGCGGTAGAATAGGTGGCAGGTGGCGGTTGTCATTGTTTCTTAAAAGTGTCACGTCCGCGATAGGAAGGCCTTCTCTTATTCTGTGAATAGGAGGTATTTCTTTGTCCATAAGATTGTTGACGTTGGGGTTGGTAACGTTGATTGTTTTGGAAGGACTGATATGACCTTTGTTGGTTATATCCTCCTCGACTAGAAAAGGAGCCACGGCCCCTAGCTCCACGAAAGGGCGGCTTCCGAAATTGGAGGGTACCCAGAGATCTTGCAGTTTCGGTATCCTTTTTGATGGCTTGAAGGGCCTCGTCCACATGCTGGCCAAAGAGAGACTCACCATCAAACGGCATGTCAATTATCTTTGCCTGAACCTCCTGGCGGAAAGATGTTGATTTGAGCCAGCCTTGTCGTCGTAGTACTGCGGCCCCTGCTAATTGTCTAAAACCTGTGGATGCGACATCCACGGCCGAATCTATGATCTCTGCAGAGATACGTTCTCCTTCTTGCAGTATCTTTAAAGCTTCCGATTTGGATGGTTCTGGCAACATGTCGATGTAAGGAGAGATTTCCGACCACATCTGTCGGTTGTATCGGCCTAGAATGGCCAGTGAATTAGCAGCACGGACTGTTGTTGCTGCCATGGTGGACACCTTTTTTCCAATGGTGTCTAACCGTCTGCCATCCCTATCTGGAGGAGCTGTGATCGGAGAAGTTGGGTTCCTAGCTCGCCGTTGTGCCGCCTGGGCAATAACAGAATCGGCTTTCGGTTGCCCTATGAGGCATGCCGGGGTGTTATCTGGCGCCTTGTATTTTTTGTCGAGGCGAGGTAGGACCGCAGGAATAGAAGCAGGAGCCTTCATGACCTTCAATCCCTCTTGCCAGATGAAGTCAATTATTGGGATGGTCCGTACCTGTCTCCTCGTCTGATCTTTAAAATCGTATAGGAAGCACTCATCCTTTTTCGTTTCCATAGGTAGGAGAAACCTTTGAGTTGCCCTTTCCATCAGAAGATGAAATCCTCCGATGTCAACAGGAGGAGAATCGATGGGAGCTGGAGTTGAAGGAGATGGAGTTTGTAACTGGTAATCATCCCACTCCGTAAGAAGCGATCTGTCGTCTAACTCTCCTTCCTCCCTATCGTTGTCAGAGATGTGAGCATCATCGGAATGATGAGAAGGTACCGGAGACGGTGGTCTGGGTGACCTCAATGCAGAAACAGAAGTTTGAGGTACAGGTGTTGGTGGAATAGATGAAGCCGATTCAGATGGAGGAAAACGGCGATAATAATCATCCAACATGAATTGAAGATTATTCAATAGAGCCAAAGGCATTTGTGCCGATGGAATCGCATCTTGAGCTGGAGCAACAGTCTCTGGGGAAAGTTCATCATCTTGATCATCTTCTTGATATTTGATGAACAATTCTGATGGGCTCCTGGCAGTGCGAAATCTGTCATCGTCCTCAGATTCGTCCTCATCCTCCCCATAATCTAGTAATTGTTGAGGTAATTCTAGAGGTACTTTAGTAGGGGAAATATGTAGTGGAGAAAGGATCTCCAACGAAGAACCCCGTCTATGCAACAAAGAAGATGCTGACGTTAGTGGTGGTAATTGCACCTGTGTCGTAGACGGTGTAGATGGCGCCGTTGCCGCGGCAGCTGACCAGACCTGTAATTCTGTACAAGCAGATAATTGTAGCGTCGACGAGGGAGCCGTCGACGGAGTCGTCGTTGACGGAGCCGGTGTGAATGAAACCACCGACAATGAAGCAGTTGTCGACGACGAGGCAATTTTCGACGACGAGGCAGTCCTCGACGACGAGGCAGTCCTCGACGACGAGGCAGTCCTCGACGACGAGGCAGTCCTCGACGACGAGGCAGTCCTCGACGACGAGGCAGTCTTCGACGACGAGGCAGTCTTCGACGACGAGGCAGTCTTCGACGACGAGGCAGTCTTCGACGACGAGGCAGTCTTCGTCGACGAGGCAGTCTTCGTCGACGAGGCAGTCGTCGACGAGGCGGTCGTCGACGAGGTGGTCGTCGACGGGAGTTTTCTAATCTTCGTCGTCGTTGACGGGGCGTCGACGATAGATCTAATTTCCGTCGTCGACGAAATTGGCTTCACGGAGACAGAGACCAGCGTCGACGGTGATGACGCCGACGACATGATCATCTGAGGTCTCGGCGACGAGAAGGTGGTAGTTGACGCCGTTGTAGCGCCCGACGGTAAATATCGTCGACGGAGTCGTCGTCGATGCCGTCGACTGACGGTGCCTTATTCTGAGGTAAACTCTTCTCAGAAATTCTTTTGAAGCCAGAGACTTCGGAGTTTGTCTCGGGGGGTAGTATGAAGAGGCTTATTCTTTGAAGGTGGAGGAGCCTTTTTGAGGAGGAAGGCACTTCAGCACCCTTAGAGGACTGCTGTTTTCTCGACACCTTAGCCCCAGAAGAAGATAAGAGTTCCTCAGCAACCCTCTTCCTAGAGGACACTGTAGAGCCTGAGGCAATACTCCCCACATCAGATAAAGGGTTATCTTGATCCTTAATCTTCTGTAGCCACAGAAGTAGACGTCCCTCTCTGTCTCTGAGAGTCTTTTGAGGGAAGGTCCTACAGATCTTACAATCTCTCACCTGGTGATCAGGATACAGGCAATAAATGCATTTCTTGTGGGGATCTTCCGAGAACAGTCGTAGCTTCCCACAAGATTCACAAGGTCGAAAGAGAGATCTTTTAGAAGACATTCTGAAAGAAGTAAATTGTGAAGAATAGGAAAAATACTGAGCTGAGCTCAGGGAGACTCCCTTCACACGAAGTGCGGTAGAAAATCTGAGAGCCTCAGCCTCTGAGGAGAGCATTCTAGAGGGTGCTGTCGCCTGATTGGCTGCAGTTTGGACCATTTATAATGACCTGGATAAGTCATAAATGTGGAAGTTTCTTCCCCTGTAGTTTCTATCTACTTCACTTCCTGGTTCTAGGTACTATATATATATATATATATATATATATATATATACATTATGGTTATGTGCATAATTATTGCTTTTTTATGTACCGTGGGACTCCCACTCCGACGACGGGGAATGATTCAGGCATGTGAATCTATGAAAGATACCCCAATACTGGAGAATGGTGTGTACATTCACTTTGTAATGTTGTAAGTGGATCTGATGTTTATGGGTAAACAGCATCACAATTAGGTCGAGTATTATTTAAGTCAGTAGACCTGCAGGTCTAGTAACATTTTTATGATTTTTCCAGGCCTGCTCATTGATTGCAATGCAAGCACTCCATAGGAGGTGGAGTGAAGTTTCAAACAGCCAAGTGCATGAGATGATGAAGAAATCCTTCTCTTGGTGGAGCCAAAGACCACTTTAATGTATATTTTAAGGTATTTATATTGCTTGGTAAAGCTGACAACGGCACAGCCAAGCCAGACCTAGAAACAAACACGTGGTGCCACAATCATTGACCGGTGTAATGTGAGAATTAGGTTTGTGGTCAAAGATACAGATTAGTATGACGGTGAGAATTGGGTCTGTAGTCAAATATACAGGTTAGTGTGAAGGTGACGATTGGATTAAGGTTGGGGTCAGCTAACAGTTTTCCTTAATGTTAGAGACAGAGATAGAATTAGGATAAAGGTTCGGGGTTGGAAAAGCAGAAAAAAATTAATTTGAACCAAATGATTCAAACTACTGCTCCTTTTGACACACGGGGACATTTTCGAACTATTTACAATCAAATCTTTTAATTTGAACGAGAGGCTGTTCAAACGAATTGCTTCAACTAGTCACAGTATCATAAATGCACCAGAAGCTTTCGATCTTTTGAGTCTTTTTTTGATGCAACTCAAATGAACTAACATCGTATATACAGTATCAAGAGATGCATCTCCACTAACACGCATACACACAGGCAGTAAGAGCAATAAACACCAACAAAGCAGATGCACAATAGAGAAGCACATCTGCAATAACAAAAAAACATACAGGCACTAAAAAGGCTTTCTTTGATAACAATGCATATATACCCGAAATGAATGATCACCAACCCTGCATACACTGTAGCACGAAGGCTCTACACCAACAATGCATGGACACTGTGCCCACAATGCATATACAAGCACGAACATCCATCTAACAATGCAACACAAGCACTTAGAATCTATTTACTAAGGATGCTTATGCCCATGAACACCAGAATAGTAAACCTATATAGGAAAACACTAAGAACACCTCTGCAAACGCTGTATATACGGAGAGCTGCCCGCAAACAGATAGTAAATGCTCTGCCCGCCAGTAACGTGCATGCCAACATATAGACCTTTGCCTATAGCGCTATAGGTAAGCGTAGAATGGATATTTTCCTTTAGCAGTATATCTATACGAATGCTAAGGTCTATTCCTTCATACGCTCATGGTACATACAGAGACCAGCTATCCCTAAACACCACCTTCAAAAGAAAATAGGGCTTTACACACTGTACATAATCACTCACTAGAGACTCCTTCACTGTACAAAAACAATCACTGGAGGGGAGGGGGGTCATAACTGAAAACACCATGGGCTCTCGCTTACTGCACACGAATACACATATGGTCGTACTCACTAGCCACAAGCAATAAGGCGTAAGGGGACCGATTACTGGAGACCTGACCACTGCATGTAATCACTGGCCACCAAATCACTGCACACCAATAGGACATCTCCGTTAACGCCTTGTTTTTGCTAACATGCACCTATGTTTCAAAATAGGTGCAATGAGCTCCTACATGCACGTATACAGGGTGCACTCCCCTTTCAGCTGAGATGCTCACATGGTGCAATGCCCGCAACTGCGATGTCTCTAACTGGGCTGCCCACAACGTGAAATGTATTGTCATACTCCTATTATACAGCTTTTCCACTGCTTACTGGTGCGTACGTTTTCTTACTCCGCGGTGCTTCTACCACAGATCTGTCTCAAGACCTCCCAACTCAATGCTTGTCCGTATGTTCTCACTCTTATTCTATACGTGTAGCGGACCCAGAAACCATTTATCCATTTTAACATTGTAAATGTTTCCTCCCTACCCATATCCAAGTCTTTTTTAGAAACATTGTGTATCCCCCGTTCATGCGTTTCCTGACCCTCTTTTGTTTTCTGCAAATGTTACCAATGACTGGTCCCAATCTTGTGGTTTTCTGCCGATCCATGCAGGTCAGGTGAGACTGCACATCTGTGCCATTGGGGTTCGAAAGGTGGGGAAAGGGAGATGGAGGAAGGTGGGGAAAGGGAGATGGAGGGGGGAGAGAAGGAGATGGGGGAGCGAGAGAGAGAGAGGGGGAGAGAGAGAGAGAGGGGGAGAGAGAGAGAGAGAGAGTGTGTGTGTCTGTGTCTGGCTGTCTGTCTTTAGATTCTTTGATCGCACTGTCTTATTCAATCTTGGGACCTTTGGTAGCTAGAATCGCACAATATCTTCCCCCCTATTGGAGCAGTGGGATAGGTGCCCTGAAGTGGTAAGATTTGGGTGCCTGATCAGACACTGGTGATACATAGAGCACCTCATGTTTCCACAGACATGGTCAGGCAGGTGTACCCCAGCCTGACAGTGTGCACCAAATGTGCAGAGGCAAAACAGCACCCCATTGCTGAATACCTAATCTTGCAGAACTAGCTGAGCAGTCTGGCCTTAAATGTAGGTGTTTAGATGGCCATCAGCACATGCGGCATACCCTGACAGCACGTAATTCAGCCAGCAACTCTTCAGTTGGAATCATCCACCCAAGAGGGCAGTGGGGGCAATCTTGCTTGATGTACACCATGAAGAAGCCACAATTATGTCGAAAAGATTTACCCCATTTGAAAGTTCACAAAATCCCTCCTCCATGACCAAAGACAGTTCATCCTTTATCCTAGGCCCAGAGACACAACAGTTGTTGTCTTGAATACTAGGCCACAATATCAGGCCTGCAGCTAGGGATTTTAGAGACTGCAGATTTGATGAGGGTGGTCTGGGACCAGTTGAGCAACCTCCCATTCAAAAGGTCTTTTCTTATCCTGGTTCACCTTTTGCTATCAGATTTTCCTTGTGCTATCAGACGCTAATATACTTTATCCCTGTTAACCATATAAGTGATTTTGTGACCTTTTTGTATGCATCTTTTGAGGGGCAGGTCATTTCCATTTGATCTCCAAGTACTCCCACTGCACTTTGACTATATCTATGGCAGTCTCCACAGGAGTTTGGTGTTGCGACTTTCTCTCATTTACTACAAATATAATTCCAAAGTCTGCGCGAACGGTGGTGTGCATGTCAGTGTCTAAGGGTGCCTTGAGGGTTCTGTGGTGTGGTCATAACAGACTTGTGATAGTGTGAGATATATTATTCATAGTCAAAAGGGGTAACAGGATACGGGGAGTGTCTTTATGAACTCCTACTGCCAGGTAATATCTTTGGGGTGGTGAATTTCAAAGTTTGGGCCGGGTTTTTTTTTGGGGGGGGAAGCACTCAGGCAAGCCTGGCTAGTGATGAGTTACATGATGTGCGTAGGGTGGTGTGCAGTATTGATAGCCCTAATCTACATCACATTAACAGAGGAAAGTGACAGAAGGTGTGTGATCATACTTGCTTGGTGGTGTGTCTTGTCTGAATGGTTGCCTGAGCAGTAGGTAGAACCTGGTATGACCTCAAGTATGCTGTAACACAAAGTGCAATGACGTATGCCCTGCACTTACTCATAAAGAATAAATAGCCTTCACCTGTTTTGGCCACAAGTTGTAAAGAATGACTGGTCCCTTTTACTGCTCACAAGGTGAAACTAAGACACCTGCGCTGCCCCACAAGGTGATTATTACCTCTCGCAGTCACCAACACAATGTATAACAATCTCTTGCACATACCGATCTGCAAGGCATGACCGGTCTCCTATCCTGCTTCACAAGATAATACACATTCTCACCTGTGCTGCACCGAGAGGAGGCACCCGTAATCGTTTCATGGCCTTCTGCCTGTCTCCATCTTCAAGGTCATTGGTCACCACGGTCTGATGGGAAAAAACATAGCACACAAACTGAGAAGATAGACATAATGGAAGATATACCTACAACCTTCTCGCATAGGCTTCTCGCAGCTCAATGGATTGAACATTTACTAACATTTAACACTTTCTCCAGCATTTGCCATCTTTCAAAAACTCTCTTTTTAATATACCGTCCAGAACATGTATTTCTACCTTTTCAACCTTGTGGGGAGTAACTCTTCTTTTCTATGAAAACTGAATCTCTCTATAATCCTGTACATCGAAGCGACATTTCAGCATCCCTTTAAAGCACGAAGAGGCCTTTTGTACTCTGGTATTTTGCAGTCCCAAAGCATGCAATTTGTAAAATCACAAGGCTTGCAACCACAAAAGCTCCGATTTTAGTGTACAAAACCCCTTTTGTGCGTTGAAAAATCCTTTCCAAATTTCAAACGGGGTTCTGCAACTCATCCTGAACCACTATTAGGATGGGGCATTTCAGGTTGCAAACTTTTGACTGGATACCGACACCCGACTTAGGGTTCAATAATGTGAACACAGGGATGGAGGTCTGTCTTCCCTAGCAAACCTCCAATCTCCGTGTTCGTAGCCAATCATAAGGAGTCACAACATAATAAAAATTAATTAAACACGTCATTTTTCAACACTCCGCAAAAAGGCATTTGCAAAGTCACCTATTGGTACATAGATCACATTGCAAAAGACTGAAAGATTGCAAAACGTTGGTAGGCAGTTTGCATCCACTATTCGCAACCTGCCTGTACATACATTAGGCCCATGGTAACATGAGAAATGATACTCAACTGTAAAAACCAATGATTGAGGCTTCCTGTTGGGCCATTATTGAAGAGTATTTCTTCCTTAGGATGAGATCTTCAATAGATTCACATGCATTGAACAATATAGAAACATTTAAAGAGAAGACAGGTAAGAAGATTATGGATAATGAAACTGTCCTACTTCATCATTTGCCCTAAAATAAGCATGTAGGTAGCAATGGTTGCTGTTTGAACAAACTTCCATGCAGATGTTTTACAAATCTCTGCAAGCCGTTGTTCATGAGTGTGGTAATCTTGATTTAATTTCTGCATTATCTTTTTCAGTGAGAAAAGAAATTATGAAATGATTTTATGAAACAGCTTTACCATTTATAGATGTGATTGATAGTAATAACGTCCATGCAAGCAAAATTAAACCAAAGCCTTTTCTCTTCCTATACCCCTTGGTCTGGTTAGGTTATGTTAAATGTACTCAGAGTGCATGATCGACAATGGTTTCTTGGTACGAAGAATCATAAGAACAACATAGGTAAATGTACGAAGTTCACCGGATAAAGAATTCCAGAGTTTGGTAACAAGAAGCTGGGCCACCTTTTTCAACTTTTTGTTAATTTTTGGACCAATTACAAGCTTCACCACGACTGAGCATATATCGATGGGGTACATCTTTTGCGTTGACTGGTGATGAAGGCAAGAGTCCGTCCATAAAGAGATCAATGGATGGTTCATAGCACCTTAAAAATGTATACAACAATGTACTCCAGATAGTAAGACATGTTTCATATTAAGTTTCTCCTCCTGCAACACAGTACTTTTGTTGTCATCACATGCTACAACTTATCAATCCTTTAATCTACTTGTGACACCTTCACTTGTCTCTGGGCTACAGGGGGATCTTGATCTGAGGGACTTTGTGAAACTAAAATTACATTTTGAGCTAACCAATTTGAAGCAATGCCTAACCAGTTCTATCCAAGCACGACAACCCTATTTTAACTGGTTAATGGGTGCTTATACAACAAAGTTGATTACGTAATAAATCTCTTTCCAGTATTAATTTACCTTTGCTCAAAATGTATTTTCCCAGTTACTAGTAGGCTTTATAATATTTCATGAAGATAGACCTGCTTGCAATCTTTTACATGTAACAAAGTCTAAACACGCAGAAACAAATCATCTCTGCAAATTGCATACAAATAGGCCATAAAGCTTCTCGTGGCACAACCTTTACCATTCGCCTTCAGAAGTTAATAGCTCCAATTTCCCTCCACATATATCATAATTTCATTACAACATGGTGTTTGAGAATGTTTAGTTCAGCCTACAATTCGGAGATGGTTGCCTACAGTTATGTTCATAGATGTTCTCTCTAGGGGTGTAGAACTGTATAAAACATCTACTGGTCCAAGGGATGGGACGCTTCAGAAATCTACTTGCCCTGTAAAAAAAAAATCCCCTTGTTCCTTTTGGAGCCATGCAGTGAGCGGACAGATTTTGGTTGCATTCTCAATGTATCAGAGCTCACAATACATCTGAGTTTGGATTCTAGAAAGGCTCTGCTTTTGCTACTTTTTGCAAATATACATATACAGGGGCTGTAAGTAATATGAAAGCTGCAATTACACAGTTGATATGTCCTTTGAGTGTTTTACTAAATGATGCCTCAGAGATATGTATCTGACGTTCCACAATAGAAAAGAAAAAATGTTTCAAGTTGCAAATTCTTTTTTGTGTACATTTTATTTTGAAAGCAAACAATCACCAATCATGCTTTTGGGCTTCTGCATGTATTTGCTTACATTCTGGGAGCAATCAGGGACCATTAATGGCAGCCTCAAACTGTCAAATTTTGCAAACATGTATATATGTCTTATGCTAGAAGCGAGCTGAGCTCAAAGCATTTCCTTCAAGCGCTCACTTAATTGTAAAGGCTTTGCATTAATGATCCATATGTATAGAATATGGAACAACTGATACACGTGGATGCAAGTCTTGCCTTAGTTGCAGACAAGCCTCTTTCAAAGATCCATTTGTGATATTCTAAACTGGTAGCCAAAGGGTTTGTGCTGCAGGGGATTGGACCTACTTGTCCAGTGAACCAACTAAGCTACATTTCTTTTCTTTGAGGTTATAGAATGTGCCCTGGCTGTCATGTGATAGGAATTCCACACCCTTCTCCCGCTCAGAATATTCCTCTTTTAGATAAAATGCATTCTTAACTGCAAACAGGTTTTGTCCGATGCTCATAGAATAATTAATTTGGATTTTTACTGCAGCAAAGCACAAATCTACTTTTTCTACACTCATCTATCCTAATCACTTTATCTCGGACACTCATTTACTAACCTGTTTTGTTTCATTACTTGTAATGATTTTATTTTTGTAAGCAAAGGTTTTCAAATGACCAAACAATAAATAAATTGAAATTGCCTTCATTTATTTGCAGTTTTATATCACGGGTACTAGACTTGGTGGTGTGAGAGCACTCAATTTTGATGACCCTCTGATATTTTACAAATAGATTAAAAGGGTAGCAAGTCCTCTGTTCACCTTTAATGAAGACAGTTTATGAGTGCCAGACTTTTTGCTCTTACGAGAGCCCTAGCCCCCTTATATATAGCTGGACAAGTTTGGATTCTATCTGAGTGAGATAACACTCTGTTCTATCCTACAAGCTCTTACTTTTTTAAAGCACCTCTGATGGGAACATTTACAGAAGAAATATAAGGCCCATATCCTGCAGTGAGCATGTTTATTATTGATGTTAGTAAGCAAGTTCTGGGAGTGACCAAAGATATTTTGCCTGTAGATGCATCTGGACAAAGGTCCTCTGCAGGGCGGGGAGATGTGCTAGCCTGTCCTTGTACCTTATCCACGCGGCTCATTGTATCGTATCTCACAGTGAGCTAGACATTCCTGCAAGCCCTTGAAGGTTCTCACTTGAACAAAACAGTTTTGATGACAATCAAAACGGGCTTTGATCATATGGGTCATCCACAACCACAGTATACCACTTTTTGTAAAATTTAATGTAGCGTAGTCTTATAAAGCGCACTATCACCCCAAGGGTATCTTGGTGCTAAGATTGCATTGCATTGTGAGAGTGGTTTCAGCCTGTTCTAACAAGGCAATTGTGCGACTGACTGCGTACTGCGTGGCTGCATGTTTCTTGTTGTGGGCTGCCTACAGGTTCTGCCTTGTAAAAGGTTAATTCAACCTTCCCTAACTGGGGTCCATGCCTGAGATGTATATAGGATGCTTGTACAAGTGTGGCTTGCGTGTTTGTGAAGGGCTTGGAGGTTACATGTATGTAATGGAACCGATAGGTGCTAAAGTCCACTGGACTTCACAAGTGTGCTGCACACAATTGTGGTCTCCTTTGAGCAGGGTTGCTTTTGTCCTTTGAGGACAGGCCAACTTGAATGTACACTTCTCCAGCGGAAGGATGCTCCTGTGACTGGACTAGTCATTGAAGTTTTAAAGTAGCAGACTCCATGGTTGGCTTCACACAGGCTGTCTCAGAAATGAGAGTTGAGTATGTAATGGCCCTCAGCCAGTACTTAGTTAAATATATCCACTCCACAACAAGGTGACCTGTGCACAAGAACAGGAGAGAAGGACAGGGCCAGGAGTGGAACTGCTTCATTGTTCACATTCTCCCCAGAGACTCGGCTTAAGTTCAGGAAAGCCTGTGAAGTTACCTTGCTGCTTGACTTGTAGAGAAAAACCTTCCCAACCTACAAACAAAATGAACTGTGTCTGTCAGGAAGAAGTGGCCTGATCCAAGGGAAAGAGGCAAGGCCCAGCGGACTGCAATTGCATGCATGGGGGAATCTCGACTGAGAATGAGACTACCCAGCAGTCACAGGTCACCTCAGGCCAGCTGCCCAGTGAAAGCATGGCAAAATCTGTGTTGAGCAGCCGCTTTATTGTCTGAAGACATCGAGAAGCGCGAGTCTGTTCATCCCGACCCTTCCCCTAGCCATAGATTACCTATACTTATGGAGACACTGTTGCTCTGGCTTGTGGCATGGTAGCATGGATTTGTATTTCAGTCAGCCATAGTTTAGTTTTGAGCACTTTCAATAAGCACGAGCGCTCTCTGTTACATCTTCCACGTTTGGTATCAGTCTCATGCATGAGTGACATATTTGGTCACACCACGGGTGGGCATGCAGTGTTACCCTCTGTCAATTTCATTTGAGATTCCTGCTCCAAATATCGACATCTGTTTATTTTATGTTTCTAGGAAGACCAGTTGGTTTGATTCTACGAGTTCACTTGCAAGGATATGTGAAAAGAGTTTTTTACACATATTAAGTATGAGATTATACTATTAAGGGCCCTCTTTTTGTTTGCAGGCCATTAGTTGGATGGTGCTGTCCTAAAGAGATACGCAGACTGATTCCTTTATGAGTCAAAATGTCGACATGATCATGGGGTTTACCTATGGACACTGCTTTGTGCACGGATATATTCAGAATTGATCTGTCATAAGATGTAGATGCCCTATGTTATCAGGATGTCTATATATGTCAAACTATTTTTGTTTTCGCACAGAGCACCTTTTGCATCATGCGCCGTCTACAGTGATTGTTCTACTATTTTATGAGAATGCTATGAGATTATATACCACACTGACAAAATACTTTGAGTCATACCTATTAAAGAATTGGTGCCATGAGTATGATAGATCTTGTTTAGAGTGTTACACATGGGTTGTGTTTGTAATGTATAAATTGGCCCGGGTTCCGTTGTGGGTACAAGGGTCGGTCCTTGTCGTTTCATACTTGTTTTCCTTTACAGCATGCTCCAGTGCTTGATTTCACAGATAATCATCAAATCCTTTGTTTGAGCACAGCTCAGACTTTGCTGCCAGATCCTATACGGACTACAAAATGAACACCAAGAGTTTGCCAAGAGCAAAAGTGAATCTCGAAAGAGTTTGTAACTTTTCAACCTTGGTACATATGTAAGAACTAGCTACACACTATGCAACAGTCAGGAGTGTCTGGTTTTTGTGTGCAATTCCACCAATAAAAAAAATTGTGCCATCACGTTACCTGCAATACTCTTCAGCAGATATATTAACCCACAGGCAAATTTATGAGGATTCAAATCTGTTGCCAGAGGTCTATGTCTCTCTCACGTGCACGCACACATCCTTCAGCAAGTGCATTAGCCATCACACTTACCTTACCAATAATACGCACATAAACAAAGATTTCCACAACGGAGCCCTGAACTCCTTAAGTTGTCTTAAAATAAAGCTTGTATGTGAGAGGTTAAGTAAGCCAGAACTGCTCTACTATCGTATTTTTTCCATTTTACTAATGTTTTCAGTGGCAAAGTTTGTGAAAAAGATACATAGGCTTACTGTCAATGACTCTACTGCTTGTGAAACCACCCTTCCTCAGTACCCCGCCCAATATGTGGGACCCCGGAACATTTTTCTTTTACTCTTCCCGCACCGCCCCCAGAATTAAGTTTGGATCCAGCACATGCATCATACTATTTACAGATTCTGCATGTGCACGCCAACTAAGTGTACTGTTCTCAGCACGGATATGTCCATTCCCATGTGTAGCTCCAACCACTGCTTGGCCAACTGTCTCCTCAGCTGAGGTTTAACTACATTGGCTGGAAGAGCGGGCAGCAGACTGTCTTCCTCCTCTGTAAGCTTACGAGCAAGGCTGTCGTCCACCAGGCAATGCGGACTGCATCAGCACCAAAGGCTGGCCATGGCAGAGGGACTCAGGTTGTAGTCTCCCGGAGCAGACCACATGCAATGGGGCATGTATTTCTGTAACATGGCAGCTCATGTTCTAAACACCAAGGGGTCGGCGTGACATAGCGATATGATCTGGCTTCTGACTCGTGCAGCTCTGCGCTCTCCATAGGCCATATTACTCCAGGATCGCGCTATATAGGATGGGAAGGAGTGGCTTGGAGCCATGTGTGAGAGGAAGCGCGTGGGTGGGTTTGCTCAGTCATATCCTTTGGACATACCCCAACATACAGTGTTAGGAGACAGAGATGCATGGAACAGGTCGTAGGCACCAGAGCTGGTACTTCGGACAAATCATTTGTGTTAGACATTTGGTGGGAAGAAAACGTGCCCAAATATCTGAAACTGTGGTTTGCCTTGGGCATGGTATTGGCTAAGCACAATATTGCCAGGCACTACTAGGGTGCGAGCGAAGGGCAGACTCTGCAGGACTGGAACAAAGACATGGAATGATACATGCTTTCAGAGCAAGTGATATATGAAGGCCGGGGGTGCTCTAGGAAGTGGGGAAAGATTTGGGGTGCATGGAAATGTAACAAGGGACTCTGAAGACCTGCCTGTTCAGATCGAAGAATGGGGAAAACAGGAGTGGTTAACACTTGTCAGCTGTAGATGTACAATGCAGAAAGACACCCCATTTCTACCCAGGTAATGTGTTATTTATTGTAAATTGCCTCTAGACATTACTGATGCCAGTGACGGCACTTTGTTATGTTTATAAAAATCTATAAACCTATTTTTAATTAAAGAAACATTCTGAAACATGCTACAAATGAAAACTGATATTTTTGGACAAATTAGTTCATCTGCATCCAATTATAAGCTGAACCTTTGGAACAAATAGGTGATTTTGCTAGGTATGACAATCTGGTCTTTTGAGAACAAGAAGTGCATTTGGTTTAAATGAGAAGCAAATGTTTCGGGACAAATACGTGTACTTTAAACAAGCGACAATCATATTTGCCGTTTCAATGACCTGTCGGCAGTAGTATGAGGTTTTTGCTGTTTTATTTTGTTTGAACACTTCAATGAAGTTGAGATGCCAAGCATTTTTTATAGAGCACTCTCCACTGGCACAATGCATTTCTCTGTTATAAAGAAATGGGAGTTGGCATGTGTGCATTTTAGCTATGTTAGTAAAACTTCAGTTTTTTTCATTCGTTTTTTAAAGTTTATTATTAGTTTGAGATTTTCTCTATTTAGACCCAGAGTATCTTTTAGGGTTTCTTTGGCCCATTTCACTGTGCCTTGCTGTGATATATTTTCCTCCATATTGTTGAACACTGCTCTAGACTAACAGAGAAGGCGACATTTTGATTTATAGTGGCGGAATAGGAGTCTTTACCTATTGCCTGAAGTGGCCAAATGGCATACTGGCCTCCACTATGTAAAGTGTTTGTCCAGTCTGCTGCAAACGGGACGTTCGCTGCATCCTCTGCTTATTGATTTTGCATATTTTTTGGATGAAACAGGAGAATTTTGTCATGGATGACTGAGGGCACAGTTGAATCCATTTTAGATTTTCAATTTAAGAATACTGTACAAAATGGGGGCTGGATATAGTCTGCCTGATGGGCAATATTTATTGCTGCCATTCCCGAAGCTTGTGCGAGGGCTGCAGACTGCGTTCTCTTTATAAGTGCAGGGATAACAAAAGCCTCTTAGCAGGTCCTGCTCTTTTGTTCCGTTCAGCTGTCATGCTCATGAGGTTGATAAGCAATGTGGGGAGACAGGAGAAAGCAGTCTCTTTACAAGTCTAGAATTAGTCTTGGACCATGAACTGCCCTTTTGTACACCAGGAGATGCTACTTCCAAAAGGCTGATAAGTGTAGATTGTGAAGGTTTCTCTCCCCTTAGTGTTTGCGTTTTGTTCTCTAGACTCTAACACTTCTTCCTGCTGACACAAAGACTGCTGGAGGTTCGTCTGGAGATGGATGCACAAACTAGTTCCAGAACTGTGCTAGGGTAATACACAAACCCCCGTCTACAGACATGATATAACAAGCATTGGCAATGCAATAGGTCTTGCATTACTGATAGTTTGAGGTATTGGCCTTGCAAATAATAATGCAATGCCAATAGCTCATACTTTCAGTAATGCGAGACCTACTGCATTGCAAATGCTTGCGTAGTGAGCCAGGAACCAGCATTATATGTCTCAGTGCAGTATTGCAAGCTGCTCCTAGAGGTCCCTAGTGAGCAAGGCACCAGCACTGCATGTCTAGGTGCAGTACCGCAAGCTGCTCCTAGAGGTCCCTAGTGAGCAAGGAACCAGCACTGCATGTCTACAAAGTTGGAGTTATTGGCAATATAAATGGCAATGTTTTTACCTAGCCATGTTGCAGGGTGCAGTATCATATGTGGCCAAAAGGGGACCTCTTTTGGTCACATATGGTACTGCCCCATGCAGAAGTTATGGTAAATCTACCCAACCCATAATGCATTGCATTCAAGATAGTACTACGAGTAGATTCAAATAGCTATGTCCATATATACAATTAGTAGCTTTGAAATGTGACAAAAGAATAATTACATTAATTTCAGATTAGGTTGTACTCTGTGTGGAGCGGATGAAGGGAAATTTATAGACGGTCTCATATAAATGTGAGATGTTCTAGTGAGTGAAGTAACCACTGCCAGCCTAGCTTAGGATCAAGTGTGTGTCCTGCCTTAAGCCTTTTAAGAAAATAGTGCCTCGAGGTTGTAATTAAAACCTAGGGAGTAACAACACATGTAACAGGGGGTGTCCTCATGGGAGGATACAAGAAGAGACAAGGCGGTACTAAAGAGGGACAACTAAACCTATTGACCAATGAAGAGCCACCATTTACAAAGGACAGGGAAACAAGCCAATTTAAAAAGATGTGTGGAAAGTGGGCGGAGCTTTATGCCCATATCCTGAATACCATTTAAAGAAATGGGGTAACCCTGTGTCCCTCAGAACCTGGGTATGTATGATATATAAAGAAGTGGTTCTGTCGGGAAGGTGGCAATTGCTTTGTACAAGTAAAATCACTGTATTCACAACATTTGATTTTTTGTGAAGTAACTATGATTGTTATGTAAGGTTCAACGTCCCTACTGGAGAACCAAACTGTACTGTTTTAACACACCACAAGGACAATTATTTTTTAGTCAAACAAAATGTTTTGTATTGTACATAAATTACTGAACATGGCTGTCAATAAAACAATACACAATAGCGTGATAAAGTGATTAAAGTGCAAAAAGTGACTTCGTGGTGATATGTGAAAAATTTGCTATTACATATATTATACAAATAGGCAACACTTCGGAGCAACAATAGCAGTGTAATACTGTCCAATGTTTTCAATGCATGAATACACGACCCAAGAATGACTTTGTGTTGGGGCCTGTGCAACTGCGTAGACTAGCGTGACTGCAACGTCGACGTTTCGACCCTAGGGACTAGCGCAGCTTAACATGCGTCAAGGGGAGGCATGTGGGGGGGCGCTAGAGAGCCCGGAGCAAAATGGCCGCACTTTAGTGCTGCTCTGCTGGTCAAGCCTACAATCCGTCTACAATCCTGCTTCATTGGCGCCAACCACGGCGGTGAGACATCTATCCTGACTCCCGAGGCACAGAGGAACACTTTGGGGTTACTGATCAGGCTGGTCAGTGCCCTACGACAAATTTATCCAACTTTTCGACAATCGGCGCAAGATGGCTGCCCCGGAGTACACTGGCCATTGAGCCCCCCTGCTCAGATTCTTTCATACCCTGCTGCTGTGCCCCACATCTGAGACGTCTGCCTCTGTAGAGCGGGCTTGCCGGGCGGCGGTTCGTTGGTGGCGTGCTGGAGAGCGCCTGCACTACTGTCCCGCTTGCTGGATTCGCGAGACGGGAGACCGCCATTACGGGAGCTGCTGACGTGAGGTGAGGTGCCTGCGTTGCGACCCCCCCGGCCCGCTCTGGCCGCTGCCGCGGCACGTAATAACGTGGGTCCTCTATATGGCACGGACCGACGAGCCTAAATTCTGTATGAAGCGCTGGTCCCTACTGCAGGCTCTCACGACACTGTCTTGTGTGCGGCCAGGATCCGCATGTACGGCCCTCCCTGCATCACTGTCTGTGCTGTGGTGACGGAGCGCAGTTGTTATTGTCGGCGCCATTTGCTCGGCGGGAGGCGGAGCACTGGGGAGCCGGACCGCGCTGATCCTTTCGGATCTGTGGGGGTGCCCCTGCTGAGTTGGCGGCGGACTTCTATGGGGAAGTACTAATTGCTGGAATATGTAATTAATTGCCAGACTGCCCCCGAATTCTGCGCTGTGATCCTCCTAACTCTCCTAAACTATCTAACTGGGCAGCCTGCCTTGGGGCCTTGGGACTGTGCGGTACAACTGGCGGTCTGCTGGTGGTTCCCCCGCCTGATCTCGTCTGCTTCATCTTGACGGCCCTGGGAGTGTGCTGGGCCGCTACGCCTCAGAGACCTGCTTGATTTTCTATTTGATGTGACACAAGACCTGCGACACAGCGATCACCAGTGTACAGCTCTGCGGTGTTGATGACTGTGACCCCCGCTGTAATTGGATTTGCTGCAAATCGCCTATATAAACCGACCTGTCCGGCTGGGCAGTGGTTTCGCTTCCTTGCCTTTCTGTTCGACTATGGTGCCCTAGCTGCTACATACCTTCTGCCTGTGGGTTATGCTGCAGGGCCTGACAGGACCTGCAAGTCCTGCCCGCCGGGGACCACCAATTCCCCCCGTCTGGTATAGAGAATAACGCTAACAAAGGCCTACACTAGTCATCGTAGACTATCTCTGTGCATGCTGTAGGAAGTGGGGTCAAAGCTATCGCGCAATCCCCCGACTGACAATATCAGCGCTGGACTGCAGCCACGATGGGGAGGACGGACAAGCAGCAGAGCAAGTTGCAGTTCGAGACCAAAAGCACACGAGAACCCAAACCCCTAACGCCTCAGATACGGAACCGGATCTTGATGCGGGGCCGACTACCAAGCTGGAGCGCCTGATGTTGAGCATGCAGCAGAGCTTACAGTCCATAGATGCAAAGATTGATCACCTTAACCTGCGTATGGACAGCATGGCGGCTAAAATAGATCAGCATGGTACGCAGATGGCGGAGGCTGAGCAGCGTATCTCGACCACGGAAGATCGCGTGGAGGCTGTCAGCTCCTCCTGCGCCAGCATGGAGAAGCTGCTGGAGGTGATCAGAGCGAAGAATGAGGACATTGAGGCTCGGTCCCGTAGAAACAACCTTCGCATTACAGGCATTTCAGAATCCACCAACACCGGGCCCATGGAATCCTTTGTCGAGACGCTGCTTGTATCTCTCCTGGGCGCTGACCAGTTCTCTAAGGTGCTCATAGTGGAAAGGGCCCATCGCTCCTTGGCTGCCCGTCCTGTGCCTGGGGCTCCACCCCGACCCATCATAGCCCGACTATTGAATTATCGGGATCGGGATACAGCGCTCCGTTTGGCCAGAGAGAAAGGCGGCCTGGACTATCAGGGGATGAAAGTGGAACTCTTTCCCGATTTTACCGTAGCTGTGCAGCAGGCGCGTCGAGAATTTCAACTGCAATCTCTGCATATCCAATATGCGATGCTATACCCTGCTCGGCTGAGGATCCAACATGCGGGAAAAGCGCGTATTGTCACAACGCCCAAAGAAGCACTTCAATATATACGGCAGATTGAGCGGCAGGAATCACTGCGCGACAAAGGCGCAGATTCGGACACTGAGGGCTGAGCACGTGAGATCCAAAATGTTTGCTGTACCTAGCGACAGTCTCCCTAATGGCTTAATATGTTATCTTAAATATTAGGGTCAGTTATTGTTAGTGTATCACGTGTATATTAGCCTGCATATAATCTTCTGTGTATCACCTGCTATGCTCCGCTTGCTCTATGCTGGGGGTAGAATGTTTAAATTTCTGATAGTGCAGGTTGCTAACTTTACAATGTTGGTTCTCTGAAGGTGTTATGTACGAGGGCCCTTCAACTGTTCACAAGCCGATGGCTGGTTAGCCTATCTCTTCTGGTCTTGACCCACCCTGTTAACTCGGGGGCCGATGGCTACTAGTGACCCACAGTATGGGTATTCCCGCAAAGTTCTTTCCTCTGTTCAGGTGCCCTTTGGCGCCTTAGTAATGTCGTTTTCTGTTTTTTCTCATTGTATTTACAAGGATTTACAGATGCAAATGTATACATGCTGTTTTGTTTTGAACCAGGGTAATCACAACATGGTCCTTATGCTGAAGTGGGTGGGGGGATTGTTGGGGAACACTGTTACATTGCTAGAGCTTTGGACACCTCACATTGGCGGAACAGACTTTACACTAAACTCTTTTATTTAGACAATGGCACGGATACGATCCACACTATCGACAGACATGACTGACCCCAAAACACCCACAATATCATGGATAAGCTGGAATGTTAGGGGGCTTAACAACCCTAAAAAAGTGCGACAGGTGTTGTCATACCTAGATCGTCATCACATCCAGGTTGCTCTATTGCAGGAGACTCACCTTAACAAACATGCGGCCTCAACCATAGCTACCAGATGGGCGGGGGTGCGACTGACTGCGTCTTACTCCTCCTATGCGCGGGGAGTGATGATTCTTATAAAGAAGGGCATCCCTTTTGTGCCAATACATGTAGAGGAGGACGAGGACGGGAGATATATCATAGTGCAGGGTACATTACACGGTGCGAAGATGGTGATAGTGAACTTATATGGTCCCAATGTAGATGACCCTGCTTTTTATGACACATTGTGGGGCAAGCTATATAAATTGTCTTCGTCACCCATTATCTGTGGGGGCGATTTTAATGCTGTTCTCGATCCTGAATTAGACAGAGTGTCGACGGTTGACCCCCCCTCCCAAGAAAGCCACTAAGTCAGTGCATGATGGTATGGTATCCCTGGGGCTTACGGACATTTGGAGAGTGAGGCATCCGGGCATCCGGGAAGGTACATGCCACTCGTGGTCACGCTTAGACTACTGGCTGGTCACGCAAGACATCGGTGCATGGACTGTACAGATTAAGCATTTACCACAGACATTATCGGACCACTCCCCAGTGCTCCTCAGCATGTCGTTGCCCTCTCACATCCCCTCCCAATTCCAATGGCGACTGCAGCCGACTTCTCTTTTAGACCAGGTTTTTTGTGAGGGTGTGCGTGAAGCTATTGCTGACTACTTCTCACACAACACTGGGTCTGTTCAAACTGTTGCAACGCTCTGGGAAGCTTTTAAAGTGACCATTAGGGGGGCCTGTATAGGTCTACAAGCCGGAGTGCTGAAGTCATTGCGTCGCACTATGGCCTCACTTGAGCAAGAACTGCGTGTGCTTGAACGCGGATACGAACAGACATCAGATCCCGCCAAGCTGGCACTTATTAAAACAAAATCACAGAGTATAATGACGTGGCGGATCAAGAATTCAGACATATGTCACGCCGGGGCATTGCTCGATATTATGGAGAAGCTGGCAGGCCGGGCAGAGCACTGGCTACCCGTATTCTTGAACCCCACCATAAAACTTATCTAATCAACGCCGTCACCGCAGATGATATCACGCATTATGATACACCTAATATACTTAAAAACTTTGCAAATTATTATGAGGGGATGTATGCCCATCGCCAGGCAGCGGATGAGGCAGAACTTGCGCAATATTTGGATGATATCGCGTTGGTGTGGCTCTCGCGGGGACAGCAGGAGTTCCTAATGCATCCTCTTACCCTGGATGAAATACGGGACGCTATTACTGCACTACCTAACGGAAAATCAGCGGGTACCGATGGGTTGCCAGCAGAGTTTTATAAACAATATATAGATCTGCTTGCCCCTTGCCTTCTCCAGTTATTTGAGGAGGCATACGAGACTCAATGTTTGCCGCCGACCCTACGTGAAGCACTCGTGATTACGCTGCTAAAACCTGATAAACCGCCGGATCGGTGTGATTCATATAGACCGCTATCATTAATCAATACGGACACTAAAATTTTAGCGAAGGTAGTAGCAACAAGATTGAAGTTACTTCTCCCTGTCATGGTCCTCCCTGATCAATCTGGGTTCGTCCCAACTCGCTCAACAGCGCATAATTTGAGAACACTCTTTGCTGCGATGCATGTGCTTGAGCCTACCTTGCCGGCAGTTGCAGTGCTACTAGATGCTGCAAAAGCATTTGATTCTATATCCTGGTCTTATATGTTTGCAATTCTACATCGCATGGGAGTGCCCTTTATTTTTACTAACTGGATCAAACTACTATATACTAACCCACTAGCTCGTGTGAGGGTTAACGGTCAGCTTTCGGAGATTTTTACTATTCAACGCGGCACACAGCAGGGGTGTCCGCTATCGCCTTTACTATTTGCACTCATACTTGAACCATTGGCTTGTATTTTAAGACAGCGCTATGCACAGGCAGCGCTTTCACCAGCGCCCCTTGGTGGTTTCTATGTATGCTGACGACATGGTGTTGTACGTTCGTGAACCCGCTACGCACCTTGCACAACTCCTTAGGGAATACATACGGTTTGAATGGTTCTCTGGGCTGGGAATCAATTGGTCCAAATCGATCATACTACCCCTCACGGATAGCACACACCACATTGATCTAGATTATCCCTTAACATGGTGCACTGACACTGTGAAATACTTAGGAATATGGCTCCACAGGGACCCACAAGTGGTCATACAATCCAATTATGGCACGGCTATCACGCGTCTTGAGGGGCAAGTAAATCGCTGGATTAAATTACCCTTATCCATTGCAGATCGTATAGCACTCATGAAGATGGTGATCCTTCCACGTTTTTTATATTTCTTTTTAAATATCCCGGTACATTTAACACGACATTTTTTCGATAGGCTCCGTTCCCTCTTGATAACATTAGCCTGGGGAGGAAAAAAATCTCGTCTCAAATGGGAAACACTCACACTTCCTTACAAGCAGGGGGGGTTCACAGCACCAGACCTTCATCTCTACTATCTTTGTGCGCAGGCTCATTACGCCTATTATTGGCAACAGGACCCAGCTTATATACCCCATGTGGCGGTGGAGGCAGGTGCGGTACACCCTATACCACTTAAAGCTATGATAGTCAACAAGCACACGGTATTTGACAAAGGGGAATTTGACACTGTACAAACCACATCTAGGGCCTGGCAAGAGTTAGGGAAACGGGCACAAAAACTGCCACTGTATGCTCCAGGCATGCCATTATTGCATCACTCAGAACTTTCTGTTACGCAAGAAGCTGGTACGTTAAGGACCCTTCATGACATGGCTCTTTTGACAATGGAGGATGCGTTTCCTGGGGGTCAATTTATCGCGTCTGAAAATATAGCCACCAGGGGCAATGCCACTACCATGCAGCTGTTTGTTTACACTAGACTGCGTTCCGCCATGCGTACACTTTATCCACAGTTCCCTGCAGAACCGCAGACACTTGAAGGGTTGCAACTTATATACACTACCACATCCAGAGCCAGGTTAGTTACGAGACTATATCATGCCTCACAGAGGGATACGGCCGCCATTGATAAGACTGCGTTGGCTAAATGGAATGACATTCTCCCTGAACCGCTTTCTGAAAACGAGTGGATGGACTGTTGCCGTCTGACTGGACACTTAACAGCAAATGGGAACCTGCGACTGGTGCATTTTAAATATTTACACCAGCTGTATT
Source organism: Calotriton arnoldi (assembly GCA_963921515.1). Lineage (NCBI taxonomy): Eukaryota > Metazoa > Chordata > Amphibia > Caudata > Salamandridae > Calotriton > Calotriton arnoldi. The sequence goes on from CAWUFW010000187.1 coordinate 440,565, forward strand.
ATACTCCGGCACAGCTATATAGGTATGGGTTGAGAGACACTGATCATTGCAAGCGCTGTGATGCCCCGGACGCCAATTTCTACCACTTAGCTTGGGAGTGTCCAAAGGTGCAGGAATACTGGAGATCAGTCACACACATTCTGCATCAGATGGTGGAGCTGCCCATAGCATGTACTCCACAGCTATGCTTGGTGGGCGCTGTCGCTAATATCAAAGCACCACATAGAAAATCTGTAGCTATATCCTTGCTACTCGCTAAACGTAGAGTCTCTATGGGTTGGGGAGGAAGATCTGCACCTTCCACTAAACTATGGCTGCAGGACCTGGCATACTGTCGGGATCAGCTCACATGTTACGCTGAGGAGTTGCCCATGGCATCGAAGCCCCGTGATATCTGGGGTCCACTCACTGCTTATCTGCTCACAGTCACCACTGTATAATACCCGATTTTTGTTGTGTAATAATGTTCAGCCTATCCTATCGTATGATGCACTTTAACCTGTTGTCATGTCAATGTATATCTGTCATGCCAGATTGTGTACTGTTAAGTTCTGCCAACTGACTTCTACATTATGTGTAACCTTTACCAAAGCTCTGATTTGAATATCTGTACTTTGTTTTTTTTTTTGTTTTTGAAAATGTATAAATAAAAAAAATAAAAAAAAGGGGAGGCATGTTAAGCTGCGCTAGTCCCTAGGGTCGAAACGTCGACGTTGCAGTCACACTAGTCTACGCAGTTGCACAGGTCCCAACACAAAGTCATTCTTGGGTCGTGTATTCATGCATTGAAAACATTGGACAGTATTACACTACTATTGTTGCTCCTAAGTGTTGCCTATTTGTATAATATATGTATAGCACATTTTTCACATATCACCACGAAGTCACTTTTTGCACTTTAATCACTATCACGCTATTGTGTATTGTTTTGACAGCCATGTTCAGTAATTTTTGTACAATACAAAACATTTTGTTTGACTAAAAAATAATTGTCCTTGTGGTGTGTTAAAACAGTACAGTTTGGTTCTCCAGTAGGGACGTTGAACCTTCCATAACAATCATAGTTACTTCACAAAAAATCAAATGTTGTGAATACAGTGATTTTACTTGTACAAAGCAATTGCCACCTTCCCGACAGAACCACTTCTTTATATATCATATCCTGAATACAGCATGTCTCGAAGAGACAGCCCAAGCGCTGCCTAGGCGAGACCTAAAAAGGGGGCTGAAACCCTAAGTCAGTGCTCTTGGCTTCTCACTAACCAGTTGTAGGCAACATCAAGCAGGGTTTTGGGAGTGCTGGTGACTGACATCCAGACTCCCAGTCAGTTGAATGGACCTCAAGTCTGCAAATAAGGTAGCCAACTATGTAGGGATTTGTAATACTTTGCCTAGATAATCTATCAATAAAAGACAAACTGCAAAGGGCAATCCAATGTTTCATTATATTCTCAACAAGCCTACCCATTCAAAATTAGCTCTAGTAGAGCTCTGCATATATTTGATGTATTAACCTGGTAAACTGAGGAAGGAAATGCCAATGTTCTAAAAAATGTTTTGCAGTTTACCAGGTCAAAGACTTTCTTTGTGGTTAAAGTATCAGTCTGTGCTACATACCTCTGTTTCAGATATCAGCTGGTTGATTTTCTTGCAAGTGTAGAAAGGTGCCACCTCTACGTGACCAACACGCCAGTCAGCACCCCGTGGAGTATCCAGAATCTTGTCATGTTTCTTCAGGATCTTCCGGAACCCGGTAAAGTTCAGATTCTGCGGTGAGAGGAGAGAGCCAGATGAAAAGAATGTTTCGGCCCCAGCACATGAAGGCTGTATGTTAAAAGGAAGGGTTATTACACCAGAGGGCATACTGAACCCAAAGACAAGTGGTTTATTACACACAGCAGTAGGCTACACTCCGAGACCTCGAATGTATTACTTAGCACAAGACACACTCACAGACCGGAGATTACTGACAACAATGATAGACTTAACTTACAAAGACGGAGATTAATACACAGAAGGGAGGCAGGCTATACTCAGATTTTTTAGCAAAGGGCTCTCAGTCTGTTCTTCAAACAATGCCTGCGGAATACAGGCGTGCTGAGTGGCACTGCCAATATAGACGAACAGTTCGAGATCGACTGACTATGTAGACCTGCAGACTTGATTTGAGACTGAACATGGACAAAACCCACAATGCTTGATGTGAGTGGTGAAGAAGAGGCCTGCAGGTTGGTTAGTACTCTGTGCATAAGCCTATCTACTTCATAAGACGGACAGGAGCAGATGCAGAGGTTTCTGCTTTAAAACTTGAGCTATCCTACCCTATAGCCAGCTACAGCATACAGCGTTGGAGCTAAACAGATGAAGTTGCTTGGTTCTTGTGCCACTACAGACCACTGAAGGATGCAGACATGGGGGGAATCACTGTGCCTCCCTCCACTATAGAATGCTGTAGCAAGTACACAGAACAAAACCCATGGGATGTGGGGCTGTGCATTCCTCTGTTCTCGAATGATAACCGCAGAAAGGAGACGCAAAGCAGCAGGCATGAGAAGTAGTGCTGCGACTTCGTTCCTCCTCCACAGACTACTGCAGCAGAACACACGATGTCTTGCAGCGTCTCTCTACTTCTTCCATGGAGTACTGCAGGGTGTAGACATGGATAGGAAGACATGGGAGGTATTGCTGCCTCTCCATCCTTCCTTTATCGACTATTGCACGAAGTAGACATGAAGCAGAATATACGGGGTGCAGTGCTGTGCTCCCTCCCTCATTGATCGACCATTTTAGGACGTAGACTTGGAGTGCAATGCAGACAATGGAACGCCGAGTTCCTTCCCTCCTTCGTAGACCACTGTAGGACGTAAGCATGCAATGTAAAGCATTAGAGGCATCGCAGGGCATCTATTCTTTCTTGATGCATCAATGTAGGACGTAGATGTGGAGAAGAACACATAATGCATCTCGGTGCTCCCTCCCTCCTTCATAGGCTACTGCAGAATGTACACGTGGAGCTACACACATGGGGTGCATCGCTGTACTCCCTCCTCCACAGGTAATGAAAGAAGTAGGAATTTAGTGGAACACATGGGGTTCATCGCTGTACTCCCTCCATAGGCCACTGTAAGAAGGAGGAATATAGTGAAACACATGGGATGCATCGTAGTACTCCCTGCATCAATAGGTCACTGTAGGAAGTCGGCATATAGTAGAATACATAGAATTCATTGCTGACTCCTTCCCACCTTCAGAGGCCACTGCAAGAAGCAGACTTAGTGGTAAGCTATGGAGACATCACAGTCTGTCTAGTCCGCTTTCCCAACACACCTCTGTAGAAAGTGCACATGTAGTGGAACACATGGGATGGTATATTGCTGTGATTCCCTCCCTCCTCAGTTGACCACTATAGGATGCTGACACAGAGAGAAACATATGCGTGATCCATCACTGTACCCCCTTCCTCCTCAGTAGACCACATTAAGGGGTACACAAGAAGCGAACCACATGGGATGCATTGCTGCAAATCCCTCCCTCCTCGAAGGACCACTGTAGGAAGTAGAACTCTTTGGATGATAAATGCTGAGCCCGCTTCCTCCTTGGTAGACCACTGGAAGATGTACATAAGGAGTGGAAGACATTGTCCAGAACGCTGTTCTCCCTTCCTCCTCTGTAGACCATTTTAAGGTGTACACCCAAAAGGGGGGTGGGAGGGGTGGACACATATTCATTGCTTGTATCTTTCCTCCACCACAGATCCCTGCAGGAAATAGACAAGGAGCATAAAGAATACACCGTGGTACTCCCTTCCTCCTCGGTAGAGCCCTTTAAGGTGTGTACCATGGAGAGGAACCCATGGGATGCATTGTTCTACGCCATTCCTCCTCCAAAGATCATTGCAGGAAGAAGACATGCAGAGTAAAACATGGAATATATACATCATGGTGCTCGCTTCCTGCTGGCTGGAACCATTTAGGACATATATCAGTGGAGAGGAACCCATGGGATGCATTGCTCTACGCCATTCCTCCTCCAAAGATAATTGCAGGAAGAAGACATGCAGAGTAAAACATGGTGTACATTGTGGTACACCCCCTCCTCTGTAGACCAGAGAAGATAGGCTCCTCTGTACACCAGAGAAGAGGGGCACATGGGGTGCATTGCTCTCCTCCATAGATCACTGCAGGAAGCATACAGGGAGTGTAAAACATGGTATGCACAGAGGTGCACCCCCCTCGCCTGTAGACCACTCTAAGGTGCACACCAGGGGGATGAACATGTGCTGCATCACTGTGCGACTGTCCTCCGCCATAGATCACTGTAGGAAGCAGACATGGAGCGTAAAACATGGTGTACAGTGTGGTGCTCCCCCTCCTCTGTAGACCACTCTAAGGTGCACAGTTGCACACCAGGGGGATGAACACGTGCTGCATCGCTGTATACCTGTCCTCCTCCATAGATTACTGCATGAAGCAGACATGGAGCGTAAAACATGAAGTACATTGTGGTGCACCCCCTCCTCTGTAGAACACTCTATGGCTGGTGTTCCCAATCGTGCGCCGCAGCACCCCAGTGCGCCGTCAAAGCTAGTCAGGGGCGCCGCACACAGTTTGGGAATTGACATGAATTTGGCTGTTAATCATGTCTTTCTGAAGCACAGAGCTCTAGTTTCACGCCCTCAGGTCTCTCTGGCCAGTATGTGACAAGGGAATATTAGGCCAGTCAGCTGAGACAGATGAAAACATTTCAATCTGTAGTGTGCAGTTAAAGTGTCAAAGCTAAGTTATTTATAATGCTCAGGGTGTAATTGACTCCAGTTATTACTGAAAAAAATTAATGAATTCACAAATACAAGTTTCATGCTAAGTTATATAAACATACACAGGCTATCGGAAGTGTTCAACATTTATAAGAGGGAGGCATGACATCTGCAGTATTCAATCAATGCAGGTTGATGTTCGAGATCATTCAGATTGCAGAAGAAGTGAATATTTTGATGCTTATTTCACTCAAAATAAATGAACATTTCCATAAGCGACTGTCACAGATCAGAAGCAGAAGACAAAAGCAAATGGCATTGGTTAGAAGCAGAAGTCCAAACTCAAAGGTCAGAAACTAAAGTGCAAACAAGCATTGGCATAGCCAATAGGTCTCGCCTTTGGGTCCTTATAAGTGTTCAGCCAGTGCTCTCGGCTTTGCCAATGTTTTTAAGCTATGTTATAGAGCATTGTGGCTGCTGTGCAGCATGTTGAAAGGTTATAATAAAAACGTATTATAAGTATTTTTGTTACCTTGTATATAACCAAGAAGATATAATGTACAACTGAATGACCCAATTAAAAAAAGAATTACCATAAAAAATGTCTTGTAGTTTTTTTGTCGTTGCAATGCTAGCAACTTCTTCCTGGCTGTTCTAAAGTTGAGGAGGTGCTTAGTGATGTTGAGGTGGTGTTGAGTGATGCTATAGTGGTGCTTAGTGATGCTGTGGTGGTAGTGAGGCATGGTGAGGTGATGGTGTTGCGGTGGTGTTAAGGTGGTGCTGAGTTCTGTTTAACTGGTGTTGTTTTGAGGAGATGCTTGTTTGATTCTGGAGGTGATGTGGCGCTGTAGGGTATATTTTTTAAGAGATTGTATAAATTACACAATACATAATTTAAGCACCGCAAGGCAAGCTCAAAAGAAAGCACTGCTGGATGTTTTCCAGCTTCACCTATGTTGTGTAATGTGTGGAAAGGGTGGGAATAATGTCGACCTAAAAAGAATGTCTATTGCTTTAATGAAAATGTAATAATTTAACTGTGTTATGATGATCAGCTGTGCACTGCACGGGGTTTGGGAAGCTGGGAGAGTCTGCACACAGAGCGCCAATGGCCGTGACGGCGGTTTGCAAACAACCTAAAAACATGTAGCCCGGGGATTTCTGACCTGCAAGGCATACAGTCAACCACATGAAGCTAAAAATACAATGGGCCAGGCTCCCACTACCAACACATGCATTGGTGGAATCGATTACGTAATTAAAAACAAAACAGTAGAAAACTGTGTGTGAGAGACTTTGTAAAGTTGCTATAGAGCGGTTTTCTTAAGCCCCGGCCGTCCGCCGTCACGGTGGGCGTGTGCGTCGGACGGCCTGGAGCCGTCCGATCTGTGCACACGTGGAATTTTCCCACACCGCGGGGAAATTCCGGCCGCGCCCAAAGGGTTAAAAATAGTAATATAAACAATACCACAATGAAAGTACAACTTTCAAACTATACATCCGAAAGTTTGATGCAACGAACAGGGCGGAGGCGCCCCTCTGTCCGGGGCACCCTGTCAGTAGTAGTTACCTTGTTCGTGACGGTGGGACCCCGCTCCCTCAGGCCGCACGCCCCTGGGGGGTGCTGTAGGAAGAGCGGCTGGAGAAGCAGCAGCATAGAGGCCCAGTTGCTCCTGGGGCGGAGAGAACCCATTCCCGCGGGAGCTCGAGGATGCGGCGGACACCAGCACCGCCGAAGGAAGGCTACAGGACGAGGAGGAGGCGGTGAACCTCCGAGAGCAACACCCCGCGCATGCTCTCTGCCGACACGACACCTAAATGCCACATCCTCGCCATCTCCATCTAGCAGTGCTGCTCTTGTGTAGCTGTGCACTTGTGTGAGTTTCAGAAGTACTACAACTAACTGCCCTTTTGTACGTAACTGGTGCGCACGGAAGGCGCTCCAATACCTTCGGGTCGAGTTCCCGCTATAAAAAACTTCAAACAAAAGTACTAGACTTACAACAGCAGCTTGTTGTGGGGGCCATAGGGCTCCAGGAGACAGTGTGCGAATGCACACTAACTTTAAACTACATTAGGGTAAATGGCAGCACTGAAACAGCGCTGAAAATACCTTAAGGATTGTACAAAGAACAGCGTCCCGCGTCCCACGAGTGGTGTGCGATGTGCGCGCGCTGTAAGGGTGCCCGTGAGTGGTGCGCGCGCGCTGCAAGGAAGAAAAAAACAACGAATGCAGCTGCCACCCTGCACGCCGCTGCTCACTCCCGCAAGGAAAACGCTGTGGGAGTGAACCTTTGCTAAAGAGGTGGACATGCGCCCGCCTTTAGCCATTTGCAGGCTACGATAACGAAATGACACAGGCAACAACCAACCCAATGCGTGGGGGGAGTCAGACCCACACAAAGAAGTTTAGAGTGCTTACAAGAAGCCTTGCAGAGCAGCGCAAGCGCGCTGGCTCAGGTTCGACCTAAAAAAATAGGCCAAAGGTCAGAACAAATGCCGATAAATAAACTAATGTCACTGATGAAACAGAACGTGGAGTCCCAAACCAAAAGAATCAAAGTGTAAAAATGTGTCCAAACCAAGGTGACAGGAAAAAAATTGGTAAAGACAGTGTGTGTGGTGGAAGAGATCTTGGAGGGAAGTGTCTGGGAGCCCAGGAAGGAGCTGGCACAGCACTGATGTCATTGTCATCTTGGCGCTGAGAGAGAGGCACAGGCAGCATGCTACCGCCACCTCAGAGCCCAGAAAGATGCTGAGAGTGCATTATTTGGAACTAGGAGCAGCCTGCGGTCCATTATTGTAAGCCCCGAGTCCTGAGCTATCCTGGCAGGTAGCAGGCTCTCCCCAGGGGGCATGCACACACAGTCAAAAGGCATGAGGACACAGACAGGAGGCAAGAACACGTAGTCAGGAGGCAAGGACGCACAGGCAAGTAGGCAAAAACAGACAGAGGGCATGAGGACAGAGACAAGATGCAAGAACACACAGACAGAAGGCTTGAGACAGACAGCATGCATGAGAACGCAAAGTCTGGAGTTAGGAAGGAGCAGACAGGAGACGTACACAAAACACACTCCTAAAGAGGACCGAGTTAAAAGGGAGCAAGCCAGATGAGGGTTTACCTGGTCGAGGCAATAATGTGCAAAAACAGAAAAAACTACACAGCAGATGCAGACTTCTCTATCAATGCACCCAGGATCTGAAATAATACTCCTGTATCTATCAGGGCCTCACAAACCCTGCTCAGGAATTACCTAAAGACACACCTCTTCAAAGAGCACTACATCACAATGCAGTAACAGTTCACTTCTCCAAGAACCCAGTGTCCCTCCAATCAGTTGTTGATACTTCATGGGGCTCAGCAGTGGAGTGGATAGGATTACATCTATGATTCTAATCCCTTCATCGTCTTCATCCCAATTATTTTCAGCAAGAAAAAAGTAAGTACTCCTGAGGCTGGGGTTACTTCCCCCCACCTGTCCCCAAAAAAAGTAATAGAAAGGGGAGCTGCGGTCAATGCCCAATAGGTCAAGGGAGCCGCAGGTCGAAAAGGTTTGGGAACCACTGCTCTAAGGTGCACACCAGGGGGGTGAACACGTGCTGCATCTCTGTACACCTGTCCTCCTCCATAGATCACTGCAGGAAGCAAGCATGGAGCGTAAAACATGGTGTACATTGTGGTGCACCCCCTCCTCTGTAGACCACTGCAGGGTGTACACACAGAGAGGAAGGCTTGAAAAGGAGCACTGGCCCTAGAGAGGCCCCACCTGCTGCTCACAAATGAGTTCCACTCTCGCGGTGCCTGGAGCGCTTTAATAACCCGCCGATATGATGCGCGGGGGCAAAGGTGAGCTGGGCGGCAATGCATTAACAAGCCTCATTAATGCACTCCGCACACTAATTACTATCACCGGCTCCCAAAGCCCCCAACCCCCTTCCCGCCCCCGGGACAGGCAGCAGCCAGCTCTCATAACAAACCCAATGAAAGATTCAACAGAATGATAATTCCTCCACATTCCCCCTCAAGCAAAGTTATGAATTTCTACCAGCTGACTTAACCCCTCGTGTGCGGGGGCACATCAGAGGAACCTTCAGATGCAAGGACAGAAGGCACAATCAGCAACTCTTCCTTGGGGAGTTGATGGGGGGGGGGGTGTCACGTGTCAGGGGCAAAAGAGGGCAGGGGGATAGGAATCAGATGAGGAATGAGGAAAGAAGGAAGGAAACAGAACAGGGGGGTACCAACAAGCCCACCCCGCCCCCAGCACCGGAGCCGCCTCCTCCCCCACTCCCACCCTGTAAGGTACTAGCCCCCTCCTTTAAGCGCATTCAGCTCTTGCATTTTCAACCTGCGTCGTTTCAATATTTATTTACAGGGCTCGCGAGACTCGTTAATAACATTGTTGTGGGTCCAAAGGGTTGTCATATTATGGCAAACACGGTCTCGATTGTCACAATTTGAGATCACCACGGGACTCCGAGGAGCACATAAAACTGTGGGCCGTGAGTGAGCGTGTAAGCAGGTTACATGAACTTTACCATCGAGCACAGGTAAAGCACAAGAACGGACACAACCCAGTTGTGAATTAAAGGATGGGGTTTATAACACATGCTTGAAATTATTTAACTGAATGCTGGATTTGCACAGCTAAACTGAAAAACGTTAATGTAGAATGAAATGGTGGCGCTAGGATGTCAGGGAGGCTCGAGGTAATACTGAAAAGCGTGATGACGAAAGAAGAGCACGAGAGAGCCAGAGGAGTGTGAGAGACGCCAGGACCACGTGGGAATCAGGGGAAAGCGAAGGGAGTGCCGGGGAAGTGAGGGAGAGAGGAGTGCAAGCTTACAACGAAACAGCGAGGTAACGAGAAAGTAGCGATGCTGGACTGCTAGAAGAGAGTGAGCGGTTGACAAATGTCGCCGGGTGAGTGAGAACCAGATGGGAGTAAGTGAGAGCTAAATGGAAAGCAATCAGTGACAGGCAGGTGAAAGGGAGGGAGAACCAGCTAAACTGGAAAACGTGACAGAAGGCAGAGGGAGAAAGAAAAGGCAGAGGGAGAAAGAAAAAGCCGGGGGGGAGTGACGGTCATGCGGCAGGAGTATGGAGAGGCAGACGGGGAGTGGAAGGGGTGTGAGGGAGGCGAATACGAGGGAGAAGGAAGCACGGAAGAAATGGGGTATAAGTGAATCAAAGCCAGACGGGGGGTCGGGAGGCAAATAGTGATTGGATGGAGTGCTGGGGAAGTGAAAGAAAGAGTAAGAACTCAAGTAAAAAAATATGACAAAGCGAGATCAGAGAAAAGGGGAAGTGCTAGTGAGACTGTTGGAACAGAAGGACAGCCAGAAGAAAGAGAGTGAGGGCCAGAGAAGCCAATGTGAGCCAGAGGAAGCAAGAGAAATTGAAAGCAAGGGAGAACTGAAAGAGGAGGAGGAGTTGGCAAAGGACAGCACACAATACCAGCAGGCAGCGACGAGAAAGCAAGCACCAACAGAAGTCGGCAGGTGCCCGACCAAGACGGTAGGGTCCAGACCAAGAGCCAGACCTAGAAGCCAGGAGCCCAGGCCAAGGCGCCAGGAGCCCAAGCCAAGGCGCCAGGAGCCCAAGCCAAGGCGCCAGGAGCCCAAGCCAAGGCGCCCAGGTCAAGGCGCCAGGAGCACAGGAGCCCAGGTCAAGGCGCAAGGCGCCAGGAGCACAGGCCAAGGCGCCAGGAGCACAGGCCAAGGAGCCAGGAGCACAGGCCAAGGAGCCAGGAGCACAGGCCCAGGCGCCAGGAGCCCAGGCGCCAGGAGCACAGGAGCCCAGGCGCCAGGAGCACAGGAGCCCAGGCGCCAGGAGCACAGGAGCCCAGGCGCCAGGAGCACAGGAGCCCAGGCGCCAGGAGCACAGGAGCCCAGGCGCCAGGAGCACAGGAGCCCAGGCGCCAGCAGCACAGGAGCCCAGGCGCCAGCAGCACAGGAGCCCAGGCGCCAGGAGCACAGGAGCCCAGGCGCCAGGAGCACAGGAGCCCAGGCGCCAGGAGCACAGGAGCCCAGGCGCCAGGAGCACAGGAGCCCAGGCGCCAGGAGCACAGGAGCCCAGGCGCCAGGAGCACAGGAGCCCAGGCGCCAGGAGCACAGGAGCCCAGGCGCCAGGAGCACAGGAGCCCAGGCGCCAGGAGCACAGGAGCCCAGGCGCCAGGAGCCCAGGAGCCCAGGAGCACAGGAGCCCAGGCCCCAGGAGCACAGGAGCCCAGGAGCCCAGGCCCCAGGAGCACAGGAGCCCAGGCGCCAGGAGCACAGGAGCCCAGGCGCCAGGAGCACAAGGCCAAGGCGCCAGGGGCGCCAGGCCACGGCGCCAGGGGCGCCAGGCCACGGCGCCAGGGGCGCCAGGCCACGGCGTCAGGGGCGCCAGGCCACGGCGTCAGGGGCGCCAGGCCACGGCGTCAGGGGCGCCAGGCCACGGCGTCAGGGGCGCCAGGCCACGGCGTCAGGGGCGCCAGGCCACGGCGTCAGGGGCGCCAGGCCACGGCGTCAGGGGCGCCAGGCCACGGCTTCAGGGGCGCCAGGCCAAGGCTTCAGGGGCGCCAGGCCAAGGCTTCAGGGGCGCCAGGCCCAGGCTTCAGGGGCGCCAGGCCCAGGCTTCAGGGGCGCCAGGCCCAGGCTTCAGGGGCGCCAGGCCCAGGCTTCAGGGGCGCCAGGCCCAGGCTTCAGGGGCGCCAGGCCAAGGCTTCAGGGGCGCCAAGGCTTCAGAGGAGCCAAGGCGCCAGGAGCCCAAGGCCAAGGTGTCAGGAGCCCAAGGCCAAGGCGCCAGGAGCCCAAGCCAAGGCGCCAGAAGTCCAAGCCAACGCGCTAGGAGCCAAGGCATCAGGAGCCCAGACCAAGGCGCCAGGAGCCAAGGCGCCAGGAGCCCAGGCCAAGGAGCCTAGGCCAAGGAGCCTAGGCCAAGGCACCAGTAGCCATGCCAACACGGCAGGAAGACAAAATAGGTAGAGTGAGAGGGTGAAAGGGAGAGAAAGTAAAATAAAAGACAAGAGTAATAAGTGAAGGCAAAAGAGAGAAAGAAAGGAAAGGGTATGTAAGGAAAACTGAAGAGTGAGAACAAAATAGCTTAAAAGAAAAATATAGAAAGAAGGCAAGTGTGAAGAGGCTACAAAAGACGGAGATATGGAGCTACAAAAGACTGAGATATGGAACATGGCTTGTGAAGTGAAGAACAAATGCAGAGGAGCGAGAAAAGATGGGGGGACAAGGAGACATGCACTAGAGCTCTTCCCAGTAAGGACTGAAGCCATTTTTCAAAGGATTATGCCTGACGAGGGATAGTTCCAAGCACAGTTATTCAGTGAGAAATTCTTAAAGTAGAAGGACCCCTTCCCACCCCGCCAAACAAACCTAGAGGTTCCGCTACAGGGTTTAGTGAATTAGTGAAATAGAATGATTTCATTCATATCAGGTAGTCCTCCAGGATGCATACGCGAAATAATTTAATTCTATGTCCCAGCTTCCCCCGCAACTCCACCCTAACTCCCCAGGCCCCTCACCTGGTAATTCTGCAGTAAGATGAGGCTGAGGTAGAACTCGCTGAAGGCCAGTTTCAGGTCCCGGATGTTTCGGTGCTGCACGCGCTCCTCGTGTGATAGGTGGAAGACGGGCTTCCGGCGCTGCCGCAATGTGGAGATGCCGCTGTTCTCCCTCTGGGCGTCCAGCGACGACTGCAGCTCATTCTGTAGGGTTGCAAACCGTCGCTGTGCTTCGGCCAACTTTTCTGCAATGTAAAAGAAGAGGTTCAAGTTTACAACAAATGAGGAGGTTTCGCGGGCATCTAATCACCACTACATGAAACCAGACTGCATGCCCCGGGAGAAAAATAGGTCAACAGAACAAAGACGGGGTAGGAAGGGAAGGTCAGAGGGGCAAGAGGAGAGGCCAAGAAAACAAAAGAACACGGTCAAAGCAGGAGAACACAATCACTGGGATAGGAAATGGAATGGAGGCAAGGGGAAAACAGGTCCAGGAAGAAAGGAGATGGGGCAAGAAGGACAGAAAGCACATTAGGAGGAGGGCGTGGCAGAGGAAGACTAAAAGACGCGGGGAGGGTCAATGGAAAAAGTGAGGTTCACTGGAGAAGGAGCGGTCCTTTGGCTAAGGCCAGTGTTGGAAATGAAGTAAAAGTATAAGTGGAAGAGCAAGGTCAGCGGGGGAGGACCAACAGGGTGTCTGAGAGGCGAAAAAGGACGAAGGCAGGGTTTTAGAAAGGGCAATCTGAGGGCCGACGGGTACAGTGAGGGTGAAAGGGAAGAGTGAGATGTTAGGTCAGGATGAGGGCGAAAGAACAAAGTGAAGGTAAAGGGGCAGAGTGAGGGTGGAAGGCCAGAGTGAGGGGGAAAAGGGCAGAGTAATAGTCAAGGGGCAGGGTGACGTCAGGGGACAGAACTAGAGGAAATATTACAGGAAAAAATGAAAAACAGCCAAGGGAACTGGGCAGAGCTAGAAGGATAATGTCCCCATGGTAAGTGTAGATCGTCACACTTTGAGATCTTCCAAAAACCTTAGAAGAGTAACTGCACATGGTGCCTCTGTACCATTGGATACCAACCCAGTGCAACGCAGGAACCTGGCTCTGACCTGCCTTGGGTTAGGCCTCTCGTTGCAACAGGTGCTCCTGTGAGAGTGGCTTGTCCTGCCCTCTGCCAAAGTACACCTCAGTCCTCGAACCCTAGCCGCCCTCGTCAGCGGTGAATGTAATGCAGTTCCATTCTCTACCCTTTGTCTTTATACTACAGCCTTTTACCAGTGCTTAATTTGAAAAATAATACGCGACAGGGCTCTCGCCAGGAGGCCACTGTAGCTTGCACCACACATAGCCCATGCCATGCTACAATGATAGTAAAAACACAACCACTAACCATCACACTCCAACAAAGTGTGACAATTCGGAATATTTCAGGCCCCCAAATCTAGAAGAATGGCTTGGGTGGCAGTTAATAGTCATTTTTAAAGTATATTGCATTAATAATTAGCTGTGGCTGTGCTGATCTCTAAATAAGCCAGATAGCACCACCTTGTGGCAGGAAGTCATAAGCGCCCGTGCTGAACAATTAAGTGCCGGTGCCGAGCACCATAAACTACGGACTCAAATTAAGCATTGTCCTGTACCTTTTCAGTACGCTGATTTATGATTTGATCTTGCTGTTCACCCCTCACTCGTGTTTGTGTGTATACACACACACACACACACACACAATTCCTTTCACTGCTTAACTTAGTTTCCACTTCAAAGTTCTTTGTTGAGCATCTTCTGAATTAATTCAATGTTTGGATACAAAGCACACATTACTTTTCATCTACATAATTAACACTGTTGATACCGATTTCCTCACCAAGATATCTATTAATGCATACAATTTCAGGGGATGCCCCTTTATCTATATATATAAACAATGTTCTAAATCAATATCTAAGACCTTAAAAAATATTTGGGAAATTCTGAGATTTATATTATGCATATTGCCTGGCGTATTCTTTAATAATAGGATTTCTATTATTCGCCTCACTTCAGTCTTCAACCCTTTTCAAGACAGAAGTTTATCAGAGTTCCACGGCATAAATTTTATCCAGTTAGTTGGTCAGCCTATATCGGTAAACTGTTTTCAGTTTCAATCGGTATTTAAAAAAAAAAAAAACTGAAGAAAACAGCAAGGCTGTAACAAAAAAAAATCAAAAACAGAAGATATTTAAACGAGGGATTTAACAAATATTGTGGTGGTCAATGTCTTTAGATTTAAATGGAAGGGGCAGCCCACAGCCAACTTGAGCTCGCTTTTAAAGACCATATGCAAAAGGCTATTTTTCATAGCGGTATATCAGAGTTTTCGGTTCTTCAAGTGGGTTGGTTTGTGAGCCCCTACAGTCACACTGGACATTCAGTGTTCTGAGTCCGCAAGAAACCACTATTTGAAGTCACACTGGATCCACTCAGCCTTCTCTCTCAGTTTTATTTATATTTAAGTCTCGTGCTCAGTGAGGATCCTGTGAACTGCTTGGGGTAGTGTGGTGGTCTCTCTAATGAATAACCCACAGGAGAAACAGGTGGACATTATTCACTTGCATGTACTCTGCTGTGTAGTCCCCTGCAGAATAATAATGCATTTTCCCTGGTTGTAGAGTATTTGTATCATACATGCCTACCCCAAAGGAAACTGTGTATGGGCTGCTAATATATGTATGTATTGAATAACTAGCTCACAATATTTTGTGTGTGCATGTTTTATGCCCAATGGTTTATTCTGGATTGTGTGAAAAATTACAAATAAATATATATATTTTTTAAAAAGGTGCGTGCTCAATAAGAAAATGCCTCACCAAAGAAAATAAATGTTAACAAAAGAGGTAGTGGTCCAAAACTAGAAAAGCAATTCAGATCTACTTCACGGCCATGGCAGTGCAAGATGGACAGTTGCAATAATTCATCCGCACAGTAACTTGGAGTCAAAAGAAATTTATATTCGAAGTTCTCCCGAAGAGGTGAAGAACCGAGATCTGTGCCAGTGCCCTGCCTGAGAAATACAAAAGCTGAGTGGGACAGAAACGTAATTCTTTGCTGTTGTTGTAAAGAAGGAAAGGGTTTGTAGGTTGGTTGGAGGGAAGAATATTCCAATGGGGATACAAAACGTGATGTTCATGCCTATCCACAAATGCACAAAAGGATGGCTTGGAATCCTAAGGGTAAAATTATTTCCCTCTGCTACTATAAAAGCACCCACAGCTGAAGAACTGAAAAAGAGTGTTTATGGGTTGGTTGGAAGCTGGTCACTTCAAGGCTTCCATCATTGCCTTCATAAAGCAACAAATGCATTGCTTCAATTGGTTCACCATTCTCTGGTCATGGCGGGGCCTTGGACAGATGACCATGGCTCCCTAACTGTGCTATACCTTCAAGACCAAAAGGCCAACATTACTTTTTGAATAACTAAGTCAATCTGGAAACTCTAACCAGTAAACGCTCGCTTGTATGGAAACCAATGGTGGCCGTGTATTTATCCATAAGGGTGAACAGGCTTGATGTTATAAAAGGATAAACTACAGCACGGAGATGAAAGTTAATAATCCTACATTAACAGCCCACCTATTAACGGTTATGTTTCCAGAAAGTCTTTGCCTGATCTCGTTTCAGAGTCTGAAATTACAGTTCCTCCACTCTCCCACCTTCACATCACTTAACATGTTACAGGAAATAAAACACTTGCATGATCCCCAAGGGCACCCATACTTCCATGCTATTATTGTTACGGCTCGATTGTCGTTCTAAGAGGTCCCTTGAGCTACATTCCGTACCTTCTGAAAAAAGAATGGGTTCTTGACGTAGCTAAGCTTGTTTTTTTCCATCTCGGTGCACTGCCAAGCTAATGCCTGCTTATCAAAAACCCACAACACCGACCACATCCCGCCTCTTAACCACGATTTGTGTTTGTTTCAGTAATTTTAGGTTGACGTGATCCTCAAGGCCTGGTGGTCTACTGCAAACCTCCCAGATTTAATGTTTGTTTTTCAATTTTTCTGAAGAAACACACAGAGCCGCAGCGGAATTTTCTTTTGTCGTTATATGAGCATCGCTGCTGGTAACTTGATCGTCCCAACATATTGTAGGCAAGCTCCCTACGCACTGCTTTTTCTCCATTTAAGATCACCTTCCTAGATTATTCACCAATGAGTCTTGCTTCTGAGCTCTGCAGCATGGCTCACGGTCATTCTGTACAGGTTATCCAAGACATTCAGGGGCGGTTTTAGGGCAGTACGACCAGTGCGGAAGCACAGGGCGCTGTCCTGGAAGGGGGGCACTGACCTCAGGGGGAGTGCTGTGTTTAGCAATAACCTACAATTTAAAAGCACCTGCTGCAGAATTCTATGTGCGTCCAGCTTTCAGGCAGCAATAAAAATGCCAAGATAACTCTTGTGATTAATGTTCCTGCTAGAGAGAGATTGGAGTTTTGTCTAGTGGCAGTTTTGACGCGACAAAGTAGCGCAGAGGGTTAATATGCTAATATGCCTGCTGCAAAGAACAGATCTGTATTTTATGTGGATGGCTGAATGAATTAGTAAAGCCAGTCTTTACCAGCACTTTAAAACAAATTAAATGTATGCGAGAGAGGCTATGAAGAGATGAGCAAAAGGAACAAATGATGGACGGAATGCTGAACAATTCAAACATTCACCCCCAGTCACAAAGATCTGGGTTTAATCCATCGTTCTTTTGCTCACCAGGCCACCCCAGTTTGGACAGAGCCATATGCAAATCAGTCTTGACCCTGTGCTTCATGGGAACAGTCCAGCCCGAACTGCCAAGTCAGGTCCTCCCTGGACAAGAAACAAGCATCCTGGGACCAGTTTTGGGGCATCACCCATTATCAGCCAGGCTAGCTTGAATCCAGTGGCGCAGTGAGCACGGGATCCACGTCTGGGCATACCCTTCCCACTTGCATTTGTCACCCCAAGTGGGACGGGTATGCCCAGACGTGGGTCCTGTACTCTCCATGCCACTGGAGTCAAGCTAGCCTGGCTGATGAGGGGTGAAAACCCGAAACCGGTCCTAGGATGCTTGTTTCCAGTCCAGGGAGGACCTGGCCTGGCAGTTCGGGCTGGACTGTTCCCATTGGGAACAGGGTCAAGACTGATTTGCATATGGCTCGGTTTAAACTGGAATGGCATGGGGAGCAAAAAACGATGGATTTAGGCCCAGATCTCTGTAGGGGGGTGAATGTTTGACATTGATCAGCATTCTGTCCATCATTGTTCTTTTTGCATTTGTCACCAGAGTGGGACAGGTATGCCCAGACGTGGGTCCAGTGCTCTCCATGCCACTGGAGTCAAGCTAGCCTGGCTGATTAGGGGTGAAACCCCGAAACCGGTCCTAGGATGCTTGTTTCCGGTCCAGGGAGAACCTGGCCTGGCAGTTCGGGCTGGACTGTTCCCATTGGGAACCGGGTCAAGTCTGATTTGCATATGGCTGGGTTTAAACTGGAATGGCTTGGGGAGCAAAAAAACAATGGATTTAGGCCCAGATCTCTGTACTGGTGTTAATGTTTGACATTGATCAGCATTCTGTCCATCATTGTTCTTTTTGCATGAAGAGATGAGGGGCACACTTTTACTGGGTGTTAGTGAGGAAATCTAGGGAGGAGGAGGAGGTCATATGGGGGGTGGGGAGGAGGGGAGGTGAGGCATTAAAAGATTGCTGCACCGGGTGCCACCAGCGCTAAAGCCGGCTCTGATCCAAGTTAACACTCGAAGTCACTAAAAACATCCATGTTCCAGAGAACTCAGGCTCCCTGTAATTCACAAACTAAAGGCAATTCTTTGTTCTCTGATCAATGCCGTTGTGATTCAAGCAATCATTTAAAGATTTCGCAACAAAACCTTGTATTAGGAACTACTGAAATGTTGCCCACGTTCCATCCCGAGGCCCTTACATTTGTGACCAGTCCACGAGACGGGAGCTTTCAAATCAGAATCTGGTGGGAAGATGTGAAAGCAAACTGCTAGACAGGGAGATCAAACTGACACGGGGCATTGTGGCCTTATGGTGGATGAAATAGTTAGTCATACTCGCTCCAACTATGTCAACACTCAAAATCACTAGTATTAGCAATGCCAATAGTTCCTGCTAATAACTGGAAGCGTCTCTTCAGTCACTGGTTGGTTTGGGCTCTCAATGCATCATCATAGGTTATATGCTAACATTCATCCTTGCACTTGTGCAGTCATTCATCCCCCCACGGACTCATTCTTGCCTTCACACACTTACTCACTCATAATTAAACACACACAAACTCATTCTTGCATTCACACACTTACTCACTCATAATAAAACACACACAAACACTCAACAAGCATCTGCCCATCAGAAGAAAGGTAAAAAAAAAAAAAAAAAAACGCCACATAAACAGTGTGCTATCAATAAAAAAATTAATTAAGCATAGCAGCAGGTGGCAGTCTCGCAATGGTATTGTATATGGTGTATCATTGTTTTCTAAAATAGCCGCCACATTTAGAACTAATGTGTTGGTCATCTTTGAATGTTGAACAATGGTACAGTATGGAAAATAACTCACAACAAGAGAGTTAAAGGTCTACTTGCCATAAATCCTCCCAAATGAATCAATAAAACAAAACAAGTACGGTAGTATTCCTACAATAATTTTGCAAAAGCAAGACTAGGTTTTAAGGAAAACAAGAACCAAAAAAAGGAGATTTGGACGGAATGGCCTCACCCATTCTTTGTGGCATGCTTCATCAGTAGCCAGTCTGACCCACCATGTTAAGATGATACCAACATGATGATCTCAACCTCATTAGGGAGGGGGATCAGAATAAATGTTTTATAGTCATGTGTGGAGTCCAGAAATTTGTATAAAACAACCTCAGTTTAAACTCAGGTATTTTCTTTATTCTTGGATACACAAGGCTGGATTCAAAATAAACGTTAGGATGATACCAGGAACTTATGTCTCGAGCATCATCTCAACTTATCATTTGCCTCCAAATGACCAGAAAACACTTATTATGGTGGGGCGAACAGGCAGATGATGAAGCATGCCACAAAGAGTGGGTGAGGCCATTCCGTCCAAATTTCCTTTTTTCCTTAAAACTTTGTCTTCATATCCCAAAATCATTGCTGTGGTTTACAGCATGGACAATACCATTCCAATATGACTCGCTGATTTAGAAGCTGTTGGGATGCGGTGCTTTGCAGATGAAGTGATTAGCAAGTGAGGTGCATGGTAGCAGTGTGCTGTAGAAAATAATAAAATAAAGGAAATATATTACAGAGGATCTATAAAAAGAGAAAATGGAAAACTAAAGAACAGGCCCACCACCCTTACCACTGAACTGCACCCATTTCCAAGCAGATATGTACATTTGATCAAGCAAAGTGCAGCCATTCATGGAGCCGTTCAGCCAATGTCTGAAGTGGACGGACCCCTTGCCCCATGCTGTATGCTGTAATGCATGGAAGCCGAGTGAGAATGACACTTGAACAGAACAATGGCAGAAGAGTGCTCACCCAAAGATACTCTATATGTATGTGGATTTACATATATGTCTGCATATATATTTATTAATTTGGTTTTATTACACGAGCCTAGCAGACAACTAAACCTTTTGGGAATTCCTAAGAGGGTCTAGCAAGGACTATCACAGTTCAAATCTTCTACTCCCAGGTTTTGTCAAAGTGGGTAATTGAAACACAAATCCTTGCCCAGTAAGGTAATCTAAGCGAAATACCTGCCTATAGGCTTTAACACAGTATAAAAACAATCCACCCTAAAGGCCTACTGGTTTTAACATATGCTTTTCATAATATGTCAGGCTTACTGTAGTACATTTTCATAACTGATCAGGCATATGATATTACCTTTCCCAAATGAACTAATAAGGCCTATGCCCTATACAAGTACCATGTCACCACAACTACTTCCAGCCTGCTATATTGAGAGTATTCTTTTTCATAACAATTATAAAGCATTGTCATAAAAATAGAAATAAGTGGAAAATTACAGAGACAAAACAATTTACAGCCACTCTTACGGGGCTCAACATGGATTCTAACAGTCCAAATCTTCTACACCCAGGGTTTGGCAAAGGGGTAACCAACACCAGCAATCTTGCCTAGTATAGTGGTCTGTGACCTTCCATGTAACAACATAGCTGTCTAAACTCTTTAATTCAGTGTAACAAGACAAAGAAAAAGACCTATTGGTTGTGACAAATGATTTCACAATAAATGCCTTTTTCATAAATTATAATAAACTGATCAGACAAAGGGCACTTGGCATACCTTTTCCCCATTGAACCAATTAACCCTACAGCCTTCAATATTGGCTTGCCACCGTAACCAAATCAGGCCCCCTGTATTGAACACACATTTTCTCACAAGGCAACTATCAGGCATACAGACATATAATTTAAAAAATAAAATTATAGTTGACAAAACAAATAGCACTGTTCCTAAGAGGGACAAGCAAGGATTATCACAGTGAAAATGTTCCACCCTTAGCGGGGTTTACCAATACCAAAAGTTTTCTCCTACATGAATCTGCGAGATTCCCTGGAAAACAAGACCGGTTTAGATCCTTTAACGTGGAGTAATAACAATCCACCCTCAAAGGCTCAGTGGCTTTTAACGAAAGCTTTTCACAATAAATAGTCAAACTTACTGCGTTTGTCATAAGTTTTCATAGTAAACATATCAGACCTCTGGCAGAGTACCTACATTTTCCAATTAAACCAATGAGGTCTGTAGCCTTCATCACTGGCTTGTCACCATGATGAACTCAGGCCGATTCTTCTGGGCATAAGCTTTCACGCAAGGCAACCATCACGCATATATTTATATAATTACAAATATATGCAAATTTACACTAGGCGAAACAAAATACAATCCTCCTAAAGAGGGCCTACCAAGGATTGTCACAGTCCAAATTGTGTAGCCTCCCGGTTTGTTAGAGTGGGTACCCAACACCAAAACACTTACCTACTACAGTAGTCTGAGATTCCATGAGAAAATGCCACCTAACAGGCTTTACCACAGTACAATAACAATCCTCCCAAAAAGGCCTAATGGCAGCAACATATGCATTTCACAATAAAGTAGTAAGACCTACTGCCCTTGCAATACTTTTTAATAATGAACAGATCAGACCTATGGCACAGGACATAACTTTTCCCAGTAAACAAATCATACTTATGGCCCTTATCATGGGTTATTCAACATTACCAACCCAGGTCTACTGTACTGAACAAACCATTTCCCACAAGGCACTCATTAGGCATACAGTCATAAAATACATTATTTACAAAATTACAGTCAGCAAAATAAACCTTGCTAGAATTATCACAGTGCACATCTACCCTGAGGTTTGCCAGTGGGGGTAACCAAAACCCAAGCCTACTGTGGAAATCTGACATTCCAGGTGACATATTACCTCCCAACCAGCTTTAACAAAGTATAACAACAACCCTCCCTTAAATGCCTATTGGCTTTAACGTATGTTTTTCACAACAAATATGCCAGACCCAATCAATGCCTTTTTAATAAAGCAACGAATCAGGTCTTTGGCTTGGATCTTAGAATTAGCACTATACTCAACTCAGATATGCTGGACTAAGCATACACTCTAACGCAAGGCAAAAATGCAATACAAGCACTCTTTTAGTCGAAGCACATTACTTCTACACAATCAAATGCTGTACTCGGGAAAACCAACATGTGGGTGGAGCCAAAGCCCACCACTCGGCTCAGTAGTGCTTCTGAATGTTCTTTTTCCATTGATCACATTAGGTATATACAGCTGTGCAGTCAGGCAAGACATGGAAAGTTGGAAAGTAGCGATACGCTTCCAGATCCAACCCCTTGATGACACAAAAACAAACAGCATGTAAATCTGAAAAAGCTTCACGCAGCAGAACTGTATTGAGTCCTTGTAGCACTATGCCTAGAGGTAGGTGAGTAACCGAAGAAGGTACATACCTCCGTATGTAAGTTCTGTCTCAAGAAGAATGCTCAGAGGGAAGAGCATCATGATACATCTTGGATGAAAAAAGAAAACCAAATAAAAATCTCTGCGGTTTGTTTTTCACATCAGTTTTCTCACTGTCTCAGGAATGGCAAGTTCTTAATCAACTGCAATTTTTTGACTGTAAGGTTCAAACCTCAGGCTCCAGCCACCACATTCCGTCAGTGTTCCTTCACAAAGCTGATATTACTCGATCAAAGAACCCCATAGCCATCCCACGGAATGCAACTATGTAACTAGTTTATTATTGTTTTACTGACTCAGTGTAGCCATTTGTGGGCCCACATGCTGGATGTGGTTCCCAAACTCTGAAATAGTTCTACAAATGCATATTTTATCTAAAGTCCGCAGAGCATTTCTGTTCTGCCAACCAAATAAATACAAAAAGTACTGTCACTGGTCATGCTGCATGGCGGACTCCTCAATTCAATAAATACCATCACTTTTCGATCATGAGTTAGCACTGCGATCGAGTGAAATGAGAAAAGTACACATGTTTACAATCTGGCCAGCTTGGAGTCAGTATATCAGTTAATCACGATGCCCCTGGGTACATTAAGCCATGTGTCTGTATATTGGTGCCTAGCATAAAAAGCTAAGCCTGGTGTCTTTTATAGCAGCTACTGAATTGGTCTTGGGGTGCAAGCGAAGTTTGAAGTCTTATTATCAGCTTTTTACAACACAGTAGGTTATTTATGGTGCTACAGGATACTGTTACGCCTGGTATCTGTAGATCAGCTATTGCTAATGCCCTGTAACAGACTGTTGAGACTTTTGGCTTGCGAGATGCCAAAGACCGGACATCGCGACTCGTCAACCCGTAGGACAATGTACAAAGGTTTTTGATTCTCTTCACGAGGTATTATAAAGGCCATTCAGAAAAAATACTATTCTGCATTGACCTGGCCAGTCTATGCCCTGTCCCTGGATCTCTACAGAATAAAAACACCACACTCGTAAAGCACCATGAACTTTAACAATTCAAGAACCCTCTGGTGCGCCACAAACATCCGTTATGAGGTGCCACTTAATTCCCAGCTCAAAGTACTCAGAGGAGCTGCATGAAGAGCTTTGAAGAAACCCACAACGAAGGTAATGTACCCATCTGTAAACACTGATTTGCAGTTTAGGTTCTAATTTCACATGGGGTGTGCACGCCCCACTATCTAGTCCGCGGCTCAGAAAAGTCCAGGTTGTTCATGGCTAAACTGTACTATTTAGGTTTTGTTTTCACGGGATAACTAGTTGGAATGATCCCAAGACTGCTCTAAAGCCCACAATGTACTGGCACACTGACTTCACCTTAGATTTATTTTTTGTTTCTGAACACTGTGCAAAGATATTGCCTGTGCTTTCCATGCCATTGAAAGATTGTCTGTGGTCATTGTAGGTTCCCATGCTGGACATGAATTAGAAAGATATCTTTCCCACTCCAATAATGTGATGGTGGGTGTGGCACACGCAATGAGGGAAAAGGTATCAAGCAATGGAAAACCAACTACTGTGCCATCTGGTGTGAATATCCACATGGTAATTTGTGGTTAAAGTGTGCACTGAAGACCATCAAGCTGCCTTACAAACTTCAGCTAGTGATATTTTACTTAAAAGAATGCTTTAGTGGCATTTTTATGTGTCAACCGTGGAAGATGTGTATCTGCTAAGTGTGTTTCCAGCTGTGCAGAATGTCGAAATGCAACAGCCAATCCACCTGGCCAACTCGGATTTGGACATAAGCTTTTGGGGGTCAAGAATGCAGGGTGCAGAGAGAGGATCAACACAATCTCTAAATGGGTAGTGAGGCAACACAGGAACCAAGTGGGGGCTGCACAGGGACCAAGGTGCGGTGGGAGGAAGTCAGCACAATGATAAAGGAAGTATGGGGCATCGTAGTTCCAAGGGGGTAGGAGGGCAGTGCGTTGTTCAAGTGGGCTCAGGGGAAAACGCAGGGGCACATTGTATAGAGTAACATAGGCAGCTAGGGCAGAGAGAAAAGCGTGGACCAGAGGGTTGAGAACGTGGCAGATCACAGCGCGGCTTCCAGGGTTTTAAGCATCTAAATTGGCCTTTAATGGCATGGAAAAGTTGGTGGTGGGCCCCGTCCCTCCCGCGGTGGTGGTGGTGGTGGTGGTGGTGGTGGGCCCCGTCCCTCCCGCGGTGGTGGGCCCCGTCCCTCCCGTGGTGGTGGTGGTGGTGGGCCCCGTCCCTCCCGCGGTGGTGGTGGTGGTGGGCCCCGTCCCTCCCGCGGTGGCGGCGGTGGTGGGCCCCCGTCCCTCCCGCGGCGGCGGCGGTGGTGGGCCCCCGTCCCTCCCGCGGCGGGCCCCCGTCCCTCCCGCGGCGGGCCCCCGTCCCTCCCGCGGCGGGCCCCCGTCCCTCCCGCGGCGGGCCCCCGTCCCTCCCGCGGCGGGCCCCCGTCCCTCCGGCGGCGGGCCCCCGTCCCTCCGGCGGCGGGCCCCCGTCCCTCCGGCGGCGGGGCCCCCGTCCCTCCGGCGGCGGGCCCCCGTCCCTCCGGCGGCGGGCCCCCGTCCCTCCGGCGGGCCCCCGTCCCTCCCGCGGGCCCCCGTCCCTCCCGCGGGCCCCCGTCCCTCCCGCGGGCCCCCGTCCCTCCGGCGGGCCCCCGTCCCTCCCGCGGCGGCGGGCCCCCGTCCCTCCCGCGGCGGCGGGCCCCCGTCCCTCCCGCGGCGGCGGGCCCCTGTCCCTCCCGCGGCGGCGGGCCCCCGTCCCTCCCGCGGCGGTGGTGGTGGTGGCCCCCGTCCCTCCCGCGGCGGCGGTGGTGGTGGTGGTGGTGGTGGTGGTGGTGGTGGCCCCCGTCCCTCCCGCGGCGGTGGTGGCCCCCGTCCCTCCCGCGGCGGTGGTGGCCCCCGTCCCTCCCGCGGCGGTGGTGGCCCCCGTCCCTCCGGCGGCGGCGGTGGTGGTGGCCCCCGTCCCTCCGGCGGCGGCGGTGGCGGTGGCCCCCGTCCCTCCCGCGGTGGTGGCCCCCGTCCCTCCCGCGGTGGTGGCCCCCGTCCCTCCCGCGGTGGTGGCCCCCGTCCCTCCCGCGGTGGTGGCGGTGGTGGCCCCCGTCCCTCCCGCGGTGGTGGCCCCCGTCCCTCCCGCGGTGGTGGCGGTGGTGGTGGCCCCCGTCCCTCCCGCGGTGGTGGCGGTGGTGGCCCCCGTCCCTCCCGCGGTGGTGGCGGTGGTGGCCCCCGTCCCTCCCGCGGTGGTGGCCCCCGTCCCTCTTGCGGTGGTGGTGGTGGTGGTGGCCCCCGTCCCTCCCGCAGCGGCGGTGGCCCCCGTCCCTCCCGCGGCGGCGGTGGTGGTGGCCCCCGTCCCTCCCGCGGCGGCGGTGGTGGTGGCCCCCGTCCCTCCCGCGGCGGCGGTGGTGGCCCCCGTCCCTCCCGCGGTGGTGGTGGTCTCCCCGTCCCTCCCGCGGTGGTGGTGGTGGTGGTCTCCCCGTCCCTCCCGCGGCGGTGGTGGTGGTCTCCCCGTCCCTCCCGCGGCGGTGGTGGTGGTCTCCCCGTCCCTCCCGCGGCGGTGGTGGTGGTGGTGGTGGTCTCCCCGTCCCTCCCGCGGTGGTGGTCTCCCCGTCCCTCCCGCGGTGGTGGTCTCCCCGTCCCTCCCGCGGTGGTTGTCTCCCCGTCCCTCCCGCGGTGGTGGTGGTCTCCCCGTCCCTCCCGCGGTGGTGGTGGTCTCCCCGTCCCTCCCGCGGTGGTGGTGGTCTCCCCGTCCCTCCCGCGGTGGTGGTGGTCTCCCCGTCCCTCCCGCGGTGGTGGTGGTCTCCCCGTCCCTCCCGCGGTGGTGGTGGTCTCCCCGTCCCTCCGGTGGTGGTGGTGGTGGTGGTGGTCTCCCCGTCCCTCCCGTGGTGGTGGTGGTGGTGGTGGTCTCCCCGTCCCTCCCGTGGTGGTGGTGGTGGTCTCCCCGTCCCTCCCGCGGCGGCGGTGGTGGTGGTGGTCTCCCCGTCCCTCCCGCGGCGGTGGTGGTGGTGGTGGTGGTGGTGGTGGTCTCCCCGTCCCTCCCGCGGCGGTGGTGGTCTCCCCGTCCCTCCCGCGGCGGTGGTGGTGGTGGTCTCCCCGTCCCTCCCGCGGCGGTGGTGGTGGTGGTGGTCTCCCCGTCCCTCCCGCGGTGGTGGTCTCCCCGTCCCTCCCGCGGTGGTGGTGGTGGTCTCCCCGTCCCTCCCGCGGTGGTGGTGGTCTCCCCGTCCCTCCGGTGGTGGTGGTGGTGGTCTCCCCGTCCCTCCCGTGGTGGTGGTCTCCCCATCCCTCCCGTGGTGGTGGTGGTGGTGGTCTCCCCGTCCCTCCCGTGGTGGTGGTGGTGGTCTCCCCGTCCCTCCCGTGGTGGTGGTGGTGGTGGTCTCCCCGTCCCTCCCGTGGTGGTGGTGGTGGTGGTCTCCCCGTCCCTCCCGTGGTGGTGGTGGTGGTCTCCCCGTCCCTCCCGCGGTGGTGGTGGTCTCCCCGTCCCTCCCGCGGTGGTGGTGGTGGTCTCCCCGTCCCCGCGGTGGTCTCCCCGTCCCTCCCGCGGTGGTGGTGGTCTCCCCGTCCCTCCCGCGGTGGTGGTGGTGGTCTCCCCGTCCCTCCCGCGGTGGTGGTGGTGGTGGTGGTGGTCTCCCCGTCCCTCCCGCGGTGGTGGTGGTCTCCCCGTCCCTCCCGCGGTGGTGGTGGTCTCCCCGTCCCTCCCGCGGTGGTGGTGGTGGTCTCCCCGTCCCTCCCGCGGTGGTGGTGGTGGTCTCCCCGTCCCTCCCGCGGTGGTGGTGGTGGTGGTGGTGGTCTCCCCGTCCCTCCCGCGGTGGTGGTGGTCTCCCCGTCCCTCCCGCGGTGGTGGTGGTCTCCCCGTCCCTCCCGCGGTGGTGGTGGTGGTCTCCCCGTCCCTCCCGCGGCGGCGGTGGTGGTGGTCTCCCCGTCCCTCCCGCGGCGGTGGTGGTGGTGGTGGTCTCCCCGTCCCTCCCGCGGTGGTGGTGGTGGTGGTCTCCCCGTCCCTCCCGCGGTGGTGGTGGTGGTGGTCTCCCCGTCCCTCCCGCGGTGGTGGTGGTGGTGGTGGTCTCCCCGTCCCTCCCGCGGTGGTGGTGGTGGTGGTCTCCCCGTCCCTCCCGCGGTGGTGGTGGTGGTCTCCCCGTCCCTCCCGCGGTGGTGGTGGTGGTCTCCCCGTCCCTCCGGTGGTGGTGGTGGTCTCCCCGTCCCTCCCGCGGCGGTGGTGGTGGTCTCCCCGTCCCTCCCGCGGCGGTGGTGGTGGTCTCCCCGTCCCTCCCGCGGCGGTGGTGGTGGTCTCCCCGTCCCTCCCGCGGCGGTGGTGGTGGTCTCCCCGTCCCTCCCGCGGCGGTGGTGGTGGTCTCCCCGTCCCTCCCGCGGCGGCGGTGGTGGTCTCCCCGTCCCTCCCGCGGCGGCGGTGGTGGTCTCCCCGTCCCTCCCGCGGCGGCGGTGGTGGTGGTCTCCCCGTCCCTCCCGCGGCGGCGGTGGTGGTGGTCTCCCCGTCCCTCCCGCGGCGGCGGTGGTGGTGGTCTCCCCGTCCCTCCCGCGGCGGCGGTGGTGGTGTGGTCTCCCCGTCCCTCCCGCGGCGGCGGTGGTGGTGGTGGTCTCCCCGTCCCTCCCGCGGCGGCGGTGGTGGTGGTGGTCTCCCCGTCCCTCCCGCGGCGGTGGTGGTGGTGGTGGTGGTCTCCCCGTCCCTCCCGCGGCGGTGGTGGTGGTGGTCTCCCCGTCCCTCCCGCGGCGGTGGTGGTGGTCTCCCCGTCCCTCCCGCGGCGGTGGTGGTGGTCTCCCCGTCCCTCCCGCGGCGGTGGTGGTGGTCTCCCCGTCCCTCCCGCGGCGGTGGTGGTGGTGGTCTCCCCGTCCCTCCCGCGGCGGTGGTGGTGGTGGTCTCCCCGTCCCTCCCGCGGCGGTGGTGGTGGTGGTGGTCTCCCCGTCCCTCCCGCGGCGGTGGTGGTGGTGGTCTCCCCGTCCCTCCCGCGGCGGCGGTGGTGGTGGTCTCCCCGTCCCTCCCGCGGCGGTGGTGGTGGTCTCCCCGTCCCTCCCGCGGCGGTGGTGGTGGTCTCCCCGTCCCTCCCGCGGCGGTGGTGGTGGTCTCCCCGTCCCTCCCGCGGCGGCGGCGGTGGTCTCCCCGTCCCTCCCGCGGCGGTGGTGGTGGTGGTCTCCCCGTCCCTCCCGCGGCGGTGGTGGTGGTCTCCCCGTCCCTCCCGCGGCGGTGGTGGTGGTCTCCCCGTCCCTCCCGCGGCGGTGGTGGTGGTCTCCCCGTCCCTCCCGCGGCGGTGGTGGTGGTGGTGGTCTCCCCGTCCCTCCCGCGGCGGTGGTGGTGGTGGTGGTCTCCCCGTCCCTCCCGCGGCGGTGGTGGTGGTGGTGGTCTCCCCGTCCCTCCCGCGGCGGTGGTGGTGGTCTCCCCGTCCCTCCCGCGGCGGTGGTGGTGGTGGTGGTCTCCCCGTCCCTCCCGCGGCGGTGGTGGTGGTCTCCCCGTCCCTCCCGCGGCGGTGGTGGTGGTGGCTCCCCCGTCCCTCCCGCGGCGGTGGTGGTGGTGGTCTCCCCGTCCCTCCCGCGGCGGCGGTGGTGGTGGTCTCCCCGTCCCTCCCGCGGCGGCGGTGGTGGTCTCCCCGTCCCTCCCGCGGCGGCGGTGGTGGTCTCCCCGTCCCTCCCGCGGCGGTGGTGGTGGTGGTGGTCTCCCCGTCCCTCCCGCGGCGGTGGTGGTGGTGGTCTCCCCGTCCCTCCCGCGGCGGTGGTGGTGGTCTCCCCGTCCCTCCCGCGGCGGTGGTGGTGGTCTCCCCGTCCCTCCCGCGGCGGTGGTGGTGGTGGTCTCCCCGTCCCTCCCGCGGCGGTGGTGGTGGTCTCCCCGTCCCTCCCGCGGTGGTGGTGGTCTCCCCGTCCCTCCCGCGGCGGTGGTGGTCTCCCCGTCCCTCCCGTGGTGGTGGTGGTGGTCTCCCCGTCCCTCCCGCGGCGGTGGTGGTGGTCTCCCCGTCCCTCCCGCGGCAGTGGTGGTGGTGGTGGTCTCCCCGTCCCTCCCGCGGCGGTGGTGGTGGTGGTCTCCCCGTCCCTCCCGCGGTGGTGGTGGTCTCCCCGTCCCTCCCTCGGCGGTGGTGGTGGTGGTCTCCCCGTCCCTCCGGCGGCGGTGGTGGTGGTGGTGGTGGTGGTGGTGGTGGTGGTGGTGGTGGTGGTGGTGGTGGTGGTGGTCTCCCCGTCCCTCCCGCGGCGGTGGTGGTGGTGGTCTCCCCGTCCCTCCGGTGGTGGTGGTCTCCCCGTCCCTCCCGCGGTGGTGGTGGTGGTGGTCTCCCCGTCCCTCCCGCGGTGGTGGTGGTCTCCCCGTCCCTCCCGCGGTGGTGGTGGTGGTCTCCCCGTCCCTCCCGCGGTGGTGGTGGTGGTCTCCCCGTCCCTCCCGCGGTGGCGGTGGTGGTCTCCCCGTCCCTCCCGCGGTGGCGGTGGTGGTCTCCCCGTCCCTCCCGCGGTGGCGGTGGTGGTCTCCCCGTCCCTCCCGCGGTGGCGGTGGTGGTCTCCCCGTCCCTCCCGCGGTGGCGGTGGTGGTCTCCCCGTCCCTCCCGCGGTGGCGGTGGTGGTCTCCCCGTCCCTCCCGCGGTGGCGGTGGTGGTCTCCCCGTCCCTCCCGCGGTGGTGGTCTCCCCGTCCCTCCCGCGGTGGTGGTCTCCCCGTCCCTCCCGCGGTGGTGGTGGTGGTCTCCCCGTCCCTCCCGCGGCGGTGGTGGTGGTCCCCCCCGTCCCTCACGCGTTGGTCAGCGCCCCCGTCCCTCACGCGTTGGTCGGCGCCCCCCGTCCCTCACGCGTTGGTCGGCGCCCCCGTCCCTCACGCGTTGGTCGGCGCCCCCCGTCCCTCACGCGTTGGTCGGCGCCCCCGTCCCTCACGCGTTGGTCGGCGCCCCGTCCCTCACGCGTTGGTCGGCGTCCCTCACGCGTTGGTCGGCGTCCCTCACGCGTTGGTCGGCGTCCCTCACGCGTTGGTCGGCGCCCGCCCCCCGTCCCTCACGCGTTGGTCGGCGCCCCCGTCCCTCACGCGTTGGTCGGCGCCCCCCGTCCCTCACGCGTTGGTCGGCACCCCCCCCCCGTCCCTCACGCGTTGGTCGGCGCCCCCCGTCCCTCACGCGTTGGTCGGCACCCCCCCCCGTCCCTCACGCGTTGGTCGGAGCCCCCCCGTCCCTCACGCGTTGGTCGGCGCCCCCCGTCCCTCACGCGTTGGTCGGCGCCCCCGTCCCTCACGCGTTGGTCGGCGCCCGCCCCCCCCGTCCCTCACGCGTTGGTCGGCGCCCGCCCCCCCGTCCCTCACGCGTTGGTCGGCGCCCCCCCCGTCCCTCACGCGTTGGTCGGCGCCCCCCGTCCCTCACGCGTTGGTCGGCGTCCCTCACGCGTTGGTCGCCGCCCCCGTCCCTCACGCGTTGGTCGCCGCCCCCCATCCCTCACGCGTTGGTCGCCGCCCCCCATCCCTCACGCGTTGGTCGCCGCCCCCCCCATCCCTCACGCGTTGGTCGCCGCCCCCCGTCCCTCACGCGTTGGTCGCCCCCCGTCCCTCACGCGTTGGTCGCCCCGTCCCTCACGCGTTGGTCGCCCCCCCCCCGTCCCTCACGCGTTGGTCCGCCCCCCCCGTCCCTCACGCGTTGGTCGGCCCTCACGTGGTCGTGGGCGGGCCCGTCCCTCACGTGGTGGTGGTGGGCGGGCCCGTCCCTCACGTGGTGGTGGTGGTGGGCGGGCCCGTCCCTCCGGTGGTGGTGGTGGTGGTGGGCGGGCCCGTCCCTCCGGTGGTGGTGGTGGTGGTGGGCCCGTCCCTCCCGCGGTGGTGGTGGTGGGCGGGCCCGGCCCTCCCGCGGTGGTGGGCGGGCCCATCCCTGTGGTGGTGGTGGTGGTGGTGGGCGGGCCCGTCTCTCCCGTGGTGGTGGTGGTCGGGCCCGTCCCTCCGGTGGTGGTGGTGGTGGTGGGCGGGCCCGTCCCTCCCGCGGTGGTGGTGGTGGTGGTGGGCGGGCCCGTCCCTCCCGCGGTGGTGGTGGGCGGGCCCGTCCCTCCCGCGGTGGTGGTGGTGGGCGGGCCCGTCCCTCCCGCGGTGGTGGTGGTGGTGGGCGGGCCCGTCCCTCCCGCGGTGGTGGTGGTGGGCGGCGGGCCAATCCCTCCCGTGGTGGTGGTGGTCGGGCCCGTCCCTCCGGTGGTGGTGGTGGTGGTGGTGGTGGTGGTCGGGCCCGTCCCTCCGGTGGTGGTGGTGGTGGGCGGGCCCGTCCCTCCCGTGGTGGTGGGCGGGCCCGTCCCTCCCGTGGTGGTGGGCGGGCCCGTCCCTCCGGTGGTGGTGGTGGGCGGGCCCGTCCCTCCCGCGGTGGTGGTGGTGGTGGGCGGGCCCGTCCCTCCCGCGGTGGTGGTGGTGGTGGGCGGGCCCGTCCCTCCCGCGGTGGTGGTGGTGGTGGGCGGGCCCGTCCCTCCCGCGGTGGTGGTGGTGGCCCCCGTCCCTCCCGCGGTGGTGGTGGCCCCCGTCCCTCCCGCGGTGGCCCCCGTCCCTCCCGCGGTGGCCCCCGTCCCTCCCGCGGTGGTGGTCCCCGTCCCTCCCGTTGTGGTGGTCCCCGTCCCTCCCGTCGTGGTGGTCCCCGTCCCTCCCGTCGTGGTGGTCCCCGTCCCTCCCGTCGTGGTGGGCGGGCCCGTCCCTCCCGCGGTGGTGGTGGTGGGCGGGCCCGTCCCTCCCGCGGTGGTGGTGGTGGGCGGGCCCGTCCCTCCCGCGGTGGTGGTGGTGGGCGGGCCCGTCCCTCCCGCGGTGGTGGTGGGCGGGCCCGTCCCTCCCGCGGTGGTGGTGGTGGTGGGCGGGCCTGTCCCTCCCGCGGTGGTGGTGGGCGGGCCTGTCCCTCCCGCGCTGTTGCTCGCCCCGTCCCTCCAGAGTTGGTGGTGGTGGTGGTTGCCCCGTCCCTCCCGCATTGTTGGTGGTGCTCGGCCCGTCCCCCCGCGTTGTTGGTGGTGCTCGCCCCGTCCCTCCCGAGTTGTTGCTCGCCCCGTCCCTCCCGAGTTGTTGCTCGCCCCGTCCCTCCCGAGTTGTTGCTCGCCCCGTCCCTCCCGCGTTGTCGCTCGCCCCGTCCTTCCTGCGTTGTTGTTGCTCGCCCGTGCCTCCTGCGCTGCTGTT
Source organism: Calotriton arnoldi (assembly GCA_963921515.1). NCBI lineage: Eukaryota > Metazoa > Chordata > Amphibia > Caudata > Salamandridae > Calotriton > Calotriton arnoldi. The sequence goes on from CAWUFW010000187.1 coordinate 472,918, forward strand.
GTTGCTCGCCTGTCCCTCCCGCACTATTGCTCACCCCGTCCCTCCCGAGTTGTTGCTGCTCGCCCCGTCCCTCCCACCCTGCTCGCCCCGTCCCTCCCGCGTTGTTGCTCGCTCGTCCCTCCTGAGTTGTTGTAGTTGCTCGCCCGTCCCTCCCGCGCTGTTGCTCGCCCCATCCCTCCCACGCTGTTGTTCCTCGCCTAATCGCTCCCGCGTTGTTGCTGTTGCTCGCCCCGTCCCTCCCGCGTTGTTGCTCGCTCGTCCCTCCTGAGTTGTTGTAGTTGCTCGCTCGTCCCTCCTGAGTTGTTGTAGTTGCTCGCCCGTCCCTCCCGCGCTGTTGCTCGCCCCATCCCTCCCACGCTGTTGTTCCTCGCCTAATCGCTCCCGCGTTGTTGCTGTTGCTCGCCCCGTCCCTCCAGAGTTGTTAGTGGTGGTGGTGGCGGTGGTGGCCCCCGTCCCTCCCGCGGTGGTGGTGGCCCCCGTCCCTCCCGCGGTGGTGGTGGCCCCCGTCCCTCCCGCGGTGGTGGTGGCCCCCGTCCCTCCCGCGGTGGTGGTGGCCCCCGTCCCTCCCGCGGTGGTGGTGGTGGCCCCCGTCCCTCCCGCGGTGGTGGTGGTGGCCCCCGTCCCTCCCGCGGTGGTGGTGGTGGCCCCCGTCCCTCCCGCGGTGGTGGTGGTGGCCCCCGTCCCTCCCGCGGTGGTGGTGGCCCCCGTCCCTCCCGCGGTGGTGGTGGCCCCCGTCCCTCCCGCGGTGGTGGTGGTGGTGGTGGCCCCCGTCCCTCCCGCGGTGGTGGTGGCCCCCGTCCCTCCCGCGGTGGTGGTGGCCCCCGTCCCTCCCGCGGTGGTGGTGGCCCCCGTCCCTCACGCGTTGGTCGGCGCCCCCCCCCCCGTCCCTCACGCGTTGGTCGGCACCCCCCCCGTCCCTCACGCGTTGGTCGGCGGCCCCCCCGTCCCTCACGCGTTGGTCGGCGCCCCCGTCCCTCACGCGTTGGTCGGCGCCCGCCCCCCCCCGTCCCTCACGCGTTGGTCGGCGCCCGCCCCCCCGTCCCTCACGCGTTGGTCGGCGCCCCCCCCCATCCCTCACGCGTTGGTCGCCGCCCCCCGTCCCTCACGCGTTGGTCGGCGTCCCTCACGCGTTGGTCGCCGCCCCCGTCCCTCACGCGTTGGTCGCCGCCCCCCATCCCTCACGCGTTGGTCGCCGCCCCCCATCCCTCACGCGTTGGTCGCCGCCCCCCATCCCTCACGCGTTGGTCGCCGCCCCCGTCCCTCACGCGTTGGTCGCCCCCCGTCCCTCACGCGTTGGTCGCCCCGTCCCTCACGCGTTGGTCGCCCCCGTCCCTCACGCGTTGGTCCGCCCCCCGTCCCTCACGCGTTGGTCGGCCCTCACGTGGTCGTGGGCGGGCCCGTCCCTCACGTGGTGGTGGTGGGCGGGCCCGTCCCTCACGTGGTGGTGGTGGTGGGCGGGCCCGTCCCTCCGGTGGTGGTGGTGGTGGTGGGCGGGCCCGTCCCTCCCGCGGTGGTGGTGGTGGGCGGGCCCGGCCCTCCCGCGGTGGTGGGCGGGCCCATCCCTGTGGTGGTGGTGGTGGTGGTGGTGGTGGTGGGCGGGCCCGTCTCTCCCGTGGTGGTGGTGGTCGGGCCCGTCCCTCCGGTGGTGGTGGTGGTGGTGGGCGGGCCCGTCCCTCCCGCGGTGGTGGTGGTGGTGGTGGGCGGGCCCGTCCCTCCCGCGGTGGTGGTGGGCGGGCCCGTCCCTCCCGCGGTGGTGGTGGTGGGCGGGCCCGTCCCTCCCGCGGTGGTGGTGGTGGTGGGCGGGCCCGTCCCTCCCGCGGTGGTGGTGGTGGTGGTCGGGCCCGTCCCTCCGGTGGTGGTGGTGGTGGTGGTGGTGGTGGTGGTCGGGCCCGTCCCTCCGGTGGTGGTGGTGGTGGGCGGGCCCGTCCCTCCCGTGGTGGTGGGCGGGCCCGTCCCTCCCGTGGTGGTGGGCGGGCCCGTCCCTCCGGTGGTGGTGGTGGGCGGGCCCGTCCCTCCCGCGGTGGTGGTGGTGGTGGGCGGGCCCGTCCCTCCCGCGGTGGTGGTGGTGGGCGGGCCCGTCCCTCCCGCGGTGGTGGTGGTGGTGGGCGGGCCCGTCCCTCCCGCGGTGGTGGTGGCCCCCGTCCCTCCCGCGGTGGTGGTGGCCCCCGTCCCTCCCGCGGTGGTGGTGGCCCCCGTCCCTCCCGCGGTGGCCCCCGTCCCTCCCGCGGTGGCCCCCGTCCCTCCCGCGGTGGCCCCCGTCCCTCCCGCGGTGGTGGTCCCCGTCCCTCCCGCGGTGGTGGTCCCCGTCCCTCCCGCGGTGGTGGTCCCCGTCCCTCCCGTCGTGGTGGTCCCCGTCCCTCCCGTCGTGGTGGGCGGGCCCGTCCCTCCCGTCGTGGTGGGCGGGCCCGTCCCTCCCGCGGTGGTGGTGGTGGGCGGGCCCGTCCCTCCCGCGGTGGTGGTGGTGGGCGGGCCCGTCCCTCCCGCGGTGGTGGTGGTGGGCGGGCCCGTCCCTCCCGCGGTGGTGGTGGTGGTGGGCGGGCCTGTCCCTCCCGCGGTGGTGGTGGGCTGGCCTGTCCCTCCCGCGCTGTTGCTCGCCCCGTCCCTCCAGAGTTGGTGGTGGTGGTGGTGGTGGTGGTGGTTGCCCCGTCCCTCCCGCATTGTTGGTGGTGCTCGGCCCGTCCCCCCGCGTTGTTGGTGGTGCTCGCCCCGTCCCTCCCGAGTTGTTGCTCGCCCCGTCCCTCCCGAGTTGTTGCTCGCCCCGTCCCTCCCGCGTTGTCGCTCGCCCCGTCCTTCCTGCGTTGTTGTTGCTCGCCCGTGCCTCCTGCGCTGCTGTTGTTGCTCGCCTGTCCCTCCCGCACTATTGCTCACCCCGTCCCTCCCGAGTTGTTGCTGCTCGCCCCGTCCCTCCCACCCTGCTCGCCCCGTCCCTCCCGCGTTGTTGCTCGCTCGTCCCTCCTGAGTTGTTGTAGTTGCTCGCTCGTCCCTCCTGAGTTGTTGTAGTTGCTCGCCCGTCCCTCCCGCGCTGTTGCTCGCCCCATCCCTCCCACGCTGTTGTTCCTCGCCTAATCGCTCCCGCGTTGTTGCTGTTGCTCGCCCCGTCCCTCCCGCGTTGTTGCTCGCTCGTCCCTCCTGAGTTGTTGTAGTTGCTCGCTCGTCCCTCCTGAGTTGTTGTAGTTGCTCGCCCGTCCCTCCCGCGCTGTTGCTCGCCCCATCCCTCCCACGCTGTTGTTCCTCGCCTAATCGCTCCCGCGTTGTTGCTGTTGCTCGCCCCGTCCCTCCAGAGTTGTTAGTGGTGGTGGTGGCGGTGGTGGCCCCCGTCCCTCCGCGGTGGTGGTGGCCCCCGTCCCTCCCGCGGTGGTGGTGGCCCCCGTCCCTCCCGCGGTGGTGGTGGCCCCCGTCCCTCCCGCGGTGGTGGTGGCCCCCGTCCCTCCCGCGGTGGTGGTGGCCCCCGTCCCTCCCGCGGTGGTGGTGGTGGCCCCCGTCCCTCCCGCGGTGGTGGTGGTGGCCCCCATCCCTCCCGCGGTGGTGGTGGCCCCCGTCCCTCCCGCGGTGGTGGTGGTGGTGGTGGCCCCCGTCCCTCCCGCGGTGGTGGTGGTGGTGGCCCCCGTCCCTCCCGCGGTGGTGGTGGCCCCCGTCCCTCCCGCGGTGGTGGTGGTGGTGGCCCCCGTCCCTCCCGCGGTGGTGGTGGTGGTGGTGGTGGTGGCCCCCGTCCCTCCCGCGGTGGTGGTGGTGGTGGCCCCCGTCCCTCCCGCGGTGGTGGTGGTGGTGGTGGTGGCCCCCGTCCCTCCCGCGGTGGTGGTGGTGGTGGCCCCCGTCCCTCCCGCGGTGGTGGTGGCCCCCGTCCCTCCCGCGGTGGTGGTGGCCCCCGTCCCTCCCGCGGTGGTGGTGGCCCCCGTCCCTCCCGCGGTGGTGGTGGTGGTGGTGGTGGTGGCCCCCGTCCCTCCCGCGGTGGTGGTGGTGGCCCCCGTCCCTCCCGCGGTGGCCCCCGTCCCTCCCGCGGTGGCCCCCGTCCCTCCCGCGGTGGTGGTGGTCCCCGTCCCTCCCGTGGTGGTGGTCCCCGTCCCTCCCGTCGTGGTGGTGGTCCCCGTCCCTCCCGTCGTGGTGGTGGTCCCCGTCCCTCCCGTCGTGGTGGTCCCCGTCCCTCCCGTGGTGGTGGTGGTCCCCGTCCCTCCCGTGGTGGTCCCCGTCCCTCCCGTGGTGGTGGTGGTGGTCCCCGTCCCTCCCGTGGTGGTGGTGGTGGTCCCCGTCCCTCCCGTGGTGGTGGTGGTGGTCCCCGTCCCTCCCGTGGTGGTGGTGGTGGTCCCCGTCCCTCCCGTGGTGGTGGTGGTGGTGGTGGTCCCCGTCCCTCCCGCGGTGGTGGTGGTCCCCGTCCCTCCCGCGGTGGTGGTGGTCCCCGTCCCTCCCGCGGTGGTGGTGGTCCCCGTCCCTCCCGCGGTGGTGGTGGTCCCCGTCCCTCCCGCGGTGGTGGTGGTGGTGGTCGTCCCCGTCCCTCCCGCGGTGGTGGTGGTCGTCCCCGTCCCTCCCGCGGTGGTGGTGGTGGTGGTGGTGGTCGTCCCCGTCCCTCCCGCGGTGGTGGTGGTGGTCGTCCCCGTCCCTCCCGCGGTGGTGGTGGTGGTCGTCGTCGTCCCTCCCGCGGTGGTGGTGGTGGTCGTCGTCCCTCCCGCGGTGGTGGTGGTGGTCGTCGTCGTCCCCGTCCCTCCCGCGGTGGTGGTGGTGGTCGTCGTCGTCCCCGTCCCTCCCGCGGTGGTGGTGGTGGTCGTCGTCGTCCCCGTCCCTCCCGCGGTGGTGGTGGTGGTGGTGGTCGTCGTCGTCCCCGTCCCTCCCGCGGTGGTGGTGGTGGTCGTCGTCGTCCCCGTCCCTCCCGTGGTGGTGGTGGTCGTCGTCGTCCCCGTCCCTCCCGCGGTGGTGGTGGTGGTGGTGGTGGTCGTCGTCGTCCCCGTCCCTCCCGCGGTGGTGGTGGTGGTGGTCGTCGTCGTCCCCGTCCCTCCCGCGGTGGTGGTGGTGGTGGTGGTCGTCGTCGTCCCCGTCCCTCCCGCGGTGGTGGTGGTGGTCGTCGTCGTCCCCGTCCCTCCCGCGGTGGTGGTGGTGGTCGTCGTCGTCCCCGTCCCTCCCGCGGTGGTGGTGGTGGTGGTCGTCGTCCCCGTCCCTCCCGCGGTGGTGGTCGTCCCCGTCCCTCCCGCGGTGGTGGTGGTGGTGGTCCCCGTCCCTCCCGCGGTGGTGGTGGTGGTGGTCCCCGTCCCTCCCGCGGTGGTGGTGGTGGTGGTCCCCGTCCCTCCCGCGGTGGTGGTGGCCCCCGTCCCTCCCGCGGTGGTGGTGGCCCCCGTCCCTCCCGCGGTGGTGGCTCCCGCCGCGGCCGCCGCCCTGGGGCCCCGTCCCTCCCGCGGCGGCGGCCGCCTGGGCCCCGTCCCTCCCGCGGCGGCAGCCCTGGGCCCCGTCCCTCCCGCGGCGGCGGCCCTGGGCCCCGTCCCTCCCGCGGCGGCAGCGGCAGCCCTGGGCCCCGTCCCTCCCGCGGCGGCGGCGGCAGCCCTGGGCCCCGTCCCTCCCGCGGCGGCGGCGGCAGCCCTGGGCCCCGTCCCTCCCCGCGGCGGCGGCGGCAGCCCTGGGCCCCGTCCCTCCCGCGGCGGCGGCCGCAGCCCTGGGCCCCGTCCCTCCCGCGGCGGCGGCCGCAGCCCTGGGCCCCGTCCCTCCCGCGGCGGCGGCCGCAGCCCTGGGCCCCGTCCCTCCCGCGGCGGCGGCCGCAGCCCTGGGCCCCGTCCCTCCCGCGGCGGCGGCCGCAGCCCTGGGCCCCGTCCCTCCCGCGGCGGCGGCCGCAGCCCTGGGCCCCGTCCCTCCCGCGGCGGCGGCCGCAGCCCTGGGCCCCGTCCCTCCCGCGGCGGCGGCCGCAGCCCTGGGCCCCGTCCCTCCGCGCGGCGGCGGCCGCAGCCCTGGGCCCCGTCCCTCCCGCGGCGGCGGCGGCCGCCCTGGGCCCCGTCCCTCCCGCGGCGGCGGCGGCAGCCCTGGGCCCCGTCCCTCCCGCGGCGGCGGCGGCAGCCCTGGGCCCCGTCCCTCCCGCGGCGGCGGCGGCAGCCCTGGGCCCCGTCCCTCCCGCGGCGGCGGCGGCAGCCCTGGGCCCCGTCCCTCCCGCGGCGGCGGCGGCAGCCCTGGGCCCCGTCCCTCCCGCGGCGGCGGCGGCAGCCCTGGGCCCCGTCCCTCCCGCGGCGGCGGCGGCAGCCCTGGGCCCCGTCCCTCCCGCGGCGGCGGCGGCAGCCCTGGGCCCCGTCCCTCCCGCGGCGGCGGCGGCAGCCCTGGGCCCCGTCCCTCCCGCGGCGGCGGCGGCAGCCCTGGGCCCCGTCCCTCCGGCGGCGGCGGCGGCAGCCCTGGGCCCCGTCCCTCCGGGCGGCGGCGGCGGCAGCAGCCCTGGGCCCCGTCCCTCCGGCGGCGGCGGCGGCAGCAGCCCTGGGCCCCGTCCCTCCCGCGGCGGCGGCGGCAGCCCTGGGCCCCGTCCCTCCCGCGGCGGCGGCGGCAGCCCTGGGCCCCGTCCCTCCCGCGGCGGCGGCGGCAGCCCTGGGCCCCGTCCCTCCCGGGCGGCGGCGGCAGCCCTGGGCCCCGTCCCTCCCGCGGCGGCGGCGGCAGCCCTGGGCCCCGTCCCTCCCGCGGCGGCGGCGGCAGCCCTGGGCCCCGTCCCTCCCGCGGCGGCGGCGGCAGCCCTGGGCCCCGTCCCTCCGCGCGGCGGCGGCAGCCCTGGGCCCCGTCCCTCCCGCGGCGGCGGCGGCAGCCCTGGGCCCCGTCCCTCCCGCGGCGGCGGCAGCCCTGGGCCCCGTCCCTCCCGCGGCGGCGGCAGCCCTGGGCCCCGTCCCTCCCGCGGCGGCGGCAGCCCTGGGCCCCGTCCCTCCCGCGGCGGCGGCAGCCCTGGGCCCCGTCCCTCCGCGCGGCGGCGGCAGCCCTGGGCCCCGTCCCTCCCGCGGCGGCGGCAGCCCTGGGCCCCGTCCCTCCCGCGGCGGCGGCAGCCCTGGGCCCCGTCCCTCCCGCGGCGGCGGCAGCCCTGGGCCCCGTCCCTCCCGCGGCGGCGGCAGCCCTGGGCCCCGTCCCTCCCGCGGCGGCGGCAGCCCTGGGCCCCGTCCCTCCCGCGGCGGCGGCAGCCCTGGGCCCCGTCCCTCCCGCGGCGGCGGCAGCCCTGGGCCCCGTCCCTCCCGCGGCGGCGGCAGCCCTGGGCCCCGTCCCTCCCGCGGCGGCGGCAGCCCTGGGCCCCGTCCCTCCCGCGGCGGCGGCAGCCCTGGGCCCCGTCCCTCCCGCGGCGGCGGCAGCCCTGGGCCCCGTCCCTCCCGCGGCGGCGGCAGCCCTGGGCCCCGTCCCTCCCGCGGCGGCGGCAGCCCTGGGCCCCGTCCCTCCCGCGGCGGCGGCAGCCCTGGGCCCCGTCCCTCCCCATTATTAAAGCTTAATTTTTTTTTTTTTTTTTTTAAACAAACAAGCATGTTGTCCCTGAAGCGGGCGCCGCGCTCATTATTAACTCGTTCCATGCGTCGGACAGCCCCCGGCCGTCTGACGTCACGGTGGGCGTGTGCGTCGGACGGCTGGGGGCCGTCCGATTTCCGCACGCGTAAAATCCGCCAGCACAGCGGGGAAATTTGCGCCGCAGCGAACGGGTTAAAGTTTAAAAAATAAATAAACAGAGGGCGGTGTCCCTAAAGTGGGCGCCGGGCTCAAAGTTTTAAAAATAAAATTTAGACTGAGCGCGATGTCGCCTAAAGCGGGTGCCGCGCTCAGCATGCAAATTTTTAAAAAAGCAGCCGCCATTGTCCCCATCAGTGTCAATAAACAAAATAGTGCTCACCCACTTATAATGCAGACCGTGTAACAAGCCAAGTAAAAGGTCCAGTCCTTATGGGCGGTAACAAATGCAGACAAGGCGGTACCAAGGATGGACTAACAAGTCTATTTACGAATCAGAAGCCAGCATTTCAGAAGGACAATGACACAGGCCAATGACAAATATGGGCAGAGAGTGGGCGGGCTGCCACTGCATACTTAATTGCAGCAGGCCAAACAGAGCAAGCAGCGTAAGCGCGCTGCCGCTAGGCTCGACCTAAAAAAAGCACAAAGTGTCTGCAGTAACGTTAAGGAAATGGACACAGTTACAGAATGTTAAGTGCATTTGGCTAAACAGCAGGAATGGATGAAGGCAGTTGGCAGCAAAGGACAGCAATGGTAGTGAGAGATGGGACATGAGATGGGACATGAGATGAGAGGTGCTCACATGGAAAAGCCCAGAAGAGTGGAAAGAAGGGAGGGGAAAAGTGTGGTTCGGAAGGAGCGTTGACAACAGAGGAAGTGAAGGCCAGAGCATGATACAATACTGTGAAAAAGTATGAAGTAATACTGTAAAAAACAAAAAAAAACAATAAGATTTTCTCCTCAATATGCTGTGCAAAACAGGTCAGGAGAGTACCATCACATTTTATTTCCCAGACCGCAGAAAAAGCTGAGGCAGCCCTGGGCGGTGGACTGGCGCTTGGGGTTCAAATCACTCAAATGGAGGTCCCATTTCACACCTGCTGGTCCAGATCCTTGCCCCGTGACTTGTTACAACAGAAAGAGAGGTAGTTAGAGGCGCCCAGGATCAAGGCTGCAGAATGGAATCCAGATTTGTGTATCCGCCTTAAGGAAGAGCTAGTGTCCTGGAGAGGAAATAATATAAAGGGTGCCTCAGCCTGGATAGAAGGGGTCCTGCCTAATCACAGATACGCACATTAAGGCATAGGGGCTACATAACAGACTTTGAAACCTGAAGGCCAGGTTCCAATCCTGGCTTGGCACTATAACAAATATTTTCTCTGTAAAACACTCTGCACTATATCATATATAGAATAAAAAAAATTAAAAAGCCCCCAAGAAGATCTCCAAAGTCCTCTACGGCCAGGTTGCACACCTTTGTTAGTCAAGCTACCAGTACCAGTGTTTACCGTATCGAGGATGCCAAGTTTTGACTCCACCTCATGCCTCTTTTTCCCCCACCACCCTACATTTCCCGTCTCTTTATCTCACATCTGAAGGCTCATTTTCATCTTTGCCCCCTCTTCGTCATCCTGTTTGCTTCCTCTACCTTTCTTACTGCGTTTCTCTCACTCTTGCTCTGGGACAAAGTCGGAGGACAAACAATTCATTCCTGGTCCCCATAAATGAGTGCCAGTGCCAGCAGAGGCAAATACCGGCACAACTTAAGCACAGGAACGACCAGGCAGCAAATATTACAGAATAGAATGTTTAAGATATGAATGTCTCCATTTCCTTTCCAAGCCTTTCCTGTTCTTCCTCAAAATAGGGGCACGGACCCAAATATTTCACATCCAAACATTGCCCGAGATAAACAGGTGAAAATATTCCAGAAACTATTTCTCTTTCTGCCTAGATCTTTGTGAGTGGACTAAAACGCCCGCCTACGGGCAGTATTTCCTGACTGGGCTATTTTAGGACACGTGTTTATCAGTCGGCAGAGCCGGCGCACAATAAAGGATGATCTTTCCATATTACATAATCTTGCAATGTGAACAGTGTTACAGAGCACGAGCAAAACCAAGAAGTGACCTAGCAAAAGACAACAGGACCGCTGGGTTTTCAATGCCGTAAAAAGGCGTTGGACCATTCGGATGTATAGGGCCGCAAAACTCCTTCCTAACGTGGAAACACGCGATCGACCCTATAACATTAATCCAATCTAGAGAAATGTTATACTATCCTCCAAACTCCACATGTCAAGGAATACAGCACAGTCTAAACACTGAGCCATTTAAAAAAAAAATCCTCTATTAGTATAAACAAATGGTTTACCACCATCACATTACCTTCATTTGCCCATGTCAAATTCTGGCCACATATCCATTTTTAAAATGTGGCCACAATTTATAACTATTCCTAAAATTATTTGTACAGAAAGCAAAAGGAAGTTTTTGTTAAAAAAAAGAAAAAAAAAAGCTTGAGTTTGCAACTTATTCTGTGCCTATGGAGATATCAGAAAGTGCAATCGTCGGAAAGGAGGAGGAGAACAGCTGCAGCAACATTCAGGTAAAGAACCCTTTACCAAAACATTGAAATGTAGTTATTTCAAGCACCCAAAAGGAAGATAAGCCAAGAAAGATGTGGAAGTTTGGAGGGATGGTGGGAAAAGAAGATACTGTATACAGTTGAGATTGTAGCCGGTCAATGTTTATATAAAAATAAACAGTATTAGAAAGGGTTACTCCTCGCCACCCCTGAGGAGAAACAAGCATTGGCAAAGCCAACAGATGTCGCCTACAACAGCTATTGTCTTTGTCAATGTCTTTTAGCCATGTTGTTGTACAGCAGCGCAGCACCATGGAGCGGGAGGGTAAGTGTGTGAGGGGGGGGCAAACTACACCACAGGAGGGTGGGTGAAGTTGGGGGGAAGCAACAAAGTGGTTTGGGGGGAGCAGCACAGCGGTGCGAAAAGGTGAATGGGTTGGTGGCGCAAGCAGCACCGCATTGAGGGAGGGAAAGTGGAAGGGGCAAACAGCACCACAGTACTGGTGGGCCGGGGTGCAAACAGCACCACGGTGTGGGAGGGAAGGTAGTAGCGGCGCAAGCAGCACAGCGGTGCAGGACGACTGTGGGACAGGTGCAAGCAGCACCGCGATGCGGGAGGGAGAATGTAAGGGGCGCAAGCAGCACAGTGGTGCGGAAGAGTGGGTGGGGTGCAAGCAGCAAAGCAGTGCGGTTGGATGGATGGGGTGCAAGCAGCACCACAGTGTGGAAGGGAGGGTGATGGGGCGCCAGCAGCACCACGGTGTGGGAGGGAAAGCTGGAGGGGCGCAAACAGCACCATGGTGCGGGTGGGAGGGGTGGAAACAGCACCGCGGTGTGGAAGGGAGGGCGGGAGAGGCACAAGCAGAGCCGCCGTGCAGGAGGGAGGTTGGGAGCAGCGCAAGTAGCACCGCGGTGCGGAAGGAAAGGTGGGTGGGTGGGTGGGTGCACAATCAGCACCGCGGTGCGGGTGGGTGGGTGGATGGATGGATGGGGTGCAAGCAGCACCATGGTGTGGAAGGGAGGGCGGGAGAGGCACAAGCAGCACCGCAGTGCAGGAGGGAGGTTGGGAGCAGCGCAAGAAGCACCGCAGTGCGGAAGGAAGGGTGGGTGCACAATCAGCACCGCGGTGCGGGTGGGTGGGTGGGTGGATGGAGTGCAAGCAGCACCACGGTGTGGAAGGGAGGGTGATGGGGCGCCAGCAGAACCACAGTGTGGGAGGGAAAGTGGGAGGGGCGCAAACAGCACCATGGTGCGGGTGAGAGGGGTTGAAACAGCACCACGGTATGGAAGGGAGGGCGGGAGAGGCAAGCAGCACCACGATGCAGGAGGGGGGTGGGTGGGGGGCAAGCAGCACTGCGGTGCAGGAGGGGGGTGGGTGATTGGGGGGCAAGCAGCACCGCGGTGCAGGAGGGGGGCAAGCAGCGGTGCAGGAGGTCCGGTGGGTGGGGCGCAAGTAGCACCACAGTGCGGGAGGGTGGGGCGCAAGAAGCACATTGGTGCAGGAGGGTGGGTGGGGTGCAAGCAACACAGGCGCAAGAGGGTGGGTGGGGCGCAAGCAGCACAGCGGCGCAAGAGGGTGGGTGGGGCGCAAGCAGCACAGCGGTGGGGTGGAGGATAGCTGGTTGTTGCGCAAACAGTAGAGTGGTGCGGGAGGGTGGAAGGGTGTGGCGCAGGCAGCACAGCGGTGCAGGAGGGTGGACTGGTGGGGTGCCAGCAGCACAGCGGTGCAGGTGGGGCGCAAGCAGCAGAGGGTAGGGTGGGTGGGGCGTAAGCAGAACAGTGGTGCAAGAGGGTGGGTGGTCCACAAGCAGCACAGCAGTGGGGTTGAGGGGTGGGTGGTTGTTGCGCAAACAGCTGAGTGGTGCGGGAGGGTGGTCGGGTGTGGTGCAGGCAGCACAGCAGTGCGGGAGGGTGGGCTGGTGGGGCGCAAGCAGCACAGCGGTGAGGGAGGGTGGGCGGGTGGGGCGCAAGCAGCACAGCGGTGCGGGAGGGTGGGCGGGTGGGGCGCAAGCAGCACAGCGGTGCGGGAGGGTGAGTGGGTGGGTCGCAAGCAGCACAGCGGTGCGGGTGGGTGGGTCGCAAGCAGCACAGCGGTGCGGGTGGGTGGGTCGCAAGCAGCACAGCGGTGCGGGTGGGTGGGTCGCAAGCAGCACAGCGGTGCGGGTGGGTGGGTCGCAAGCAGCACAGCGGTGCAGGTGGGTGGGGCGCAAGCAGCACAGCGGTGCATTGGTTGGGCGCAAGCAGCACAGCGGTGCGGGTGGGTGGGCGCAAGCAGCACAGCGGTGCAGTCGGGTGGGTGGGTGAGGCGCAAGCAGCACAGCGGTGCTGGTGGGTGGGTTGCAAGCAGCACAGCGGTGCGGGTGGGTGGGTCGCAAGCAGCACAGCGGTGCAGGTGGGTGGGTCGCAAGCAGCACAGCGGTGCGGGAGGGTGGGTGGGGCGCAGGGTGGGTGGGGCGCAAGCAGCACAGCGGTGCGGGAGGGTGGGTGGGGCGCAAGGAGCACAGCGGTGCGGGAGGGTGGGTGGGGCGCAAGGAGCACAGCGGTGCGGGAGGGTGGGTGGGGCGCAAGCAGCACAGCGGTGCGGGAGGGTGGGTGGGGCGCAAGCAACAGCGGTGCGGGAGGGCGGGTGGGGCGCAAGCAGCACAGCGGTGCGGGAGGGCGGGTGGGGCGCAAGCAGCACAGCGGTGCGGGAGGGGCGCAAGCAGCACAGCGGTGCGGAAGGGGCGCAAGCAGCACAGCGGTGCGGGAGGGGCGCAAGCAGCACAGCGGTGCGGGAGGGGCGCAAGCAACAGCGATGCGGGAGGGAGGGTGGGTGGGGCGCAAGCAACACAGCGGTGGGGTAGGGTGGGTGGAGGCGCAAGCAACAGCGGTGGGGGAGGGTGGGTGGAGGCGCAAGCAACACAGCGATGGGGGTGGGTGGAGGCGCAAGCAACACAGCGATGGGGGAAGGTGGGTGGAGGCGCAAGCAGCACAGCGGTGCGGGAGGGTGGGTGGGTGGGGCGCAAGCAGCACAGCGGTGCGGTAGGGTAGGCGGGGTGCAAGCAGCACAGCAGTGCGGGAGAGTGAGCGGGTGGGTCGCAAGCAGCACAGCGGTGCGGGAGGGTGGGTCGCAAGCAGCACAGCGGTGCGGGTGGGTGGGGCGCAAGCAGCACAGCGGTGCAGTAGGGTGGGTGGGTCGCAAGCAGCACAGCGGTGCGGGAGGGTGAGTGGGTGGGTCGCAAGCAGCACAGCGGTGCAGGTGGGTGGGTTGCAAGCAGCACAGCGGTGCGGGTGGGTGGGTCGCAAGCAGCACAGCGGTGCGGGTGGGTGGGTCGCAAGCAGCACAGCGGTGCAGGTGGGTGGGGCGCAAGCAGCACAGCGGTGCATTGGTTGGGCGCAAGCAGCACAGCGGTGCGGGAGGGGCGCAAGCAGCACAGCGGTGCGGGAGGGGCGCAAGCAGCACAGCGGTGCGGGAGGGGCGCAAGCAGCACAGCGGTGCAGTAGGGTGGGTGGGTGGGGCGCAAGCAGCACAGCGGTGCGGGAGGGTGAGTGGGTGGGTGGGTCGCATGCAGCACAGCGGTGCGGGTGGGTGGGTCGCAAGCAGCACAGCGGTGCGGGTGGGTGGGTTGCAAGCAGCACAGCGGTGCGGGTGGGTGGGTTGCAAGCAGCACAGGAGTGCAGGTGGGTGGGTGGGGCGCAAGCAGCACAGCGGTGCATTGGTTGGGCGCAAGCAGCACAGCGGTGCGGGTGGGTGGGGCGCAAGCAGCACAGCGGTGCGGGAGGGTGGGTGGGGCGCAAGCAGCACAGCGGTGCGGGAGGGTGGGTGGGGCGCAAGCAGCACAGCGGTGCAGGAGGGTGAGTGGGTGGGGCGCAAGCAGCACAGCGCTGCGGGAGGGAGGGTGGTGCGCAAGCAGCACAGCGCTGCGGGAGGGAGGGTGGTGCGCAAGCAGCACAGCGGTGCGGGAGGGAGGGTGGTGCGCAAGCAGCACAGCGGTGCGGGAGGGTGGGTGGGGCGCAAGCAGCACAGCGGTGCGGGAGGGCGGGTGGGGCGCAAGCAGCACAGCGTAGCGGGAGGGCGGGTGGGGCGCAAGCAGCACAGCGGTGCGGGAGGGCGGGTGGGGCGCAAGCAGCACAGCGGTGCGGGAGGGCGGGTGGGGCGCAAGCAGCACAGCGGTGCGGGAGGGCGGGTGGGGCGCAAGCAGCACAGCGGTGCGGGAGGGCGGGTGGGGCGCAAGCAGCACAGCGGTTTTTGGAGCGCAAGCAACACAGCGATGCGGGAGGGAGGGTGGGTGGGGCGCAAGCAACAGCGGTGGGGTAGGGTGGGTGGAGGCGCAAGCAACACAGCGGTGGGGGAGGGTGGGTGGAGGCGCAAGCAACAACGGTGGGGGAGGGTGGGTGGAGGCGCAAGCAACACAGCGGTGGAGGAGGGTGGGTGGAGGCGCAAGCAACACAGCGGTGGAGGAGGGTGGGTGGAGGCGCAAGGAGCACAGCGGTGCGGGAGGGAGGGAGGGGCGCAAGCAACACAGCGGTGGAGGAGGGTGGGTGGAGGCAAAAGCAACACAGCGATGGGGGAGGGTGGGTGGAGGCGCAAGCAGCACAGCGATGGGGGAGGGTGGGCGGGTGAGGCGCAAGCAGCACAGCGGTGCGAGAGGGTGGGCGGGTGGGGCGCAAGCAGCACAGCGGTGCGGTAGGGTGGGCGGGTGGGGCGCAAGCAGCACAGCAGTGCGGGAGAGTGAGCGGGTGGGTCGCAAGCAGCACAGCGGTGCGGGAGGGTGGGTCGCAAGCAGCACAGCGGTGCGGGTGGGTGGGTCGCAAGCAGCACAGCGGTGCAGGTGGGTGGGGCGCAAGCAGCACAGCGGTGCAGGTGGGTGGGGCGCAAGCAGCACAGCGGTGCATTGGTTGGGCGCAAGCAGCACAGCGGTGCGGGTGGGTGGGGCGCAAGCAGCACAGCGGTGCGGGAGGGTGAGTGGGTGGGTCGCAAGCAGCACAGCGGTGCGGGTGGGTGGGCCGCAAGCAGCACAGCGGTGCGGGTGGGTTGCAAGCAGCACAGCGGTGCGGGTGGGTGGGTCGCAAGCAGCACAGCGGTGCAGGTGGGTGGGGCGCAAGCAGCACAGCGGTGCAGGTGGGTGGGGCGCAAGCAGCACAGCGGTGCATTGGTTGGGCGCAAGCAGCACAGCGGTGCGGGTGGGTGGGGCGCAAGCAGCACAGCGGTGCAGTAGGGTGGGTGGGGCGCAAGCAGCACAGCGGTGCGGGAGGGTGAGTGGGTGGGTCGCAAGCAGCACAGCGGTGCGGGTGGGTTGCAAGCAGCACAGCGGTGCGGGTGGGTGGGTCGCAAGCAGCACAGCGGTGCGGGTGGGTGGGGCGCAAGCAGCACAGCGGTGCATTGGTTGAGCGCAAGCAGCACAGCGGTGCGGGAGGGTGGGTGGGGCGCAAGCAGCACAGCGGTGCGGGAGGGTGGGTGGGGCGCAAGCAGCACAGCGGTGCGGGAGGGTGGGTGGGGCGCAAGCAGCACAGCGGTGCAGGAGGGTGGGTGGGTGGGGCACAAGGAGCACAGCGGTGCGGGAGGGTGGGTGGGTGGCGTGCAAGGAGCACAGCGGTGCGGGAGGGTGGGGCGCAAGCAGCACAGCGGTGCGGGAGGGAGGGTGGTGCGCAAGCAGCACAGCGGTGCGGGAGGGAGGGTGGTGCGCAAGCAGCACAGCGGTGCGGGAGGGAGGGTGGTGTGCAAGCAGCACAGCGGTGCGGGAGGGACGGTGGGGTGCAAGCATCACAGCGGGGAGGGTGGGTGGGGCGCAAGCAGCACAGCGGTGCGGGAGGGCGGGTGGGGCGCAAGCAGCAGCGGTGGGGGAGGGTGGGTGGAGGCGCAAGCAACAGCGATGGGGGAGGGTGGGTGGAGGCGCAAGCAACACAGCGGTGCGGTAGGGTGGGCGGGGCGCAAGCAGCACAGCAGTGCGGGAGAGTGTGCGGGTGGGTCGCAAGCAGCACAGCGGTGCGGGAGGGTGGGTCGCGAGCAGCACAGCGGTGCGGGAGGGTGGGTCGCGAGCAGCACAGCGGTGCGGGTGGGTGGGGCGCAAGCAGCACAGCGGTGCAGTAGGGTGGGTGGGGCGCAAGCAGCACAGCGGTGCGGGAGGGTGAGTGGGTGGGTCGCAAGCAGCACAGCGGTGCGGGTGGGTGGGTTGCAAGCACCACAGCGGTGCGGGTGGGTGGGTCTCAAGCAGCACAGCGGTGCAGGTGGGTGGGGCGCAAGCAGCACAGCGGTGCATTGGTTGGGCGCAAGCAGCACAGCGGTGCGGGTGGGGCGCAAGCAGCACAGCGGTGCGGGAGGGTGAGTGGGTGGGTGGGTCGCATGCAGCACAGCGGTGCGGGTGGGTGGGTTGCAAGCAGCACAGCGGTGTGGGTGGGTGGGTCGCAAGCAGCACAGCAGTGCAGGTGGGTGGGTGGGGCGCAAACAGCACAGCGGTGCATTGGTTGGGGCTCAAGCAGCACAGCGGTGCGGGTGGGTGGGGCGCAAGCAGCACAGCGGTGCGGGAGGGTGGGGCGCAAGCAGCACAGCGGTGCGGGAGGGTGGAGCGCAAGCAGCACAGCGGTGCGGGAGGGTGGGTGGGGCGCAAGCAGCACAGCGGTGCAGGAGGGTGGGTGGGGCGCAAGCAGCACAGCAGTGCAGGAGGGTGGGTGGGGCGCAAGGAGCACAGCGGTGCGGGAGGGTGGGTGGGGCGCAAGGAGCACAGCGGTGCGGGAGGGAGGGGCGCAAGCAGCACAGCGGTGCGGGAGGGTGGGGTGCAAGCAGCACAGCAGTGCGGGAGGGTGGGTGGGGCGCAAGCAGCACAGCGGTGCGGGAGGGCGGGTGGGTGGGGCGCAAGCAGCACAGCGGTGCGGGAGGGTGGGTGGGGCGCAAGCAGCACAGCGGTGCA
Source organism: Calotriton arnoldi (assembly GCA_963921515.1). Classification (NCBI taxonomy): domain Eukaryota; kingdom Metazoa; phylum Chordata; class Amphibia; order Caudata; family Salamandridae; genus Calotriton; species Calotriton arnoldi. Next base: position 489,822 of record CAWUFW010000187.1, read on the forward strand.
GGAGGGTCGGTGGGTGGGGCGCAAGGAGCACAGCGGTGCGGGTGGGTGGGGCGCAAGGAGCACAGCGGTGCGGGAGGGTGGGTGGGGCGCAAGCAGCACAGCGGTGCGGGAGGGTGGGGCGCAAGCAGCACAGCGGTGCAGGAGGGTGAGTGGGTGGGGCGCAAGCAGCACAGCGCTGCGGGAGGGAGGGTGGGGCGCAAGCAGCACAGCGGTGCGGGAGGGTGGGTGGGGCGCAAGCAGCACAGCGGTGCGGGAGGGTGGGTGGGGCGCAAGCAGCACAGCGGTGCGGGAGGGCGGGTGGGGCGCAAGCAGCACAGCGGTGCGGGAGGGCGGGTGGGGCGCAAGCAGCACAGCGGTGCGGGAGGGCGGGTGGGCGCAAGCAGCACAGCGGTGCGGGAGGGCGGATGGGGCGCAAGCAGCACAGCGGTTTTTGGAGCGCAAGCAACAGCGATGCGGGAGGGAGGGTGGGTGGGGCGCAAGCAACACAGCGATGGGGGAGGGTGGGTGGAGGCGCAAGCAGCACAGCGATGGGGGTGGGCGGGTGAAGCGCAAGCAGCACAGCGGTGCGAGAGGGTGGACGTGTGGGGCGCAAGCAGCACAGCGGTGCGGTAGGGTGGGCGGGTGGGGCGCAAGCAGCACAGCAGTGCGGGAGAGTGAGCGGGTGGGTCGCAAGCAGCACAGCGGTGCGGGAGGGTGGGTCGCAAGCAGCACAGCGGTGCGGGTGGGTGGGGCGCAAGCAGCACAGCGGTGCAGTAGGGTGGGTGGGTGGGCGCAAGCAGCACAGCGGTGCGGGAGGGTGAGTGGGTGGGTCGCAAGCAGCACAGCGGTGCGGGTGGGTGGGTCGCAAGCAGCACAGCGGTGCGGGTGGGTTGCAAGCAGCACAGCGGTGCAGGTGGGTGGGCGCAAGCAGCACAGCGGTGCAGGTGGGTGGGGCGCAAGCAGCACAGCGGTGCAGGTGGGTGGGGCGCAAGCAGCACAGCAGTGCAGGTGGGTGGGGCGCAAGCAGCACAGCGGTGCATTGGTTGGGCGCAAGCAGCACAGCGGTGCATTGGTTGGGCGCAAGCAGCACAGCGGTGCGGGTGGGTGGGGCGCAAGCAGCATAGCGGTGCAGTAGGGTGGGTGGGTGGGGCGCAAGCAGCACAGCGGTGCGGGAGGGTGAGTAAGTGGGTCGCAAGCAGCACAGCGGTGCGGGTGGGTGGGTTGCAAGCAGCACAGCGGTGCAGGTGGGTGGGTCGCAAGCAGCACAGCGGTGCGGGTGGGTGGGTCGCAAGCAGCACAGCGGTGCGGGTGGGTGGGTCACAAGCAGCACAGCGGTGCAGGTGGGTGGGGCGCAAGCAGCACAGCGGTGCATTGGTTGGGCGCAAGCAGCACAGCGGTGTGGGTGGGTGGGGCGCAAGCAGCACAGCGGTGCGGGAGGGTGGGTGGGGCGCAAGCAGCACAGCGGTGCGGGAGGGTGGGTGGGGCGCAAGCAGCACAGCGGTGCGGGAGGGTGGGTGGGGCGCAAGCAGCACAGCGGTGCGGGAGGGCGGGTGGGGCGCAAGCAGCAGCGGTGGGGGAGGGTGGTTGGAGGCGCAAGCAACAGCGATGGGGGAGGGTGGGTGGAGGCGCAAGCAACACAGCGGTGCGGTAGGGTGGGCGGGCGCAAGCAGCACAGCGGTGCGGGAGGGCGGGTGGGGCGCAAGCAGCACAGCGGTGCGGGAGGGCGGGTGGGGCGCAAGCAGCACAGCGGTGCGGGAGGGCGGGTGGGCGCAAGCAGCACAGCGGTGCGGGAGGGCGGATGGGGCGCAAGCAGCACAGCGGTTTTTGGAGCGCAAGCAACAGCGATGCGGGAGGGAGGGTGGGTGGGGCGCAAGCAACACAGCGATGGGGGAGGGTGGGTGGAGGCGCAAGCAGCACAGCGATGGGGGGTGGGCGGGTGAAGCGCAAGCAGCACAGCGGTGCGAGAGGGTGGACGTGTGGGGCGCAAGCAGCACAGCGGTGCGGTAGGGTGGGCGGGTGGGGCGCAAGCAGCACAGCAGTGCGGGAGAGTGAGCGGGTGGGTCGCAAGCAGCACAGCGGTGCGGGAGGGTGGGTCGCAAGCAGCACAGCGGTGCGGGTGGGTGGGGCGCAAGCAGCACAGCGGTGCAGTAGGGTGGGTGGGTGGGGCGCAAGCAGCACAGCGGTGCGGGAGGGTGAGTGGGTGGGTCGCAAGCAGCACAGCGGTGCGGGTGGGTGGGTCGCAAGCAGCACAGCGGTGCGGGTGGGTTGCAAGCAGCACAGCGGTGCAGGTGGGTGGGGCGCAAGCAGCACAGCGGTGCAGGTGGGTGGGGCGCAAGCAGCACAGCGGTGCAGGTGGGTGGGGCGCAAGCAGCACAGCAGTGCAGGTGGGTGGGGCGCAAGCAGCACAGCGGTGCATTGGTTGGGCGCAAGCAGCACAGCGGTGCGGGTGGGTGGGTCGCAAGCAGCACAGCGGTGCAGGTGGGTGGGCGCAAGCAGCACAGCGGTGCATTGGTTGGGCGCAAGCAGCACAGCGGTGTGGGTGGGTGGGGCGCAAGCAGCACAGCGGTGCGGGAGGGTGGGTGGGGCGCAAGCAGCACAGCGGTGCGGGAGGGTGGGTGGGGCGCAAGCAGCACAGCGGTGCGGGAGGGTGGGTGGGGCGCAAGCAGCACAGCGGTGCGGGGAGGGTGGGTGGGGCGCAAGCAGCACAGCGGTGCAGGAGGGTGGGTGGGTGGGGCGCAAGGAGCACAGCGGTGCGGGAGGGTGGGGTGCAAGGAGCACAGCGGTGCGGGAGGGTGGGGCGCAAGCAGCACAGCGGTGCGGGAGGGTGGTGCGCAAGCAGCACAGCGGTGCGGGAGGGAGGGTGGGGTGCAAGCAGCACAGCGGTGCGGGAGGGTGGGTGGGGTGCAAGCAGCACAGCGGTGCGGGAGAGTGGGTGGGGCGCAAGCAGCACAGCGGTGCGGGAGGGCGGGTGGGGCGCAAGCAGCACAGCGGTGCGGGAGGGCGGGTGGGGCGCAAGCAGCACAGCGGTGCGGGAGGGCGGGTGGGGCGCAAGCAGCACAGCGGGGCGGGAGGGCGGGTGGGGCGCAAACAGCACAGCGGGGCGGGAGGGCGGGTGGGGCGCAAGCAGCACAGCGGGGCGGGAGGGCGGGTGGGGCGCAAGCAGCACAGCGGTTTTTGGAGCGCAAGCAACACAGCGATGCGGGAGGGTGGGTGGGGCGCAAGCAACACAGCGGTGGGGTAGGGTGGGTGGAGGCGCAAGCAACAGCGGTGGGGGAGGGTGGGTGGGGCGCAAGCAACAGCGGTGGGGGAGGGTGGGTGGGGCGCAAGCAACAGCAGTGGGGGAGGGTGGGTTTATCGCAAGCAACACAGCGGTGCGGGAGGGTGGGTGGGGCCCAAACAACAGCAGTGCGGGAGGGTGGGTGGGGCGCAAACAACAGCGGTGCGGGAGGGTGGGTGGGGCGCAAACAACACAGCGGTGCGGGAGGGTGGGTGGGGCGCAAACAACACAGCGGTGCGGGAGGGTGGGTGGGGCGCAAGCAACACAGCGGTGCGGGAGGGTGGGTGGGGCGCAAGCAACACAGCGGGGTGCGTTTGGGGTGCAAGCACAAAACAGGAGGGTAGGCGGGGATGCAAGCAACACAAAGTGGAAGGGCGGGTGGGGGAGCAAGTAATAACAATGCTGGAGGGCGGGGTGGGGCGCAAGCAACAACACAAAGTGGGAGGTCGGTCGCACGCAACAACACGAGCATTGAGGGCGGGTATGTGCTGATCAAAGAAAAGCAAGGGAATGAGAGTGGCAATGAAGCCAACCAATGGTAAGCAATGGGCCGGTTCTAAGCCCACTGGTAGCTAACAAAATGTCTTGCAAGTGACAATACGTGCTGTCTCTGGCGAAACCTAAAAAAAAGAAGAGTTTGAGGGAATGGGGAGGGGGACAGCAAAGGCAATGTAGATGGGTGTGAGAAAGAGCACAATAATAATAGAAAATCAAAGGAGGAAGGGGTTGGTGCATATTTAGAAGGGGAAAAAAAGTCTGAAGATTAAAAAAAGAGTAGGGGTAGCAATTCCCACGTTCTAAGAAAATAAAACAAGCATTTACTAAGCCAATAGTCCTGGATTTAATGTGCTAACACAAGAATGCAAAAATGTGTACAAATTATCTGTGCCTTTGTGCAATGCGTCTCTTTGTGTGCCTCCTGTGTCTGTGATATATTTCCCCGAAGCTTGTGGTGCGAAATGGCACCAATACTGCTAGCTAATGAAATAAAAGATACAAAAAAGAAGCCCTACACGTTTGGGGAATTAAAGATAAAACAGGACATAGGCATACCAAAAGACAGGTTGCACAGAGATATTGCACATTTGTGCATGCCTCTGTTTGAACACCTTAGTGCATTAAAGCAGACCTATTGCTCACTTTGCCAAAGACTGTTGTCAATGTGTTTGGGGGCAGCGGTCTCTAGACTTTACAATTTCTGCCTCCAGTTTCGCACAGTGACGGTGCATGAAGGTCAGGAAATCAAAAGAAATAAAGGCGGCATCTGATCAAACCAATCTGAGTGGTGTGGAAATGTGTATGGAATGTTCCTTTATTAAATCAGGCCCAGGATACAGAACGTATTGTTGGTAGGGAAAGTGCAATGTTGTTGAAGGATATTGTCCAATTAGAAGGATTTAAAGAGGGATGTGTTGGTGTTTCCAGTTGCAGGTTGAAATCTCCCCAAAAAATCTCATCACAAGAGGAGGTGAGTTGATTAGTGTTATAAATCAACAAAAATATCAATAAAACTCTTTTTGATGCCAGGTGGGCAATAGAAAATGCTTCTCAGTGGTTTAGGTGCTGTGTTTGTAATCTCCACAGTAAGGCATTTAAATAAGGAGTTTGCCCTTAAGGGACTGCTTGTGGATAAAGGCAAGCGACTTTTTCTGCTCTGGTAAGGTGGAGGAAGTTATACCCCAGAGGTAAAACAGTGGTATGGAAAATGAACAGTACTAGATTTCTGTCAGGGAAATAGTATTCAGATCACAGTCTTGGATGAAGGCAATAGTGAAAGTTGTGTTAGAGACCACAGACCTACAAGTCTTTATTTTGACATTTTATACAACAGGGACCACACCGTTTAGGGCGCTTTTCAAATATGAAGACATATATACACAAACGTATAATAATTTCAGATGTTCATGTATGTAGCTGCACTGTAACTAGATGTATGTATTCACTGTGGTAGTTATGGCTACTCAGCAGGATAGAGTTAACACACACTCAAATGAAGTCCACCCCAGAATGGTATAAAGGCTCTGGAGACACGCTCCTTTAATTATACTGGTTTTAATTAGCCCCATTAGTCCACTTTTATGGCTGTTGTGGGATCTGTTGACAGAAGATTAGACCAAGTGCTGCTGGCAGGTCCATGGATATGAACTCACACCCTCCTGCTAAAGCAGTGCCTCATCTCATGAGTCACACCCAGCTCCAACCGCAAGAGTGATGGCCGCAACGACAGACATAGCTCACCTCCACATCCTAGTCAGAGGAGCAGTCACTGCAGTCCGTCTCACTCTTTCCACCAGCAGACTGCTAACAATAGTAAGGAACCAGATATTGTACAGCAGCATGATGGTCCGGAGCTGCAAGGGTTGATCCTGTAATCACATGTAAGAGTTACTCTCACCGACAGATCTTCATGCATCTCCAGAGAGGAGATCCCAAACTGTAGAGGGGAATAGTCACCTTACAGGGGACAACTACATAGTATTCCCTAGACCAGTTTTGACTCTGCCAGGCCCTCAAAAAGGGCCGTCACTTCATAGCTGTAAACCCATGCCCTTTTTCCTGTGCCCAAAAACTCATCTAAGTGCCCAGTCTCCAAGGCACTGTTCTTGCTGCGATGAGGAGGCGATGGGTTGACCGAGGGTGACTCTTCTTGGGTTGCTTGGGCAGACTGATCTTTGATTGTGTTTAGGATATCTAACTCTGGGGACTGTGGTAATAGAATGTTTTCTGGGATCGGCGACCACAAAGTATTTGAGTGTGTTGGGTGGGTTAGAGGTAACATTTGAGAAGGAATGCTTAAAAGCATTGAGTCTGCTGTGAATGTTGACTCTTAAGAAGTAAGGATGTTGCACTTGGTGAAACAGCAGAGGTGGTGGGGAGTTTAGGCAGGTTAAGAGGGTGTGGTTTGCTGACTGTTTACACTCCTGCAGGTGAGTCAGCTTCAGTTTGATGTCAAGCACTTTATTTTGGGGAGATTTGTGCTGTGGTCAATAGTAAGTGGCTGTAAAGACCTAAGCGGTGATTGATCACATCTCTCATGTTAATCATGCCTATGAGTAATGGAACCCTTCTGTGGAAAACTGTCAGGCTTAGAGACTGGCTGACAAAGGGAGCTGTATCAAGGAATGATTGTGGCTACTAAGAGGGCTGTGGTTTTGGTCCTTAACAGTAATTCAGCTCGTTTATTTCTAAAGGAATTATGCTGCCTGGCTTCATTCTCCAGGGGTGATGACAGAAAGAATAGGGGCAGCAGAATAGGGTGAGCTAGTGTGATTGCAGTCAGTAGATATGGTAAGCATTTTATCAGTTTTGGCATCTCTAGCCATGGAAGAAGCTTTAAGGGCCTTTGGGGTAACAGACCATGTGGTGAAGATATGAAGGTTGATATCCGAGATCAGGTAGACACATTTCAAGTCATGGTAGCCTGAGATAGAAATTTCTTTCCTGTAAGATACTTTTGTGTTCTTTTATACAAGCATTGGCAAAGTCAATAGTTCTCGCCTACGGGAGAGCTATTGACTTGGTCAGTTTCTTTTAGCCATTTTGCACAGTAGCGCAGCTGCTATGCAGCATGGATGAAAGCTAGAGAAAAAAAAGTTATGACGCAGCCAGCGCTGACCGTGAAGGGCAATGATCCAATTTCTTATTATGGGATTTTTTTCTGTCTTCACAAAAAAAAACAATAAATTATCTTCCGTCCGAGCTGAAGCCCACCGTGTTGGCCCTACATGAACACCAGCCGGGGTCCGTGTAGGTAAAAGCGGTGGGGGCGGGTTGGGGGGGATTTCGAGGGACGATGCTGAGGGAAAATTAATTATTTATTTCATTTTCCCTCGGCTTCGTCCCTCAAAATCCCCCTCAAACCGGCCCCACCGCAGTTACCTGCAAGGACTGCGGCTGATGAACACATTGCCAAAAAGGCGGTGCAGAGCAGGAAGCGCATTGCCGTATGCATCTTTGTAGCATCCTGGCATGATTTTTAGCAGCTTTTTCTCTGCTGGGAGGTGGACGAGACAAGTAACAATTGGGAAAGGTGCATGGGTGGAGCGGGCAAGCAACAACGCAGGAGGAGGATGGTGGTGGTTCAGGGCAAGCAACAATGTGGGTGGAAGGAAGGGGGGGTGCAAGTGGCAAGCAGTGGAAGGACACTGGTCAAATAAGCAGAATTTGGGACATCATTCAGGGTAGGAACAAACACATGAAGAGGAAGTGAAGCAGTCATTCGCTGATCAAAGAGAAGCAAGGAAATCAGAATGACGAAGCCAACCAATGGTAACCAATGAGCGGGCTTTAAGCACACTGTAAGTAAACCAAATACCTTGCAAGCGGCAGCGCGTGTGCTGCCTTAGGCAGGACCTAAAGTATAGGGTGGGGGGGGACTGTCAATGATGCAGTGATGCCCGCCAAGCGTTCTGATGGGCATAAAATACCGAAAAGTGCTCCCAAAACATTTAGGGGCGCTAGGGTGAAGGCAGGAGCGTGTTTAAGGAAGGGGCGGGGGATGTGTCCTGCCTGAGGGGAAACCGCTTTTTACCATGCAGACCCTTTACTAAACAGTCTTTAGCATGCAGGTAAGTATTTGTACCTTTACCATTCAATACTTTACCAAGCAGGTATTTTCTTTCAATAACATTCTTTTTATTTAAAAAAAGGTGATTTTAGGGTTTAAGGATGGGTAGAGGTGAAAGTAGGTAATGATGACTTTAGGGTTCAGGAGTGGGTAAAGGGAGGTGAGGGTGACTCGAGGGTTCAGGGGTGGGTATAGGTAAGGTGCGGGGAGGGTGTCTTGAGGGTTTAGGGGTGTATAGAGGTAAATGGAGGTGAAGGTAACTTAAAGGTTCAGGGATGGGTAGAAGTACAGGGAGATGAGGGTGACTTTAGGGTTCAGGGGTGTGTAGTGGTAAAGGGAGGCAAGGGTGACTTAAAGCTGAAACATAAACCTTTTTAAATCACTGTGTTTGATGATGAATAAAACATTCTCAAAATTATAAAAGAGGTAACCAAAAAGGTAAATGTGACACCTACAAATGTTAATTCAGAAAAACACAGTCTTAAATGAAGGGAGTAATCAATAAAAGCAACAGGCAACCGAAATGTATGTTTTGGAAATTGGTCACATGCCACAACGTTTTGTGTTAGTGTTCAGCTCTTGGAAATACCAGAAGGGCAAGTGTCAACTCTGATGATTTCAAGTAGTTTTGCAAGCAAAAGCACAAAAAAAAGTATCACAATCCGAGCGCAAGTAGCAAGGAAAAACACTAGTCAAGAAATAAATCAGCACTTGGTCCATGCTCCAGGGAAGAAAAGAAACATATGGAGACAAAGCGAAGGCAGCATTCGCTGACACACACTCAACTATGAAAAGGAACAAAATAAGAGTGACAATGAAGCCAACCAATGGGAAGTAGTAGGCAGGATAAAAGTCCCTTTTTAAAGAGGTTTTTTTTCAAATTTAGATACAATAGATTGTCGCAAGCGACAGCACATGCGCCATCTCAGGCGAGACCTAAAAAAGTACAGCGTTTGGAAAAGGAAGATGTGGCCCTAACAGTAGGTCAGTTTTAATGGAGTCCATTTTGAGACTATGGTATTTGTTAACTCTTAAAGTTTCCAGGAAGGTCCTCAGAGTTCGGTGTTTGTGGTACTGAAGGAAAGGTTTGGATAAAAGAGGGTGGAATAGGATCTCGGAGGTGTTTGATCTGATAAAAGCTCTTTGTTTTGGTAGCCAAATAAGATCACACAAAGAACATGTAGGCCATTGACGCTGATAAACACATTCAGTTAGGGACAGTTGCAACATGCAACTGTAGGATATTACATTTAGAAGCAGTAGTCACTTGTAGGTGCACAAACATTAAGGTGCAAAACCACCCTTTGTGCGAAGTCAGCAGGTAAGTGGCATCACATTTCGGAGTAAAAACTTGCAGTACAGAAATAAAATGCAGTAGTATGATGTCACACAAAATCTAAGGGGTGTGCATCAATAGTACGACAGGTGAGGGTGACAGCACAATAAGGTGTAAATTTACCCAAAGTACAAAATTCACATAAGAGTAGGAAACGTGTATGTAAGATCTGGCATCCTTGGTGTAGTTTCCCCTGACTTTTTGCCTTCTGGCCTCCTGTTTTGCTGACTGCATTTTTGCTGGCTTTAGGATTCTAGGCACTTTACCACTGCTAATCATTACTAAAGTGCATATGCTCTGTACGCAAAACACGGTAACATTGGCTTATCCACAATGGGCATATTTAATTTACTTAGAAGTCCCTAGTGGAGTGCACTATATGTGCCCATGGCCTGTAAATTAAATGCTACTAGTGGGCCTGCAGCACCGATTGTACCACCCTCTCAGTAGCCCTTTAAACATGGCTCAGGTCTGCCACTGCAGAGCATGTGTATGCAGTTTTAAACTGCCATTTTGACCTGGCAAGTTAACCTACTTGCTAGACCCAAACCTTCCCTTTTATTACATGTAAGTCACCCCTAAGGTAGACCCTAGGCAGTCCAATGGGCTGGGAGCAGTGTATTTAAAAGGTAGGACATGTTCTTTTGAGTTTTACATGTCCTGGAAGTGAATAACTGCTACATTCGTTTTTCACTACTGCAAGGCCTAACTCTCCAACAGGTTAACATTGGGATTGCCTTAAAACATCTTTTAAGTGTAATTTCCAATTGGGAAAAGATGGAGATTTAGAGTTTGGTGTCTCTGGATTCACAATTTAAAATCACAACTTAAGGTGAAGTCGGATTTTAAATTGTAAGCCTAAAAATACCACTTTTAGAAAGTTGGTATTTTCTTACTTTAACCATCCTGTGCCTCTGCCTGTCTCTGAATACACGTCTGGATTGGGTGATAGCTGGGCTTTGCGCATTCCCTCTAGACAGTCACACAAAGGAATCAAGGGTGTCACATTTGCATCTTTATCGCCCATTACCATGCTGATGGGCCTTCCTGAGGTAGATTGGAAGGGAACCGCTCACACTTGCACCTAAATAGGGCTGAGCCTGTCCCCACACAAAGAGCTGCATACCCCCCTGTAGCGTGTTCTGGGCCAGGGCAGGAGAGGCAGGGACCTTGTGATCTTCAAAGGCCTCTTTGATATCTCCCCCACTTCAAAGGCACATTTAAGTACTGGATCCCTGACACCACCAAATCAGAACATTGTTGGAACCAAGGACATTCCTCCAGGAAGAAGAGCTGCTGTGCAGTAGTGATCCAGAGCGAAGAGGCCAGGGTTGGATATTTTACACAAAAACTGAATTTTCAATGGGCCCATATACATTTATCCAAATATGTTCATTTGCATTCCCTGGCCAATCCGCTGGGAGGTCAAGTTTTATAATTCACTTAAGTTCTGATTAGTTATTTCCCTGCAACCACAAATCAATTACAGTATCATTTCAATGGCTAACTAATCTTCACGAATCAACACTCTTCCTTGGGTCGATGGACCATTAGTTGAGTTAGTTGATGGTGATATTAACAACTTCTTAACTAAAAATTCTTAGTGAAATAACCACAGACTCTGAATAATAATAATAAGTTTATCTAAAAGTTCAGTCATTAAGTTGAACGCTCATCAAATACAGACACACAGTGCAAACTCCATCTTTCTTAAGTGAGAGATAGAACAATCAAATCCTAATACATTCAATTACACAAACTTATTCAACAAATCAAACGCATAAGAGTGGATAGATGAAGAGACAAAGGCACATTATAATACATTTGCTAAGAAATATGCAAATTTGGACGGAAGGACAAGTTACTTACCTTCGGTAACGATCTATCTGTAAGAAACATTAGTAGTGATAGATTCCTTACCTTAGAATATCCCCAGGCGTCAGACTGGATCCGGAAAATTTTCATCAGCAGTACCCCTGCGCGTCGGTAGGTGGCGTCGTGCGGCTCCGCGTCCTTCGTTGGCATCGTGGTCGCCGAGATGACGTCGCGGGCGCTACTTAGACGCCGCCCACGCGCGCTGACGTCAGTTCTGTACACGACTTTCCGCGCCAGGAACGCAGAGCCATGCAAGATACTGACCACTGGTGCATTTAAACTAGGGCCTTGAAAGGGATGACCTTAACCCTAGAAATCAGTTCGCAGAACGGGGAGGATGGGTGGGGCGGTAAGGAATCTATCACTACTAAAGTTTCTTACAGATATATCGCTACCGAAGGTAAGTAACTTGTCCATCTGAAAGAAACACATAGTGATAGATTCCTTACCTTAGAATAGATACCCCAGCAATACCAACCCCGGTGGTGGGTCTGCGAACTAAGATCACACCAGAAAGTCACGGAGAACAGAACGGCCAAAGAAGCCGTCTCTCCGGACTTGGCTGTCTAGGCAATAATGCTTGGTAAACGTGTGCAGCGAGGCCCACGTGGCTGCCTGACAGATGTCTTGCAGGGGGACACCACGTCCCAATGCAGTAGTGGCTGCAGTAGCTCTGGTGGAATGAGCACGCAGCCCCACCGGAGGTTCTTTTTTAGCCGAAGAGTAACAGGCTTTGATACATAAGACAACCCAGCGGGAGATGGTTCTCTTATGGACCGCCCGACCTTTCTTAGTGCTAACGTAGCCAACAAAAAGCTGGTCGTCCACCCGGAACTGCTGTGTGCGGTTGAGATAAAAAGAGAGCGCACGTTTTGGGTCCAGACGGTGGAGCCGCTCTTCCTCTCTGGAAGGATGCGGAAAGAAGGTGGGCAAGGTAATAGTCTGCCCAATGTGAAAGGCCGTAACCACTTTTGGCAAAAAGGAAGGACGGGCCTGAGCACAACCTTGTCCGGATGGACTGAAAGGAAAGGAGGCTTACAAGAAAGAGCCTGGAGCTCACTCACCCGCCTGGCGGAAGTGATGGCCACCAGGAAGGCAGTCTTTAAAGTCAAAAGACGAAGAGGACAGTTGTGAAGGGGCTCAAAAGGAGCGCACATCAAGTATGTCAGAACCAGATTCAAGTCCCACTGAGGCATCACAAAAGGAATAGGAGGAAAAAGGTGTGTAATGCCTTTGAGAAATCTATTTACAACAGGGGACTTGAAAAGAGAGGGCTGATCAGGGAGCCTGAGAAAGGCCGAAATAGCAGAAAGGTAGCCCTTGATAGTGCCCAGAGCAGAGCCCTGCTGGGCTAAAGAGAGAAGGAACAGTAGTACTTCAGAAAGAGGGGCAGAAAGGGGATCTACAGCCTTTGCTGTGCACCATACCACAAATTTGTTCCACCTGCAGGCGTATACCACTTTAGTAGAGGGACGCCTGGCTGCCAGAATAACGTCACAAACTTCAGGAGGCAAGTCGAAGGGAATCAACTGCTGCCGCTCAATCTCCACGCAAAGAGGTGGAGGCTGGACAGGTTCGGGTGGAGGACCGTCCCCTGCTGCTGCGGCAGAAGATCCTCCCGAAGAGGCAGTCTGATCGGAGGATCGATGCTCATACTGAGTAGCTCGGGATACCATACTCTAAGAGCCCAGTCCGGAGCCACAAGAATTACTTGGGCCCGGTCGCGCCTGATCTTCTTCAGCACTCTGGGCAGAAGCGGTATAGGCGGAAAGGCGTACAACAGACCGCAACTCCACTCGCGACGAAAAGTGTCGCCGAGCGAGTGCCGCCTTGGAAATTCCAACTCGCAGAACTGATGACATTGCGCGTTCTCTTCGGTGGCGAATAGATCTAACCAAGGCTCTCCCCACTGCTAAAAGAGACCTTCCACCACCTCCGAGTGAAGACGCCATTCGTGATCGAGCATGCACCTGCGGCTGAGTTCGTACGCCCTGGCGTTCAGAGAACCTGCCAGGTGTTGAACCACCAGAGACATGCCCTGATGTTCCAGCCATGTCCAGAGACGCAGAGCCTCCTGACAGAGGGCCCACGACCCCACCCTGCCTTGTTTGTTGCAGTACCACATGGCGGTGGTGTCGTCTGTGAACACCTGCACTACTCTCCCTTTGACAGAGGGAAGGAATGCCTTTAGCGCAAGCCTGATCGCCCGTAGCTCCAAAAGGTTGATATGGAGCCGGGACTCCGCCAGAGACCAGAGGCCTCTGATCTCCGCCTCTCCCATGTGGCCGCCCCATCCCAGGAGGGACGCATCCGTCACCACTGTAAACTCCGGTTGGGGAAGGGATCTGCCGTCGACCCAATGCCAGTTTGTGAGCTACCACTGCAACTGTCGTGCAGTGCCCTCCGAGATCTGGACGTGATCGGACAGGTTCCCCTGATGCTGCGCCCACTAGAACTTCAGGTCCCACTGCAGAGCCCGCATTTGCCATCTGGCATGATTGACCAGCAGGATGCAGGAGGCCATGAGGCCCAGCAGCCTCAGAGTCACTCTGACCGAAACCCGGGACAAGGGCTGAAAGATGGGAATCAGAGCCCGAATATCCCGGACTCGCTGTTCGGAAGGATAGACCCGAAACTGCGCCGTGTCCAGAACCGCTCCGATAAAGAGGAGCTTCTGGGAGGGAATCAGGTGTGACTTCGGCACGTTGATGGAGATCCCCAGCAAGTGCAGGAGGTCGGCCGTAGTCTGTAGGTGGGAGACGACTGTCTGGGGCGAGCCCGCCTTCAACAACCAATCGTCGAGGGGAAGACTGAGACCCCTGATCTGCGCAGATGAGCTGCGACCACCGCCATCACCTTGGTGAACACCCGAGGGGCGCTGGTCAGGCCAAAGGGGAGCACGGTGAACTGAAAGTGCTCGTGGCCTACCGTGAGCCTTAGGTAACGCCGGTGGGCTCGCAGGACGGGGATGTGGAAATAGGCGTCCTGCAAGTCCAGCGCCACCATCCAGTCTTGTGGGTCGAGAGCAGACAAGACCTGAGCTAGAGTGAGCATCTTGAACTTCTCTTTGCGGAGGAAGCGATTGACGTTCCGGAGGTCTAAGATAGGACGCAGGCCTTTGTCCTTCTTGGGCACCACAAAGTAGTGGGAATAACAACCACGACCTACTTCGTGCGTCGGAACGCGCTCGATGGCCCCCTTGGCCAAGAGGGTCGCAACTTCCTGCTGAAGAAGCACCAAGTGATCCCCCGACATGTGGTGGTATTAAGGTGGCATGGCTGGGGGGGGTAGTCTCGAAGGGGAGGGAGTAGCCCCTCCGGACTATCTCTAAAACCCACCTGTCCGAAGTGATGGTGCGCCAGTGGGGGAGGTGATGGCGGAGCCTGCCGCCCACTGGCGTTTGATGGGCCTGAAAGTTCGGACTAGGAAGGTTTGGAGGCAGTGGTGGCCGGGGTGGTGGTGGACTGACCCGCCCGCTGGCCCCTTTGTCCGCCACGGCGGAACCCGCGTCCGCGCTGGGATGATTGGTGCACCGGCCTGTGGCTCTGTTGCGAACGCTGCGTGGCGCCCCTTCCTGTGCCACGAAAGGAGCGAAAAGCGGAAGGCGGAGGAGGGCGGACTGCCGAGAGTCCCGAGGACTTGGCCGTAGCCCGTGAGTCCTTAAACCTCTCCAACGCACTGTCCGCTTTGTCGCCGAAGAGGCGACGGCCATCAAAGGGCATGTCCATAAGGGTGTTTTGGACATCCCCCGAAAATCCAGAGGTCCTTAACCAGGCGTGACGGCGAACCGCCACCGTCGTTGCAATTGATCTGCCCAGTGAGTCGGCGGTGTCTAGGCCACAACGAATCATGAACTTTGCTGCGTCTCTCCCCTCTGCAACAGCCTGGGCGAGAGCAGGCCGGGCCTCCTCCGGCTGGGGCAGCACGTTCGCCACCATATCCCACAGAGAGTGGGAATAACGGCCCAAGAGGCATTCGGTGTTCACGGACCGCAGCGCAGAGCTGGTGGAAGAGAAAATCTTCTTCCCAAACTGATCCAGCTTCTTGGAATCTCTATCCGGTAGTGCGGAAGGGAAGGCGGTTGGGGAAGCAGAGGCTTGGACAACCAAGCTCTCGGAAGTGGGGTGTTGGGAGAGGAAAATGGGGTCACCGGGAGCCGGGCGATGGCGTCGGGCCACGTTCCTATCCACAAGAGCCCCTGTGGTGGGCCTGGACCAAGTGCCCAAAAGAACGTCAGAGAGGGCTTCATTGAAAGGAAGCAGCAGCTCCGCAGAAGTAGCTGCTGGCTGAAGCACCTCTGTCAGGAGGTTAGTCCTGACGGCCACAGTAGGGAGCTCGAGGTGTAGGGCCTCGGCCGCCCTACGCAACACCACTGCATAACTGGCGCCCTCCTCCGTAGCCACGGTAGGAGGAGACAGCATGCCAAGGTCTGGTGAGGTATCCAGACACTGGCGTCCCCCAATTCCTCAGCCCAGTCCTGTTCAGACTCGCAGGCTGCAGCGAGAGGGTCCTCAGACCCCTCCCAGTCCTCCCCTTGCTCCTCAGGCTGTTCAACAGGTCGAAAATAAGGAGCAGGGACATGGGGATAGAAATCCCCAAGCAGGGTCGAGAACGGCATCGATCGACGCCGGCTCGGCGCCGTGTCCACTTCGGGGCTGAAACTGAGGTCGACGTCGTCCCGAGGTGCGGGCGGCGTCGGGCTCGGTGCCGGTGGAGTCGACATCGGTGGAGGCGTAACAAGGTCAACTGGCGTAGACCGGGATCCAGGCCTGGATCCAAGGGTGTCCTGCGGCGCCGTGGCCGGAGCCGACAGCGACGCCGGAGCCGCCGGCGA
This sequence comes from Calotriton arnoldi, assembly GCA_963921515.1. Taxonomy (NCBI): domain Eukaryota; kingdom Metazoa; phylum Chordata; class Amphibia; order Caudata; family Salamandridae; genus Calotriton; species Calotriton arnoldi. The sequence goes on from CAWUFW010000187.1 coordinate 505,690, forward strand.
GGACACCCATGCGGGACCGCGGGGCCCGACGGCCCAAAGAGGCGAGCCATGGCCGACAGGAACACCTGTATCTGGGCCAGAGATGCCGACGACCCCGGGAAGGGCGGGTAGTCGGGCGGCAACTCCATGGACTGCGCCCGAGCCGCGGGGGTGGCACCACCCATACCCTCAGCCGCGACCGGCGAGGGTAAGTCAGAGAACGATGGCGTTTCTTCTACTTCTTGTGCTTCGCCTTACCTGACCCAGAGTGCAAAGACTTGGATCCCGAAGATCGATGATGACTCCGCGCACGGTCCCTCAACCTCCCTCTGGACCGGGACTTGGAACGGCACGGAGCCGACTGCCGGGCTTCCAGCAACTTTCAGGACCGCTCCCGCAAAGTCTTCGGCGCCATGGCCCGGCAGTCGGAGCACGACTTGGGGTCGTGGTCGCGCCCCAGGCAGAAAAGACACACATGGTGCGGGTCCGTCACCGACATCATGCGGTGACAATCCCCGCAGGACTTAAAACCGGGCATCCTAACTGCACCAGGAGTCGAAGACTCGATGAAAAAATAGAGACAAAAAGCCTCAAAAAGTCAGTCAAAAATTGACTGGGGGTTCCTGCTCTTCCCGGATCTGCGCTTGCTGGCGCGGAAAAAGAAAGAACGGACGTCAGCGCGCGTGGGCGGCGTCGAAGTAGCGCCCGCGACGTCATCTCGGCAACCACGACGCCAACTACGGACGCGGAGCCGCACGACGCCACCTACCGACGTGCAGGGGTACTGCTGACGAAAACTTTCCGGATCCAGTCTGACGCCTGGGGATATTCTAAGGTAAGGAATCTATCACTATGTGTTTCTTTCAGATTTACATTTACCTAATAAAGATGACTGGAAAACCACCCCTCTGGCCAAAGGACTGGTGAGGGTCCCCTGATTTAGGATCAGGAGACGAAGATTATAGGATAGGGTCAGGACAGGAAACATTTTATGGGCACAAATCGCATTTAGTTGCAAAAAACGCTTTTAGGAGTACAAATGCATTTCCAATGCATTGCAACAATGTTTCGATTCACTGTCTATGACCTGCGACGTATTATAGTCCCCCCATTAGCTATTGACTAAAAGGTGTGTCAGTTCGCCTGTCTACAGAGTATAGGCAGGCAGAGTAACAACTTTAGTCAACAGTAAATGGGGGGACCAAAATGCTTATCCAGCCTTATCAAAAATATGAATGAGATGAGGTAATCAAGTTGAGGTTTAAAGTCTATATGGTGGTCAGCATCCCAAAAACTGAAACAATAGCACATTTCTAGAGTTGGTTCCTGTTTGACAGTCATTGGCATCTGAAGATGGGGTCTAAACAAACTGGCTTGGCTGGAACCTTAACATGGCATTGTCAGCAGATGAAACCATAATGAAAGTAAATATCGGATGACGGGCAAGAAATTATATTCCGAAAGCATGAAGACTTATCAGTGGCACGGTAACCCACACTATAGCTTATTCTCTGTGTGGGAAAGGCTCACAGTGTTGTAGGAAATAACTGAAACACTCTGTGCTCGAGGTCAATGTTACCAGGTATATGATTTTACCTTGTGTTAGCTATTCCTGCACCAGGCTCTTTTTAGCCACAGAATACCCATTATATAGATATATGTAAAAAGTAGTATTCGTATAGCACAAACCTAGCTGAAAGGTAGCAGAGTACTTCACAGAATCAAATGCAAAGATGCAGTAAACAAGACTGAAGAGGTAAATGGGTTCAGGGAGCAGAAGAGGATCACTACTGCATTGTACTGTAGTGTTCTTTAAAGAGGTACATCTTCAGCACTTTTTCAAATTGCAGCAGGGGTGAGGTGGTCCTGGTGGATAAATGGATGTTGTTCCAGATCCTGCGTGAATAGATGGAGAAGGGCTGATGTCCCCTCCAATCTGATAGTGTTCTGGCTGCGGGTGTGCCGAGAGCTACCAGAGATGGTAAGCTATACCAAAGTGGCAAATAATCTGGGTGTGGTATGGGATCCCAATTTAAGTTTTACACATGCATAATAACGCAGTGGTGGAGGGGCCTTTTGACAAGCTTCAATAGCTAAGCCTAGCCTTGTCTTTAGTACAAAGTGAATTACACTCCACAGAGAATAAAGCTTTGATTTATTACAAATTGAACCATGGCAATGCTTTGTATGTTTGTCTTCAAGTTCACCGGAACAGTGTCCAGCTGATTTCTAGCTTCTGAAAGTCGGACCATATCTCAAAGTTTATACACTTATTACTCTTAATAGGGATTTTGAGTAGTGTGTCCTGCAAATTATTGTGCATGATTTTAAATTTATTGCCCTCATCGATGGTCTACAGTAAGGCTGTTAAATGCATATTATTACCATAAGATACACAGCTTGTAACTCAGTGCGTCAGTTTTATTCATGCAAGACGAGATTTAGTTCACGATATGGTTATGAATAACTGTACAGAAATAGTAACTTGCACTTCACTGGGGCACTGGAAAAGTGCAGATTCTGGAAAGGTGCACACTCGATCTATGTCTGCAGTGCCGGAAGACGCCAACGTTTTCACTAAGAGTGAACACAAGGCTTTCAGTTCGTAATGCTGTCTTCCATGGCAATCAATATCCAAGCTGTACTCACCATTCTAGTGTTAACTCTGAGGAAGGACGTGGTCACAACCAGAATTTAAACTTCTTTAGAGATTTATGGGGTGATCTAGGGAAGGCAGGCAATGCAACTGAGAAGTGGTCAAGATTGGAGGAGCAGGCGACTATTATTTCTTATGTTACGTTACTCTACAGAGAGTTTGAATCAAAGGAAAAAGTAATAGGTTTCTGAAAACAGGTTATGAGTGTCTAAACACCTTTCCTCAATGAGTTTGTTTGCAGAAATGAAGTATTGGTTTAAGAAAGAACTTTGTTGATCTAATTCAATCTAAATAAGGCCATCAGTCTGTAAAATGTGAATAATGGTGATTACACTGAAATGATGAAAAAAATGGATAAAGCTAAGACTATGTAATTGTAAAGTAAGAGGGGACAGAAAATATGGCACGCATTCTTATGCTCTAGAAGTTCTACGACATTTTGTGCGCATTTGTCGACCATGGTTTCCATTCACTGCTGGTCATTTCAGCATGAATGAAAGGACTGTTGGCGAGCCCGGCTCTCCTCTCCCATTACGAGAGGACTTGCAAAGGAGCATGACACTGCCAGAACCGCAAAGTTCACTTTCAGCAGCTGCACCCCATAGCAGACACCTGGTTCCCAAACCCTTCTAATGTCAATCCCTCTTTTACTGCAAATAACTGGTCCTGGTGTGTGGACAGATAAAAATATATGAAACATCCGTCACCTATAACCCACAAATCCCCTGAAAGGAAGGCATTGTTCAGAGTAACTTTACCTACATGCGTGCTGACTGCCCTTACCTGAATAAAATGTATTGATTTTGGCAAGTTCCTTTTCACAGGTCTGGAAGAACTTCTCCTCAAACTTGGCAAAATACCTCTTGACTGTGTCTTCATCTGTAACTGTGAGAGAGAAGATAACAAATCAGATGAAATTCACATCGCAAGATATATCAAAGTTGCAGAAAGGAGGAATGGCAGGAAGAGAACAAGTGAAAATAGAGAAGAGAGGAAGAAGTGAGTGTACAGCAGTGGAACAAAGAACTGAGTAAAGCGCACAGGCAACCTAGGCAGTGCACGCAAGAACACAAGCAACTAAGAAACCAACCCATCCCAATCAACGATGCGCCTTTCTGATCTTGGTCATTTTATAAATATTACATTTTAAACTGATTTTCAATAATTCCTCTAGAGCACATGTGGTAGTGTTCAGTCTCTCCCAATTTTAGACTATATAACCGACATGAAAACCTAACAATATGTATTGAAATAAGAGCCGCAAGGTGCAAAGGCGCTAAAATACCTTCATAAATAACAGATGTTAAGTAGTCTGATAAATATAAACACAGTCTCGGGTAGGTTTGAAGGAGGCCAGAGTCGAATGTAAGCTTTTAAAGCATATTGAGCTTGAGACCTTTGCTGCGGTAAAGTTTGCATTTCAACACTTGCTCAGAAAGATGAATGCACTGTTTTCATGTTCATAAACAAACCATGGTTTAAGTTCAGAATGGATGACCAAACAATGGCTGCCCATTCCACCCAGATAAACAGTAAGGTCGCTTTAGCCAAATCAAGATACCAGCTTAAGAATGTTAGCGTGAAAAAAAGTGTGGCTTCGAGTGTTCCTAAAAGTTAGGTGCGTTTGAGACTAGGATGTGTGCCCTTTCCCTAACCTGGAAATAGGCAGTGCAGCAGAGTGTTGGGTTGAGCGGAGTTAAGGAATGCGGGAATTTGGGGGATATCCTGTTGCTAAACGTTTCCTAGCACAATATGCAATCAAGGTACCCTTAACTCCAGCATGTGTCATTCTCAGAGAGGTAACAGTGTATGATATAGAGACAACGTAACCTTTCCTGATCCTTGGGTATGTACAGTTAGTACAATAGATCTGCGTAAAAGAACACAGTTTTACAGAGTTTTCATACTTTAATGATAAGAACATCCAGTTACTAAACTATTGACACAAGCATCAGCAAAAAACTGCAAACATCACGTTGGAAGATCCAAAATCAACCAATTTGTAAAATATGGCCAAATTCTGTGCACAGCACACTGTGCAGCCAGACATTTGATTGTAGCATGATTTCTTAATTCAGCAGAAGTCTTACCAAACAAGGGATCTGCGGTGCCGCTGGAGCTCCTATTGCAACAGTAACATAGCAAATGAAAACTATCTTGTATTAATGGAAAAAAGGGGTAACAGAACATCCAGTGGCTTTATTTGGATAGTTAAACCAAAAAAACATAATTAAGCATCTGAGTCATCCATGTCCCAACTTCTTCAATCCTCTCTCAACTCCCTCCAACACTGCTAATCCCAGTTGTATCCTTACAACACTGTGCACCATGCCTGTGATTTACTAATCAACATATCGGAAGAAATAAGCACCTTCGGTTCTGTAGCGGAAGTTTCCATTTCAAAAAGTGACCGGTGTAGGAGAGTAGGATCTGCTTCTTATGGTTACCCCCACTTTTTTCTTGATGTTGCACTGTTTTTGTCTAGTCTGACTGGGATCCTGCTAATCAGGACCCCAGTCTATCTGCTTTCTCCCTTAAATTGTCATGCATGTACTTTGGTACACTCCAGATTGGCTACTGGGGTACCCTTATCAGTCCCTAGTACATGGTACCCATGTACCCAGGGCATAGGTACCCCAGAGGCCTCCCATGGTCTGAAGCATGTATTATGCCACCCATGAGAGGCCATGCAAAATGGAACTCCAGGTCTGCTACAGCAGCCTGTGTAAGATGGTGCTTGCACCACTTACTTTAGATATAGGTTCACTATATCTATAGGTCACTACACTTAAAACGTATAAGTCACCCCTATAGCAGGCCTCATCAATCCTGAAGGCAGGGTGCTGGGTTTTTTGTGAGGGTGCCCCTGCATGAGCAGAGCCTCTCTGCAGCCTTCGGAGACCATTCTCCCGAGTTGTCTGTGACTCAGCCGGACATATAGGTAGAAGTGCATTATAACCTCGCGGTAAATGCTATCTCGAAAACGGTTGCATAGAAACATATCGTGTTTGGTATCAAACACCTTGGAATCATACCTCCACACCGGTGTGGAAGGTATGATTCCACCCTTCTGAAGCGAGCTTAGTGGGGTCACTGGTCTATCCGGTGCCAGCCTTCTCGACCCGGTCAGCACAAAATGGATGCTGCCGACCAGAGACACACTTTTGCCCTCCTGCTGCTGAGCCAAGCTCGAGCAGAGGAAGGCAGCACAATAGGCATCCTGTCACAGGGAGGTGTGACCACCTCCCAGACAGGATTTAGTGTATTGGTGCTGGGTGGGTGCATTCTGAGAGTGCCTGAAAGTCTGCACCTGGGGCACATTTGGTGTCCCTGTGCATAGTCCAGCTCAAACCAGTTCTGGGAGCCATTGGCTCCTGCTCTGGCACGAAACTGGACAAAGGACATGGGTGTAACCACCCCTCTGTCCTGACCCTCCCCTAGGAGGGTCCCCCAAATCTGTCCAACCGTCTCCTGTGGGTACATAAGGGCTTACCTGGCTCTAAGACTTTAGATTTTACGTGGACAAGATTCTACAGGAAGAAACCACTGACCTTCGACCGTCTGGACACGCTGGACTTCGACTGGGCCCGACTTAGTCTCCCTCTCCGTCCAAAGCTTTGTCTGTGCACTTGCTTCATACAGGTTCCGTGCAGGACCTGTGGTGCACTAAGGACAACTGAAGAATCTCCCTTGGAGTGAAGGAGTCACTCCCCTGCCCTTGCAGGCACCTTAACGCAACTGACCGGTCTGCTGCTCCTGAGCTCCTGCGGTCTCCGAAGATTTCAGCAACACAGGAGGTGGGTTTCTGAAGGTCCCTGAGGTCGATCTGCCCTCTCAGCAAGTTTGAGGCCAGTATCCCTCGGGAGGACCGCATAACCCGAACCCCTGTGCACCGCGTCCATTTGCAGTTGCATATGCTTGTTGGCGATTCCCGAGCTTGTGCATTGGACTTCATGTAGTCCTGACCCGGAGCAGTATTAGCACCAAAGAACTCCAGCCTCCTCGCACTGAGTGCTCTGTGGGCTGGTACTTTGCAATTTTGCCCGAGGTCCCCCTCGCGACTCCTGGTCCTTCGGCCTGTGGGTCTCTCTGAGGGTCATCTTGATTTCTGTTGGACTTCCCTGGTTGCTCCAGATGTGCCCTGACTCTCCGTAGCTTGGCGAGTCCCCTGGACCTTGCTGGTCCACACCGTAACCTGCTTGACCTTCCTTCGTGGGTTACTTTTGCCAAGGCTTGTTGGTGCTCCCGCCGGACACCAAATCCTCAGCACTCGACATCCTTGGTGGGACAGCTGACCTCCGGCTCCTGGTCATCCTCGAAGTCTCCTAGTCCTCGTGGCTGCAGAGTCAAGCATCCCTTCTTCGCACCGGAAGCACAGGACATCGGTGGGCATTCGTCTACCGAGCCCCTGGTCACCCTGAAGTGACCCATACTCTGTCCCCTCTGCTTTCAGGTTCCTCCCTTCCCGAATCCAGGCTTGGATTCCACCGGACCCTTTTCACCTTCACGGCAGCAGTACTTCTTCGCAGCCCTCCATTGAGAACGACAGCAGTTTCCGACACCACTTCAGACCTATGCACCCGGCTCCCCTGGGATAGGTAACTCGGGTACTACGGTATCCACGGGTGGGGTGGCTCTTCAAACTCTTAAGTTCCAAAGGGTTCGCTCGAAGTCCTCCTAGAAGGGTGCTTAAACTTTAAAAGTGTAACTGCGACTTCCCCATAGAATTGTACAGAGCCCGCGGTCGTGTTCACACACTGCACCCGTCCTCCGTGGGGTCCCGGTCTACTCACCTTGGGTGGTTCCTTGGGGTCCCAGCGATTCTATGTGCTCTAGACCTTGTCTCGACCCGAGTCGTGGTTGTTATACCACTATTTTAGTATATGGTTTGGTCTCCCCCTGGAGCCCACTGTGTATTGTGCTACTTACAACCGTTCTATTGATCTCTTATTGTGTGCTTTGTGTTCTATCCTCGTGTAGAGGATAGTAGAGAGGGTTATATTAATAAACACATAATTTGATATAACTACTGTGTGGTTCTCCTTTCATTTAGTCAATATAGGAGGTGATGTTCTAGTAAAACAAGCTGCTTTACATTCCTTCAAGATTAAGCCTGAAGGCTGCTCTCCACAGCTACCACTAGGATAGCTTTCTAAAGGTTATCTTTGACCTCATACATCATAAGGGTCGTTTGGACTGGTGCAAGGTGCCCACTTTAATTAGTGGACAGCATATACCAGGCCAACTTCTCACATTGGTGTGCAGCGGTTGGGATTCAATCCTGCATTGTTTTACCAGATAAATCTCTTTGTATTGATTTACTGAAAACCACTAAATTATTCAGGCACATATAATACTTAAAGATTAGAATAAGTAAGTTCTACTGAACTTAGGGTTAGGTAAGTTAAGGGTCTAGCACACCCTTTCTCCAACCTAAGAGTTTAGTTCCCACTAGGTTAGGTAGGTGCATACACCACACCACACTAGTATGTCTTCTAAAGGAGAAGTCAGTGGCTCTCTGCCTTCTAGGTACAATGGTCTTGCATTTCAGGAATTGAAAGCCATGTGTGTTTCTAGGAAGCTGAAGACAGGGAGAAATGCCAACACCCAACGTCTCATTGAGATGTTACTCTTGGATGACCTTAGAAAGACCCCTGGGTCAGATGAGGTAGAAAGAGTGGGTGGGGCAGGGAATGAAGACAGGTCAGGAGGTGACACCTTTTATGACCTAGACTCAAACCCTGGCCAGGAGGATCAAAATGATTCCAACATAGATCTTCAGGAAGAGGGTGGAGAAGGCCCCAGTGGCTCTCTCTTTACTCCTCCAGGAAGAGTGCAGAGTTTACCCAGGAGATCTAGATCTCCCTCTGCAGAATCTGACCATTCAGGACATTCTATAGGGACCTCCATATCTCATGAGAGATAGCTCTTATGAAAGACAGTGCCAATTTCTAGAGCTTGAGAAAGTCAAGCTTAGGCTCAGGCAAGAGCAATTGGCCCTAGATAAGGAATCCTTAGAACTCTTGAAGGCTAGAAAGAGATTGGGACTAGAGTCCCATGGTGGCAGCAACAGTGTCCCTAGGATTAAGGAGTATATTTATGACCATAGGAACCTGAGCAAGATAATCCCTCCCTACTATGGTGGGGATGACATCCACAAATGCATAACTGCTTTAGAGAGGGTCTGTTAAGTACAGAAGGTCCCTCAAGAGCAGTGGGCAGCTATCTTGTGGCTCTCCTTTGCTGACAAAGGTAGAGATAAGCTCCTCACTGTTAGAGAAGAGGATGCGGACAACTATTCAGTCCTGAAGAGTGCTTTCATTGATGGGTTTGGCTTTACCACTGAACAGTACAGGATTAAGTTCAGAGACACCCAGAAGACACAGACTCAGGACTGGGTAGACTTTGTAGCTTGTGCTACTAAGGCTCAGGAAGGCTGGTTACTTGGCAGCAAAGTGAATGATTTCAAGGGATTGTACAATTTGATTATGAGGGAGCAGATCCTTAATAATTGCCAAAATCAGTTGTTGCATCAGTACTTGGTTGACTCTGATCTGACTTCTCCCCAAGAATTGGGAAAGAAGGCAGATAGGTGGGTCAGAACCAGGGTGAAGCAAAAAAACCAGGCCACAGGTGGTGACCAGAAGAAGCAAGATGCTAAACCTTCAGATAAGGGTGGGGAAAAGGGTAAAGACCAGAAGTCTTCATCAGGGCCCCAAAAACCTGCATCTGGGGGTGGGGGGGGGGTGGGGGGGGGAGTTAGTCACAGTCTAACAAAAGTAAAGGCAAAAAGAAACCTTGGTGCTTCCCGTGTAAGGAGAAAACCCATTGGACAAGAGATGCCAATTGTCCAAGGGCCAAGGATCCTCCTACCACCACCACCACCACTGCCCCCAAGGCAACTGCTTCCCCTTGTTCAGCTCCAAGTGGTGGTACAGGGAACAAGGGTATAGTAGGGTTAACCCTGGGATCTGAGATGGGCTCTGGCTTAGTCAGAACTCCAGCTTAGGCTGTTTTGGTCTGTGATGGAGGCATGGATATTGCCTCCCTATTTGTCAGTCCCAGTAATCTGGGCAAATACAGACAACAGCCTTTAATTAATGGTAAGGAGGCCGTGGCATATAGGGACACAGGAGGTAGCGCCACAATGGTGACAAGAGATCTTGTGGGCCCTGACCAGATCATATTTGGTGAGATGTACCAAGTGACCAATGCTAACAATGTCAGGCCAGACCTTTCCTTGGCAGTTGTTAATTTCAACTGGGGAGGGGTAACTAGCCCTAAGAAGGTTGTGGTTAGCTCAGACCTCCCTGTGGAATGCTTGTTGGGCAACGATTTGGAAACTTCAGCCTGGACTGAAGTGGAACTCAGGACACATGCAGCAGTGTTGGGCATCTCTGCAGATGTGTTTGCTGTGACTAGGTCACAGGCCAAACTGTCTTCAACTGAACAGGCCCTGGATCCTGGAAAAATGGACCAGGTGCCTTCCAAGAGGAGGAGCAGTAGGGGTAAGGCAGTGTCTTCCCCCAGACTCAGAGTGAGGATCAGTCTCCTGAGGGAGATGACCCCAGTCCCTGTGAAGGAACTGTCTCAGAGGAACTTGAACCTGATCAGGTTGAGTTCTTGGGGACAGGGGGCCCTTCCAGGGCAGAAATGAGTCAGGAGCAGCACAGCTGCCCCTCTCTTGAACCCCTCAGACAGCAAGCTGCTGCTGAGGCTGCTGGGAGTGCCAGTGGGTCCCACATGATCTACTGGGATGAAGGACTCCTTTACTCAGAGGGTAGAGACCCCAAGCCTGGTGCTATCAGGAGGTTGGTTATACCTCTGAAGTTTAGGGGCTTCCTACGGACACTGGCACATGATATCCTTTTAGCAGGACACCTAGGCCAAAGTAAGACTTGGGACAGGCTTGTCACTCACTTTCACTGGCCTCACATGTCAGAGGACACAAAGGAGTTTTGTCGCTCCTGTACCACCTGTCAAGCCAGTGGTAAGGGAGGTGGTACCACAAAGGCCCCCCTGATACCACTACCTGTGGTGGGGGTTCCCTTTGAGAGGGTTGGGATTGACATAATTGGTCCCATGGATCCTTCAACTGCATCTGGGCACAGATATATTCTAGTGGTGGTGGACCATGCCACTAGGTACCCAGAAGCAATACCCTTTAGAACCACCACAGCTCCTGTGGTGGCCAGGGCCCTCCTGGGAATTTTTTCCACAGTGGGTTTCCCTAAGGAGGTCTTGACTGACAGAGGTGCAAACTTCATGTATAGTTACATTACTGCTATGTGGAAGGAGTGTGGAGTAAATTACAAATTTACCACACCCTATCACCCACAATGCAATGGGTTAGTTGAGAGATTCAACAAAACCCTGAAGGGCATGATCATGGGCCTCCCAGAAAAGCTTAGGCGAAAATGGGATGTCCTGTTGCCCTGTCTTCTAGTTGCCTAAAGAGAGGTTCCTCAGAAGGGGGTTGGCTACAGCCCTTTTGAACTTCTGTTTGGACATCCAGTTAGGGGTCCCTTATGTTTAGTGAAGGAGGGATGGGAGTTACCTCTCAAACCACCCAAACAAGACATAGTGGACTATGTACTTGGTCTCCGCTCCAGGATGGCTGAGTATATGAAGAAGGCAAGTAAAAACCTTGAGGCTAGCCAAGAATTACAGAAAGCTTGGCATGACCAAAAGGCTGTGCTGACTGTGTACCAGCCAGGACAGAAGGTATGGGTGTTGGAGCCTGTAGCCCCAGCAGCTCTCCAGGACTAGTGGAGTGGACCCCATACCATTCTTGAGCAGAAGGGAGAGGTCACCTACCTGGTGGACCTTGGAACTCCCAGGAGCCCCCACAGGGTGCTGCATGTGAACAGGCTCAAGCCATATGTGGACAGGGCAGACATGGGCTTGCTCATGGCTACTGATGAGGGACAGGAGGAAGAGAGTGACCCACTCCCTGACCTCCTCTCACAGAACCCTGATGATGGCTCAGTTGATGGTGTAGCCTTGGCAGGCAGCCTCACTGAGCAGCAACAGACTGATTGCAGGAAGGTCCTCAATCAGTACAGACATATATTTTCCCTGACTCCTAGTCAGACCACTTGGTGTACCCATGAAGTGGACACAGGTGAAAGTCTGCCTGTTAAAAATAAGAATTACAGGCAACCTGACCATGTCAGGGACTGCATCAGGACGGAGGTCCAAAAGATGCTGGAATTGGGAGTCATTGAACCCTCAGATAGCCCTTGGGCTAGTCCAGTAGTCCTGGTACCCAAACCTCATACCCAGGGTGGTAAAAGAGAAAAGAGGTTTTGTGTAGACTACAAGGGGCTCAATGCAGTCACTAGGACTGATGCTCATCCTATTCCTAGGGCAGATGAGCTCATTGATACTTTGGCCTCAGCCAAGTTCTTGAGCACATTTGACCTCACAGCTGGTTATTGGCAAATCAGACTAGCGGAGGATGAAAACCCAAAACAGCATTTTCAACCCCTAGTGGGCATTATCAATTTGTGATCCCCTTTGTCTTGAAAAATGCACCTGCCACATTTCAAAGGTTGGTGAATAAAGTTCTCACAGGCCTGGAACACTACAGTGCAGCTTATCTTGATGATATTGCTGTCTTTAGTTCCACCTGGGAGGATCACCTGGTCCACCTAAGAAATGTTCTGGAGGCCCTGCAAAAGGCAGGCCTCACTATCAAGGCCACCAAGTGCCAGATAGGGCAGAGTAAGGTTGTGTACCTAGGCCACCTTGTGGGTGGAGGCCAGGTTCAAACATTGCAGAGCAAAATCCAGACCATCATGGACTGGGTTGCTCCAACTACCGAGACTCAGGTCAGAGCTTTCTTGGGCCTGACTGGGTACTACAGGAGGTTTGTTAAGGGATATGGATTCATAGTGACCCCCTTAAATGATCTGACCTCTAAAAGAATGCCTAAGAAAGTTCAGTGGACAGTCAGCTGTCAGAAGGCATTTGATGACCTGAAGCAGGCCATGTGCACTGCTCCCATTCTGCAAAGTCCTGACTATTCCAAACAATTAATTGTTCAAACTGATTCATCTGAGTTGGGGGTAGGGGCTGTGTTATCACAACTGAATGAAGAGGGTCAGGATCAGCCAGTAGCTTTTATAAGCAGAAGGCTGACCCCAGAGAGAAACGTTGGTCAGCTATAGAGAGGGAAGCCTTTGCTGTGGTTTGGGCTCTGAAGAAGCTGAGGCCATACCTGTTTGGCACTCACTTCATTATTCAGACAGACCATAAACCCCTCTTATGGCTAAAACAGATGAAGGGTGAAACCCCCAAACTTTTGAGGTGGTCTATTTCCCTACCGGGGATTGACTATACAGTGGAACATAGACCTGGGAGTAACCATGCCAATGCAGATGGACTCTCCAGATATTTCCACTTAGAAAATGAAGACTCAACTGGTCAAGGTTAGTCTCATGTCCTTTCGTTTGGGGGGGGGGGGGAGCTGTAGGAAAGTAGGATCTGCCTCTTATGGTTACCCCCACATTTTGCTTGATGTTGCACTGTTTTTGACTAGTCTGACTGGGATCTTGCTAATCAGGACCCCAGTCTATCTGCTTTCTCCCTTAAATTGTCATGCATGTACTTTGGTACACTCCAGATTGGATACTGGGGTACCCTTATCAGTCCCTAGTATATGGTACCCATGTACCCAGGGCAGAGGTACCCCAAAGGCCTCCCATGGGCTGAAGCATGTATTATGCCACCCATGAGAGGCCATGCAAAATGGAACTCCAGGTCTGCTACAGCAGCCTGTGTAAGATGGTGCTTGCACCACTTACTTTAGATATAGGTTCACTATATCTATAGGTCACTACACTTAAAACGTACAAGTCACCCCTATAGCAGGCCTTATCAATCCTGAAGGCATGGTGCTGGGTTTTTTGTGAGAGGGTGCCCCTGCATGAGCAGAGCCTCTCTGCAGCCCTCGGAGACCATTCTCCTGGGTTGTCTGTGACTCAGCCGGACATATAGGTAGAGGTGCATTATAACCTTGCGGTAAATGCTATCTCGAAAAAGGCTGCATAGAAACATATTGTGTTTGGTATCAAACACCTTGGAATCATACCTCCACACCGGTAACCGGTGTGGAAGGTATGATTCCACCCTTCTGAAGCGAGCTTCGTGGGATCACTGGTCTATCCGGTGCCAGCCTTCTCGACCCGGTCAGCACAAAATGGATGCTGCCGACCAGAGAGACACTTCTGCCCTCCTGCTGCTGAGCCAAGCTCGAGCAGAGGAAGGCAGCACAATAGGCATCCTCTCACAGGGAGGTGTGACCACCTCCCAGACCGTATTTACTGTATTGGGGCTGGGTGGGTGCATTCTGAGAGTGCCTGAAAGTCTGCACCTGGGGCACATTTGGTGTCCCTGGGCATAGTCCAGCTCAAACCAGTTCTGGGAGCCATTGGCTCCTGCTCTGGCGCGAAACTGGACAAAGGACATGGGTGTAACCACCCCTCTGTCCTGACCCTCCCCTAGGAGGGCCCCCCTAATCTGTCAAACCCTCTCCTGTGGGTACATTAGGGCTTACCTGGCTGTAAAACTTTAGATTTTACGTGGACAAGATTCTACAAGAAGAAACCACTGACCTTCGACCGTCTGGACACGCTGGACTTCGACTGGGCCCGACTTAGTCTCCCTCTCCGTCCAAAGCTTTGTCTGTGCCCTTGCTCCATACAGGTTCCGTGCAGGACCTGTGGTGCACTAAGGACAACTGAAGAATCTCCCTTGGAGTGAAGGAGTCACTTCTCTGCCCTAGCAGGCACCTTAACGCAACTGACCGGTCTGCTGCTCCTGAGCTCCTGCAGACTCCGAAGATTTCAGCAACACAGTAGGTGGGTTTCTGAAGGTCCCTGAGGTTGATCTGCCCTCTCAGCAAGTTTGAGGCCAGTATCCCTCGTGGGGATCGCATAACCCGAACCCCTGTGCACCGCGTCCATTTGCAGTCGCATATGCTTGTTGGCGATTCCAGAGCTTGTGCATTGGACTCCGTGTAGTCCTGACCCTGAGCAGTATTTGCACCAAAGAACTCCGGCCTCCTCGCACTGAGCGCTCCGTGGGCTGGTACTTTGCAATCTTGCCCGAGGTCCCCTCGCGACTCCTGGTCCTTCGGCCGGTGGGTCTCTCTGAGGGTCATCTTGATTTCTGTTGGGCTTCCCTGGTTGCTCCAGACGTGCCCTGACTCTCCATTGCTTGGTGAGTCCGCTGGACCTTGCTGGTACACACCGTAACCTGCTTGACCTTCCTTCGTGGGTTGCTTTTGCCAAGGCTTGTTGGTGCTCCCGCCGGACACCGACCCCTCAGCACTCGACATCCTTTGTGGGACAGCTCACCTCCGGCTCCTGGTCATCCTCGACGTCTCCTGGTCCTCGTGGCTGCAGAGTCAAGCATCCCTTCTTCGTACCTGAAGCACACGACATCGGTGGGCAAAGTTCCAAAGGGTTCGCTTGAAGTCCTCCTAGAAGGGTCCTTAAACGTTAAAAGTGTAACTGCGACTTCCCCATAGAATTGTACAGAGCCCGCGGTCGTGTTCACACACTGCACCCGTCCTCCGTGGGGTCCCTGTCTACTCGCCTTGGGTGGTTCCTTGGGGTCCCAGCGATTCTACGTGCTCCAGACCTTGTCTTGATCTCAGTCGTGACTGTTATAACACTATTTTAGTACATGTTTTGGTCTTCCCCTGGAGCCCACGGTGTATTGTGCTACTTACAACTGTTCTATTGATCTCGTATTGTGTGCTTTGTGTTCTATCCTCGTGTAGAGGATAGTAGAGAGTGTTATATTAATAAACACATATTTTGATATAACTACTGCGTGGTTCTCCTTTCATTTAGTCAATATAGGAGGTGATGTTCTGTTAAAACAAGCTGCTTTACATTCCTTCAAGATTAAGCCTGAAGGCTGCTCTCCACAGCTACCACTAGGATAGCTTTCTAAAGGTCATCTTTGACCTCATACATCATAAGGGTCGTTTGGACTGGTGCAAGGTGCCCACTTCAATTAGTGGACAGCATATACCAGGCCAACTTCTCACAACAGGTTTTCCCAATGGCGTTTCAGTGCAATATGTAGGCTCTTAAAGTTACAATGAATGTAAAAAGGACAACAGAGCAAAAAAAGAAGAGGAAGGCGGAAAAAACCTGGTTCATTATCACGGAGGCATGGTAGGAGGCCCATCTGATAAGGTAATGTGTGAGCAATAAGGTTGAGGATTCGTGGCACAAAATACAGTTAGCCCATTACTAGCGGCAAGGTGACATTGATATTGCCATTAGAAACCGCCTTAGTGATCAGGAAGTATTTGAGGTATAGTCTCAAGTACATTGTACTATTCAAAGTCCTTAACTGTAGTTTTGTTTTAGGCTAAGGTGTACTTGCCTTTGTTGTGGACTTTACTTTATTGAGGTGAAGGAGCAAAGCTACACCTCAAACATCAAAAGACGGTCCTCTGTACTAAACCACTGTGCTTAACCATCTAGCTAAACCACCCAAAACGACAGGATAATCTTATGTTCATTCACTAATATATTTATGTGGAAGACATACAGCCTATGTTTAAAGTAACCAGCTTGCCTGTGACGTACAAGATCAGCCTTAAAACAAATTTCTTGACAATACGGAAGTCTGACGGAATTCTGACAGGATGGACACTCAAGGCTCAAAAGAAAAACCATATTCACGCTTGAAGGTAAAAAACGTCAAATTAAACTTACATTTGGGTATTTACCCTTCAGTATGGAATTGTAAAACGCTATATTTTCTCTGAAAAGTAAAAAAGTCTTTCTCTGACTTCACTCTATACAAAGGGTTTCACGAAATAGAATTCCCGGTTATTGCTACCATTTTTAATCAATTTTTTTTCTCAAAGCAAAGTCCAATAAAAGCATCACATGCTTTACTGATAAACATAGCAATCATAAAAATGTGAACTAGAAGCCAGCTGATGTACCCAAATACACGTGCATATCCGTCTTAACTCTTACAACCATGGCATGATCAATTAAAAAAACCTTACAGGCAGCCCTCTTTTGGAACTCTAGATGAATTCAACTCGTGTCAACGTCGTTCCTGGCACCAACATCAAATATTGCAACGAGTGGCACACAGCACTGCTCACCGTGGTCATTAAAAAACTTCAGAAAGCAACAGGTTCAGAAGCTAAGAGCATAACACCGGCTTTCTCACATTACTGCGCTCCTCAGAAGAATACTGATTCTCATCCGAGCCAAGTCTTCGGGTTAATCTTCCAATCAGAAGAGAAAGGAGAGAGCTAGAGAGCCACACTGGTACAAGGAAGAAGGGCAAGGCGAGGCCGACACGTTAGGCACACCCAGTGCTTGAAATGAAGTGCAGGTACCCCCCTTGTCGCAGATTACCGGTTTGCTGCTGAGACTTTACGGTACTCTCCCATGAAAAGCATCAGAGCAGGGGTGAAAAGTGCGGGAATTTTTCCTTCCAAATTAAAGAAGAGCAGGTACTGAGTACCCGATAGTACCTGCCCATTTAAAGCACTGGGTGCACCTGAAAAGTGTGTTTCTGCCATTTGTCTGATTCTGTAGCGCTTTTGGTTCTGGACACTCTTGTATACAAGCATATTAGAGCTTCTGAGGACTGGGCAAGTATCTTAGGATCCACTCTTCCTAAAGTATAGGTGCAATTTGTGGTACAGCCAAGGCTGCAGAGAATCTGTACCTTATGAATGATCTACACCTTATGAGTGGAAAAGGCTGAACATAAAAGTACCATGCCATTAAAGTACCATGTCACTGGGTGAAGGAGTCTTCAGTCCTTACCCACAAGGAAAAGGGGCCCAAATTGAATTACCTAACAAGAATTAACAGGGCTACAGTTGGTGATCCTGAGGCAGAAATACAGAAAAATACTGCTGCCATTCGAGTAACAGGGGTACAGGCTGCGGTCATTCGCACAAGGTACT
Source organism: Calotriton arnoldi (assembly GCA_963921515.1). NCBI lineage: Eukaryota > Metazoa > Chordata > Amphibia > Caudata > Salamandridae > Calotriton > Calotriton arnoldi. Next base: position 523,290 of record CAWUFW010000187.1, read on the forward strand.
CACTGCCTGCAGAGCTTTTACGTGGGCCAGGGCTGTCCGATTCTCAGATGAGACATTTCTGAGCAATGAATGTAAAAAACTTTAAAGTAATACATGTCAGCGATTTAGTTTCTGGATATATTTCACATGTTTAACACTCTTAGGAAATGTAAGATTAGGTAACCTATTTCCAGGATATTTTGTTTCCGTATTTTCTTTTAGTAGCATATTACTGGTGTATGGTGCGTATTTTCTACTGAGTCGCATCTTGGTGTTTAATAAGGCACCACGATCAAGAGCTCTGGAGTGGAGGTTGAAGGCAGTGTGAGTTTCTCATAGCGCCTGTCTGTGGGTCTAAAAGGTGTACAGAATACACGGTCATCCAATCCCTGGCCTCTCTCCTGAGCGCACAGAGCAATGGTCATGTATTCCAGTTGCAACTGTGATTCTGTGCACGTGTGTAAAGAAGGTAAACAGGTGTAAAAATACTGACAAGGTGAAAGTAAAAGAAAATGCAGTGCTTACAAGTGAGGGGGTGCGTTGTGCATTTGGAGGGTGGCGAAGTGAAGGAGTTGTGAAGAAGTGCATTCAGGAGACAGTGAAAAAGAGGGTGCTATAGTTAAAAGAGGAGGTCTATGATATGCACATGGAGGTGGTAAGAGAAAAAGGGCATACATGTCTAACATAGAATGAACCTACCAGGAGCTACTGAGACACTCTGTAGATGACTACTCATTCTCTGGCCTCAGTAATGCTTAATTCACAGTCTCAATTTCAGAACTGAAACATTTTCAATATTAATCAGGTACAACAAAATCATTGTTGTCACTCATTTATCATAAACAGCTACCAGCCATTGACAAAGCCAATAGTCCTGGCTAGTTTTAGGTGTATGTCAGTTGTTGTGTTATATATCTGGATGCAATCGCAGAAAGCTCAGAGAGGAAAGAATATGCTGATTGGGTAGTACACTACAGAAATTTAGTTTACAAATTTGAGCCACACCCTTATCACAGGCTGTAATCATTAGACAGAGACTGCCTGGGATCCAGGGGTCCAAACTACAATACTTTAGATAGAGTAACAGGGGGAATAGGTTACAGTCGAAGCCCATCTGAAATACTGCAAAAGAGACTGCAATGTTTAACAGGAGTACAGAATGCAGAAAATCAGAAATCAGATGCAGGGATTAGTGTACAATACCTGTTGGTCTGTGCATAAATTATGGGAGTACTTATAAATGACATTTCTCTAGCCTCAGCGTTAAAAGCTAAAAGAGGCTCCAAACACTAAGTGGGACTCCAGAAATTCAAACAAGAGTCTTCAGTGCTCTTCTGACTGTAACTGGTTCTCAATATTCAAAAGGCTTTTTGAAAGCTCAACCGCCATACCTCTTTAGAGACTAATGAACAGACACCAGCTCTGATGGGTGTCGGACATCAATTTTATGCATGAGTTACGGAGGTAAATGTATTCAGCTACCAACAGAGGGGACACGGTATTCATCATCTGGGTTGTGGTGCGGGCTTCTGTGGTCAGCGGGTGGGTGCCTCCATTCATGGGGGCCCAGCCTATGGCTGGGAGGTGGCCCTACTGATCTGCCAGTGCGGGAAGGTACATAATTCCCAATATCAAGTCCTGCAAATCTGCTTTCTTGTGGATGCCCCAAAACCTTTGGAGCAAAGCTGGCAGAGTCCTGCACTCTACATTACCCACGTGTATTGAACGTCTCCCAAATAGGCACTCCAACTCCACCTGGTTCCAGTCACACGGAGCACTAAAGGCACTGCCCAGCTAGTCATAGTGTGACCTCTTAGGCAATGACAGCCCTGTCCGGGCCACTGTAGACTAGACAAACCAGAAACTGTTCAACCTGAAGAAGCCAGAGCACCAAGCAAATAAGGCGCCCCAAGCTCTGCCTCCTTCCAGCTCCCTCTAGGTCTGGGCACACAGGTAAATGTATCCATTACGCATAGGGTGTATGAGAGATCTGAATGCAGACCTAGAGAACATAGGCAGTCTACAGCCTTTCAGGGGACATCTTGGCTGTCGTAGTGTCTTTCTAATGGTGCACCATTCTTCCTCTCACTAAGCAATCCCTGGTTCGACACTCTAACTTTCACCTCCTTCCCTTCCCTGTTCCATCCTGCTAACACTCCCTAACACCCACTCAGCTAGGGCCAATTACTCGTGACAAACTAGCATGTCATCAGAAGAAATACCAGTGTATTGGAGAAAAACACTCAATCCACAAATTTGACTTCTCATTGCCTTGATTTTATTCTTTCCTTTCCTCTATCCTGGTCCTCTTTGCACCTTAGAGATACCTCGCTGTGACAAAAAAAGCACAATGCAAATAATCAAGCCTACCATACAGCGGGGGGCATCACTTTGCGTTGCGAGACACGTGCTCCTGCCCTCCCCCTACATCGGCGGAACGTACCGCAGAAACATCTCTGTGCTGTTGAAAATGTGAATTCTCTTCAGAAAACTTGTTGTCAGGAGATGCCACAAGGTATGAAATGCTAAGCCAATCCCTACATAGCTGTGAAAGTCCTTCAACAACACTCTACTCTCTTCCAAGCTGGCTGCCCCTCCGCACCACCCACCCCCGTCCTTCAATCCTCCAAGGCCGCACTGACTCCTCTACAAACAGAGAATCATCTGCAAACAAAGAGCCCGCTCCTTCTCAGTAATTGCTCTGCAGTAACCAGGGGCCAAGGTTTCTAAGCAGCCTGTATCCGATGCTGGCCTTGGGAAGCACGGCTCCTTGGCAACAGATGGCTTTCATAAGCCTGAGGACCACAGTCCGGGTGGAATGGGTGAAGGTAAAAAGAGGGATTGATGGAGATGCAAGGATAGGAGAGTAGACAAATACGATATGTGGTGCCATGTAGCAAGCAGTCGATACACACTGCAATCATAGTGGATGACTGTGGAGAAACACCACCACCAATAACAGACCGTGGCCTCTCCAAGGCCAGTAGAATTTCTCTTGCCCAAAGATCGGAATTATGTTTCTTGCCACAGTACAAAGAACCTTACCAGGTGCCTGCCCCAGTTTAACCTTTAAACAAACATGACATAAATCAGTGTCTGGAGAAGCCTATGGGTACTTCCTGAGATTAATCGAAACCGAGCTGTCCAATCAGTTTTCATCTAAAGACTGGAATACGATATAGCCATACTCACCACCCTGCATACTACTATGACAGCACCTCTAAATGCCATTATCAGTGCTGCTTCGAGACTGATCACCAACTCACGGAAATATGAACACGACACCAATTTTAATCAAACTGAAATTATTCGCTCTTTAAGCTTGTTGCATGTTTTGATCAGCCTACATCATCATTAAAAAACACTTATATTTAAACACTGTGTTTCCCTTTTGATAATTATATACTATCTAAATGTGTTGCTCTTTCGTTGTGTGTGTGATCATATATGTTAAATGCTTTTACAACTCGCCTAGCTTTTTCTGTAAAGTGCTCTAACGTCCACCTACATTATGTCTGTGCTACATAAAAACCTAAAGAAACCAGTGAGTGAGGCAGCATAGAAGTGCTTACTTGCTATGTTACACGTGCCAACAGTATTTGCCTCTGCTTAACCCATGTACATACATCAGAAAAACAGTCAGAAATAGCCTAGGAGTGCTTCTCGGCATCTATAACTAAACCAGTGCGTGACAGACCACAAATACTTACTATTGGTGAACGTACAATATTGACGCGTTTTGGAGTTCCTCTTTCGATTCACAGGTGTCATCTCTCATTTCCTTTCCCCTGATCCCTTCATTTCCTCTCACTCTCCCAGGCTCTTATGAAGCTTCGGTGCTTCATTAAAACACTTTACTAAGAAGAAGGTGACACAACATAAAAGGAGCCGCCCTGACTACAGGAATTAGGTCCAACATGTTTCATATGTCAAAAAGTCCTTACTCTATCTGCTGGTACCGGGTCCTTAAAGTGACACCGTTCAAGAGTACTCGCCATGACTGTCAGTACCAGGACCAATGTTTGCCACATCCCAAAGTTATTTGATGACACCAATCACTGATGCCATTAGATCTGATTCTATGCCAAAAATGGCTTTATTTTGGCTGTCTCCCGCCAGAAAGTGCCTTTCTTCCAATAGTAGTCAATGTGAGATATACATTCTCCCTATTATCTTTTTAAATCTCCCACTTTTCTCTTCTAAAATGTTGTCGTGTATGCACCATGTACCACTCAACCTTGAAAGATAGCTATTGCCCTGGCCTTAGAGCCTAATTCAGTCAGCTCCAACCTCAGCACACAAAAGGACTCGCCTCGAAGCGCTTTCTGCAACTGGTTTGAGTCATCAGCGGTCGGTCATTTGAACCCGGTGCTTCCCACCATGGCATGCCAGCACGGACTGGCAGACACGAGTTCCCTTGATGCTTTCCAAGTAAAGGTCTCAGCTCATCAACACCTGTTAATTACAGCGCTACAAACCACCAAGATAGAATGCACAATCAATGATATATATATATATCTATCTATCTATCTATATCTATATCTATATCTATATATATATATATATATATATATATCTATCCATCTATGTATTTTAATTTTTTTTAAAGGCCATTATCTGCGGTGCAGAGGTCCATGGATTTCGAATAAATCCTTTTGACAGGAAAAGTCGTCGCACCAAGTGTTCTAGTGTACCCTGAGGGCTGGTTGACGCTGCGAAGGATGACGAGCTGGACGTCTGAAGCATAAAAAACAAGGCCATTAATTCCTCAATTAAGACGCGCAGACATTTAAACCCATGACCCGGCCGCCAACGCAAGGCCTGCTGGACTGGGCGTTTGACTCCACTAAACTCTGTCTCGCGCTTCACCACCGGCTTCCAAACATCACAGGATTTTGTGCAGCCCGCCCTCCCTCCCCCCGGGCAAATACTCAGGCCCTCGGAGAGCCCAGGAGGTGTCCCCGTGTTTGTACACGAAGCCGTGGTCTGCACTGGAACAATTACTCCTACTTAATACTCTTACTCCATCCACTTAAAGCCAGACTCCTAATTAAAATCTCACTCGCTCTGCACCACTTGCCAAATGCAGCATAAACAGACGCACGAGCTTCACACCCAGGAACAGGCGGCCTCCCGGGGACACTGCAAGGCAGCTGGCAGCCTGGGCATGTCCCAGCGCCGTCCTGCGAGTGCGGGTCACATCTACTTGCAACATTGGCAGTGCTCCCGGGGCAGGTCTGCAGCACGTGCTGCACCTGTTCAAGGCAGGCCCGGCTCCAGGAACTTTTATTTGGGTAGGCCGAGGGTGCATTCGGGTGGGCTAGTGCGGGTCCGATTTGTCGCTTATATGTCTAGCCAGGCCTGCTTCTGGGCCCTCCTTTATTTCTCCTTAGTCTTACAAGGCCCAGTAAACCGCATTCTTTTCCAAATCTCTTTCACAATGTTATCACTCTCAAAAAGTGTTTTTTTTTCCCATGTAATGTCCCTTTGATGGGAAGAGGAGGTTTCTAAGGTGGGAGTATCAGGCAAGTGACACTACTCGGGCACCCTCTGTGCAAGCCTTCAGGGAGAATCCCTCTTCATTACTACCTCCACCTCACCCCTGACTCTGCAGCGCACTCCCTTACAGGCTTGATTATCCACTTTTCTACCACCCCTCTCCAGTGCATCTTATGGGGCTGGGGCCCAAGGTCAGCTGTGAGATATTAGCCACCATCCGGTTCCACTTTCATTATTCCCAGTAAAAAACATTAGTAAAATCACCTTCAAACTTGAAACATTGAATATAGCAGTAAATGTAATTAGCACGCACTTTAAAGTATGCGCCACAGTGGTCCTAATCACCCGACTGTTAATTAAATAAACGAAAACAGAAAGGCCATGACAGGGCCGGCTTTAGTGCTGGTGCAAAAGTCTTTTTTGGGGCCCCACCAATGACCTCTTTCTCCGTAGATACCTTTACTACCCCCCTCCAACAGTGCCCTTCATCTCTCCGTAGCCCCTCCCCCTCAGGACCTCCTCCTCAGACTCCCTCACTACCATCCTCCACCAGTGTCGCTCATCTCTCTGTAGCTGCCCCCCACCCCATGACCTCCTCCTCGGATTCCCTCACTGCCACCTTCCACTAGTGCCCCTCATTTCTCCGTAGCCCCCCCACCCCATGACCTCCTCCTCGGATTCTCTCACTGCCACCCTCCACTAGTGCCCCTCATTCTCCGTAGCTCCCCCCACCCCATGAACTCCTCCTTCACTTCCCTCACAGCCACCTTCCACTAGTGCCCCTCATCTCTCTATAGCTCCACCCCACCCCACCCCATGACCTCCTCCTCCGATTCCCTCACTGCCACCCTCCACTAGTGACCCTCATCTCTCCGTAGTCCCCCCCCCCCCCACCCCATGACCTCCTCCTCGGCTTCCCTCACTGCCACCCTCCACTAGTGCCCCTCATCTCTCCGTAGTCCCCTCCCACCCCATGGCCTCCTCCTCGGCTTCCCTCACTGCCACCCTCCACTAGTGCCCCTCATTCTCCGTAGCTCCCCCCCACACCATGACCTCCTCCTCGGCTTCCCTCACTGCCACCCTCCACTAGTGCCCCCCACCCCATGACCTGCTCCTCGGATTCCCTCACTGCCACCCTCCACTACCGCCCCTCATCTCTTCGTAGTTCCCCCCCACCCCATGACCTCCTCCTCGGATTCCCTCACTGCCACCTTCCACTAGCACCCCTCATCTCTCCGTAGCTCCATCCCATGACCTCCTCCTCAGATTCCCTCACCGCCACCCTCCACTAGTGCCCCTCATCTCTCCGTTGCCCCTCTCTCATATGCATTTCATTTGTTGTATAGCACTACTCATATCAGAGTAGGGTGTCACAGTACCTTACATCACGCACACATTATACAGAGACAATAAATCAGTCTACTGGGAATATCACATAAGCCAATGAGGATTACAAGGTATAGGAATCACATGTCATCCATACTGGTGGGCTATATATTTTACGAGGGTTTGGTCTGGAGAAGCACAAACTCAGGATTCAAAGAGTACTCCATTGGTTGGGGGTTGGCTCTACTGATAAAAATGTATAACTGCCCAAACAAACTCTTTTTAGCAACATTAGAATAATGAAAGACTGGAGAAGTTCTAACTATATCACAACACAAAAAAGCGAAGTTTGTATGCAGCTCTTTGATGACAGTTCATAGGTCAAGACTATTTTAGGCTTGTAACTTTTGAACTGCAAGTAACACAAGGATCTCTGTGACAAAGGCAGTAGCCCACTGAGCTATCCACATAAAATTCAGTTTATCTGCATTTAAAAACTACCAACAAATTATTGCTCTCCAGCAGGATCATAAATCACCAGTTATCTGAACATTTTTTATTGTTGTTGTACATCGGTGGCAGATTTACTGCGAGGGCCAAGGTTCATGTTTGGGTGGGCCAAGGTTCATGTTTGGGTGGGCCAAGGTTCATGTTTGGGTGGGCCTGGCCCACCCGCTAGAACCGGGCCTGGTTCAAGGCAGGACCTGGTCACGACTGCTTGCAACACTGACAGTGCTCCCGGGGGCAGCTCTGCAGCACGTGCTGCACCTGTTCATGCAGGGCCCATCATAGTGTTGCCTCAGGCGCTCCACCCAAATCAAGTCAACCTCTAGGATGGCCTCAGGAAGAAGGGCGCCAGCACGCTGTATTTCTTCAGACACGTTCTGCTGCTTGCATTGTTATGGTAAGAAAAACAGCTTTTAGCTGAGAGCCCATTAGCAGTGAGATGCTCCATATGCGCTTAGAGGACTCAGAACTGTAACCCCCAGGGCAGTTTAACCCTTGATTGTCAACAAGAAAAAAAGAAAGGCCAGGAGCTACATTATATTTTACATTTCACAAGCCTGACAAATGGCACTATGACATATGCTATCACCAATTATTACTAGATTTTCAGCCAACAGCAAGTTGAATTGTCTCTCTTGTGGTTTTGCTTTTAACAATGTCATTATGGGCTCAACGCCACCGCTTAATTGAATTAAACTATGTTAAGGGAATGTAAACATTTATGAAAATAGGTTTTGGGCAAAATAATACACTACATACTAAATCAATTTTATTGTAATATATGTTTTTTCACAAGTGATTTTTGCAAAAGATGTTTTGGAAAACAATATCATCACACGGAGTCATTGCAACACCAGTGGAAGGACGCCTTCTTCATAGAACAGGACAGAAACAGTGCAAGCTTCCCTCCTTCGGGAAACTGGTACAGTTCGGGCAGCAGCAGCACAGGCTTTCTCCATCACAGGACACATACAAATGAGGCGGCAGCACTGCAAAGTTTGCTTCCTCAGAGAACTGGTATAGCAGGGCAGTAGCAGCTAGACTTGTATAAGCTTTCATCACTCATACATTTACAGTTGAGTCATGAGTGACATGTAGCTTACAGAAAGATCTCTGGAGCGGGTGCTCTACTCACTGTGAGGAACGTATGGGTGGCTGTGAGTGCATATGGGGTTCTGACACCATCCTCACGTGGCATTTCACATCAGCATCCTGAAAGGCCTACAGCAATCACTGCCAGGCCTGCTGTTTGTGTTCATTCTTTGGTTTGCGGTGTATTAAGAAGTTGCTATAACCTAGTCGGTCATTATTATTTGCAACAGTCCAGCCACAGCCTAACTATTCTGTAGATAGGCACTCAGTAGCAAATCTCTTAGAAAAGGTTTTAAATGCATACACTCCCTCCCGCCTTGGTGCTAAACTTGTTCAAAATGTGTGTGCCGCCACTTTCTTGCAATTTGAATTTCATAAGAAAAAGTAAACTCTAAAACACGCAGAAATAAACTGAAACTACCCACAATGTAACCATACTCTCAGCCAGCAACATTCTGACCTGCAGAGGCAGGCAAACAATGCCATTAACCTGACAGGAAACAGCCTCTAGCTGCAGGCTGAGGTACTCCAAGGAATGGCACACACCTCAGCGCCTGGATATCCTCCCAGGTGAGTTGTGCGCTATAGAATTGCACATAACCCAACACACTGAAAACCAACAGCCGACTAACGTGCAGTCAGACAAATAAGACTTAAATGGAAAAAACAGTCTTTTAGCCCCAAAAAATGTCTTGGAAAGATCAATAGAGTATTACCAGAAGCCGAAGGCATCCCCTACAGAAGAAAAACCAACAACAACAAAAAAAACATCTGTAACATTCAACGTTAGACAAACAAGGGCACAAACTGAAAAACAGCGACCACTTACATGCAGAGTGAGTTCTTATAAGAGTGACTGCATGTCTGCAGGTTGCTGTTTTTCAGTGTGGTCCCTTGATTGACTGACACTGGATGTTGAGAAGTTGTTGGTTGTCAAAGGTCTTAACTTTCAGTGCAGGCACACAAGCAACCGCTCTGAAAGTCAACAGTCAACCATCAAGCAGATAGTCAACAGCATTCCAACATGTAGTGTTACGTACATAAAGCACAGAGTTTGGTTCCTTTGTGTTCTTGATTGAGCTCTTATTTGCCTCACTATGCAACTGCAGGCTGAGGCAAAAATAGAGCTCAATCAGGAGCACAAGAGACCTAAAACTAAAGCCAAAGCACAGTGAATGGTCAGTCAAAGGATCACAATTCTGCTTCTTTGGTCAATTTTAATTCACATCTCATAGGCCAATAGAGCCACATATTCGTTCATCAACAAATGTATTTTGAAAAAGGGACGCAAATCGGACAGCCATCGGTCAATAATGCTAGCAGACAATACCTCGTCGGAGCAGCTGCTTCTGGTGCCCACCTTCCATTTGCCAATCAAGGATAAAGGGCGTAGCATGGGGAAGGGGAGAACAGGGGTGTGACACCAGCTGCAAATAAATGCATTCTTGGCTTGGTAGTTCAGTCTAGAGGCTGAGTGATTCTGCTAATATCTGTGTTGGTTTTTCTCATCATCATCCTTTTACTAAGAGCTTTTAACTTCTTCATTTTTTTGATCAGGAACTTAAATACACATAGGGACTGGTTTACCAAAAAAAAGTAAATCCTCACCCATACAGGTACTCATTAAAAGGGTTCAAATTTACTACATTTTGGAATTCATAAACATTTTCAAGTAGTAGGCTTGCAAAGCTCTACTCGTCTCCGATTGCCAGTAGAATGATTGGAAATCTAACACCCAAAAGGAGATGGGACGAATGCTTGCAAATTGTCTAACCACTGGCAATTGTTGGGAGTAGCATTCCAACCCATAGTTTTTGCGCACTGTGCCGCTTTAGACACAGGCCCACCTAATGTAAACCTGTACTGAGCCTGCTCCTCATGGGAACAGTTCATCCCAAACCCTGGTCATCTCACCCATTCACTATGCTTTTTCAGGTAGAGAGAATTAGAGATTCACATATTCCAAATCTCACCGACTAAGCTATGCCTATGCCAAGGATGACAATAGCTTGCTGCACAGGCAGCAAAAACCTAGAACATGTTGCAAATTGAAATTGCTCTTTATCCTAATCCCACTTTCCAGTTACTTCGGGTAAGAATGAACGAGTACATTTTCCAACACCCACCCGTAGTTCCTATTTTGTATTTGTAAAAAATAGTAATGCTAAGCCCTCAGAATTGTTCTGTTTTCTGCTGTATTCAACACCCTCCTCCCCCCCCCCCATCCCCCCCAAGAACGAAGAATGGCCTCAGGGAAGCAAGTGCTAAGGCGTGGGGGAAGTGAGGGTGAGCAGTCCTAGCAGCATTATTTGCACACAGCACATCCTGTGCTGAGCTATGAGGCAGCAGCCTGCCCCCATCAGTATTCATGTAAGGTGCATCCGGGTCAAAGGGAACGAGGCACATGGCTATCAATATTGAACACAATGCAGAACGTGAGCAGACGCAGCACACAGTGTTGGCACTGTGCCGGGCTGATGAGACAAAAGAGGGGAGGGGGCTTTTAAGAGACAGAGGGGTTTGGTTTTCATGAAATAACGACCTACTCCAGGGACAGCGCCGTCTTTTATCCAAAAACCGTCTTGGAAAGATCAATAGAGTATTACCAGAAGCCGAAGGCATCCCCTACAGAAAAAAAAGAAAAACCAACAACAACAAAAAACGTCTGTAGCTTTACGCGCAGGCTGGTTATTCAATTTGGCTTCGGTTTAAAGACTTAAAAGGCTTAATGCTGAGGAAGAGCCGGCCATTAGCAGAAGATGAGCCAGTAATCTGGAGCAGGAAGAGCGCAGCCACTCAGAAACTTCCCTTCCCAGGAGAAGAGCGGGCGGGATTGAAACTTCCAGATATTGGAAAAGAGCAGCATGATCACTCCCACCTCTCGATCAGTAAATGAATGAACAAATGAACGAAAGCCACCTTCTCAGCGCATTGGTCACAGGCATTGAAAAGGCGGCTGAACCACGAAGCATAAACTTCCTTTTCCGATGGACTGTATTCTGCAGCGCCAAAAAGACTCCGAAAGGTCAGGAGCAGATTGAGATCTGCAGCATGGAGTTATGTTCTTGGTCTTTTCTGTCGATCAATATGATACTTTGAAGGTTACCCGAGTATCAGACTTCTCCTCCAGATCTTGCTGGCCACATGGCACTCCCGACGGTGTCAACGCCCCGTCAGGGGTAGCAAGCGCTATATAAATGCAAACCTTTTTCCCTTCTCTATCCCTCCACTATCCTTCTCAATCCAAATAACTGACCAACAAATCCACCACTCAAATTACTTTAATATTTTTACTATGCTAATTCACCACTAATCCTTTATGGTCCGGATTAGCGTGCTACTCGCCGAAAAAGCGCTTCGACGCCCCGTCAGGGGTAGTAAGCACTATATAAATGCAATTACAATACAATACACTGTGGCCAGTGCATGTTTCTCCTGACAGAACATGACCCTGTGCATAAAGGCTGTTACGAATAGCCATGTTCCTTTACATCTTTTGAATTTCCTTTGTTACCTGTGGCCCAACAGCATTATGTGAACGTTGCAAAAGCAGAACACAAAATACAGTTACCACAACGCCATTACCAAGAAAACCACTACACCAGGTTAGTTCCACAAAGTACCTGACCCTCCTAGATTAAATGGTGGAAAGGAAGATTTCTAAGAGCTGGGATTGGTTTTACATGTGGAAGATGTTTAGGTAGAACGGTGTAAAATCGACAGAGCAACGATAGAGGCAGTCTGTAATGTCTATGACATTTAGGATGCAAAAAAAAGATATTCCACAGAATGATGTAAAGGGGTAGGGGAAACTGCTGCAGCACACCATATAACCCAAGTCTCTCAAAGTATCAGCACAGTCACCCATCTCATAAGAGTTGGGCAATTTCTTTCCTTGAGAGGGAGTACAATAAATAATACAGCTGTCCATCTAATTAACAAGCATTGGCAATGCCAATAGGTCTGGCTTTAAAGAAATGTTGCATGGTAATGTGAAGCATATAAGTAAATAGCATGGGAATGTATATGCATTTGTGTGAAAGCTAAGAACTGTGCAAACATATTGGTGTAGGTCACAAGGTTAAGTGGCAGTTGCACTGTCAAGCCAGCCCTAAAAAAAATACATGGTAGTTAATTACTACCCTCATTCTGTCTGTGCTGCTGCCAGAGAAAAACAACAAATGATCTGTAATCTAGGACACTTTAATAGCATTCCAATGTCGTGTGTGTCCCTGAAGGTTCAAGCTTAGGCAGCTGGATAAATAAACAAAATGATCACAGCTGCATGGAGGGCAAGTAGTTTTTTTGTGAAAACACACAACTTCTGCCCAATCAAAACATGTACTCTGGCTCGCAACATGTGGGAGGGGCAAAAGCCCCTCTCTAGTGATGCTCACATAATTATCTAGCGACATCTGCGCTGTCAAGCAGGCCATGAAAACAGTTTAGCCATACAATCCAGCATCATTAAAAGACAGCACAGCCACATTACTTTATGGGTCAATTCTGACATGATCCAATCAATGTGCGGCAAAGCCAACTCTTCTGAGCAAGCTATACACTAGTGCGAACCTGATTAAATAATAAAACAAGCATTTGCAATGCAATAGGTCTCGCATTTGCGAAATTTTAAGCTATTGGCATTGTAAATGACAACGCCTTTTATTTATCTGTTTTCAAAACCAACACATAGATAAAAGGATTGTCATTTACAATGCCAGTAGCTCAAAGTCTCGCAAATGCGAGACCTATTGCATTGCAAATGCTTGTTTAAAGCCCTCCCAAGAATGTGTGCAGACCACAAACATACTAGGATCCCAAAACGCAAAACAGATACAGAAAACGAACAAATAAATGTACTTTAAAAAAAAGCTTTTAACATTTTCATTTCTTTAATGTTTACACAAGATCACACCGTGTTATCGTGTTTTAAAACATCATAGAGTTACCACCTCAAGGTGAGAAGACGGAAACAAAACGCTGTTGCAAGAATGTAGCAGCCAGGCTGCTTGGCGCTTTAATCTCAAAGATGTTATCTTGTGCAATAAATAATTCTGAAGACAAAGTTAATAGACCCTAAGCACTGTAAACTGCCCCAGATCACCATATGTTAAAGTGACACCAAGACTCAAATGGTTGTTTTGTACTTTGAAATCGCCGCGGTCTGTGAAAGAAAAAAAAAAAATTCTTATGGAAATGAATTTGTACAAAGCTGTTCTAATGTGCTCCAAGTTAAATATAAAGTCGTGCTTGCACAGCTACACATAATTTCTCAAAAAGGGTGTAAGTCATTGAAGTTTACGGCAGTATACACTCCTTAATAAGAGATCATTTTTAAGTTCATAAACAAAAAAATCAAACAACCTTGAAACCATTTAATGCCCACGTGTCTTTGTTACAAAGAAATATGCCCTTAAATAAAGTAACTGGTGACCATGTAACGCGCTTCAAAGCTCTCTCGTTCTGTGTCTGCCGCTGTGAGCAGGTCATAGCCATGTGTAAACAGGGCACAAACTCTTTAATAGAAGCATTTGTAATGCAATAGGTCTCGCTTTTACGTGAGACCTATTGCATTACAAATGGGAGGCATCACGGACAACGGGAAGGAAGGGGGGAGGCATCACGGACAACGGGAGGGGGGGAGGCATCACGGACAACGGGGGGGGGAGGCATCACGGACAACGGGGGGAGGCATCACGGACAACGGGGGGAGGCATCACGGACAACGGGGGAGGCATCACGGACAACGGGGGGGAGGCATCACGGACAACGGGGGGAGGCATCACGGACAACGGGAGGGGGAGGCATCACGGACAACGGGAGGGGGAGGCATCACGGACAACGGGAGGGGGAGGCATCACGGACAACGGGAGGGGGGAGGCATCACGGACAACGGGAGGGGGAGGCATCACGGACAACGGGAGGGGGAGGCATCACGGACAACGGGAGGGGGAGGCATCACGGACAACGGGAGGGGGAGGCATCACGGACAACGGGAGGGGGAGGCATCACGGACAACGGGAGGGGGAGGCATCACGGACAACGGGAGGGGGAGGCATCTCGGACAACGGGAGGGGGAGGCATCTCGGACAACGGGAGGGGAGGCATCACGGACAACGGGAGGGGGAGGCATCACGGACAACGGGAGGGGGAGGCATCACGGACAACGGGGAGGGGGAGGCATCACGGACAACGGGAGGGGGAGGCATCACGGACAACGGGAGGGGGAGGCATCACGGACAACGGGAGGGGGAGGCATCACGGACAACGGGAGGGGGGAGGCATCACGGACAACGGGAGGGGGGAGGCATCACGGACAACGGGAGGGGGGAGGCATCACGGACAACGGGAGGGGGGAGGCATCACGGACAACGGGAGGGGGGAGGCATCACGGACAACGGGAGGGGAGGAGGCATCGCGGACAACGGGAGGGGAGGCATCACGGACAACGGGAGGGGGAGGCATCACGGACAACGGGAGGGGGGAGGCATCACGGACAACATCACGGACAACGGGAGGGGGGAGGCATCACGGACAACGGGAGGGGGGAGGCATCACGGACAACGGGAGGGGGAGGCATCACGGACAACGGGAGGGGGAGGCATCACGGACAACGGGAGGGGGAGGCATCACGGACAACGGGAGGGGGGAGGCATCACGGACAACGGGAGGGGGAGGCATCACGGACAACGGGAGGGGGGAGGCATCACGGACAACGGGAGGGGGAGGCATCACGGACAACGGGAGGGGAGGCATCACGGACAACGGGAGGGGGAGGCATCACGGACAACGGGAGGGGGAGGCATCACGGACAACGGGAGGGGGAGGCATCACGGACAACGGGAGGGGGGCCGTCACGGACAACGGGAGGGGGGCCGTCACGGACAACGGGAGGGGGGCCGTCACGGACAACGGGAGGGGGGGGGCCGTCACGGACAACGGGAGGGGGGGGCCGTCACGGACAACGGGAGGGGGGGGGGCCGTCACGGACAACGGGAGGGGGGGGGCCGTCACGGACAACGGGAGGGGGGGGCCGTCACGGACAACATCACCACCTCATCAAGGCTCAGCGTTTTTGGGGAACAGGTCAAACGAGAAGTTCAGTGTGAGGCAGGGGCGAAGCTACTGTTGGTGCAGTAGGTGCAGTGACACCAGGGCACATTGAACCCATATAACTGCTGTATTTCACTGCGCGAACAGCAGTGAAAAGGGGCCATTTCCATGCTTGCACCAGAGCCGGTGCCATCCTCGCTACGCTACTGGAGTAAAGGGATAGTTGACGCTCACTGGGTTAGAGCAGGAGACGGGCTCAGCGTGTGAGGGGGAGACGAGCTCAGCGTGTGCGGGGGAGACGGGCTCAGAGGGAACAAGACACCGCCTCAGTGAGAGGGGGAGACGGGCTCAGCGCGTGAGGGGGAGACGGGCTCAGCGCGTGAGGGGGAGACGGGCTCAGCGCGTGAGGGGGAGACGGGCTCAGCGCGTGAGGGGGAGACAGGCTCAGAGGGAACAAGTCACCGGCTCAGCGTGTGAGGGGAGACAGGCTCAGCGTGTGAGGGGGAGACGGGCTCAGAGGGAGCAAGAGACAGGCTCAGTGGATGTGGGGAAGGAGGCAAGCTTAAAGTGTAGGGGGCATGAGAGGTCCTCAGTGTGTGAGGACCTGGATGAGGGCTTTGAGTATAGAAAAAGGCAGAATACAGCCTCGGACTGCGAAAGGGGTCGGAAGACGGCTTCAATAAAAGGGGACAGGAAACAAACTCTATATATGCGACAGGGAAAAAATACAGTATTTTGGATAGACATAAACATGCAATCGACCACTTCATACAATATATACAATATGAAACACAGCACCCTTACGTCAATGAACTCTATGTGACCCGGACTCTTACCACCTTTGAACTCCCTGAATGTCAACTCTTTATTTGAGATCACAGAAGGCGAGATCACCACCTCATCAAACAAGTATTTGCAATGCAATAGGTCCGATTGCATTGCAAATGGTTAAGTTTAAAACTGAGCGCGGAGCCGCTTCAAGGACACCGCGCTTGTTTTTTTTGTTGTTTTTTTTAAAACTTTAACACTGAGCGCGGTGTCCTTGAAGTGGGCGCTGCGCTCAGTGTTAAAGTTAAAAAATATATAAAGAAACCGAGCGCGGTGTCCTTGAAGCGGCGCCGCGCTCCGTTTTAAAGTTAAAAAAAAAACACAAACAGAGCGCGGTGTCCCTGAAGTGGACGCCGCGAAAATATAAATAAAGTGAGCGCGGTGTCCCTGAAGTGGACGCCGCGAAAATATAAATAAAGTGAGCGCGGTGTCCCTAGTGGGCGCCGCGCTCATTAAAGTAATAAAAAAAACATACAACTTAGAGCGCATAGCGCTGCAGCTTTGCGGCCGAATTACAAAAAAAAAGTGCCTACCAACTAATTGAAGGAGACAGTATAACGCCGCAAGTAAACGATCCAGTCCGGGAGGGCGGGGCCAAAAGGAGACAGGGCGGTAACAAGGAGGGACTAAAAAGCCTCACTTACAATCGAAAGCCAGCGTTTAGCATGAACGATGACGCAAGCCAATGACAAGAAGAGGCGGAGCCTACACTCCACTTCTGAAATCTAATCAATTACAAGAAGCCTCGCAGAGCGAGCAGCGCATGCGCGCTACAACGCTAGGCAAGACCTAAAAATAGCATGGTAACAATGTCCGTCACTGTTCAGTAGTGTAATGATCATAATGATGGTAATGGTGCCCCACCTTCAACAGGGTCTCCTGATGAAACCCTGACATCACGCTAAGAGTAAAAACGTTGTCAACAGAACAAACAAACTGATGGTGAATCCTAATTAAGTTTAGAGCAGGAATAAACTGCCTTTATTGTTAAATAAATGCTTGCTGATTGTCTGAACACGTAATTTCCATTGTTTTTACATTCCCTCGACTCTCTCTACCTTGTGGTTCTTCCTCCCTCATTTGGGACCCATTGTACATTTTCAGGAATTGTCTGTTGCTCTTGTATGATTATAATAACCCTTTGAGGAGGGGCAGCACAGGACTTTCAATTCAAGGGATTGTACATGGGCAGCACAGCCACTCTCATTTTAGGGGAATGTCGAGCCCCCTTCCATCAAGTGAAATAGCCCTCACTTAAACAATGGATAGCGTGTCCACCCTTTGTGAGAAGTTGGCCTGGTATATGCTGTCCACTAGTTATAGTGGGCACCTTGCATCAGTCCAAACGACCTTTATTGATGATGGGTTTAAAGACAACCTTTATTGAAAGCTATCCTAGTGGTAGCTATGGAGAGCAGCCTTCAGGCTAAGTCTTGAAGGAGTGTTAAGCTGTTTGACCAGTTATAATCTCGTGAACGACCAAATGAAAGGAGAACCACACCAGGTATATATATATAAAATATATGTATTTATTACTAAACACTACCCAATAGTCTCTTTATGAGGCTTGAGGTCAAAGTACACAAGTTACAAGTCGAATAGCACAGTAAAATAGCACAATATACGATTAGCCCTAGGGGCGTACCAAACCATATATTAAGAAAGTGGTATAAGAACCACGACTTAAGTAGACACAAGGCCTAGAGCCTGTAGAATCGCTGGGACCCCAAGGAACCACCCAAGGTAGTGACACAGGGGACCCACGGGGGCTGTGTGCAGTGTGTGAACACAGCCGCGAGCTCCGTTATCGTCTATGGGAAAGTCGCGGTTATCGTTTTAGAGTTTAAGGACACTTAGAAATGGACTAGGACCAAACCCTCTTGGACTTAGACAGTTCTAGGGTCAACACCCACGGGAGCACCGGAGTACTCGAGTTACCTCACCCAGGGAAGCCGGGTGCATAGGTGTCAAATGGTGTCGGGTCGCGTCGTCGTTTTCAATGGCAGAAAAGTGCTGCTGCCGGGAAGATGCGAAGTGTCCGAAGAGATCCAAGACTGGATCGGAGTTGAGAAGAACCTGAAAGCAGAGGGGACAGAGTCTGGGTCACTTGCCAGTGACCAGGGGCACGATAGTCGAATGCCCACCGATGTCGGGTGCTTCAGGTGAAAGAGGTGAAGCTTGACTCTTCAGCCACGAGGACCAGGAGGCGTGGAGCTGGATTCGAGCTGTCCCACGAAGGATGTCGAGTGCTGCACCGTTGATGTCCGGATTGAACACAACAAGCCTTGGCAACAGCAACCCACGCAGAAAGGAGACAGATGCTTCGGAGCAGACCAGCAAGGTCTGAGGGACTCACCACTTGGTGGGGAGTTAGGGCACGTCTGGAGCAACCAGAAACGCCCAAAGAAAATCAGAGTTGCCTTCACAGGGACCCACCAGTCGACGGACCAGGGATCGCGAAGGAGCCCCAAGCAGAAATGCAGGAAGCGGGCCCACGGAACACTCGTGGAGTGTAGGCTCACAATCTTCGGTGCAAATGGTGCTCGGGGCCTGGGCTACAAGTAACCCAAAGCAGGACTTCAAGAGTCGTCGAGAAGTCAATGCACTAGCAAATGTGTACGGTGACCAGGAGTTCCGGTTCCACGCTACTCACAAGGGCTGCGGGTCTCAGCTTTGCTGGGGACTCGGGTCAGCCTCTGAGATGTCTGGAAATCCTCTTCCTGGGCTGCAAGTACTTCGGAGTCCGGCGGGAGCTTCGGAGATGCAGACCGGCAAATGCTTCGTTGGTGCCTGCCAAGCAGGGGAGTCACTCCTTGACCAAGGGAGATTTCTTCAGTCCTCTAGTCTTGAGTAGAGCGTCGAAGTTCCAGGATTCAGTTGCAGAGTTTCGTCCAGTGATATCTAAAGTCCTGTTTGCCAGGGTTCCTTTACTTATACTAAAGAAAGGGGTTGGACTAACTCTGGGGACCCACCTATGGGAGGGTTTGGAAAGAGGGGTGGCTACACCCATTTCCTTTGTCCAGTTTCGCGCCAGAGCAGGGGCTGGTAGCCCCTGCAACCGGTTTGAACTGGGGTATGCACGAGTACACCAAATGTGCCCCCAGTGCAGGACTTCAAAGCACTCAGAGAGTGCACCCACCCAGCCCCAATCCACTAAGGCCTGTCTTGGAGGTGGTCACACCTCCCTGTGACAGGAAACCTATTGTCCAGGCCTCCCCTGCCGGAGTTTCAGTCAGCAGCAGGAGGCCAGACTCGTGTCTGTTGCTGCAGCATCCATTTTGTGATGCCAGGGCTCTTTAAAGTTTCTACCGGGTATACCGGTGGGGACATGTCTCTCCCTCTAGAAGGGTGGAATTCTACCCCCGCCGCCAGGACTGGCGGGGGTGGGGGGGTGGGGTAGGATTCCAAGGTGTTTGACACCAAAGACGACATGTTTCCGTGCAGCCAGTCCAAAGTTAGCATTTTACCGCGAGGTTATAATGCACTTAAGAGTATATGGTCAGGCTGCACCACAGACAACTCCGGATAGGAGATTCCGAGGGCTGCAGAGGGGCTTTGCTCATGCATGGGCACCCTCTCACATATAACCAAGCACCCTGCCTTTAGGATTGATAAGGCCTGCCATAGGGGTGACTGATAGGTTTCTATGTGCAGTGTTAGGTGAGATATAGTGAACCTATATCTCTGTAAGGGGTGCATGCACCACCACACTCAGGCTGCAGTAGCAGTCCTGTGGTGTCATTTTGGATGGCCTTCCAGGGGTGGCACAATACTTGCTTCAGCCCCTGGTAGGCCTCTGGTTCCCAGCCAAACTAAGTCAAAAACCATCAAAACACCAGAAAAAAAGTGGGGGCAACCATGTAGTCAGATTCCACCTTCCTACACCCTTCCTTTAACGGACAAGGACTTTTCCCCATTAGGGATGGCACAGACATCCATTTCATGATACCCACATCCAGACATTATCCTAAAGAAGTTTCATTCAGAGTTCTGCAAAGGGACTGCCATGTTTTTTCAAAATGAACAACACAGCAGCCACCTTTTCTAAAGATAGGCTGCATGCAACCTGTTCTCATGATGGACAGCACAGCAGCCTCTTCTGAAGATCAACTACACAGCAATTTATTCTCCTGATGAACGGCACAACCAGACACCTCTTCTTGTAAAAGCAAAAAAAGCCATCTCTTCAGACGTTTTTATCGTAAGACTGGAACAAAAACAACCTGCACTGATTATCGAGCCAATGCTCGCAAAACCTGAAATTGGCAGTTGTGTGAAGGCAGCACAAGGCACAACGACCAATGAGGTGCAGATCCCTAATGTCACAGAAAGGCCATTCTCAATAACCTTTTAACTGCGGCATTTGAGTGAAATCACATTGAAAAAGCAATCGAATTGCAAACCTAGCAGAGTGTCCCCTCAGGCGCCACTTCCATCGCACAGGAAAGAAATTACCATGATTCGCCCTCATGTCTATGCTCAGAAGAGGCATGACAATCAAGCAATTTTATCCAGTTTTTTTGTTATACAGCTTTGTATTTCTACTGATTGCACATGGTATCTAAACGACCCCAGATGAGTGCCTTGGAATGCCTAATGCTGCATCTTTCATGTTAATTCATACATGAGCAGCATGTGCGCAAGTTCAAACACCAAGGACCACACAGGCAGTGGTAGCAGAACGAGCTTCATACTCACCTTTCCAACCTGCCTAAGGTTGTAGAACTGAAAGGGCCCTACATGTTTGCATGTAAGTGGTATCTCTTTAGAGAAAACCTAGCTTAAAGACAGTGGAACATGCTAACCAAGTTATCCTTGTTCGTGTCTAGCCCACAGCCTAGCCAGCAATGGTGGTTATGTTTCAGTATTTACTTAGGTTGAAGGAATACTTTCTTGCACTTTTCAAAATTTCTTAAATGCAACATTTTTATTTTTCCGTTAATTTCATTCTGACTTCTCCTGCATGAGATTTATTTGTACATACAATTCTATTTCAATTATAATACACTTTCATTAAATCCACAGCAGAGGGACTGTTTATTCAATACACAACTTCACCAAGTTCATATCCTCATGGTGGTTCTTCTGTGCAGGAAATTAGAACAGACTCACAGATTCTTGACTGACACCAGCAAACTAATTTCTTTCATTCCGCCAAGCAACTGCCAGGTCGCATTAAATGTTACCACGAGGCCAATTTTTACAACAATAAGAGCTTTTTACTGGCAAGCCACCTAGTGCGTCATGCAGTGTATTGATGAACAATGTGGAAAAACCCCCTGCTCATCAGCGATCCTTGGCACTGGTGATCAGTGAATGACAGGCATCAAAGATCAAGTGCCAAAGGTTACTGGAACAGAAGCTTGGGAATGTCTATATGGGTCCCCCAAGGGTGAGCCTGCCATAATCAAGTGGTCCTAAGTTGCGGCTCTACTGAAAAAGACCACTCAAACAAAAGGTGTTGGAGTACAATGTCTCACCTCAACAGGCTTTGTGCAGCAAAAACGTGCCCAATTGGTTTATGTATTCTTCACCCACAGAAGGAAGCAAAGAATGGATAGATGATGGTTCCACTGCTTTCTTCAATATATTGATTTAATGATATATTTAAAGACTTACCTACCACAAACGTGGCCATAACCATGTGCAAGATGTGGCCTTTCTGCCTTGTGCAAAAGCATTCTCAAGTCACACACGCACACATCCTCCAAAAGATGGAAAAACACAAACATAATAACACTTCTAAAAGTGGGTCTGATGACATGAAAAACGAGTGAACAAATCTATCAAGATCAGTCAGAATCCGGTTCATATCGTCAGCTTCTGTCTCAAAACAAGTTCACATTTTTATCAGTCTATTCGCTCTCCTCATTATTCAAGTACCTTCAATAAAGAAAAAGAGCAAATAAATAGAGAGCAGTTGATTACTTCCAAGTCTGCAATGGGATTTGAAATCCAAAATATGTCAATTATCAGTCCAAGGGACCCAAAGCCACCTAAGAAGAACAAAAATGACTGACTTGTATTGCCATTAGATTTCACAAAAAGATCAAAAATAAATTAGAATAAATACTACAGGAACAACTGAAAATGGGGATTTGGGATCCTTCCCTGAAAGAAGCTTTCGGGGAAAAAAGTTCTCTCTACAGTGGGTTTTGGTCAAAGCTCCGTTTGCCACAGGAGGAAAACAAAGGTAAATACCTTCGCAGCAAAGTCTAATGGCACCGCTCTCAAATACAAAGGAAGTCAATGGCACAAGTAAATCACTTGTGGAACAGTAAATCACTGAATAAGTCATTGCGTGACCAATAAAAAACATTTCTAGCAACAGTAAGGAATTATGCATGTCAATACCAAATAATTTTTATATTACCATTAACATCATTCAAATGAGTCGTGAAATTGTGCAACTGACAAGGTTTCCTTCACCTAATTGCAAAATCTCACCAAATAAAAATTATGAAACTGCCAGAAAAGAGCCATTACGCAGACCAGAAACTGCAAACTAAGAAGCCAAAGAAATGCCACTAACTTAGAGATGTTATCTCATCCACAAACAACCAGGAAATTACCTGCCTCTGCCGCAAAAAACCAAGAAAGTGATCATGGGTAACCAACCAGAAGAATACTGATCCACGAATAGCTTCAACATTGCCAACAAGCTTGCAAAGCAAATAAGCAACAAAATCCCACCCCTAACCGATGAACATCAAAATTACCCCAGATGAGCATAATATTGCTCTATATGTATTATTAAATTGTCTAAAGTGCGTCATACGTGGGTTAAAAAATGGCTTACTAACTACATACACCCTTGGCCACCAAGCCAGAAAACTAGGTCCTCTCATGAATTCAGTAAAAAACACACTGAGGCAGGAAACTGCCTAAAAAGGAGGCAAAAAGCTGCTAGTTCAACATGCAAAAAATGCCAGCACGTTTTAGAAAATATCTTTTACGTGTTAAGAAATTTCACTATATGAGCCCAAAAACTGCAAGCCCCTGAGTTAAAGAGCAATATCTACAGAATTCGGTGAAATGAGACCACACAAACCATCAAATTGTTTTTACTCAAGCTCCGAAACTACCCACAAATTAACTCAGAAATCATCTCATAAGCCACAAAGTTGACTCCAAGTATAAACTAGTCTGCACAGGAGGTGTTAAATGCACTTACAAAAGCCACAAAATCACCCCACCACAGCCCTAAATAGCTCTGACTGGTGCCACTACATATCTACCTATTTACATAATTGTCCCTAAACAAGCACTGAAAATTGGCACCACAGATCTTTCTATACAGACTCAACTTTGGCCGTCTTTCATTTTCCTCAAAAGTCAGTACTGACTCTTACCACTTCATTTTAATTTATCAGCCATCTAAAATCTCAGTCTTTCAATTACCAAACTGACTGAAGTTATTGCCCTCTGTGCTCTTTGGTAAAATAATGCAACTTTTAGAGGAGACCCGAATCTATGGTTTGAACACCTTACTGTATCGACCTTACGTTTCAAAAATAGTCTGGGTTTTTTCAATCTACATCTAATTAATTACCATCTAATGTGCACAGCAGGACATTTATAATACTATATTTTTCTACCATTAAATCTATTAAAGTTGACAAACCGATTCGTGAATCCCACTTTTCAATTCCTATCGGCAACGCTCAACTTGCCTTCTTACATCGGCTTCCAATTTCAAAGAAGATGGAGTTAGAGTGCCCACCTGAAACTGTAGCCTTCATTGCGTCTCAAACTTTAGCATCCGCACAGCCAGTCTTCATGTTCTAATCCTGACAATATTTTGAACGGTTTCAAAGAATGTCTGTCATAGATATTGGACTTTTCAACAATCCTTTAAAAAAAATAAAAGATTCATACTCTTGTTAAAGACAACCCCTTGTTCTCCCCTGAACGCAGGCAGCTGAAACTTCTAGGCCATCAGATTGAAAATAAATGATGAAAATGTTATGACAAGAATTTACAGGACAAATACAGGAAGAACTGATCAAGGTTGCCGTTTCAAATAAGATAGCCGAGGCACCAGAAAGTTGGCAAAGGTGCTTTTTAAGATTAATAATGCTCTCCAATTTTCATACGCTTTTGAATCTCTTCTCATCCATTCTGATAAACTGTGCAATTACCTTACAGCTTTCTTTGAAGAAGAAAAAACGTTAAAATGTGGGGAGACAGAACTTAATCACAGCAGCTCCACGAAAAAGATACCATCTCAGCATGTTTTTTCAGCTCAAATACAGTGACTGGTGAGTTTTGTCTGGATTTTAGATTAGTCCTTCTGGTTTCGAGACCACATCTACTACCCAATGACTTTGGGCCTGATTCCGATGGCAGTTGTTCGGACAGCTGGCCGCTATTGCGGCAGTCAGGAGACCGCCGACAAGCATTCGGGCGGTCTGACTGTTGTATTCCGATTCGACCGCGGGCTGGCGGTATGAAAGGCATCAGTACCACAGCGGGGCATGCTGAGGCCATGGAAAAGGGCCGCAGCACATGCCTCCGCCTTGCAGCATCTCCTGCATGTCCGTGCACCATCCACCATGTTGTATATGGCGCACGGAGGTGAGTGGGGGCACTACATGTGCCTGCAGGGCCACTTTTCAGTGACCTATGACGGCAGGGGACCTGGTTTGGTGCCCCCCATATCCCTTTCTGACAACCTTTTCATGGCAGGGTTGCCGCCATGAAAAAGCTGTTGGAAAGTGATATTGTATTTCAGATGGCAGTGCCTGCCTCGGCACTGCCATCATTCTGGGACCAACTCCGACCGCTGCCCCGCTGGGATCTATGATCCTGGTGGAGCCGGCGGTCTTACGTCTGACAGCTGTGGGTCCGTCAGCCAGCATCAAAATACAGCGGTTGGACCGAAGGGATGTCGGACCACCTCTGATGGCCTGTCGGCGGTTCGACCTCCACTATCAGAATCAGGCCCTTTGTTGCCATCTTAACAGCTCTCTCTGTTCTGGAATGCCAGTGTTGTGAAAAATGTCCATCGTCAAACCCCTCTTAAAAAACACAATGTTAGATCCCAAGGACATAAACACAGAGACCCATTTCCTTACTTTCTTTTCTAGGCAAAGTCCCGAAGAAACTTGTGTTTAATAAGCTCCTAATGTAAGTCGCACACAACAACATTCTGGACCACTACAATAAGGGCTTACACACTTGAACAGGTACAGAGTTAGTTGTTGCATAGGTCCTTGATGGGGTGCACCGAATAGTGGGTGGCGGGTTGTCCATCTTACTTGATCTCTTCAACACTATAGACACCATTGACTATTCTAGACTTGCCTTTAGACTCTTATACTAGAATTGCAGGAGCAGCCTTCAAATGATGGGACAGCAACAAATAGCGTCACTTCCACCATACTGCTCTCAGCCCAAGACTCTCAGCAGTGACCTCAAGGTTCCATCTTGTCGCCCCATCCTGTTTAACATCTATATGTTCGACCAGCTAAACTACATTGTGTAGGGGCACATTCTGACATTTACACAGACCACACCAACTGATTTTTGGTCTAGTCATTCCACCTAATCACTTAGGATCCCTCTAGTCTCCCATAGTGGACTGTTTGTCAATCACCCACTGTTGGATTGCCGCCAACTTCATGATACTCAATCCATGCAAAATTGAACTTCTCCTAACTTCTACTGCTGTCTCTCTACTCTTGACTGGCAACATATACCAACACCAACATCCTCAGTTCAAAACTTAGGTATTCACACTGATTCTAGGCTACCTATGAAGACACAAATAGCAAAAATATCTAAACCTGCATCAGGTAACTAAAGACTCCGAGATAAATACTCCCTTTTATTGATAATCTTCTGTGTATACTGCCAGCAATGCCCTGGTTCAGTCTAAACAGGACCACGGCACTCTAATCTACTTAGCTGCCCCTGAAAGACCTTCTGTACCATCTATAAGAGTTGCTAAGTGCTGCTGCCTGTCTTGTCGCTAACCTGCTAAAACACTCGCACAATTCTCCCACGTGCAAGCTGTTGCATTGACTACCAACTAGAAGATATTTTAAAGGTAGTGGTGATTGTGCACAGAGCTATCTACCAAACCACTTCCGACTTTGGAGCCAAAAAGGTTTTTTTGCATGCCCCCAACCATGCCATGCTCTTCTCAAAACATTGTGCTAACAGTGCCCAAGTGTCAGATGGCAAACTATTGTGGAGATAGTACCCCTTAAATGACTGCCGCCAAGACCTGGAACTATTTGCTTCTTTAAGCAGAATCAGTTTTATTTCAATTTAGAAAACTATTGAATATCTTTTATTCTGCTATCTCGTTCACTAGAATCAGTTGTGCAATGTTCTTAATTCTATGGCAGGACCGGAGGCGAGGATTATGCTCTGCTTTATTTTCCAACACCAGCAGTTTTTAACATAAACAGAAAAAACTCTTTCCCATGAGACACAGGGAAAGGTCAGTGCACAAGTCCAGCCAATTAGCATCCACGCACGTCTCCAAGGCCCGGGGATTGCTGGGATACCTCCTCTTTCTTTTCCTGCTCACCAGCAGATAAGTCGACTTCCCTTTTTCTCTATGATTTCTCTGTATTGCGCATTGTGTTGTGCCTGATCGTTATTGTAACGCAAGCGCTTTGTTCCCTAAGGTAGGGCGAGCGCTGGTGGCATTGCGTGTTTGTTTCGTTTTTCTAGCCGCGGGAGCGTTCCTCATCGCTCCTTTAGGGACTTCAAAGCGGGCTCGCGGTGACGTTGACGGCCGCCAGAGGGCGCCACTAAAGCGCGTCTCGCAACTCGTTGCTCGGCGGGAACGCGGTTTTCCTGTCAGGAATTTCCTGTCAGTGCATCCCCCGCCGAGCAACAAGCCCGCCGCCTGGAAGCCTTGACACCCGGCTCGCGGGTCAGTAATTACTGCAGCCTGACGCCCAGCAAGGGTCGGTAGTACTTCCCAGTGAGACGCTGATCTGTTGAAAAGGCTGTCATTACCATAAGGGGCCCGGCCCAGGCAGAATACATATTTTCAAGTTTCAGGTTTCAATTACCCCTTTATTCAGTGGGTTTTAGGCCCCAGGGTTGGTTACCCCCGACTTCCTGCTTTGCGGGCCAAATCCAGGGTTTATACCCGCCAAAAGCATTTAGAGCCTTAGGTTCGCCAAAGTATTGACCTGTGGGTCTGTGCAAACTGCTAGCCATTAGTGCTATGGAGGGAGACTATGTAGAAGAAGAGACCTTTCAGGTCCTCCCTAAAGATGACGATTTTTGCGACGCGGTGGACGCGTATATCCACCACGCAGTCACTGCTGCTATGGGTTCTTTTGAGCAGCGTATCATGAAGGTGGCCTACTCCTATGCCTCCGGGGAACGCCAACCCCCCCGCGGCCCCCCTAAGAGGAAACCTGAGGCGACGGTGGATATGGGGGCTTTGGAACGCCTTAAAAAGGCCTTCCTGACGCGCCCTGCTGTACCACAAGTGGACCCGATAGACGAGGTGATCCCTTTATCCCCTGAGGGAGGTGATGACGAGGGCGATGATTCCCCTACGGAGTCCCTCGAGGAACCGGGCCCTTCTAGGCTCTGGCGCCCTCCCCAGGGGGTGGCAGACACTCCCCCAGATATGCTTGTCCCAGAGGATTTAGTACACCCTCGCTCCTCTATGTGGACCCAGAGTGAAAAGGTGGCGCAATTTGTCGCCAGCCGGATGAGGAAGCCCCTCGAAAAGGAGGAAAGGGCCTGTCTGCAAGCGGAATGCCCTCGCCCCGCCCTGGCAGGCAAGGTAGCCATCACTCCCGAGATTGATGTCAGAATGGCCACTTTCTTGCAGAAATATATTCGAGACCCTAATAAGGGAATCGATAGGTCCTGGAAAGCTTGCCAGGACAAGCTCCTGGACGCCTGCGGTCCTCTTACTAAGATTCTAGACCTCGCGGAAGAGGCAAAATCCTCTGGCACCGCGATTTCCCCAGAGTCGGTCTCAAGTTGGGCCCAGAGGGCCAGCGTATTCATGGGGAATGTGAATTGCGCCCTCTCGGCTGAGAGGAGACGCTCTCTATTACTTAAAGTGGACCCGAAGCTAGGGGACTTGGGCTACTCGGAGGCGGGGGCTGTGGCGGACGGGGGACTCTTCGGTGAGCCTTTCGTGAAGGAGCTCACAAAGTTAGTCTCCACCTTCACCACCTTGGAGAAGGCACAGGCCTCTATGAAATGAGTGTTTCAACCTAAGGTTTTTGTTGGGGTCGGGCGTGGCCGGGGGCGCTCGACCGGCCGCTTCTACACTCAAGCCCCTAACAAAGGCTTCAAGAAGGCGAACGACCAGCCCAAGCAGGAATTCTTCCAATCACGGAGGAACAAATCGGGGCAGAGGCGCCAGAGGAGGAGGCAGAGGCCATTTCCAAAACCAATCAGGTGAGTCTCTCCCCTTACCCCCATTTGCTAGTGGGGGGCAGACTGGCTTTATTCGCTCACAACTGGGAGGTCATCCCTTCAGACTCTTGGGTACTTCAGACCATCAGAGGGTTTCATATAGAGTTTTACGGGACCCCGAGACAAGAAGCCCGACCACGGCCCCTGGTATTCTCGTCAGCTCAGACTGCTTTGGTGGACGAAGAGGTTCACGATCTCCGCAAAGGGGCGATAGTGGGCTCCTCCCTCCACCCGCAAGGTTTCTTGAGCAACATCTTCTTGGTGGACAAAACAGATGGAGGCCAACGCCCAGTTATCAATCTAAAGGAGTTCAAAAGCTGGTTGGTGTACCGCCATTTCAAAATGGAGGGAATCCACCTGCTGCGCGACCTCCTGCGTCCAAACGACTGGATGGTGCGCCTCGACCTGAAGGACGCTTATCTGCCCGTTCCGATTTTTTCCCCACATCGCAGGTTCCTTCAGTTTCAGTGGAGAGGGCAAACTTACGAGTTCACCACTCTGCCCTTCGGCCTCTCCTCCGCACCGTGGTGTTTCACCAAGGTGCTCAAGCCGGTAGTGGAATATCTCAGAGCCCGAGGCTTCCGCCTCCTGATTTAGCTCGACGATATTCTCCTGCTGGCTCAATCCCCAGTCTTGCTTGCAGAGCAGCTACGGACGGCTGTACATCTGTTACAGGGACTGGGCTTTGTCATCAACAGGAAAAAGTCCCTCTTAGTCCCGGCCCAACAAACTACGTTTCTGGGGTTCGTCATAGACCCCTGACCTTGACTGGTAGGTCGCTCCCCCACCACACAGCTCCGTCTGTGTGCCCCCTTGCTGCCCTGATTGTGCTCGTTTTTCCTTTCTGTGCCCCCTTGCTGCCCTGATTGTGCTAGTGTTTTCCTTTCTGTGCCCCCTTGCTGCCCTGATTGTGCTAGTTTTTTCCTTTCTGTGCCCCCTTGCTGCCCTGATTGTGCTCGTTTTTTCCTTTCTGTGCCCCCTTGCTGCCCTGATTGTGCTCGTTTTTTTCCTTTCTGTGCCCCCTTGCTGCCCTGATTGTGCTAGTTTTTTCCTTTCTGTGCCCCCTTGCTGCCCTGATTGTGCTAGTTTTTTCCTTTCTGTGCCCCCTTGCTGCCCTGATTGTGCTCGTTTTTTCCTTTCTGTGCCCCCTTGCTGCCCTGATTGTGCTAGTTTTTTTCCTTTCTGTGCCCCCTTGCTGCCCTGATTGTGCTCGTTTTTTTCCTTTCTGTGCCCCCTTGCTGCCCTTATTGTGCTCGTTTTTTTTTCCTTTCTGTGCCCCCTTGCTGCCCTGATTGTGCTCGGTTTTTTCCTTTCCGTGCCTGTTTCCCGCCGCTGCGCCCCTGCGGCCCCGACCCCTCAATGCCCATTCGCTGCCCCAATCCCTGCTCCTCCCTCCCACCTCCCCATTTATGGCGGCCGCGCCGCTGGCGCGCCAAAGGCGCGCCTAAGGCAAGCCCGTCTGCGCCCATCCGCGCCGGGACCGCGCCCAGCGCCAGAACCCCTGGCCCGGGCATCCCCCGCGCCCGCCGCATCAACAGACGCCGATACGACGCCAGCACCCTCCACGCAATCAACCCCGGAAAAGATCACGCCTGCTACCGGGCCACCCCGAAGCGCACCCAAGGGCCCTTCACCTGCCGGAACTGCAGCTTCGCCAGCACCCGCCCCGCCAAACCACCGCCCAGGAAAGAACCCAACTACCTCAGATGCATCCTCCTCAACACCCGCTCCGCCCGCAAACACGCCATCGAACTCTGGGACCTTCTCGACTCAACCTCCCCAGACGTCGCATTCCTGACGGAGACCTGGCTGAATCCCGCTTCAGCCCCCGACATCGCCATTGCCATCCCGGACGGCTACAAGATCACCCGCATGGACCGCACCAACGGAGTCGGAGGAGGCATCGCCATCGTCCACAGGAACACCCTCAGAGTCTCAACAAACACCGACGACACCCTCAGCACCGCCGAACACATGCACTTCCAGATCCACACCGATCCCAACACCACCCTCAGAGGAACCCTCATCTACAGACCCCCGGACCCCGACCACAGTTCAGCGATTCCATCGCTGACTTCGTCAGCACACACGCCATCGCCTCCACGGACTACATCCTCCTCGGGGACCTGAACTTCCACCTCGAGAACAACAAGGACACCAACTCCACCACCCTGATCGACAACCTCGCCACCCTCGGACTCAGACAGCTCGTGACTACACCCACCCACGCCACCGGCCACACGCTAGACTCCATCTTTTCCGCAAGCCCACACGTCTCCTTCAACCACACCTCCGAACCCCACTGGACCGACCACCACTGCATCCACTTCACCTACAGGAAGCCCACCACGCACCACCGCACCGAACAAATGCCTTGCCGCTGCTGGAGCAGAGTCACCGAAGACCAGCTAACCACCACCCTCGCCCTGAGCCTACCCGCCGAACCCTCCGACCCCGACACCGCCGCCCGCAACCTCAGACAGTGGATCGACGACTGCGCCAACACCCTCGCCCCGCTCAAGAATCCGCCCAACAACCACACCAGCAAGAAAGCCACCTGGTTCACCGAAGACCTCCAGGCCTCCAAACGAACATGCCGAAAACTGGAGAAGATCTGGCTCCACGAACGGACAGCGGACAGCTACGCCGCCCACAAGAGCGCCACCCGCAGTCACCATCACCTCACCAGATCCGCCAAAAGGGCCTCACTCAAAGACCGCCTAGACAACAACGCACACAACAGCAAAGAGCTCTTCAACATCGTGAAGGAACTCTCCAACCCCAGCTCCAACACCAACGACATCCCGCCGTCGCGAGACCTGTGCGACTCACTGGCCACCTTCTTCCACCGCAAAATCGCCGACATCCACGACAGCTTCAACACCACGACCGCCCCGGCAACCACCGAGACCACTGCCCCCACAACCACCAACCGCCTGCTCTCCTGGACCAACATCAACAACGAGGACACCAGCGAGATCATGAACACCATCCACTCCGGTTCACCGCTAGACCCGTGCCCTCACCACGTCTTCAACAAAGCCAGTACAGCCATCGCGCCCCATCTCCGGAAAATAATCAACATCTCCTTCGAGACAGCAACCTTCCCGGAAAGCTGGAAGCACGCCGAGATCACCGCCTTACTCAAGAAACCCAAGGCAGACCCCAAGGACCTCAAGAACTTCCGACCCATCTCTCTGCTCCCGTTCCCCGCGAAGGTCACCGAGAAAATCGTCAACAAACAACTGACCCGCTACCTCGAGGAGAACAACATCCTGGACCATTCCCAGTCCGGCTTCCGCAGCAACCACAGCACCGAAACCGCCCTCATCGCCGCCACCGATGACATCAGGACCCTGCTAGACAACGGAGAAACAGCAGCCCTCATCCTCCTGGAC
Organism: Calotriton arnoldi; assembly: GCA_963921515.1. NCBI lineage: Eukaryota > Metazoa > Chordata > Amphibia > Caudata > Salamandridae > Calotriton > Calotriton arnoldi. Next base: position 555,383 of record CAWUFW010000187.1, read on the forward strand.
CTATCGGCCGCCTTCGACACGGTCTGCCACCACACACTACGAACACGCCTTCACGACGCCGGGATCCAAGAGAAGGCCCTGGACTGGACCACATCCTTCCTTTCCGGCAGAACACAAAGCGTCCGCCTCGCCCCCTTCCGATCCAAGGCCACCAAGATCATCTGCGGCGTACCCCAAGGCTCCTCCCTCAGCCCAACGCTGTTCAACATCTACATGGCACACGTCGCCCGACAGCACAACCTCAACATCATCTCCTACGCCGACGACACCCAGCTGATCCTCTCCCTCACCAAAGACCCTCACACGCCAAAGCCCACCTCCACGAAGGAATGAAGGCCGTCGCCGAATGGATGAGGACCAGCCGCCTGAAGCTGAACTCGGACAAGACGGAGGTCCTCATCCTTGGCTCCAACTCGTCAGCCTGGGACGACTCCTGGTGGCCGACATCACTGGGAACAGCCCCGACACCCACCGACCACGCACGCAACCTAGGGGTCATCCTCGACCCCACCCTCTCCATGACTAAGCAGGTCAACGCCGTTTCCTCATCCTGCTTCAACACCCTCCGAATGCTCCGCAGGATCTTCAAGTGGATCCCCACCGAAACAAGAAAAACAGTCACCCAGGCCCTCGTCACCAGCAGGCTGGACTACGGAAACGCCCTCTACGCAGGAACGACTGCTAAGCTCCTGAGACGGCTGCAACGCATCCAGAACGCCTCTGCACGTCTTATCCTCGACATCCCCCGACGCAGCCACATCACACCCCACCTGAGAGACCTGCACTGGCCCCCTGTCAACAAGAGGATAACCTTCAAGCTCCTCACCCACGCACACAAAGCACTCCACAACTCCGGACCAGCCTACTTCAACAGACGACTCAGCTTCTACACCCCCACCCGCCAGCTCCGCTCCACCAGCCTCGCCCTCGCCACAGTCCCCCGCATCCGGAAAACGACCGCCGGCGGCAGATCCTTCTCCCACCTCGCCGCCAAGACCTGGAACACCCTCCCCACCAACCTTCGGCAGACCCAAGACCTACTGGCCTTCAGAAGACTCCTCAAGACCTGGCTCTTCGATCAGTAGCAGCACCACCCCCCTCCTCCCCCAGCGCCTTGAGACCCTCGAGGGTATGTAGTGCGCTTTATAAGTGACATGATTGATTGACTCGGTTAACAGGACATTGAGTCTCCCCTCCAGGAAGGTTTCCAAAATTCACCGGGAACTCAGACGCACCCTGGCCCGCTCCACCATCTCTCTCCGGCAGCTTGCCAGAGTGGTGGCCTCCTATCCTCCTCCATACAGGCCATCTTCCCAGGGCCTCTTCATTACAGAGCCCTCCAACGGTTGAAAGCCACTCACCTCAGGAAGGGTTTGCAGTACTCAGAACTTGTTCCCCTCACAGACGAGGTGAGGTTGGAAATTAAGTGGTGGCTGGACCACATGGAGGCCTGGAACGGGAGGGCCATCTTCGGCTCCGCTCATCGTCAGAGTCGGATGCCAGCAGGTCGGGCTGGGGAGCGCGCTGTGGGGACTCCTTTACAGGAGGAAAATGGTCCGCAGACGAACAGCGGCTTCACATCAATTGCTTGGAACTCTTGGCTGGGTCCTTCGCCATAAAGTGCTGGACGAAGGACAGAATCAGCTGCCATGTCCTGCTCAAGAAGGACAATGTGTCGGCGGTCCGCTACATAAATCACCTAGGGGGCACGAAATCCAAGGTGCTAGCGGACATGGCCAAGGAATTCTGGACATTTTGCCTGGAGAACAGCGTGTCGGTGACGGCGGAATACCTTCCGGGAGCGTCCAATGTGGTAGCGGACTGCTACTCCCGAGAATGGTCAGATGTGAGCCTCTGGCAGTTGGATACCAGAGTCTTCCGGAGACTTCATGCCCTTTGGGGCCCTTTCTCCGTGGATCTCTTTGCCTCTCGCCTGGATCACCAACTTCCCAAATTCTTCAGTTGGAAGCCGGACCCTCTGGCTGCAGCCACGGACGCCTTCCTTCAGGATTGGTCAACGGAGACGGGTTATGCCTTTCCCCAGTTTGCCATGATCATGCGCCTTTCGGCGCAGGTTCGCCGACAACAGGCGAAGGTAGTGTTGATCACGCCTTATTGGAGGTCGCAAGTATGGTTTCCAGTTCTTCTGGAACTTTCTTAGGATTCTCCAATCCTACTACCCCGCGATCATACGATCCTTCGGGATCCCCAGGGAGGGCCTCATCCGTTGGTCCTGCAGAATCGGATGCCCCTCATGGCTTGGCGGATTTCCGGCAACGTTGGAGACTCCGCGGCTTATCAGGAGACGCTCAGAACATCTTGGCAGCAGCGTGGGCCGACGGCACCAACAAACGATACCGTTCGGCTTGGTCCAGATGGGTGGGTTGGTACCTTAGCCAAGATCAAGATCCTGTGGGGTGCGAAGTGGTCCACGTCTTGAATTTCCTAGCCTCTCTGGCCTCAGAGAGCTTGGCTTACCGCACCATTAACTCTTACAGATCAGCAATTTCGGTGGGACATGACCCAGTACAGGGTACTGCGGTGGGGGGGGGGGAACACCCTTTCGTCTGCAAGTTAATGAGGCATTTGCTTATCCCTGCCTCCTTTGCCTAAATACACTCAATTGTGGGACGTCAACAAAGTGTTCTCTCTTTAAGTCCTGTCATTCCAATAGGTATCTGTCTCGCAAGGAGCTTTCAGCGAAGTTAGCCATGCTTCTTTGCTTGATCTCCTGCCGGAGGGTTTCTGATGTGAGAGCCCTCGATCTCCACGGTAGGGTTTTTACCCCTCAGGGGGTCACTTTCCATATTTACCGCCGTACTAAGTCAGATTCTAGGGTAATCTCCTACCAGGCTTTCAATCAATCAATCAATCACAACATTTGTAGAGCGCACTACTTACCCGCAAGGGTCTCAAGGCGCTGGGGAGAGGGAAGGGGGGGGGTGCTGCTACTGGTCGAACACCCAGGTCTTGAGTAGCCTCCTGAAGGTCAGCAGGTCTTGGGTCTGCCGTAGGCTTAGTGGAAGGGTGTTCCAGGTCTTGGCGGCGAGGTGTGAGAAGGATGTGCCGCCGGTGGTTGTTCTTCGAATGCGAGGGACGCTGGCGAGGGAGGGGTCGGCGGAGCGGAGCTGGCGGTTGGGGACGTAGAAGAAGAGTCGTCTGTTGAGGTAGGCTGGGCCAGTTTTGTGGAGTGCCTTGTGTGCGTGGATGAGGAGTTTGAAGGTGATCCTCCTGTCGACGGGGAGCCAGTGCAGGTTCCTCAAGTGGGGGTGATGTGGCTGTGGCGTGGTACGTCGAGGATCAGGCGTGCGGAGGCGTTTTGTATGCGTTGCAGTCGCTTGATGAGCTTGGCCGGGGCTCCCGCGTAGAGGGCGTTCCCATAGACAAGTCTGCTACTGACGAGGGCCTGGGTGACTGTTCTTCTTGTGTCTGTCGGGATCCACCTGTAGATCTTGCGAAGCATGCGGAGGGTGTTGAAGCAGGAGGAGGAGACTGCGTTGACTTGCTTGGCCATGGAGAGCGTTGAGTCGAGGATGACTCCCAGGTTGCGTGCGTGGTTGGTGGGTGTCGGGGGTGCTCCCAGCGTCGTTGGCCACCAGGAGTCGTCCCAGGCTGAGGGGTTGGAGCCGAGGATGAGGACCTCCGTTTTGTCCGTGTTCAGCTTTAGTCAGCTGATCTTCATCCAATCGGCGACGGCCTTCATTCCTTCATGGAGATTGGCTTTGGCGGCGAGGGGGTCCTTGGTGAGGGAGAGGATCAGTTGAGTGTCGTCGGCGTAGGAGATAATGTTGAGGTCGTGCTGTCTGGCGATGCGTGCGAGCGGGGCCATGTAGATGTTGAACAGTGTTGGGCTGAGGGACGATCCCTGGGGTACGCCGCAGATGAACTGGCTTTTGACAAACACCCTAAGTTGTGCGTGGTGCGTTGCCTCAAGACTTATGAGAGCATGACGGATGAATATCGACCTCATGGTGTAAACCAGCTGCTGATATCTCTCAGGAAACCCTTCAAGGCTGTGTCTTCTCCCACCATTGCAAGATGGATCCGATGGGTCATGCGCGAAGCAGGCATTGACATTTCGCACTTCGGTGCCCACTCCGTGAGAGGAGCGATGGCCTCCAAAGCCTTTTACCTCGGGGCTCGCCTCGAAGACATTATCAATGCCGCTGACTGGTCTTTGGACTCAATGTTTAAAAGATTCTATTTTAAGCCAGTTGTTGATATGGCTTCCCTGGTGGTGGACAAGCTTTGAACGAGCATAATCCTCGCCTCCGGTCCTGCCATAGAATGAAAAATGTCCTAGTAGACACGAAGGAAAGTTTCAATTCTATTAAGGACTCGGAGGCGAGGATTATTCCCTCCCGGAGTTCCTGAGGATTCAGTCACTTTTTCTTTTTCCCCACCCTACTCTTTGGATCAGCACTCTGTATGGTATAAGTACTTATGTCTTACTTCTGTTGTGCACAGGGTGTTGATGTACATGGGCTTACAGTTCAATTAGTCTTGTGTTTCCTGATATGAAGTTTCAGCTGTCCTGTGCCTTGTGATCCCTGAGGTACTTAAGTTCGGATTCATATGGTTGTCCTTTCACTTCTTTCAGGATCGGAAACTCAAAAACCGGATTAATGGAACTCGATAACGGTTGGATGGTCGCAGTCAAGAAAGAGGAGGTATCCCAGCAATCCCCGGGCCTTGGAGACGTGCGTGGATGGATGCCGATTGGCTGGACTTGTGCACTGACCTTTCCCTGTGTCTCATGGGAAAGAATTTTTTCTGCTTATGTTAAAAACTGCTGGGGTTGGAAAATAAAGAAAGCAGAGCATAATCCTCGCCTCCGAGTCCTTAATAGAATTGAAACTTTCCTTCGTGTCTACTAGGACATTTTTCATTTAGTGCCAAGAAGCTTTGGCGAATGCAGAATTTATAAATAACTCTCCATAGACCACGAAATTGCCCTCTCTAAAGAGATTTGGCATTGGATGGTAAACTATTCCCGAGTACGAGGAGTAAAAGGAACAGTAGCGACCTGACTGAAGACAGTCAATGTTTATCGACCTTTTACTTAAAAGGGTAGTTTCATAGTGATACATTGATTGAATGTTTAACTCCACCCCCTACTGCTTCCCTCAAACTGAAACCACCAGGCCCACAAAGAAGGTTACCTCATGCCGAGTTTAGAAAATCAGCCTTCACTTAACCTATTAAACCTGCCATCAGACAGAGAAATCAAAAAAATCAAGACATTCCAACAAGGAAAGCACACTATGTCGCCTTGCCACTGAAACCTGCCCAAAGGCAAGATGGAAATGTGTCCACTCCTCTGTGTATGTGACCCATTCACAAAAATGCACTGAGTGCACAAAGACAGTGGCTTTCTGGATCAGAGCTTTTTTGACAAATGCGCATATTTTCCTATAGCACATGGGACATACCCCATACAAAAGAAGATCATACTAAGGGAAATACAAGTCAAACACTAGCCCAGAAATATATTTAGGCTTTCCTGTTTTCAGTTCCTATTTTTTGTAAATTGTGGTGGTTTTATTTCAGTGTTTTCAGTATTTTAAAAAAACAGTGGTTATCAGTGGTTACACATTTTCACGCCTTCAAAAACAAAAGAAACAGTGTTTTTCCGGTGTTTATGGAACAATTTGCTTTCATTATTGCTTGCTTTCTGCACTGATAGTGCATGGTATATAGACAGTGTACGCACAGTGTATATGAGGCCCAAATACTTTTTTACAACTCAAACTTATTGTACTACACCATACAATACTTCTTCCGGGAGTCTTTGGTCATGCACACTCACTCTTTCCTTCCCATGTAAACATTTATTTGTGAAGAGGCCGTTTCAGCATTGGCACTTGAGACGGGCAACGCCAAAACAGCTAGTACGCAATTTGCTAACTATGGTCACTGACATAGCTTTCCATGCCAATACTGGTGCACATGAAGATTGCGATTTTCTGGGACAGGTTCAGCAACGTATGCGTTGAACTGGGCGCATATGCCCTCAGAGTTATTGAAGTGGTCAAAAATGAAGTAGTACTTTGCAAAGTCCGGAGAAAATTCTCCTTTACGGAAGGGATCTAGAACTTGTGCAGAGTACCACAGTGAGTCCTCATTGACTTCAAATGCCATGGTTGGTGAAGGGACATTTCTATGCATCATTGCAAGCCTTTCCTCATGCATTGTAAAATCAACTTTCCTAAATTGCTCCTCAATATTTATTTTCTTACCAAGTGGCAAGCAGTCTAACATGGAACATGTTGCAGTGTCAAAGTCACTTAAAGTGTCGCCCAGCCTACTCCCAAGGAGATGTTTCACATCTACACCAATTAACGCTGAACACTTGCTAGACAATGGTGTTTTTAGACTTTAGTTTATTATGTCCACTATAGCAGTCATGTGGTCTTATTCCCGTAATAATCTAAGAATTCTGTAGTGTGTACCTTTTTTCACAACAATTTCAATATTCGACCGAAGGTCCTCACGTTGTTTGCCTTTGCCATCATCACTAAGCAATATGGATAATATAGCATTCACGGCCTCTAGGACTGAGAACCACCGGCTAAATGACACAGTTGGGATGACCAGAATGGGCTACAAAGTCAATTGCATTCTTCAATAACTCTGAAGATTGTAAAGATGCTTTAAGCATACCATCTAGTAAGTGGCAAGGATCTCATACAGGAAGGCACTTCAGCTCAGGTATCGATTTTTGACAGTTCATCACACAACTTTTTCATATACGTAGCTGAATCACTGCAAATACAAACAGTATCCCTCCAATCTTTGTTGAACTTGGTATGAACTTTTTGGAGAAGCACTCCAAGTGAAACTGTGTTCCATGTTTTCCAAAGGTCTGGTGTCATGTTTTCCCCACTATCCCAGATGCTTGTTAACAGCACTCTTTTCACATATACCCGTCACTACACCTTGCATTGAATGTTTAAAGCATGGGGTGTTTGGCAGTTCACCTAATATCATTATGGACTTGCTAAAAAAGGGAGCTGATGTATCAAAGGGTTTCACCCGTTCTCTGTGGGTAAATGTGATGGTACATATTAGGAAAGATTCTTATGAAACGAGCCATTTTACCTATCAGTGAAAGAATCAAACGTAGCCGAAATATCAAATATGATTTTGATATTTCTGATTCTCTACAGTTTATAAAATAATTATATAAGACATAAAACATGCTTCTAAACCCTGCATCTTTACACCAAAGACCATTGAAAAAAACAAAAGGAAGAAACAATATTTTAGTGATTTCCCTAAACAACAAAACTCAAGCACAATAATGTTTACCCAGTCTTTCTTGCTGATACCTTGTATAACAAAGTTACATTGTATTGGCCCCTTCAGGAAGAAATAAAAATGACTTTCACTCTCCTTTTTCTTTCTTTGAATGGCATTTCGTTTGTGGCTGTGAAGGTGTTTTTTCAGTGTTTATATGCTTACACTAGTGAGTGCAATTTCCCTTTTAGTGGGGTTTTATCAGTTATTATAGGTTTAAATCTAAAACAGGATAGCCTAAATATATTCTAAATCAAGCAACAATCAATCTTCAAGGGCATTTGAACCAGATGTCTCTTAAACTGAAGAAGGCCACATCAAATTAAAACTGCTGTCAAGTGACCCTATGTCATTTGTGGAAGCTCTATCCATTCCTCACTTTAGTCAACTGCATACTAACTGCTGGGATTTCTGAGCCTATGCACTGCTACAACTATACATTTCAAAATGATATTCGGTTCTTAAAGGCCCCTGCAAGGGCAAGCTTGTCATGATTGATGAAAAAACCATAACACAAAGCTCAAACGTTCCCAAGATGGCCACACCAAAGAGAGCTACAAAAATAACAATGACGCAGAACGCATACCCTAGATTTGCTCTGACCAGCGCACAAGGATATGACAAAGCCAGCTGATGAAGAGTCAACTAGAAGCTCTTCCACAAAGAGGAAAATGTTCTTTGCTCGAGACATGCCCAAAACCATCAGCTAAGTCTGCTCTTTCTAGGAGGGCTCATGCAGTCCATAATTACCTCATGCCCAGCACCCACAGGACAAATTAAGGTGAAAAAATGATCCTACCTTGTACGCGTTTAAAAAAGAAAAACTGGCTCACACTACCAGATCCAAGACCATGGTCTTCGCCTGCTGTGCATTATATTCACTGTGTGTAAGTTAAGATAATTTACAATTCAGTAGTCAATATTTTTCAATCAGGTACAAGCGTCTTCAGGACCTTCACAGAAACTGGTAAAGGAGCTTACAAGTTACAATATGATTTTTGGAAGGGAATATTTTTGATGGAATTCTCAGATAAACATGGAGTCAAAATGCAAGTAGGAGAAAAAAAATGGTTAATTTTTAACTAATACCAGTTTGGAGCTGTCCGGCAATCCATTCTTACTGGTCTCGAACACATAATGCACTGGCTTAGGTCAGCCCGAACCCACTAAGGATCCCTGGATTGCCCTGCTTTAGATAATCCGAGATGAGGGTAGGGACTGGGCATGGATGAAACTGGCTTTTCTTGGCCTGATAACCGCAAAGTGTGCCATAGCAAGATCCCAGAGGGCTCCAACTGCCCCACTGTTAGAGGAGTGGTATAGAGGTATGGGTATTTGTGCAGTAGCAGAAGAGACAGTGTAAAGAGCTAATGGATGCGCCACGAAACAGAAAAATATGAGGTGAGGGTGAGGTGGAACCAATTTCATTCGACCCGATCAAATAGTTAAGGGAGAGAGGATGGTCCCACTTGCACCTGTTGCTTTTATTAATACACTGTTTTTTGCTTTCCTTTTTGTCCAGAGGAATGTAATGGACAATAAATAAATGCAATGTTCTAGACTGTGGCAGGTTTGCAGTGTTTTTGTTCCTTGGTTGCATTTTCTATGCTATAAAACCAATAGGAACTGTAAAAGTTTTTTAATTTTTTTTTGCTAACACCCATAATTCCTGTATGACGGATCAGGACTGCAGAGCCCAAGGAAAGATGTTGATGGGAGAGAGGAGTGGATAGGGGTTACTTTACAGTGTACTGAGATATATTGTGGATCCGCATATCAAATGCTCATATTCAGTCAGCTGAGAACACAGAATAGAAAAACAATGGTTAACGGGGCTTTTTTAGGCTGTCTGCGACATAGTGCTTTTTTTCTAACTTTAAGCTTTTCCTCTCCCATCCTACCGTCCCTCACCGCGATGTTTGCCACCTCCCATCCTCTTGTCCCTCTCAGTGATGTTGCTTGTCCCTCCCATCCCTTGCATCTCCCAACCCTCCTTGTTGTTGCTTGCCCCTCCCTGCATTGTTGATTGCCCCTCCCACCAGAAAAAAAGCACTATAACATGGCCAGCGCTTATTTTCTAACATACAGCCATGCTGCACAGCAGCCGCGCTGCAGTACAACATGGCTATGAGAAACTGAAAAAGGCAACAGTTATCAAAGGTAAGACCTACTGGATTTACCAATGCTTGTTTTCATCGCTACACAGTGGAACTGGTTTCATGAGGACATTTAGACTAACAAACCATGATTTTCCTGCAAAAATTAGCCTGAAATCAGTATCTGCACCCATCAGTTACATTTCACTCAGCCCGCCCATGGCACCATGCCAACGCACCTCACCTGACCAGTGTGAGCTGCAAGACTTATTGCAAGGTGCTGAATACGATGCACACAATCTAACTGGTGAATAGACTACACATCACCTGCAAATGCCTGCCAGCTTTGCAGGAAACAGCGCGCCCTGTGGAATAACACTGAACCTATTGGCACACCACTGGGATCCTTTTCAATGCAAGGCCGGGACAGAATGTTCAACCTCCAAAGAGCTGAAATCTAGGCAGGGAAAGAGGAACCAGACTGGTTCTGCTTGAAGGCGAGCATCGGCGCTCAATTGCGAAACAACGGAAAGTTGGCTGGAGCCACATCCTGCACGTAAACAGGGAAAACGGCTCTGGGATCTCGCAAGTGAATTTGTATGGTACTTGCAAAGTGCAGCTGTTGTAACATATACTGCAGATTTTGAAACAGTCATGAGAGCTGTCAAACTAGTGTCAATCGCAGTAACTTTGAATATGCACAACTCTGGCAAGTAGAATGGGCTCGCTCACCTACCCTATTTAAGTACAGGGCTCTAGAGACCAGCCCACTGAGTCATCGACTCTTTGTTAAAAATCTCCATCTTTTTATTGATTTTTCCCAATACAATATGGGGAACTTTCTGGCAAAACACAGGGAAGCCTTGCTGCATTGCAGTGACCTAAAAAAAAATAAAGTGTATTTATTTTATTTATAAAGAGCATTTACAACCATAGGCATCCTGGCACTAGGCAAATGGTGACACATCAAAGCAGAAAAAGAGGATGCAGGACAACTAACTGTACAGATAAGTCTTCAGCTGCTTATGAAAATTAGATTAGGAATTAGAATTGCATAGTTTTAGAGGCAAGTTATTCCAAAGAGACAAACCCAGAACTCTCAAAGCTCTTCCGCCAAGGTCTTCCCGTTGGTACTGAGATACCCGACAAAACATCAAAGATCCAGAGAACATGGATCTGGCTGTAACGTGATAAATTATGTAACCTTAACTCGCTTCACCAACATCTTGGATGTGTATCTGTAAAACCGACATTCCAATAGGAATACTACCCAGGGGTGTGGAATTTAATAAAATATCTACTTGTCCATGGGGCAGGTTGCTTCATAAATCTACTTGTCATGTAACAAAATCCACTTGTCCCTTTGGTGCCATGTAGTGCGGCGACAAATTATGGCAGCAATCTCATTATATAAGAGATCTGATATAGCTTCTCTGATTATGCCAGAGCTCATACCATAGTAGTGTTTGAATACTTGCAATTCTTTTATGTTGCCACGTTTCCGCAGTTCTACATACAGGGGCTGAAGGTAGTGGTAAGCAATAGTTACAGGATTAGAATGCCCTTTTGAGTCTGTGCAAACCTACTAACTTGCATGTTTTAAGGGTTTTCAACAACTCTTCTCTAATCTTTTCCCATATTGAGAAATGTTGGAAATTTACTTCTGACAATGGAAGCCGTAAACCTTCTTCCAGAGTTGGAAAAAAAGTGGTTGGAGGGAAAGTGAACTTGCAAACACTCAGATTTTTGCATGAGCAAATCTACACATGCATATTTGCTCATGCTAAAATGTATTTCACAAATATTTTCTAGAAGTACTATTTCTTGTCCTACTACTGTAAATTCCTGGGAATTCACGAAAGCCGTATAGCTGCACTTAATGCAAGGACATATACCATGGGTGCACTTTTGAGACTTTCTTTAATAATTGGCCCCCTAATTTGGTCTGGCGTTGACCATGACCTTTTGCGCTAATTAAAACTCCGCCTCTCTCTCTGTATCGGCTGGCTTCAAAGTGAGTGACAGCATTCTGCTCTTTCACAAGGAGCATATCGGCACACAAAGTAGTTTTGTTCATGCCAGTAACTACTGTGGCAGTGTGTGCTTTTTGAGACCAAAAACAATTCTTGTTTTTGCCAATGTTTGTTATAATGGTGAGGGCCCGGCAGCTCCCACACCAATAAGGTTTTACAAAAACCATGCCAAAACAAGTCACACATTGCCAAAACAAAAAATCTGACCACCAATTTCAGACCTACTGACTTTGCCAATGCTTGTTTATTTTTGTTTCCCATAATCTTATTGAAACTGGTTACACTGATTTTCCATTATGAATATTTTTGGGAAATACTAGTATGCAGGTACACATGTTACTAAATGATGCGGCAAAGAAATGGTACCTGAAATTTTACAGGAGTTTAGTGAAATGTTTTTCCTGCTTTCATTTTTTTAATGAACATTTTATTTTGAAAGCAAAGAATCATCAATCTTGTTTTCAAGCTTCTGAAAATATTTGCATCGAATCAGAGAGCATTCTGGGAGCATCATACATAGCCTCATATTGCTAAACGTGTGTACACATTTTTATACTGGAACCACTGTCAGTAGTGCAGTCAGAGCTACAACATTTACTTAGAGCGCTCACCCTAACAATAAAGGATTTCAATTAATGAACCATAAATACAAATTTGAACAGCATTAACATATGGACAAAAATATTACCTTAACTGCATACAGTGCCCTTCCCTGATCCATAATGTGGTACTGCAAACTGGCAGGCAAAGGGTTTGTGCTACAGGGGGTTGGGCCTACTTGCCCCAAGGACAAAATACACATGAAAACGTGTTGCCCTTGACCCCAAACAATATGTCCTGGGCATCGGGCTATAGGAATTCCACATCCCTGTACCTCTGCTGAGGAGTGTATTGCTGCTAGTAGGAAAGGAGGCAGCCACCAAATAAAAGACAAGTGCATCAAAATCCTACAGGAATATTACATCTGCTGGAGAGTGTCTACTGCTGCTGAGTGGAATAGAGGTAAGCATCAAACAAGGAACATGCATGAAAATCCTACAGGAATACTACATCTGCTGGAGAATATCTACTGCTGCTGAGTGGGGTGGAAGTGGGCACCAAACAAGTGACAAGTGCATCAAAATCCTACAGGAATACTACATCTGTTTGCTAAAAGGGGTCAATGCTGCTGAGAGGAATTAACCTCTCTTGAATAAACAAGGGCAACCCTTACTCCTATGGGAAGCAAAGTATACAATATATATATATTTATTTTTTTTAAACTGGTTCTCATTGGCATCATTGTATCTCAAGATCCTTTCCATTCCAACAACCACAATAGCTGTAAACAATTAATGTGTTTATAAAAATAATTTCTATTTCAGCAGCAACAATACCTGTAAACAATTAAAGTGTTCACAAAAAGTAATAAGACCATCACTCAAAATCACAAATGTAGTAATATTTTGTAGCATATTACTGTATGATACACAGTTAAAAGATTAGGTGCACTGTGTCTCATGCAAAAGAGGAACCACCCAACAGAAGTAGTAACAATTTCCACAATGCCCAACACGAGAGAACAAGCATTGGCATAGCCAATAGGTCTCGCCTTTGGAACCTTATAAGTATTTAGTTATGCAGTACAATATCCTTGGTGCAACAACATCAACTGTTGCATGGCTAAACACTTATAAGGTCCCAAATGCGAGACCTATTGACTATGCCAATGCTTGTTCCTCCTTCTGACGGGTGGAGAAGGGAGGCGGGTGTGTCCCGTGGAGGGGTAACCGACAGGCTCTGCTGGCGTGCTTGGCTGGAGCTCAGTGTCTAGTTATGGTTTATTGAAGCCACTGTTTGTATGCATGAATGTTCCCAGACACTTTTATCCACGGTAGCATCCTCTCAGCATCGAACACCAGTACATTATAATCTCCAGGGCAAACTCTTTTTCTTTCATGCAGAAGTCTGTGTGCTCAGATGTCATGTTGTCTCTTCAGTGTGCACCGATATCTGTTGGTGTACAGGGGGAAAAGTAAACAAAAACAATGGTTCTGTCGGGTTTACCAATTATTTCTTAAAAAGACGCCTAGTGTTAATGTATTATTCTATAATCATAAACATAAGTATCTCAGTTATCCAGACAAAAATAGAACACATAAATAATAACACGCGTGACACAAATTGCTGTCTATTCACTCGTTTTATATAAATTAAATCATTCATATATATTTACACATTCGTAAACAAGGCTGTCAACACGAGGTGAAGTTTTGTAAATGATAAGTGATCAAGTGACATTTGTGCTCAGTGCTGGTGTTCAGTGCGCAATATATACAGAGTGTTTAAAATATATACATGGGGAAGAATAGGCCAGAATTTTGTGGAACAACAATGACTCTACTGTGTATTGAATATTCTTAATCACACAGAGCCTTGGTCAATCTGGACCATGCAAGGTCGTCGACGTTTCAACCCAAACTCAGCTCCATTAGGTAGTCAAGGCGGGTCTTCATCAGGACAAAGAACGAGGGTCAGGGGTGACAGCCCAAATATCACCAGAGTAATTCCTGGTTATTCATACATCTTTGTGGATCCTGGTAGTGAGATCCAAATTAATTAGACCAGGTGACGTAAATCAAGTAGAAGGTCCGAGCGGTGAGTCTCGGTGTTTTAGTGGTGACAGCAACGGCAGATTCAGTGCTGTCTAGCGGAGACAGGCAAGTGTCCTGTAAAACCGCAACCATCCGTCAGGGGGCAGCGGTGCTGATGGCTGGGAAAGTGAGAGAGAAGATGTATGAACGAGAGAGGGAGACGAAGAGGGGGGGGGGGTTCTCTCACTCGTTTCTCAATGTTTCCATCCCTTGTATTTCAAGGTGCCCCGAGCCAGGCTGACAAAGTCCCACCTCATAGCTCCCATGGTATTGCTCCCACAGCTTCTGTGGGCTCCCGGTGCCTCGGAGGCGACCCCTGATTTCAGGCTAGAGACATGTGTGTGTTTGTTGTGCTTCGGATGTGAAACGTGGCGATCTCTTTTAAATCTGAGCTCAAATCCAATCTGCTCATTTTGTCACAAACAGTTGCAGACTTACAGAAAGAAACATCTTATCTAGTTATGTAAACACTAACTTCTCCTTGACATGTATTAGCTTGTGCTCGCTGACATGTAATTCTGGAACACTCTCAGCATGGCCCGTTGCTGCTGTAACTATTTAAATGCTTTTAACTAATTGCCTCCCCTCCGATGCTGCTGTGTGTTTGGCCCTGTGTCTCTGCTTCAGCAACGGGTGTGGAGGGCCGCGGAGATCCCGTTCAGATACTCACTCGACCCGCGAGGAATGTACACCTTGTTTTCAGTTCCGCATGCAGAATGCAGTCCTTACAGCCAGCATAGGGGCGGAGGGGACAGCGTGTGCAAGTGTGTCAGAACCAATAGCGTGTTTGTTTCTGCAGTCGCAATGTCAACTAGAGAGGTGTTAACAAAGGAAGCCGGCGGCACGTGCAGATGTGGGGGAGACGAGAGTGAGCGGGGGGGCAGTACTTGGAAGTTTGAAAGCACGCTGTGTCAATATTTTGGGACGTGCTGGAAAACAATGCAACGCCATGTTCCCGAATTCAAATATGCAGGCCGCTCTTGCAAACTGTCCCTGACGTTGTGCAATGTTTTGAGGTTTTCAAATGTCGCCTTTTCACAGTTGATTTTTTATCGAAGGCTTAAAGCCAGAAGACGATAACCCCTTATTCTAGGCTTTCGAGCCGATGCTAGCACAGTTTGTACGAGCTCGCGCATTTAAAGATGTACATGGTGGGTCCGGTGGCGGCACAGAGGTTTTTAGACATGGTATTCAGTGTACAGCTTATATTCCATCTTTAAAACCCACATGCTTCCAAGAACAAAACATTCAATACTAGTCAACGTCTAATTCTACTACTGTATTCTGAAGGGGAGGGGTAAAAAGGCCCAACAGATGTGCTTGGACGAAGGAGAGTGTACCTGTTTGTGTGAGATGAAAGGCTCAGTAGGAGTAAATGTCTACGTTTAAACAAAAAATTGTGTCGTGTTCCCGTTTATGGCACAGGGCGTTTAAACAATCTGTCCCCACGATCACACAAAGTGATCAGTTGGGGAAAACTGTTGAATCCGGTGGTCCTGTCACCCAAGCATGTGCTTTTCATCTGCAGGAAAACGCGCTGCTGAATCCTGAAAGGATTACTCTGGTTTCACAGTTTGAGGATTATTCCAAGATCCCCCAAACCTTGTGAGACATAAATACATCTCACTTTCATTTGGGGGTGCCGACACTGTGCTAATCCCGAGCTCGGTCTCTATATTAAGACATGCGTGGGAGTCTATAGAGGTAGCGTGAAAAAATATCCGCAAAATTATTACAAACATAAAAATGCATATTGTCTGGTGAAATTGGTTCTTAATAGCAATTAAATATGCACCATGAAATCGAAGTACGCCCAGAGAAAGAAATGCTTGCTTAAACGTGAAACAAAATCGGCTAGTCTTTAACTGGGATGCGCAGCGCAACACTACACAGTAGAGCTGTCCCAACAGTTACTCTTCCGGAGTATCGCACGCACATTTTAGTAAAACAGAAACCATAACTATTACACATTTTTCCCTCTGCGAAATCGCACCTCTTAGCTGCCGCCCTCGCCACCTGAGAAAATTACATGCTCCTTGGGACTGCAATGGGATCGCCTCCTTAGTGAATCTGCAGCACCCCCCAAAATGTCACCTGTGCTGGAGGACGCCCTGTAAAACACCTGTACGTGGCCTCGCTGGCCAGCCAGCGGGTGAAGAGACAGACCTAACAGAGTGCTGTACTAGTCCAGACCAGTGCCCGTACCTGCCCGACTCCTCGTGCTCCGCGGGGGGAGTCCCTCTGCACGGCATTGCTGCCCCTGTAGGCTGCGGCCGAGGAGGGCGGCGGGCAGGGCACTAGCTCGGGCAGCAGGAAGGTGTAGCTGCAGGAGCCGTGCTGTACCTGGTACTGCTTCCGGCCCGCAGGCGCCAGGCCCCGGGGCGCGCTGTAGCCTGCACAGAAGCACGAAGCTATGTTTTCCCAAGTAAAACGCTATCCTGTATGAATTGAGCAAAGCACGCTCGTCTCCGGAGCGATTGAAGCGGAAATGACAGGGAGCGGGACACGCAGGTCTTGGTCGAGACAAGAAAACCTAATCTACGTCTTGCAATATTTCAAAGACGAAACAAAACAAGTGGTGCGCGCGCGCCACAGCGAGCGAGCTGTTTTTAATTATTACGCCCGTGTCTGGGCACGATAATTGAAAACAGATGTGGCCTGTGCGGGTAACCGCAAGCAATAGGCCGTGGGCGGAGCAAAGGCGGGACCATGCACCCGCCTTTGCCCAATTGCGTGCGGTCTTTCTTACAAAGACGCACGCAAAGCCCAATAGCCTGGGAGAAAAACAAAAGCACACGCACGAGCGAGTGGTGAGCTTTCTGAAGCCCATTACTAAAAGTCTCGCAAGCAGCGCAATCGCGCTGCCCTAGGCTCGACCTAAAAAGGAAAGGAAGTGTGCTCCAATGACAACAAACAACCATGTACAATAACTGAGTCCATGGATTTAGGTAGCGCCAAGCCTATTCCTAAATAAGGCTTTTGTGGGTTTCTTTGTATGCTTCATGTCTACGAGGTTTCGACCCGGTTATGAATGTAGGGTCTCATCAGGACCAAACATTAATACAGGGACATCCTAAAGGGTGGGGGGTAGGTCTAGCTTCTGTCACTGCATCACCACCTAGTAATTCTTTCTCAAGTGTCTCAATTTCCTTTAATTCTTTTTAGCATGTTCCAATGCCGTTTCTACCCCCAACACCATCCAATAGTGAGAGCAGGTTGTGGCTATGTGACTAAAACCACCCCCTGGAATTGCTTATCCCCCCTACACATTCCTGGGACATTCCTTACTTGAAGGCCTAAGGGAATAGAATAATCCCAGCTTTCAAATAGTCTGTAGCATTTGAGCATATACCTCAGTGCGATAATGTTTTTTCTTTGCCGAGAGGAATGAAGGTAAGCAGAGAACAAGGGAGATATGCATTAAAATCCTACAAGAATACTAGATCTGCTGAAAAGTGTTTATTGTTGCCAAGAGGAATGGAGGCAGGCACCAAACAAGTGCATCAAAATTCTACAGGAATACGACACCTGCTGAAGATTGTCTATTGCTGCTGAGAAAAATGGAGACAATGGAGAGCAATGGAGGCAGGCATCGAAAAAGGGACATGTGCATCCTCCTTGTAGGGACCCCCGAATCTTTGGGAGACAAAGCTCCACATCTCCCATCATTCTTAAAACTTGAATACTCGCTTTGTGAGAGAGACACTGCACTCTAAAGCTATCCACTCATCTAAATAAGTGTTTCATAGCATGTTAATACCGAAGATCAACTTTAACAGCGAAGCCAAGACATTGGTTACAAAAGGTTTTAAAGCAAAGCATACTGGCGTGTCAAGAAGGAAATCCCATCTTTTATAGATTTCTTTACACCCGGTTGGACAATATAAAAGCAATGCCCATGCATTAGCCAAGTTATGCAATGTATACTGTGCATTTTTGTATAATGCAGCGATCTGCAATTGCATAGACAAACATTGAAATGCAACAGATCTTTTAACCCTATAGAACTTTCTCCATCGAGAACTGCAAAGAACCCAAAATGTTCCACCCTTCGTTTAACTTCTATTGGAAGCTCGCCTCTCCTTCGCTCGCATTTCAATGAGGATGCTCCAGACCAGCCACACAAACCTAGAGCTGAGATAAGAAAGGTAGCAAAGGTATGTGCGGTTTCATCCTAGGACATTACATAGCCATCATTCTAGCTTAGCTATACCTGATAGACGTGCGGCAGCCCTAACCGGCCAACACAATCAGAAAGAGAAGTGCTCCAGAGTCTGCTGAAGGGATGAGGTTCCATGAGGATAAGGTTCATGCTTGATCAGGTCCAACCAATGCACACACTGATTAATAAGCTCCTGTTGCAAAAACTATAGTAAGCACATCACGTTGTGGCTCTTTTTGCTTGCTGTGGTTCAGGTGAAGTTTGCCCTTTCTGGTTGGAGCGACTTCGGCCTTTGAAAAAAACGGACTGCCTTTAGAAAGTTATTCCCTCGGATGATGCAGAGGGAGGCATCTCTGTGACTAAAACATTCACACAGCTTAATTGGGATCGTTTCTGGGGAAAAACTAAAATGCCAACTATAAATGAAGACACGTAATGGCGCCGGGAAAATACGCATAGAGAGGACAACTGCTAAATGACAGTGTAGGTTCAACAGGTACTAAAAGACACTGAAAAAGCCTGGGTAAGGGTGAGAAACAGGGAAAAGAAGAGGCAATTATGAAGGAGGGGACAACAAAAAGGAAGTGAGAAGAGAAAGACTAAGAAGAGAGGTGTGGAAGAGTGGAGCCATGGAAGATGGATTAAGAGATTTGAAGGAGTCAGGCAGAAAGAAGGGTAGAAAAGCGAAGGAGAAAAAACCGAGGATAGGACCAAAATACTGAAGACGCTGTTGAGCCAAACAAAGCCAGTCAAACAGGAGGAAGAAAAAGAAAGAGAAGAGAGCTGAAGGAAAGAAAGAAAGAAAGAAGAAAGAACAGTGCGGCGATAGAGAGGACTGAAAGAATAAAAGAGGTAGAAAAAGAGGAGACAGAGAATAAAAAGCAAGCGAGAAATTAAAGTGAGTTGAGGAAACGCAGCAGGTGGAGGGAAGGTAGGAGTAGGAGAATTACAGCAAACCTATCCTTTGTTCTTCCTCCTCTCTGCGGAGAGGGTGGGCTGAGGGGGATAAATGGTCTACATGCAATAGTAATAAGCGAAGCAATTATCAGATTTGACATCGTCGTTTCCAAGGCATCGGTGAGGAATGACAGGGTGGGGGCTGGGGGGGCTCTCTGTAAAAGTACATTCTGCATGGCAGGAGCTGCGGAAATTGGCAAATCACATCACGTATGACAAGCGATCGTCTAAAGGCTGCTGCGATGGGCTATTTCTTTTCTGCCTTTTTGCCACACTGCATAATGTCTTTTTCCTGCTACATGTCCACTTCACACTGTGTAAGCAGAACAGCCATTTCCTTTTCCTACTCCTCGGCCACATTCACCAATCTCAGGGGACAAGAGTGGACGAGGAGTGGTGGCATACCCCTCTTCTTGCCATGCACCCTTCGTGCAGAGGGACTGGGCACTATCACAAGTCCTTACAGGAACAAAACCAGGAGTCGAGGTCTCCGGCATGGGAATAGGCTTCCTTCCGTGCATTAAAATGGGAGTGCAAACATATGTAAGCTGCAATGCGGTACTCTTTATGCACAAAGACACACTAAGCCTTGTGCAAGGTCATGGCCGTGCCTGGTCATGCTGCACAGCAGTCGTGGGATGACACATCTGCACAGTCCAAAAAAGTTCAAAAGATCCACAGTGAATATTTCTTTATTTATTGTTTATGGGTTGGTTGGATTTTCTTTCACACATTTGACAGGAGAGGAATAGTAAAGATTCATAACCAACTCACCTTTCCTTTGGACAAATTACATATTTCCGCCACATTACGGGGTACTACTGACAAGTGCACTCCCACTTACAGCTTTTAATTCTTCGATTTATACACGAATGACTGGAGGGATTATTTATAAAAGGAAACATATTTTATTAATTTTACCAGCCCAGTATTCCTAAGAGTCTCTAAGGAAACACCAGTCAATAATTCCTAATGGTGGTTTTGAGAGCTGGTGGGAGGCACCTAATATCCATGCACGTACTGTACACCCTCTGGCAGCCAGCCTACCTAAATATGAAACATTTACAAAAGCAATATTTCAACAAACATTGGCAAAGCCAATAGGTTTAATGTGCTAACACATGTAGCATTAGCATGTTAAGGCAAGACAAAAGGGGATGAGAGCAAGCATCGCAGAGAGCAAAGTCTTTTGCTGGAAAGTAGTTCCTCATGCAGTTCAATGCAAGCCCACCAATAGAGGCGAACACTACACCTATGCGCTAAGCAGCATTAAACGAGAGAAGAATACTCCACAAGGCTAAGCCAAGATGTGATTGACGAAGTGAGCCTAGTTGAAGAATGTCAGTGGTTGAAAGGGGGGACCCAAAGCCCACTCACTTAATATTATTAATAATAGGTCTGGCTTGACAGCTGGGCCCCTCAAAACACAGACCAAAAAGCGCCACAGCACACGCCCTTAGACTGATTAGCGCCACTTTTGACATACGATTGTGCCAATAATAACATGCATTTTTTCTGTGTGGCACCCGAAGATATGCAATGCACATACAACCAGTGACGGCTGTAGTTCCCGCATCGTTTTACCACCATTTTCGGATATCTTACAGTTTACTGAAATTCAAAAGCACTCTACCCTTCAAGATGCCCAGGACCGGACTGGCCATTCTGCCACTGGCATTTTTCCAGCGGGACACCGTATAGTAGGGCTGCTTTCAGTGCAGGATGGGCAGCCATGACGCAACCATGCCCCATTTTAGTCGTACCCTCTCGTAAAGTAGGGCTTGTTTGAAAATATTTAGCTTAACTGACTGGCTTTCCTGCACATGCCCTCCTTGTTAGTCAATGGGTTCCCAGAACGGCGGGCTCTAAAAGCACAAGCTCGCATCCGCGAGGAACCTGTCGCAGCAGCGCGTGAACCCTGGATGCAAAAGCCGTGCAATCAGCCTCCCTCCGGGGACTGGCCCGCAATAAGGGGCCGGCGACCGAGAAAACGCGGCCTTCCCCCGCGTTCACGCTTCAAGTCGGGAAGGGGGGAGCGAGATTGAATCCGTGACCCTTCTGGCACATTTCAAATGCGTTTAAAATACCAGCAATTCGCTGCCTTCGAGAAAATTGTTTTTCAAAGTGGGAGCGCGTGGGTAAGGGGCGAGCGGGGGGAAATAACTGTAACCTCGACTGAGCCGCGTTTAATGCCTTTTCATGTGCACTTGCGCCAACTAATTCCAGGGTGCACCTGCTGCGGCCATCACACGACGCTGCATCTGCATAAAATCATTACTTCATTACTGTCCGCGTGGGGAGGGGGGAGCGCACATCAGGTCTTGGGCGCTCCCAGTTCAGTCCATGTAGAAGCCGGATAAAAACACAAAGCTAATAGGCTCGGAGGAGTATGGGTAATTGAGGACACAGGCGGCCCTCGACCCCCATAGGTAGAAGATGGTACAGGCTGCACTCCTGCCTCCGAGCAGCGCGAGGACGGAAAGACACAGGTCGCCCTCCAGCTCAAGAACAGACGGTGTAACCGAATTACAGCCCCAGATAAATCGGAGTTAAAAAGGACCAAGGCTGGCCTTCAACCCCAGAGAAGTATGGGTAGAAGAGAACATGGGTTGTCCTTTATCTTCAGAGTAATATTTGTAACTGAAGAAAAGGCTGTCCCCAAGCCCCAGAGGACAACGGGTAAATTAATTAAGACATAAAAATCATCAGCTTTTCTCTCCAGGGTCAGTTTTCTTCCCCATATCCTGTTCTGTTAGCTGCAGAGAGGACCGAGCAGATACAAAGAGGGTGCAGTCTCAAATGTACTGGGTGAGTATATGGCGGACAACTTTCAGTTGATGGCACTGGTCAAGCAGTTTAGCCTTACTAAAGGAGGTGGTGTAATGGGCAGCATGAGATACGATAAAACACAAGTTCATCAAGCTTAACAGAGGCCAATACCCAGTAAGAGGCGTTGCTTTTGTGAGCAGCACACCACAGCAAGCTTTTAGTTGAACACACAATTTGAAATAAGCATGCACTGTGAAAACCTGAAGTCTTGAACTTATGCAGTTCACACGCTATAACCCCAGTTTTTATCATAACATACCTTAACAAAACAAAGATGGTGGTTACAGTGTACTTTAACGTCAGATGGTTGTGATTAAGCATTGATGCCACTGGGGATCTGGAGCCTAGCTTGAATCACAGTTTTGGTTAGGGAATACTTGATGTCACAGCAGGCTGGTAGATGGGTTTCTAATCATCACATTTATTACAGATCCCTCAGGATACATTAATTCCTAGGCACTTCACAGTCAGGAGAAAGGGGAACAGGGCAGTGTAAAAGGACTGTATTTTAAAACTCACTGGTCACTCAAGATTTCCTGATGGCCTGTTTTTAGGTGTCTGGCACCTCACTGTTTGGGCCCCTGACACTGAGAAAGTATTATCTTGCTTATGACGATTCACAGATGGAATTTACTTTGACCTGGGAGGGCCCTCCTGCCTCTGGCATTTCAATTTAGTCTTAGGAAAAAAAGGGAATCCAGAGGTCAATCAATGCCCTTTCAGCTAGCAATGCCCTTTCAGCTAGAGGTCAAAACAATGATCATGTGTATCTCATCATACTCTTGCAGCATACAGCTGTAGATCAACGGATCCGGCACTCCGCACCACCAGACGCAGCTGTGTTGCAGGCAGGAAGGGATAGAATCCCCTGCAGAGTCACTATTTGGGATGCTTCCCTGCACCTTATTATTGCCAGTTTAGACAATTCTCCAGGAGGGCTGCTTTTGGCCTGGACTGATGCATATGCCCCCGTTTCACTGGAGATGCTTTCAGAGCACAAATACTTTCGAAGCATAGAGAAGTACATAAAGCAGCCAGGCACTTCAGGTCAATTTCTGGGAAAATACATTTGTCCAGCTGGAGGAAAGCTGGTAGCAGGTCCTGGTCCGTGCAGGTCTTCAGAGAGTTGCTCTTCAAAGTATAGTCTGCAGATGGCCAGTGCATGCTTTACAATAGGTAGCAGTAGGTTATGTTAATCGCACATCCAAATGAATATAAGGAAATATAAAAAAAGAACATAAGATGTAGTAGTGAAGAAAGTTTATGTATATAGTTGCTACATCTGGCTGCACCCTTGCTGCCTACAAAGTGCAACAAGAGTGTGGTCCGATACCACACTCAACGTAATTTTGTGGTGGCCTGGAGCACACCAAGTTCAAGATTTGAGTCCAAAGTGGTGGTATTGGTAACCCAACAACTATCCACTCGAAGTACAAGTTTCACTTGGTATTCAATAAAATATGAATGAATAAAAAATGAAATTGTACTTCATAAGGACGGTTGGTGGCTTACCAATACCACCCACTATGGACTCTAATCTTAGACTTTGTGTGCTCCAGACCACGTCACAAAGATGGCCAGTACATACCCTGCTCCAGGTCTACTGCCAGTAACATGAGCTCGGTTTGAAATTTTGGGCACCCAGTCACTTTGGAAAGATAACATTGTTTTGGGCTCTTAACTTGGCATGGCGAGGGGAAACCAGCTGGACCTCATAAATGTGTATCCAGCTCAAAGCAAGGTATCTGTTTGAGGGTAATGGGCACTTTCAGCCCGTCACGCTTGAAGGACTTGCTCACTAGTAGGGGGACCCATCATACCACAAGACATCCCTCAAGGAGATCTCATATTTACTGAATAGTAAAAAGGATGCACTCCCAATACTTTGCTAGAATGTCACCAGCTTCACAACCTGACATAGAAGATTTACTACTTGACAATAGAAGGGTGCCTCTTTCTCGGTCTCAAGCAGCTGCAGCATCCTAGGGCTCTGATGGGGAGCAGTAGAGTTAGCAGTGCACTCAAATGAAAAGAGAAGCAGCAGCATTTTCCAGCAAAAAAAGAAAATGCTACTCCAACATAGAGCGCTGAACTTTCTTCCTTACAGGTATTTTCAGCTTCAGTCGGAGTAGTCCTGCCATTAGGTCACCAGCACTGAAAGGCTGACACGGTATAAAGTTGTGAAATTTGTTAAAACATGCTGCTTTTCAACATGCATATATCATATAAAATTGGTTTGAATGGGAATTTGGGTCATTCTTACTCCAGATAACCACATTATTAGAGTAACATTTGTTAAAGATGTGTAACATGTAATATGAACCTCTTCAACACTACAAGTAACCAAAAAGAGTCCACCCATACTCAGACAAATTAGCTATCTTTCCAGGGAACTTTATAGTATTCAAGAAAAGCGATATGTTTTCCTAAAATAAGAAAACAATCGCTTTTCTTGAATACTATAAAGTTCCCTGGAAAGATAGCTAATTTGTCTTTGAGTACGGGTGGACTATTTTTTGGTTACTTATATAAGAAAGGAGGGAGTCAACAGTAGAACCTTACCTCTCTCTCCCTTTTTGTTTCGATTCCTCTTCAACACTAGCAAACAAGACCTACATTTTACTCTGATAAAGACCAGCTTATAAGCACAGAAAGGCTTGCTTTCATGGGCCTTTCTGAATCCCAGAAGGCCCTGAAGATTTCCAATTTAACCAAGAAGGGGCAAAGCCAAAGGGTTTGACGTTTGTACAGCATGCTATTGGCTTTGCAAATGCTTGTTCGTGTACTGGGGAGCTAGTGCAGGCAAAAGCATCTGAAAATGGAAGCTACTGAAAAAAAAGTTGCTTTTTTTCCTGTAGCAAACATTTTAGATGCTTTCCCCCCCCCATCCCCTCCCCCACCTGATCCCAACCCCATCCCCATCCCCCGGTACTTCTGGCCTACTCACGAACTATAAAATAGTCCCTCCTACATTCCAGTGGAGGTAGGAGGAAATACAAAAGCAGCCAATAAGAAAACACGCCAATGCCATAATGCCACTGTGGGATGATCCAAGATGTAACCTTCAGCCATTGTCAGTCACAAGGCAAAAGAAACCAATGCCTGAAGGAGGCCGACCAAAAGCCCCTTAAAGTAAGTACAGAATACAATACGTTTGCCATGAGGAGCATTAGGGCTATACATATCCAACCTAAACATTTTTAAAAAGAAGTCCGAGTGCCTATGCAGAGAATTGTCTGTCACTCTGGTGCACAAATCTGGAAAGGCCGGTGCACAACAAGTGGAAATTGGCAGTGCAAGGAATCAGGAGTGGTCATACAAGGCGATTTTGGTACAAAGGTATGGCAGGGCATTCAGAACACCTTAAATGAAACTGTGGCTCAAATATGTAACCCATGCAATACAAATGTCAATGAGTGTCAGCCTTGGTCTTAAGGGTCACGAAGGAAAAAGCAGGATCAGAAATTAAGCACAGGTCTAAGAACACATTTATGTGATGTGGTTTCCCCTCCTTGCCTATTCCCTGTTTCTTCAGCAATAAATAGGAGGCTATTAATGGATTAAAGGCAGACGCGGGATGTGTTGATTAGTTAAAGGAGGGGAAAGGGATCAACCATCACCAATGGTTACCAACACCTAAAATGTTGGGGTATCAATTTCAATGCAGTGGAATGTCTATATTAAGACATGCCAGAGCGTCCTTTCTTTCCACTAGCAATGACACCCCCTTCCACTTTTTCATCCTTCTGAAGCTTCCTGCAGGAAAACCAGTAAAGAGGGCATTAATAGAGTTAAACTTGTGGTTGATACTAAGGCTGATCACAGCCTCATGAAAACCGATGAGGATGGACTGGAGGATTTTGTTAAATTGAGTGACCTGGAAGAAAATTCATACCGTCACGTTCTGTGCTGGCGAGCGCACGCTCCGGTCACAGTCAATCTGTAATTTTTTTCCCTTGCACATAGGAAGAAGAAAGCGGAGTTTTCACACCTCGGTAAAAAAGCAGCTTCCCTAGATAAAGTCTTTATTGAGGAAATATCTACATACTCTGGAAATATCTCCTACGCTTAACCATTATAACAGAACCATGGGCAACCCTCATTATGTGGATGGTATTTAGGAGCTAAATCCTATTATACACCCTTCCAAAAACATCGGGCCAGATTCACAAAACCATTTGTGCATTTATGCTGAACTTAAGACACGCAAATGATCAACTCAAGTAAATCTGGAGGGAGCGGGTACCGCAGGGCGAGAATGTCTGCAACAGTTTAAGAGCAGGCAAAATATTTCTACAATACATTCCCACCTTGGAAACAGTCTTATATGCATTCCTATCAATCGGCTAAGAGGGGAATGGACTAGTAACCGAATTGGAGGGTGAAGTGATATTGCTTTCTCTAAGGGTAAAAACAAATTCTCTGTGGAAAAAAAAGAAAAAAGATAGCAAGCCTATTTCTGCGCCCTCTGAGAATTTTGCATGCACAAGTCTGCACATTATATATTTACTTGTGCAAAAATAAAAAGTTACTTACCTTCTGTAACAATCTTTCTAGTACTCTGTCTACCTGCAGATTTCTACCCTCATAAGAAGCTACACTGGATCCAAAAACTTGAAATGGCTCTCCTGCGCCAGAAGGTGGTGTCATGGCTTCATCCAGTGATAGTGATGTCACAGAGCAATATATGGTGCCCCCCAGCATGCTTGTGTCCGTTGCTTGCCTTTTCCAATGACCTTTAAGGCAGGTCTGAGACCAAGGAAAGCAGCAGTATGGCAGTGCCCAAAATCAGTCAGAAACCAAGCTCTCACAAACCGCTATAATATTAACAATCACAGCTTAGATCAGGGAGGCGGACGGGCAAATTGAGCAATTAGCAGGCAGATTGAGTATCCACGAAAAAGACCGTTACTGCAGGCAAGTAACTTTTTTCCGAAGGATACTTTTACCTGCAGATTCCTCACTTCTGGAATCAATACCAAAGCAGTACCCCATAGAGGTAGGCCTGAGAAGCAGCAAGACAAATCATGCAACAGAATATATTAGACATACCGTATTCCTCCCCCACACACAAGCAGACAGGCCAAACTAGAGGCCAGCTACAACTGAACAGTAATCACAACCGAGCACCAACATTAAAAAGAACCTCAGCCCCACGGTATCAGGATACTAGCTAGACAGCGTGATCAAACACATAACAAAGCCACTACACCATAGTACCAGCAAAAATACTACCATCACAGCCAGCAAACCCAGCAGAAGAAACTCCAGAAAGAGTTTTGCAAAAAGCTTACACAGTTTAAGGGGTCCCCTAGTGCTACAACACCATCCATTCACTTCCAGACAGGAGAAGAAAACAAGCCACAGCAATACATGGGGTCAGATGCCACTATAGGTGAAAGTGAACAAAGCCAGGAGGCTGCAAAGCAAGAAAGATAACACCAGTGCAAGTAAGCACCTACCTCCGGCTGCCAGGTGAATATGGCATAGACATACAGCCATGTCAAGAAAATCAACAGGGTACATATTAGCAATTACAGGTCCACCAATGCAATGCCAGAACCCCAACCACCGCAGATGGGGAAACATCTCAAAAGCCTGGCACCCAACAACTCACAAGAAGTGCAAATCAGGAACTGATGTACAAGAGAAACCCATGGTATGGGGAAACATGCCCAAAAAATGAAGAACCAAAGGCCAACCAAGGAGTCGACTAAATCAGAGTAGTATCCAAGAGGAGATGCCCCAGCAAAAATGGTCAGTTCTGCCTAACGACCAAAAGGCAGCCAACCAAAAGACAAAGAAACCAGCAAAAGCTCAAAGGCATCCATGAGAAGCAAGTATTGAGGTCCAGCATACAAGGAAAATCAATAGTACGGTCAAGAGGCACCAGGCCCAAAGACTATCAAACAAGGAGGACCACCACACACACGTTCCTTCTGTCATGGACTGCTCCACAAAACAACGGTATGAGAGCAAACAGGGAATAGAAGACAGGAGAACCCAACGTGAACATGGGCCACGGGTAAAGGCATGCTTCTCTAAGTGAGAAACACCTGCAGAGGGGAATCACACCAACCAGAGTGCCCTTGGCACTAAGACAGCGGAACACAGACTGTAACAAAGAAGGGAAACACTGGGCTAGGCCACAGACATAGTGCTGAGGACGCAAACTCCATAAGGAACGCACCCTTGCCAAGTGCCAACAAAGGGTCCACAGGTCAACTTCACCATCTGCTGCGCAAGAACAGTCCTAACACAGAGACAGCAACAGCAGATCATCATTCCAAAGTGGCCAATGCAAGATAACAATGAAGGTCCAATCTCTGAAGGAGACAGAAAACAGAAAAAAATGCACAAGCAGACAGAAAGAGGGACAACACCCCTGACACATTGATAGTGCAGCAGCTTCCACCAAGCACATAGCCCATCATCAATCAAGATGTCTGTAGAACAGGGACAAAGAACCATGGACATACTACCATTTAAGACAAGTCAGAAAGAAGTTTGATCAATGACTCCCATGGCGATCTGACTCAAATAAAGCACCCCACAGGAAGAAGTGTAGTTGAGGCACTCACCTCCAGCAATACCAACGATAACAAAGTTGAACAATTTAGAGAAACGTCTGCTATTATACCAAAGGGGAACAACAATGGAGAACAGAATAAGAGTGTCAATGCAGCTCGTAGGACTAGAAAGACACTCAAAAAAGGGCAGGAAGCCACCCTCCCAAAACTGGAAGGGGGCTGGAACCGAGCATATGGCCAACAATCAAATAGAACCCAAACAGCAGAAACCTCAAGCACTGTGAAGCAAGGAGGACGGTACACCGTCCAAATCAGAACCACAAAGGCAACCTTGAGGCCCCTCACGACTCAATCATATCCAGTGACGAAACAGCTCTTGCATCAAAAAGGTCAGAACATTCAACAGGCAAATCTAATATGGCATCCTTAACTTCCCTGGGGAGATAAAGTGGCACAAACAGGAAATCATTAGAGAGACAGATGAACCCATTAGAGCTGTTGACAGAGTATGTCAAATGAAGACCAGAGCAAAGAAGTTGTCTGGTGGAGCCAAAATTACCAGCACCACCTCCACAAAGGAGTCACTGATATGATATGGTAGAAGTGGAAACACCATCTCCTAAAGGCCATGGGAGAAATGGGGCAACCAGCATATGGCACTTCAAGGACACAGGATTAACCTCACCTGACAAGAACACTTTCCTCCCTAACACATCAACATACCGCCACTCCTCAGGTAAAGGAGAGAAGAAAGGAGCAAAAGAAGTGCAGCTGGGCCAGGAGACTTATTGGAAGACCATTCCAAGTGATTTATTAGGAGCTGAGAAGACAAAAAGGATGGCCCATCCTCAGCAAGGTGATGCCTCTTGCGGTCTATGCACGAGCAGCCGAAGCAGAGGCAGGTCTACCAGATACCGCCTGAATACGGACCCTGGTCGCTTCAAAAAAGGGCAACAATCTTTCAGAGGAAGAGGAACACAGCTTTAGGATCTTTGTCAACAAGCCAGCCTTCACCCCCACAATAGGAAGGGGCAATTCCAAGAATGAAGCCCACTTACAGAAGGTACAATAGAAGGAGAGAACGTCTTCCGATGGGAGGTTCGAAAACCAACCTAGTTCGAACTGAGACTCGGAGACCAAACTACTGGCAGAATGAAAATCCAAGTGCAATGCTTTCACAAAGCTAGAGGAAGATGCAGAAACAGCCTCCCCTTTCTCAACAATGGCACCAGCACACAACACTGTAATGAACAATGCCTCAGTGACTGCATCAAAGGCAAAAGAACACCCAGAATCCTATAACACGGTCATCATGTTTAGCTCATCACCCACACAAACCTTTACCCAATGGTGGGTGTCAGTCATAACACAGTCTCCCAGTGCCAAAAAACCAGGAGGGGGAAACAGGAGTTGGAGTGGAGGATAACGCTATCCTCAGCGTCGAAGACACCCAAATTAACACGGTCTCTGGCAACAGAACTAGAGCTAAGTCCAGCAATGTCGAACAACACTGCAGTAGGCTCCACCAGGCGGGAAGAGGTCAAAGGCACAACAGAGGAGGCCAAGGAGGGCAGAACATTTCCAGCAAAACCTGAGTGAATACCGTCACATGAGCAAGCTCAGCATCAGGATAGCCAGATGACCATCCTGGAGCATAGGCAGCAGTAATGTGCCCAACTGGGCAGGAGTTGAATCAGAGGATGGGGCCGAAGCTGAAGACGGGAAACGGGACTGCTGACAGATATTTACCCCTCAAGCCACAGCAGCATCATAAGGGGGAATACACATCTTAAGGGGAGAGGCGCGAAACAATCACCAGAGGCAAGCTCTGACTGTGAAGCCTGCAGAACTCTGGAAAACGGACATGAAGCAGGACCTGGAAAGGTGATGGCCCCAGTGACCTGCGCAGTGCCTTGATGACGTCCGGACGCTCACTGGAGGAAGATGAACATGGGACAAGATTTAGCAGAAAGTCCATAACAAAACAAGGCGCAAACAGGGTGCCTAAAGACCAGTCACTGTCACTGAATGGGCTTAAAATCCAAGAACACCACTCTAGATCTTCATAAACTGGACAGAGAAAAAAGGAAATTACCATAACATGCTGGGTGGTGCCTTATATGGCACCATGACGCCACAACCAGGGAGGCGCTGGAGTTATTACAGAGCCATAGCAACACCTGCTGGCACTGGAAAGCTATTTCAAGTTTCTGGATCTAATCTGGCACCTACAAAGATTCATGAGGTGAGGAATCTGCAGGTCGGAGCATTCATCATAAAAAAAATTACTACAGAATTCCAGGAGTACTCCAGAGAAAACCTGTGACAGTCCCAACTTCCCAGTAGTAAACCTGGGAATCTTTGTAAATTCCAGCACAGTTGAATATGTACTACAGGCATAAGGAAACCTGTGGGAGGAAATTACAATTTTTTGGGTGAATCCGGCACATCCTGCATTCTAACCCACCAAAATGCCCTCCAAACTGATGAGCTTTCAAACTAGTAGGTCTGTACATTTACTAAGCAGCCATGCAATTAATGTAGCTCTCCTGGTAAACCTATACCCCCACCAACAGATCTTTTGGGTAGTAACCACATGGATATGGTCAGAAAATCCGTCACCTAGCAAATGATGCACTAAAATCATTCAGACCAAAAAAAGCGATGTAGTTGACAGTTTCCTGCGCAGATCCGGTTGCAGGATTTCAACATGTAATCTGTAAGTATCTGTTATTCGTTAAACTCACCTTGTAGGAAGCTGGCTCTGTATGGAAAATGCTACTTACCAGTATGCATCTGTTCTTGGCATGTAGAGCTGCAGATCCTCACACTGTGCATTAGATCGCCATCTGGTGTTGGGCTCGGATGCTTGCACTTTGTTGTTGTCTTCGAAGAAGTCTTTGTAGTCATGTGATAGGTGACTCCTCCTTTGGACAATAGTGCGCATGGGCATCGACTCCATCCTCAGATTGTTTTTCGCCATATTGGGGAGTGATGGAGTTAGTAGAAAAGGAAAGAGATGTCCATGTGTGTGTAACTAATTAAGATAGGACTGGAGCACATACAGGTCCCGGGGAGGTGGGTGGGCGTGTGAGGATCTGCAGCTCTACATGCCAAGAACAGATGCATACTGGTAAGTAGCATTTTCCGTTCGAGGCATGTGAGCTGCAGAGCTCACACTGTGCATAGACTGTACAGCAGTATCTCCCCTAGCGGTGGTCACCTGTATGTGTTGCAGTAGTTTGAAAAAGGGTTTTAAGGACAGCTTGGCCCACGGAAGCTTGTTGCTTGGCTGGCACATCAACACAATAGTGTTTAGTGAAGGTGTGTGTTGTAGACCATGTGGCTGCCTTACATATGTCTTCTAGGGGAATGTTCCCTAAGAATGCCATGGAGGCCCCTAGTTTGCGTGTTGAGTGCGCTGTAGGGGGAACTGATAATGTGCGTTTGGCTTTTTGGTAGCAGATTTGGATACATTTAACAATCCACCTTGCAACCCCGGCTTTTGAGATGGGATTACCTTTGTGTGGTGGAGAGAAAGCTACAAACAATTGTTTGGTTTTGCGAAAGGATTTGGTTCTGTCAATGTAATACATAAGGGCTCTTTTGACATCTAGGGTGTGGAGAGCTCTTTCTGCCACGGAATCTGGGTTTTGGAAGAACACAGGTAGTTCTACTGATTGGTTAAGGTGGAAAGGCGAAATGACTTTGGGAAGGAATTTTGGGTTTGTTCTGAGAACTACCTTATTATGATGTATTTGTAAGAAAGGCTCTTGTATAGTTAGAGCTTGTAGCTCACTGACTCTCCTGAGAGAAGTGATTGCAATTAGAAACGCAACTTTCCATGTAAGGAATTGAAGTTCACATTTATGTAGGGGTTCAAAAGGTGGACCCATGAGCCTGGTAAGTACTATATTAAGATTCCACACTGGGGAAGGTGGTAATCTGGGAGGTATGATCCGCTTAAGGCCTTCCATAAATGCTTTAATGGCGGGGACTCTGAAGAGTGATAAGTGTTGTCTGTTTTGTAAGTAAGCAGCAAGGGCTGCGAGGTGCAGACGTATGGATGAGTATGCAAGATTACATCTTTGCAAATGTAGCAAGTAGCAAATTATGTTTTGCGTAGAGGCTTGTAATGGTTGGATGTTATTATTAGTGCAGTAAATAGCGAATCTTTTCCATTTAGCTGCATAGCAGGCTCTGGTAGTTGGGCGTCTAGCTTCTTTTATAACGTCCATGCAGTCTGGGGGTAGGTTAAGGTAACCGAATTCTAGGACTTCAGGAGCCAAATTGCAAGGTTCAGCTGAGATGGATCTGGGTGCATTATCTCTCCATGGCTCTGCGTTAGCATTGTTGGGGAGAGGTGTAGTCTTTGGTATGGGACTACTGATAGCTCCAGTAGTGTGGTGAACCACGGTTGGCGTGCCCATGTGGGAGCTACTAGTATCATTTTTAGAGACTGTTGTCGAAGCTTGCGTACTACAAGTGGGATGAGTGGGAGCGGTGGAAAAGCGTACACAAATCTGCCGGACCAGTTCATCCATATCGCATTGCCCTTGGACTGCGGGTGTGGAAACCTGGCGGCGAAGGTTGGGCATTTGGCGTTTTGGTGTGTGGCAAACAGATCTAAGTCTGGCTGGCCCCACATCCGGAAAAAAGGTAGAAGAACTTGTGGATGTAGTTCCCACTCGTGAATCTGTTGTGTCTGTCGACTTAACAGATCTGCAATCTGATTGTGAACCCCTGGTAGGTGTTCTGCTAGAAGGTATATGTTTTGTGGAATGGCCCACCTCCAAATGTCCTGTGCTAGTTGGGACAGTTGTGGAGAGTGTGTCCCCCCTGTTTTTGTATATAGTACATAGCTGTGATGTTGTCTGTTCGGATCAGGACAGCTTTGTTTTGTACGTGGAGTTGAAAGGACTTGAGAGCTAGGAATATAGCTAGTAACTCTAGGTGGTTGATGTGGAGCAGCTTCTGCTGAGTGGTCCACTTGCCTTGTGTTGTATGATGTAACAGGTGTGCTCCCCATCCTGTAAGGGATGCGTCCGTGGTTAGTACTACTTGTGGAACCGGCTCTAGGAACGGCCGCCCCTTGGACAAATTGTTGGTGTTCCACCACTGCAGAGAGCGATGTGTGCGGCTGTCCACCAACACCAGATCTGTAAGATGTCCATGAGCCTGGTTCCATTGGCGCGCTAGGCACTCTTGTAGAGGACGCATTTGAAGTTTTCCATGAGGGACGATAAAAATGCAGGATGCCATCATGCCGATTAGCTGCATAAACACTCTGGCTGGAAGAGAGTGTTGCATTTGAAACCTGGGGACAAGGGTTTGTATACTGGCTATCCTGGCTGGGCTGGGGTAAGCTAGAGCAGTGGAAGTGTTTATTGTGGCTCCCAGATATTGAAGGACATGGGAGGGCTGAAGGTGGGACTTGGTATAGTTTATTGTGAACCCCAAGTTGTGTAATGTTTGTATCGTTTGGTGGGTGTGTTGGACACACTGGTTGAATGATGTGGCTTTGATAAGCCAGTCGTCCAGGTATGGGAAGACATGTATTTGTTGTCTTCGTAGATGCGCTGCTACTACTGCAAGGCATTTGGTAAACACTCTTGGAGCAGTGGTGACTCCGAATGGGAGTACTTTGAACTGGTAGTGCTGCCCATTGAGAACGAACCTTAGATACTTCCTGTGAGCAGGATGTATGGGAATGTGGAAGTAGGCGTCCTTGAGGTCTAATGTGGCAAGGAAGTCTTGTTGTTGTAGTAAGGGAAGCACTTGTTGGAGAGTGATCATGTGAAAATGATCTGAGTGTATGTATTGATTGAGAGGTCTGAGGTCTAAAATAGGCCTGAGAGTGCCGTCCTTTTTGGGAATGAGGAAGTACAGGGAGTAAACCCCTGTGCCCTGCTGTAGCAGAGGCACTGGCTCTATGGCGTGCTTTTGAAGCAGGGAAAGTACCTCTTGTTGTAAAAGTGTAAGATGGTCTGTGGACATTGGACGCTGCCTGGGTGGTATGGTGGGGGGTGTAGCTGTTAGTTCCAGGCAGTAGCCATGTTGGATAATCTGTCTCACCCACCTGTCTGTTGTAATGGAGTTCCAGACAGGCAGGAACTGTGATAGCCTTCCCCCGACAGGGGTGTTGTGGTCGGGGGGAAGTGGAGGAAAGTCACTGTTTGGGAGTGGTGGAGGTACGGGTGTTGTTATTATTACCTCGACCTCTGCCCTTAGAGTTGTTGCCTCTGTAACCACCCCTAAAGTATCCTCTATTGGGAGAGGTTTGGGTGTTTGTTCGATAGGAAGAGGAACTGTCTGCGGTGGTGTTCCTGGAGCCCCCTTTGTAAAAGGAGCGACGAAAGGAGCCACGTTGCTGCGGGGACTGCAATGCTCCCATTGATTTGGCAGTGTCAGTATCCTTCTTCATCTTTTCTAGTGCTCTGTCGACAGCGGGACCAAATAGTTGGTTTTGGTTAAATGGCTGGTTCAGTATGGTAGTCTGGACTTCTGGCTTAAAACCTGAAATGCGAAGCCAGGCGTGTCGTCTGATAAGCACGCTAGTGTTAACTGACCTAGTGGCGGTGTCGGCTGCGTCTAAGGCGCACTTAATGGAGGCATTTGAAATAAGTTTGCCTTCCTGAATGAGGTCAGTGGCTTGTGTTTTGTATTGATCAGGTAGATGTTGGAGGAGGGTTTCTAGCTGATCGTAGTGTGCCCTGTCGTACCTAGCTAGTAGAGCTTGGGTGTTAGCGATGCGCCAGATGTTGGTGGCTTGCGCAGCTACGCGTTTGCCAGAGGAATCCAACAATTTGGATTCTTTATCAGGGGCGGAGCATCCCCTGAAGTTTGGGAATTGGCGCGTTTTCTGGCATTAGAAACGACCAGTGAGTCAAGGGGGAGCTGACCTTTGATGTAGGTGGGGTCATCGGGGGCAGGTCTATACTTTTTATCCACTCTAGGATTAAGGATCCTGGCTCTGACTGGGTCGTTAAAAATTTCAGGTGCGTGTTTAATGACACCTTTGATCATGGGCAAAGTTTGAATAGTTTTTTGAGACCGTTCAAAGGTGTCTAGAAGAAAGTCTTCTTCTGGTTGGTCGGTGTGACTATGCACCCCATGAAAAACGGCCGCCCTATGTATGAGTTGCCCAAAACCTATGTGATCATCTGGTGGAGATGGTTTTGTGGGATAAGGTGGAGGGCTGGGGAGGTCTGTAGGGTCTGTGGGGTCATTATAACCCCAGTCATCCTGTGGTGGATTATCTGGGTCCAGAAATAAATTGTGAGGGTCATCCCCGTACCCCATGTTGTCCTCATACTCATGTGGGGGAGAAGCCGCAGGTTGAGGAGGTGTGACAGGGATGTGGAGAGGAGGGGTGTTAGAGAGAGGTATAGGGGAAGAAGGAGGCATAGGGGAAGTGGAAGAGTCCTTCTTCTTTGGAGGGACAGGCTTGTGATGTGGCACAGAGGAAATGTGTCCTGTTTTAGGATTGATATAAAGTTTGTGTTGATTAGGATCGATGGGATCCGGTGTAAATAGTTCCTCCCCTTGAATATTAGTTTTCGGTGCCGTCTTTTTCGGTTCCGAATGCGGTGATGGCTTCTTTAAATGTTCCTTTGCTTTAGAAGGCGTCGAGGCGTCCTTCGGCTTAGCTACAGGCTCGACCGGCTTTAGTTTAGGGGGTGTGTCGAGTAGCTTCGGTTTCGGTGCCGAGGGATCCGCGTGCTTGAAGGCGGATTTGGGGACCGAACTGGATTTCGGCGCCGGGTGGTCTTTTTGTTTCGGCGCCGAAGGTGCCGGTGTAACGGGCACATGTGGTTTGGTCGGTGCCGAGGAACTAGAAGGCTTTGTTTTCTTCTTCGGTGCCGAGCCCGGAGGCGGGGCGTCCGAAGCACGTTTACGGTCTCGACTGGGGCCCGTAGGCAAAGTGCTGACCGGTGCCTTCGATTTTGCAGGGAGGGTTGGGGCAGGGGCAGTAGTACTCACGCTGCCCTGGAGGGATGGAACCGTCGGAGTCCTCTGCCTCGGAGATGATAGCGAGGTCTTCGGAGTCTTCTTCCGGAACATCGGGACCCTCATCGAAGATGTTGACGGGTTCCGGAGCGGACCTTTGCGCCATGATGTGCCTTCGGGCTCGACGATCGCGGATGGTCTTTTGGAGCGGAAGGAGGCGCAGGCCGGACAAGTGGCCTCGTTATGGTCTGGTGAGAGGCACCGATTACAGACCTGGTGGTGGTCACTGTGAGGAAACTTTGCTCCACACTGGGGGCATTTTCGGAATGGCGTCCTTTCCATGGGCAGTAGGCCTTACGGCGTCGATGGGCCCAACGGCCCGCGTCGACGGCTGGAAAGGAGATCGAGGAAGGGACGTCGAGATGTCGATGTCGGTATCAGGTGTTGAAAAGTGAAAAACGTTGCAAAAAAACAAGTTTCGAACCGGAGTGTCGAAGTTGCATCCGAACCCGATGGCGGAAAAAAACAATCTGAGGATGGAGTCGATGCCCATGCGCACTATTGTCCAAAGGAGGAGTCACCTATCACATGACTACAAAGACTTCTTCGAAGACAACAACAAAGTGCAAGCATCCGAGCCCAACACCAGATGGCGATCTAATGCACAGTGTGAGCTCTGCAGCTCACATGCCTCGAACATACTATACCAAAGTGAGGTGTAGTGTGCACAGAGTCCAGTGGATCCCCAGAGGATAATATGAATGCTCTCTTTGTATTAGTGTGGGTGAGCAGTTAGGCTCATCAGAGGGCAGTGCTAAGAATTTGTTGTACACAAACAGGCAAGAAATGATTACACACACTCAATGACTAAATCCGAGACCAATGGTTTGTAAAAATATTACTTTTAGTATATTTACTTTATAGAACCAAAGATACGTTGTTGCAGTAAAACATGTTTTGAAATATCACTGTTTTTCAGTATCAAAAGTGGACACTTAGTGCATTTTTCAATCAGTACAATGTTATCCTATGGGGGGAAACACAATCGGCAATATGCAGGTAAGTAAACGATTTACGGTATTGAGCTATTGGATGAAGAATCAGTACCATGCAAGGTTCAGGTAAGTGACCTTCTTGCACCACCAGCAGCACTGGGGCGGCCGGGTGCAGAGGTCAAACTCGGGGGTCAGATGCCAATGTTATCCAACAGAGAAAGGGGGCAATTGAAGTGCTACTACTTACAGGTTAGTAGCACAGTTTTGGAACCGAGTCTCTGGGGGTTAAGGTAAGCACAGGGGGGGCCACAAGGCAGCACCAAACTTACACCTCCAGCGGTACAGGGGCGGCCAGGTGCAGAGTGCCAACACAGCGTTGGGCACCCAATGTAAACCAATGGGGAATCTCGAACCTGAAAAAAGGCTGCAGGCTCAGGCCAGGAGGCCGATCAAAAGAAATCTACAGCTACACAGGTAAGTTGGAATGTGCTGGAACGTCGGGACACCGACGGCAGATCTCCCCAAGGCCCAGGGGCTCCAGGTGCAGGGGTGTCCTTTGGAGTCGGAAGTCAGCTTAACTATACGGTTGGGGGGGTGGGGTGTCATTGTGCAGAGGCTGCAGGCGTCAACGTGGAGTCGGCAGGGGTCAACCCACAAGGGACTCTTGCTCAGGATCGCTGGGGAACCTTTACTGGAATGGTGGGACTCTTGGACTCGACCCAGGGCGTGGGGTGCAGAAGTGGTCGACTTTGCGGTTCCACAGGCAGAGCACTTGGTCTTTAAAGTTGGTTTTCTTCTGGACAGGTCCGCTGTCCACGAGAGCTCAGGAGTCTTTAGAAAGCAGGCAGTCCTCCCAGGGTTCTGGAGGTCGCTGAGCTGCGGGACGAGTCGCTCTTATGTAGCAGGGTCTTTGAGGGCTGCAGACAGGCCGGTAGGGCTGGGTTCAAGTGAAATGAAATGAAATTAAATGAAATTTGTACTTGTAAAGCGCACCCATACCCCCAAAGGGGTGTCCAGGCGCTGTACGCATACCGCTGTGGAACCCTTCCTGGCTTTTCCCTGTGAAATGTCCACTCCTGGGCACCCCCAGGGTGAAGCCAGGCATCCCAGCGCTGTTGGGGCCGTTGTGGAGATTAAGCAAGCTATTGCCCAGAGTTGCAGAGTGGGACCCATGATTAGAATAGGCACCGAGGCGAGAATTATCAGGTCCGAGGAAATTGAGCCCAAGACCCGCCGAGGTGGGAATTGAACCCTGGTCCCGGGCCAGATCTCTGCATCAGGGTCTGCCGCTCTAACCATTGAGCCACACTTCTCCACTCAAGTCAGTCTGTGTCTTCAGTCTTCGCTGCTGCACAGCTCTTCTTGGTCCTCTTCTTCATAGGTTGTCGGTAATCTGAGAATTAAGGTTCAGGGGTGCCCCTAAATACTCCCTCTGGGGAGGGGGCATACCCCTAACTCTTCTGGCTAAAATTCTCCAAAACAATATGGAGGATTTTCAAAGGAGGGGGTCACTTCAGCTCAGGGCACCTTAGGAGTGGTCCTGGTTGAGATGGGGACACACCTCTCTTGTCTACTCATTTTTTTGTCTACCTTGCTGCAATAACTGGGGCTTGGTCGGGGGAAGGCGGGCATCTCCACTACCTGGAGAGGCCCTGGTCCGCATAATGGGTGTGAAGCATTTGAGGCTCACCGTCTTACTATGCTGTTCCTGCTTGGGGCAAGGTGTTAAGCACCTCCACCCAGAACAGGCTTTGTTTCTGACCCACAAGAGCAAAAGGCTACCACCTCAGGGGGACAGAAACATGTCTAGAGGTAGCAGGCTGGTGGGGACCAGTCAGGCACACACTAGCAAGTTAGTAGGATTTCAAGGGGCACCTCTGAGGTGCCCTCTGGGTGCATTTCTTAATAAATCCAACACGGCATCAGTGTGGGTTTATTAAGCTGAGATGTTTGGTACCAAAGATCTTGGAATTCAGTGAGCCATCATGGAGCTGTGGAACTCGTGGGGACAAGCTCCCAGCCCATGTACTCTGTATGGCTTCATTGTGCACTTATAATGTCTAAGAATGGACTTGGACACTACAGGGACATATCTGCTCATGCAGTTATGCCCTCACATGAGGTATAGTGCACCCTGCCTTAGGACTGTAAGGCCTGCTGTAGGGGTGACTTACTTATGCCTCTTGCAGAGCTAGTAGGCCTGGCACACAGGGATGTGTGCCAGGTCGACTCTTCACTTTTATCTGCACCAAAACACACAGGCAACAGTGGCAGTATACCTGTGTTTGGTGAGGGGTCTCTGAGGGTGACACAATACATGCTGCAGCCCTCAGAGACCCTCTCTGGTCACAAGGCCCTTGGTACCACTGGTACCTATTACAAGGAACTTATATGTGAGCCATAGGTGTGCCAATTGTGGATACATTGGAACAATTTTGGGAAAGAACACAGTCACTGGGAACCTGGTTAGCAGGAACCCAGTGCACACTCAGTCAAAGATGCATAAGAATCAGGCAAAAAGTGGGATGGGTACTGCAACAGAAACCCACTTTCCTTCACACCTCATTATGCGCAAGTGCCTGGGACAGCTCGGCGCACAATGGAATTTATCACCACCCTTCCTGTCCCTCTCGCACTCCCAAAACCCGAAAGCAGGGCCGGGTCTATAACAAAATGGTGGCATTCCAAGTTCCGTAGCAAAGAGATCCTCAGTGTGAGGGAGAGATTTCACAGCTGCGGCATGGACTTTGGTCAATCCTCCTGAAGTCTGTGCCTCGCTCAAGACATTTTTTTAAATGTATTCTGATACTCAACCAACATTGTGCAGAGAAGAAACCGGACCCTGGAGTACTGAATTATAGCACATGACAATTACTTCCCATCTCCTTACCTCCTTGGCCTACACCTTCTGTACTCCTGCTCCCCGACAGGTAGTGTAATCTGGTTTGCCGGCTAGGACCTATTAATAATCATATCCCTTAGTGATGAGCTGACACTAATCTCGTGCTGACCCAGAGACGACACATGGATGATACCTTTGTTATCCCATCAAACAGCAACACGGATAAAATGATTGGACTACTGAGACCTAGTCAATGAGAGAAGGCACCAAAGACTGGAGGAGGAGAGAAAGGATAGCGTGGAGGAGGGAGAAATGTCAAATGGATGCAAGTGCCTCACAGACACCGGGACTGCAAACTCAAACATTTCACATGGAAAATATTAGCGAGAAGGTGGCCTGTGCAACAAACAGTCCTGTGCTCCCCTCCCCCTTCTCCCCCAACGGTTCCCAACTAAACAGGAACACCAGGACGTGAACTGCTTGTCAAGAAAGCTGCTAAGTTCAAATAAGCATTGGCAAAGCCAATAGGTCGCGCCTATGCGAGAGCTATTGGCTTTGCCAATGCCTTTTACCATTTTGTACAGCAGCATGGCTGTGCAGCATGGCTAAAAGTAAAGTCTGAAAAAAGTGCAATGATGGAGCCAGAGCTGAAGCTGCATCACAGAGCTTTTTTTTCATGTGGGAGGGGCAAGTAAGGACAGGAAATGGAGTTGGAGGTACGGGCAAAGAACGACAACGGGGATGGGTCTGGGGACGGAGGGGCAGCAACACAGAGAAGGGGTGGGTGGGAGGGGGAAGATGCAACACAGAGAAGGGGTGGGAGGGGGAAGAAGCAACACTGGGAAGAAGAAATAGTTCCTCAATCACAGCATGAGCAGCCGATGGACATTAATAAAGAGGAATAAATCTGTGCTTCGTCCATGCTCCAGAGAAAGAAAAGGATATAACCCCCAGCACACACTCGCTAATTAAGATGCAACAAAGAAGAGTGAAAATGAAGCAGTGGGCAGGCTCCCAGTCGTTTATTGTAAACAATACCCCTCGAAGCAACAGTGCATGTGCCGTAGGTAGGCAAGACCTAAAAACAGAAAGGCACACAACACAAATAAGCAATCACGTCATGAGGTAATCAGAGAGTCTTCGTACTTCCATAATACTGATCCCTATGCGAGGGAACGTTTAAGCTCGGGTCAAAGGAGAGGTAAGGGGGTTAACAATAAAGGAAGGAAAAACAGGAGAGAAAGGAATAAATATGAAGAAAAAATGTAAATGCCTCAGGGTGACTGAAGCAAAGAAGTCAACTTCAGCAAACGTGCATTGAGGCAAATACAAGGTTGTGAAATATAAAGAGGTGGACAGGACCGACACACCAAGTTCTAAAAAGCTAGATATGCGGGCAAACAAATGGTGCCGTTTATGAAGAAGAGGGAAGATGGACCTCTGAGGTCAAGCAGGTGTTTGGGGAGAAGGAAATGTCACGGACTTCCAGTAGGTTGGATCCGTGCAGACAGTCAGGATAGATGTAAAATATATATACTTATTACCCATGAGCAAGTCACCCCTGGATAGATAGGGCCACGTTTCCATAGGAAAAGCTTATATACATATGCGCACACAAACACTTAATTTAAATGGGACTTGTTTAAATATTCAGCGTTATCCTAAAAATGAGGACCTGCGTTGGACACTTCTTGATTACATAGATGAAATTGATATTTGACAAGTCTCCAGTGGAATAAAATAAGGTTGTTGGAGGATATCTAACCGTAAATGTCAAAGAATATAAGTGAAGGGGAACTGGGGCACCATGATGAAAAACATGATGGAGCAAGAGGCTGGGTGGGGAGGAGTGAAGGCATAAGGCAAAGATCAGAGAAGCCAAGAAGCCAGAGTATGTTCAGAAGGCATTACCACCTAAGGCACAGAACAAGCAGCACTGGATCATTGAATACAGAGAACTAAATCCACCCCATGGTAAGGAAAGACAAAAGGCAGCATTGCTATTCTGGGCAAGTAGCTGTAATTGAATGAGAGTGAAAAGCTTTGGCAGTCTAGCAGGGGGGAGGCATGGGGAGCTTTTATTGCAACAGTAATGAAAGCAGCAGCCCACCTTTCTAAAGAGAGGCAAATTACTGCGTTGGCGTCCAATGACAGACGAGGGGGCACGTGTGATGTACCGATATGTAGAGCAGCTCGCCACGGTTCCTGAGATTTACAGCTACAGGAGAGTTGAGTTGCCTTGCCTGATCTCATGAGCTCGTGTGCTTGCAATAAATTGCTTGCTTTGGTTTTATAATTAGTAGGGCGAGCCAGAGCCGAGCCAAAGACCTGGCTTCAATCTAAGAGCCATGGTACGAACAGAGCCACTGAAAATCCCTTAATGTCAACCTTGCAACAGATAACATGTACCAAAAAATGACAAGACCATTTAGAAGTGAAACAGTTTGTAAATTTTAACATACGACGTCATATATGTGGTGTATATATTAAATCTCTACTGTGAGTAATATTCATTAAAAGTCGCAATCTCTAAACGTTACCCTTAGAATGATTACGGAAAAAGTCATCTGCTAACAAATACAATGAGTAAGTCATTAAAGCGTGTATATATGATTATATCTGGATCTACATTACAGTCTATTATATCCTATCGGAATCAGCACATAAATCTGAACTGAATCGCTTATGGATATCCCTATGTTTTGAAGTTGATGCTCCCTGCTTTACTGTACCGACCAGGCCTGGCCCTTTCTGACCTGCTCTGCGTGACACTGCAATGAGGCTCCCAGCCTCGCACTCCTTCCTTCTTTCCGCCTGTGGTCTCTCCTGTCGCTCTCACCCTTTCACTCCCACATTGTTCTTTCTGCACTCTCAGCTTCTGACATTTTTTGCCCGTTTTCTCATATCACACTTGCTTTCTTTATCAGCTTTTTGCCTGTTTTCTATTCATTCTTGCACAGCCACTTTGGCTTTCTTTCTCAGCTTTTTGCTCGTTTTCTATTCACTCTTGCATTCTTTTCCAGCTTTTTCCTTTTTGCATCTTTTTACATATAGCTCTTGTTCTTGATTTCTTTGACCTTTTTGCCCATTCGCCCATGTTTTTGCCACCTCTTGAATCTGTTTTCACCCGTTTCGTGCCTCTCGGTCTTTTCCTCTTTTCTCCAACTCCTCTGCGGCCTTCTCTTTTTACGCCCCTTTTTACCATCTTGCCCTTACCGACCTTTTCCCTGCACTACACACTCAACTGCTTTCCGGCCGCTCGTTCCTTCCCGCCCACCGGATCCCTTCCACCCCCTCCTGGACCTTCTTAATGGCTGTTGCAGGACACACGCATGCGCTGGCACACCAAAGGCAAGCACGTCTGCACCCAGCATCAGGACCTTGGTCCACCTCCCACCCACCATAACCCCAGACGCTACTCAGCCACTTACCTCCACGCCCTGAACACCGGATGTCCTTCAGCTTGCTGCTCGCATGCCTCCCCCTGCAACACTGAAGATGCA
The DNA here is from genome assembly GCA_963921515.1 of Calotriton arnoldi. Lineage (NCBI taxonomy): Eukaryota > Metazoa > Chordata > Amphibia > Caudata > Salamandridae > Calotriton > Calotriton arnoldi. The sequence continues at coordinate 599,212 of CAWUFW010000187.1, forward strand.
TTCTCCTGTGTGCCCCCCCTGCCAGCAACCCCTCCCACCACCTTCCCCCTCTCCTTGCGCTCACACCCACATCCCACAGAACACTCCAAGTACAACTCACACCGTATTCTGACTTGCCTCCTCCTCAACACTCGCTTCATCATCAGGAGTATGGGACCTCCTTCAGGACTTCTACCCAACACCCAACCTGTCTAACCAAGCCAGGATCCTCAGGGGAATAGTGGACAACCAACTTTTACTCACCAGCCAGAGCAAAACGGTCTCCTCCTCTTGCTTCCTCACCCTCAAGATCCTCAGAAAAATCTTCCGATGGCTCCTGCTCAACACCTGCAGAATGGTCGTGCAGGCCCTGGTCTCCAGCAAGCTACAGACTCCAGGTCACTCAAAACGTTGCAGCCAGACTTACACTCAAACCCCCACCCTACACACACACACCAAAAGGACCTCCACTGGCTCCCAATTCACAAACGCACTCTCTTCAAGACAGACAGACACACACACACACACACACACCCCTATCTACCTACCAATCTAGGCCCCACTTACCTAAATAGCTACATCAAACTCCACACACTGACAGAAACCTCAGTTCAGCCGGCCTACAACTCACCCATATCCCTTGCAGGCACGCTTTCTCGTACATGGCTCCAAAAGCCTGGAACGACCCGCCCTCTTGCACATTACTGTAATCTATCAAAACTTCTCCTAGGGTGCTTCCTTATCTATATTTTATTACATACATGTATGGAGTTTTCTTGTGGTCTGATACACTGATATGTACAACAGCTTACTGCTGATTCAGTATGATATACAGATAGGTAGATTAGTTGTCTAGTGATCCAGTGTTACATACAGATATTTTAAACCGCTTGCTGTGCGTCGAGCATATTGTATCCATATGTAGAATAGCTTACTTGGGGTCTTGTATCTTATACAGATCTGAAGAACAGCTACCGCTGGACGCAGTATAAGATAGGTAGAACATCTAGCTCTGATCGCAATAGGATATATTGATATGTAAAACCACTCAGTCTGGATGGGGTTTGATATACAGATATGTGAAGCAGCTCGATTGGGGTCCAGTATAATATACAGGTATTTAGAATAGCTCCCCCGGCTCCAATACTGTATGTAGAACACCTAGCTCGGTGTATACTATGATATACAGATATGTAGAGCAGCTCTCTCTGGGTCACACAAAGATTGGCAGCTCCCAGATTGAAGTGGCATTCCTGGAAGAGCGACATACAGCAGGTAACCATGGAGACTGATTGAATCGACAAGCATGAGGCACAAGGGATATGGAATTGCATCAAACTGAAAATTCATGGATACGAACAACCTCCTCTCCCTGAAAGACTTCAGTCCCTCCCCCCGTGCTACAGCGTGTGCAGCACGAACCCCCACCTCAGAATAACATTACTGAAGGCAGCCATCAGAGAGGGCCATTTGCAGGCCTCCCGGGAGCTCTGCGGCCAACCTCACAGAAACGGGAGCAGCAGACACAATTATTTTCTTATCGTTTGCCAATCATAATCTTCGTGCTCTCAGACACGGGTGAGCTCCTGCTCCTGGTCGTTTCTCTTATTTTAGTCACCTGATCAGATGTCACGGCCTTTTCAAATGATCAATACACGCAGATGACAAGATGCCATGGGAACAGTTCCTTTGGCCTAAAGAAGGTATGTCAGAGGTTTCTAATGACACTCCTGCCTTCCAATATGTGACAGAAGCTGACGGAGGGCAAGGGGTCGAACAAGTTGTGGGAGAAGAGGCGTGATAGGGGCATGAAGGCTCCATGGGAGCCGTTATGTGAGATAAGGGGCCAAATAGAGGCATCATTTAGGACTTTAAGACCAAAGTGAAGCGCTATCAACCGTCACAGACAGGCTTTGTCGGGGGGGGGGGTGAACGAACGCCAATTGGGGCGATATACGGGGAAGGAAAGTCAAGAGAGGCAGTACATGGAGGATGAAGGCCAAGAGAGGTGTTATGTGAAAGGAAAGGCAGAGAAGAGCTATTTGCAGGATGAAAGCCAAGACAGATATTTCCTAAGGGATGAAAGCTAATAGGGGCGTTATAGGGTGGGGGAGGGCTAAAAGTCAAGAGCAGGACTATACAGGAATGAAGGCCAAGCGAGGCAGTGTACCGGAGGAAAGCCAAAAGAGCAGTTATTTGGTGGATGAAAGCAAAGCTAGCGGTTGTCTGGGGGAGAAAGCAAATAGAGGCATTATATAGCGGAGGAACACCAACACAGCAGCTAAGAGAGGCGCTCTGTAGAGGATAAAGGCCAAGCAAAACATTATACAGGAAAGAAAGCCAAGAGATGCATTATATGGAATATTAAAGTCAAGAAGGGTGTTATCTGGGGATGAAGGCCCAGAGGGGCATCATCGGGAGAATGACGATCCAGAGAGGCGTCAGTTCAGAGAGGAGTCATAAGGCTAAAGTAGGCCTTATCCAGGAAATGGAGGCCAAGAGAGGCCAGATCTGGGGAATGAAGGCCAAAATAGGCCCTATTTAGGGGATGGAGGTCAAGCAAGACCTTATCTGGTGGATGAAGGCCAAGAGAGATGTCATCTGGAGGATGACAGGTCAACAGAAGTTATCTGAATAAAGGGCAAGAAAGAAGCATTGTTTGGGAATGAAAGACCAGAGAAAAACATCAGCGGGCGATAATAAGCCAGAGAAAGGTGTCATCAGGGAGGATGAGGGGCAAAAGGGATGTTAACTGGGGATGAATGGCCAGAGAAAGGCATTAAAGCAGGATAGAGTGCCAGAGAACATGTTAAATAGGGGTTTAAAGGCGAGATCAAGGGACAGATTAAAGGCATTATCTGGAGGATAACGGACAAGAGAGGCACAAACTACAAATCAAGGAGATTAAGGGCCAGTAAAAGGGTTATGTGGAGATAGATAGTGGAGAGATGGGATCTGGAAAACAAGGATTGTGAAAAAGCCATTCAGGGCGGTTGCGAGTCCTCATATAGGCGAGCAAACTTTAGGCATTAGGTCAGAACGAAGGGGAAGAATATTTGTGATAATAAATAAAAGTCCCTTCTTCACTGTTCTCCCAACAAGCTCAAAGATCATTGATCAACAAACAAAGGCTTATGTCAGCGAACATTCACTACCAATTCCATGTCCTTGAACAGCCTCATTCAAAAGCATGAAGAAGCTGCTGTTAGCCCTAGGCCCCACAAAGCTTGATTTTAATATCTTTCCCTCTCCATTCCATTACAAGGCGCTCAGAGTTGTATCAAAAACAAGAGGCCTATTTTTAGCAATAAAAACATGGACCCGCAACTCTGCGCTTATCCCAAAGAAAGATCAACTTGCTAAAGTAGTTTTTACATACTGTAACAGCCATAGGGCGTCATGATCATGAAAACCACAGACCTGCAATATTTCCAATTAGGCAGGAGCCTAAAACCTAAAGATTGATTTTGTTGAAAGGATGGTTCAGATTTAGTACATAAAAAAGGGAAACTATTTATCCCAGCGATAATGGCCCCAGGGGGTCTCTGCCATATATTTGGTCCAAACAGCAGGAACAAGTAGCAGTGCCAGCAGGAAGTACGGATGCAGTCATGTCACAACACTGTATGTCCTCCTCTGACATAACCTGCGACCAGCAGACTACAGTGCTCACTTCAGCCACCCAACTGAGAGCACCAGAGGCAGTAAAAGGGGCAAACGTTGTGATATACAAAAACATGTAGCACACCACAAGAGAAGTAGATCCACTATTTACATGCACTTGCAAACTGTTCAGTACAGATTTCAAGCACAGTCTAGAGGTGGGTATGCAGATAATGCAGCGCACAATTTTGCTTGAAGTGCAGAAGAGTGTGCATTATCTTAGACAGTAGTCTGGGCAGAAGAACTATAATAGAGTCCAAGTGGCTGCAACATATCTCCGCAATTAGCATGTACACACACTCTGCCTTACTATTGATTAAGTGACCTTTCATCTTCAAAAGGCAAGGAATCTATGCAGATCATGTTACCAGGATCACCAATCAACTGTATAAGGTTTGCTTGCTTGGCAGATAGACCAGCCTCCAACATGGAGCCATGCAAAATCAAGTATGGGCCTTGAATGTGTGCATTGCTGGTTTTAAATACATAAAATATGCATATGAATAAACAAAAAATAAGATAAGGCACACAAATGTATTTCTTATATAGGCAGCATTTCTGGCATGCTAAAAGGGCAGAAATCTTCCCAATACAGAGTATGTCTAGTACTTAACTTTTGCAAGTGATTGGAACTCACTTTTTGGGAACCATATATTTTTATCATCAGACTCTGACAGAGTGAGCAAAAAAAGGCCGAAAAGGAAGGAAGAGAAAGACTGGCAACAGTGATGGAACGAGAGAGAAAATATGAAAAAATAACCTCCAAGAGTGTGATAAAGAGACAGCAAGTGTAGGGTGGTGTAAGGGGTATGAGGTGGAGTCCGATTAAGCAGACTTTGTACTCTGGAATGGTAGCACTCGGCAGCGCAGTCCTAATAACAATTGGGGCCAATCTTCTTTATTTTAAATTAAGCACAGAGCAAGCGTATTAGCTAAACAAACCAGACCATTAGCTGAGAATCAGCTTGTCCTCTAGCTTCACTTTAGATAGCACCGTAGGCAAAATCAACAGTGGGTTCCAGAAAAGAGAAATACATGCTTAGACACTGTAGGCTTCTCCAAGTCTAAATCTCTCAAAACTCCAAGGAGTGTTAGAGCGGCTGTGCAATTTGACTTCAGGAAATTCTTTACAACTACTGCATGGGCACAAAACGAACTTCAAAAGAAAGCATGTAAAACAGGAAATCTGTCAAATCGGAGTTTACAACAAACGTTTAAGCAATGTCGCACAGGGTTAGATTGAAATTGAAAATAGACCCAGATTCTCACTAAAGAGACCACAATCTAAGCCAATAAACAGGAGACTGGACTGAAAGTTGTGAGTGATGCTTCCATTTCATGAGATCCAAACCACAATTCAGCCCCCAAAATCCGAGTCTTAATCACATACCATAGAAAGGGCACACAATGCACCTCCAAATCTGTATCATTAATGCAGCTGGTACAAAGCTACAAAGAGCTGAACCCCAATCAAACGAATATTGTGAAATAACCGATTGCCTACCAACTCTCCTAAATAACAGGAATGAACTTTGATGTCATGTTCCTCAGGAAGAGATAACTAGGACGGGCATTCCTAGCAGCTACGGTAACAAGATAATTAGAATGGACTTTACCACTACATTCACCTGTAAGATAAAGGGGAGGGAATGAAGTAACCCCCACCATCCATCCCACGACAACTTGAGGGGATGCAGTGCTCCAACTACTGATCTATATTTTAAAACTTTGCTAGCCAGTTACCAAACTATGCACGTTTTGTCAGGAGGATTTAATTTGGTGTTTTGAATTGGATGCCTCTTTAAATATTTATCAAAAGTTCCAAACGAAGTGTGAAAGGATTATCAAGAGTAAAAACAAACAAGTGGTCTTGTAATACATTTCTACAGTCGACTGTAGGATCCAACTGCAAGAAAGATGGCTTCAAATGCAGAAACGGATAACCGGACAACAAATCAAAAAGGTACAGAAATCTAAAAACAGATGAGAAAAGCACACATTAAAACTAGAAAGAGAATGCCACCATCTTGAATTAGTAAATCTTTCTCCACTTTGCTTTCCTGTAGACCTGGATGAACAAAGACTAGCTCTTCCCAACAGACTTCCAAACCTGCCCCCACCCTATCATCTGGCGCCTTAAACAATGTTAAACCAAACTCTGTCCCATCCCATTATTAACTCCATCTGCTGTATGTGGCATCACTGCTGCAGTCTAACCAGTGTTCTTCCCTTTACGCCTTACTAACTAAATTGAATCACTATTGTAAATTATCTTCACATTACTCTTCTGCTTTCCGCTGTTTTTTTTTTGATTTGCAGCAAAAAATATTTATTCTCGCAAACTTCAGCCATGATATTCTTGGCTATTTCCCAAAACAAAGTCCATATTTCTTTACTTCGTCACTACTTAATTTCCAACAATATCAAGACCTACAATCTTATGCTATCTCTTCATTTACACATCTTCCTTACTGCCCCTCATTCCCTCTCTGTCTTAAAGTTTTTGATTGACAATGATTTAACAGAGTCACCATAGGAATTATTCATCAGACTTACTTCATTGCACTTACGGTGCTGTTTTGACCTATTAGGATATGGCTGTCTAAATGCCGTAACAAAACCACTCACCCAGTTCAGCCAAAGTCCACCTACATTTAAATTCATCGAGTCTGGCACCACTAAACCTAATGAGGAGAGAGATTGTCCTTTCCATGCACCTATCACTGACTGAAAGTTATAGCAAACTCATCAGTAAGCGAAGAATAGATTGAGACTATGCAGGCAACATGAAAATTACAGACCTACTCGCCGCATTCACTTAGCAAGGTTCTGCGTGTAACAGTACAAAAGGTTATCCAATATTACCAAGCTGCATGCCCCCGGTACATCACGGAATGGAATAGGCCGCTGTCCAGCAAACACTGGAATTTCATGGACCAGACGGTCGCGGGTCGGAACATATGGCGGGAACTGTGGCTCCCGCGTAATCATAGGACGTGGGGACTCTATGCCTCGCCGGTCACCTCCCCGACACTCAAGGTTTGGGACCAGCTGGCAGGCCCAAAAGGGTGGACCTCCTTCCCCTCTCCTATGTCCCCTATTGTGGATAACCCCGACTTCCAGCCAGGATGCGCTTCCCCGGTCTTCCAGTGCTGGAGGGAAGAGGGGTGTAAAAGAGTGGGATTCCTGTTTGACCTCAAGGGCCTGATCCCCTTTCAGCAGTTACGTAGGGATTATGATTTGCCGCTGACGGATGCCTTCCACTACTCGCAGGTAGCACACTGGGTCACGAGAGCAGAGAATGTTGCACGCATGTCCCACCCCTTGACTTCTTTCGAGAGATGGCTGGTGTACAAGAAGGACGACCGAAAACTCATTTCCGAGCTGTATGCCATGATCACTACACCACCTAAGAAGCACCGCACGAAAGCACAACTCAGATGGGAAATGGAACTAGGGCGGCCCCTCACGCATAAGGAGTGGGAGCATATTTATTACAGAGCACATCACACGGCCGCGAATACAGCAGGGGCGGAGTCTGCATACAAAGTAGTTACTCACTGGTACTATACGCCGGCGCGCATTAGGAGTTGGGACAGGTCCAAGTCGGGCCTCTGCTGGCGGGGCTGTGATCTCACGGGCACGTTGGTCCACTTGCTTTGGCACTGCCCAAAGCTGGTGCGTTACTGGGAAGCAGTCCTTGATGACATGGACGCGGCCTTTGAGATCACGCTCCCTCGTGCTCCCGAATATACGCTACTGGGCCTTCCCCATCCTAAGTTCTTCCCACTGAAATCCCTAAGGGGAAAGCAAATAGCCATGGCTTTACTTGCAGCGCGAAGGGTACTTTTGGCGCATTGGGGCTCTCGGACGGTTCCAGACCCTCGTGATTGGATTCAGAACCTTTGGCAACTCTTAGCGATGGAACGATTGTCGCTTAGTGTAGAAGGGAGGGGCAAGGACTTTCCGGAACTGTGGGCCCCCTTTTTACAGATTTTAACTAAAGATATGAGGGAACTAACGTGTCCAAAATATCTTCAAATTCTGCGACTTATACCCCTAGAACCATCTGGTGCATCTTAAGTGAGATTTCTTAGGTGCTGGCGCCTGAGGAAGCGGGATTGTCCTAGCTTAGAGAGTGAGAACTGATGTGGAGGGAGGGTGGAGGGTGGGCAGGGAGGGTGGGGATGTTTATTTGTGTTAATGTTCCGAAAAGTGGTATGCTCACCAGATGCCTGCCTGGCTCAATCAAGGCCTGAAATCTACGCGAGGTCGCCCTCAGGGATGTAGACCTGAACGCTGTGTTACTTTCAGGAGTTTTCGCTCTGCCGGCGCTTTGATGTAGGCAGTGAAGCTGTGTATGTGTTACTTGAGAGCCACGAAATAAATACGTTTGATTCTAAAAGGTTATCCAACAATTAACCACGGGATCGAACAACACGTCAGATGGTTATAAAGCTTCTCTTGCAGTGAATATAACAAGTTATGTAGTATGTCTTTAACAGCCATTTCCTGTTCACCCAACCTCAAGCTATAATCTAGTACATGAGCTTCCACATCAAATACAAAGTTCCCCCACAAACCTTAAAAAGTAAATGAATGACCACATTTTTTCCTAAATTCATATCAATAAGGCAAATACTAAGTAATGCTAGTATCTTCTTCAATAGATAACCTCCGCAGACAATAAAATGGCGATAAAAGTGTGCGCCACGGTCTCTACTACTGTACTGTAAGAGGTTAACAATTTTCCACACAGTATGCTTTGGAGCTGGGTGACATTCTTTTGGGTGTGGGGGTTGCTGATGAAGGAAAAGACTCAAACTCTCAAAGCTTACTCTTCAAGGAGATACTCCCGCTTTCTTTGTATTTTTGAACATTTTTTTTAAAAAGGATAGTCTCCAAAAATATCCATCCAACAAAGGCGACTTCATCACCTTCTTGTCTTGCCAACCGCTCTCTCTGGCAAGATGGGTTGCTTCCTCACCCTCCCCCGCTATCTAAAAGCAGTCTACTTCTCTCCAATTTCATGATACTAAATCCACCAGCACCATCCCGGTCTCATAACACAGTGATTCACAAGTACATCAGCACGATCCCTTGCACACTGTTCCAAAGTCCAGCATCCATATTCCCTTCCCTACTTACCTAGAATCCATGTCAATTAACAGGAGAGAGCATACAGGAAATCTACAGCATATACTGCTTGTGTCTTGTTTTCAAGTTGTGAAATATTTCTGCTAATCACACCACATACTTATTCCACAAAATTGGCATACATATCCCAACTGCCAACTTAACTACAGACCTTCTGCCATCAGCGGCTCAATGACTGAACAGAAATGAATATGGAACAACTAAAAAAATAAAGTAACCATCCACAAGACATTGTAGCCCTTTGCTAGTCCATCTGATTGGTTTATTTACTACCCATAATGGTGTTGAAAGGCTACCCAGAAAGGAACTACACATGGATCTCCACAATCAGTCAATTTGCCGACCTTTGCGGATCCAAGCAGGGCTTCATTTACTCATTCTCTGACAGGCCTTCTTCAAAATGATCCTTGGAAAGAACACTTTTAGTTGGCAAGCACAAGAGGGCAAGCAGCCAACAGAAGCACCTCCACCTACATTCCTGAACGTTTAAATATACCACAGCAATTTTAATGATATGATAACATGTAAAATCACTGTGTTTAGTACACATCCAGGCAAAGCTATACAAACACAACGGAAAACAGAAGAGTCACTGCAAAAGCAACTGAACATAAAATAAACACACCGGAAAAAAAGCAATCTCTCCACAAGTACCCACAGTATGAAAACACCAAACACAGCAACCTTCGGGAAATCATTCAATGTAGTTAAGTTGTGACTATAACAGAAAGAAGTTGATCTTAATCATGCACTCAATAAACGCACAACACTAGGATAGCATCTAACGCAGCCTAACTACGTCCACAAAACAAATGTTTAAAAAACAGCCTCCCAGAGAACCACAAGACACCATCAATAAGAACACATTAAAAACAAAGCACTGAAAACAGCCACCGTATGAATAAATCAGAAGCCAAGCACCCTTGGGGGAGCTAGCCAACACATCCACAATATAAATAAATCAGACAGGCAGCCATCAATGCAGAAGAATCAACAGCATCCAAAACAGAACACCTCTGGGTGAAGACAGGGAAACTCCTCTACATATGCAGGCTTTGAATGAATCTGAGGCAGAAAGAGCCTTGATTAACTGCTCAACCCCTTGAAACACATCAATACGACTTACCGTGAACCACCAAACACACAAAATATGAATGCATCCAGAAGAATGAGCTCAACTAGGAGAATACATATACAAGAAACAGGCTCCGGACAACCAACATGTTGTGTTGGCAAACAGACTTTAACTCGACAGGCAAACATGAATTTAGGTGCGAAGTGAATGGGATTCCAGCTGGGCACAGACATCGTTTGGTAGGGCCTGCCACAGATAGGATGGGGTGAAGGCAGTGGGCGAAATGGTGTTGAAAGTCTGAGGAAAGGTTGAGCTAAGACGGACGAAGGCAGGCTTTGACAGGCACCCCGGAATGGGCAAGGACGAGACGTGTGAGGACACTAAAAGAAGTTAGTTGGATATGAGAAGATAAACAAGAGATGGGAGAAACTGGTATTGTTAACTAGCACATGGATTAAAGATTAGGAGGAATCTGATAAAATAACCCAAGATAAAGAAAGTTAGAGTTGAGGGTATTTCTGGGTAGCAGAAATAAGACATGGCTGACAGGGTAAGGGATTGCAGTCAGCACAGCAGTGTCAGAGTGAGGTGAACCGGAAGGCCAGCAGGGGAGTGAGGCAGCTGGAAGGGCCAACAGGAATGGCCAATGGTTGGGCAGCTGGTTTAAGCAGAAAAGGGTAGTTGTGTGAGGTTGCTGGTAGTAGCAGGTAGAGGACAGAGCTAGGCATGGGTGGCCAATAAGGATGATTGGTGGGGGCAATGGATCGACGCACAGGCAACCAGTAGGGGCTAAGAGAAGCCGGCATGTGCAAGTGGCAGGTGTCATGGGCGAGCAATGTGTTTTTGAAATGCTGGTCTCCAGCAGCAGGGAATATCGTCTGTAACCCAAGAGCAGTCTCCAAGTCCTTAGAAAAGCAGCCTCTGGCAGCAATCCACGGCCATCTGTAACCGAAGAGATAAGACATGCAGATGACCTTTGCAGAGATCCCTTGTGGATTTCTTAATTGGGTTGATCAATTCTAGGTAGGATGTTTACAGCAGCTCATCTATGGTTTAGGAGTGTGTATGGGTAGGGAGGAGATGCGTGTTGGGGGGAGGAAAATAAATTAAACAGGCTGGGTGGCTGAAGGGAATATGTGCCATTAGAACTGTGTAGACAACACCGAGCCATCCCAAAGCAGGAGCATGTGCGCCGCCTGTACGAGAGGATATATGAAAATTGAACACATCCTCGGCATGATGCTGAGTGGCAGAGAGCAGCGTAGGACATGATCATGCATTAATATCTAGCCAAAGCTGCTCACTGAATGCCAACTAGATCATTATTGTGAATCAACACTAGCTCAGACCAGCTATGATGAACACAAAGCATTCCTGGCACATATCGTTGCAGGATTGCTGAAGACACCAGCTGAATTGGGGAGATAATGACACTAAAAACAGTCATCGATTACTCAACAGATTATAATGTAGCTGCTAATAATCAGTTACTGTTGTCATGGTATGAGCATCACCAGCACAGGTCGGCTCACAGAGCAAAGGAGAATCGTGCAATCCTGCCACACACCTTGCACAGCCCTTTATGTAAGAGGGGTGGCAAAGTGACTTACTGTTCTCCATTGTGGGCATCTTCCTAAGAGTCAAGTAGTAGCCCACAATAGAGAAATAGGGCTAGCTTTAGGGCGGTGCAACCGGTGCAGCCACACCCGACACTGAGATCACTGTGTTTACAAATATCTTATGGGATAACAAGCACCTGCTGCTGAGTTTGTGGGTTCAGCAGTTTTAATGCAACAATAAAAATGTCAAGATAACTCAGGTGATTCATATTCCTGCTGGAGAGATTAATATGCATGCTGCAGAACACATGTACCATGCAGACCAAAGAACTGCATTTTATGTGAATAACTCAGTGGGTTACTGCTTTAGTCACAGAGATCCTTCAGTTAACTGCAGTTCATAAGTTACAATCCTAAAATAGCACACTGGCCTACAAACTTGTCAAAGAGCTGCATGCAAACTGCATGGTATAGGTTAGAACGATATGTTGTTTCTGCAGGCTTTCATTACCCTGTTGCTAAAAAAGGGTTTGTTCGGCAAATAATTCTCGTCAGTAAACCAAACCCCAACCACCGTGGTACGTTTTTTAAGTTTTTAATTCTGAGTTTGCGTTTCTCCAGAACAAACACTCCTAGAATAAACTGCCAGGTATGGATGGCATGCGACTCCTACACCTTGCAGTCTGCATAGTGTTATGTAACATGTCCTATAGTCTGATTTACACATCTGAGTTACTGTCTCTGTATAATGTGTGTTATGTAAAGTGCTCCGACACCCACCACTTGTATGAGTAGCGCTGTAAAAAAATGAAATGCATGTGAGGGGCTATGGAGAGTTATGGGGCACTGTTGGGGGGTGATTGTAAGGGAATCAGTGGAGAAGGAGGTCCTGGGAGGGGCTGGGGGGGCAAAAAAGATTTTTGCACCGTGCATCACCAGCGCTAAAGCTGGCCCTGTTCAGAAATCAAATCAATAATCCCAGGACATTACTACCACAGCATATCCATTTTTAGCACCACGAATTTGGGATACATATCATGAAAGCATCCCATAATTTAATCAATATGGATTTGTAAAGCGTGGCTAATCACCCATGAGGGTATCCAGGCACTGAGAGTGCTACTGCCAAGGCTTAGTCAAACATCCAGGTCTGGAGTCCTTTTCTGAATTCCAGTAGATGGGATGAGTCCTGTAGGTAAAGTAGGAGGTCGTTCAAGGACTTTGCCGCGAGGTAGGAGAAGGAGCGACCTCCACTGTTGCTGGGGCGGATGCGGGCAGTGCAGGCGAGGCAGAGGGAAGCGGAGCGCGGTGTCAGAAGGGATAGTGAAAGTTCAGTCAGTGGACTGACACCTCTTCTGAATGGGGAACCAGTGGAGCTTCCTGAGGTGGCCAGTGGTGTGGGCCCACTTGGGGAGGTCTAGAACCAGTCTGGCTGCTGCGTTCAGTATCGTCTGCAGTCGCTTGAGGTGGTGAGAGTTGATTCCTGCATATAGTGCTTTGCCATAGTCGAGTCGGCTGGTGACCAGGGCCTATGTGACGGTGCGTCTGGTGTCGTTGGGGAGCTATGTGAAACTCTTGCAGAGGGTGAGGAAAGAGGCAGATGAGACTATGTGGATTTGTTTTTTCATGGTGAGCTTGCTGTCCAGAATGCTGCGGGCATGGTCTGTAGGTGTTGGTCCTAGCTTGGGGGGGGCCCACCAGGCGTCATTCCATGGTGAGGTCTTTCCTAAGATCAGCACTTCCGTCTTGTCTGTGTTGAGTTGTAGGAAGTTGCTCCTCATCCATTCAGTGATGTTTGTCATGCATCTGAGAAAGTTTGTCAGCGTTGCGGAGGGGTCTTTTGATAAGGAGATGATGAGCTGGGTATCGTTGGCGTATGATATGATGTTGAGTCCATGTGATCTTACAACGTCAACCAGGGTCGTCATGTAGGTGTTGAACAGGGTCGAGCTGAGGGATGAGCCTTGAAGGATGCTGCAGATGTTGTTCTTAGGTTCTGAGGTGAAGGGTGGGAGGCAGATTCCCTGTGTTCTGCCTGTGAGGAAGGAGGCCATCGATCCGCTTGAGGGTGTGTCCTTGGATTCAGATCTTGTGAAGCCTTCGGAACAGGGTGTGGTGTGATACTGTGTCGAACACTGCTGAGAGGTCGAGGAGGATCAGGGCCGCTGTTTTACTTTGGTCGAGGATGGATCTGATGTCGTCTGTGGCTGCACTTGGGCAGTTTCAGTGCTGTGGTTGGTACTGTATCCGGATTGGGACGTGTCCAAAAGATCATGGTTCGCCAGGTGCTCTGTACATTGGCGGTTGATGGCCTTCTTTAGGACTTTGACTGGGAAGGGGAGAAGAGAGATGGGGCGGTAGTTCTCGAGGTTGTTGGGGTCAGCGGATGGTTTCTTGAGTAGGGGCTTGACCTCTGCGTGCTTCCACACGTCGGGGAAAGAGCCATGGTGATCAATGTGTTGAGGATGCAGGTGAGCTCGCTGCTTATCATTTTGCTCCGGAGGTTGATGATGTGGTGGGGGCACACGTCTGAGGGTACTCCGGAGTGGATGGAGGTCATGATGGCTGTGGTGGGAAGGTGGTCGTGTTCTTCATTCGTGGGGTTAAGATGGTTGAGGAGGTTGGTATATTGGGGATCAAAATTACTGTAGATGGTGGAGACCTTGTTATGGAACAAATTTGCCAGGGAGTCGCAGAGCTCCTGTGATGGGGTGATGACATTTCCGGTGGCTGAGGGGATGGAGTACTTTTGAACGATGTTGAAGAGCTCCTTGCTGTGGTTGGAGCTTGCTTCGATGCAGTCAGCCAGGGCGCTTTTTTTGATCTTTTTTTAGGAGTTGGTGCTATTGGTTGAGAGCGGATTTGAAGGTAGTTCGATCCATGGGCTCCAGGCTAGAGTGCCATTTCCTTTCGAGTTGTTTGCAGGTGTGCTTCATGGTTCTTAGTTCCATCGTGTACCAACGTACTAGCTTTTTAGGATCTTTTGGGTTTTGTGGTTTAGCACGGGGTAAACGGTCTGAGCAGTTTGTGATCCAGGCGGAGAACTTCTTGACTGCCTGTTCGAGGTTGGTTATGGTGTGAGGGCAGGAGGTTTTGAGGGTGTTGGTCCATTGGCTTTCTGAGATACTGTTCCAGCTGCGGTGTGGCATGCTGGGTGGCTTGGGGGCGGTGCCGGGGAGTCCCGAGATGGTGATTTGGACTATGGCGTGGTCTGTCCAGGTGAGCTCGGTGACATGGCTATTGCTCGATTCAGCCGCTGGCCGTGAAGATCGGGTAGAGTTTGTGTCCTGCGATGTGGGTGGTGTTAGTGACCAGTTGTTTGAGGCCAATGGTGCTCATGCTTTCGAGGAGGTTGGTGGAGTTGGTGTTGTTGGGGTCGAGGTGGAAATTGAGGTCGCACAGGAATATGTAGTTTTCAGAGTTGATGGCGAATGGGGTGATGAAATTGGGACTGAAGTTACAGTAGCCGGGGCAGGCCCTAGGATTTATAGGAAAGGGTGCCTCCGATGGTGGTTTTGCTGTCGGTTTGGATCTGGAAGTTGAGGTGTTCCATGATCGGAGTGACGTCATCTGCGGTGGTGCAGTGGATTGTCTCCTTGTGAATGATGGCGATTCCGCCTCCGTGCTTGTTGATGCGGTCTCGGTGTGCCATCTTGTAGCCATTGGGCATGGATGCGGCGATGTCAGGCGCGGGCTCAGGGTTGAGCTAGGTCTCAGTGAGGAAAACTGTCGGGGTGAGGGACGTGATGGTATCTCAAATTTCGGTGGCTTGCTTGCAGGGGGATCGTGCATTGAGCAGGAAGCAGTGGAGATGGTCTGGGGTGGTCGGGGTAGTGGATCGGGGGGAGGAGCGGCAGCAGTTGTTGGAGAGTCCTGGGTTGAGGGCCTTGAGCTCGGCAGTGGTGTATCGTTGGGAGATAGTCGGGCCAGGAGTCCTGGCCCTGGACGTGGTCCAGGAGCAGACGGGAGAAGACCGGCTTGCCTTTGGCAGCCTCCATAAGTAGTCCTGGGAAGTGGGAGGGGCTAGCGGGTGGCGGGAGGCGTGGGCGGGAAGAAAAGGTGGAAGCGGCGAGGGGGAACAAAAACAAAGCAAACTAGGAAAACAAATAAACAATGTAAGTGCAGCAATCTAACTGCAACAGTGATGAGCAGAGGGGGTAATCAGGCACTAGAGGACAGGTACTCCCAGTGCAGTGGAGAGCACTAGGTGGCAGCAGGGAGCACCACACTGACAGTGCCATCTTACCTGCAACGACTCCAGCCGATATATAGACACTTTACAGAAAGTGGTGGAGAGTGGGAAGCATGCGAGTCTAGAGCTGAAATTAGAACCTGTAAAAGGTAAGTAACTTTCTTGTTTAGCATTTGAAACTCAATGTAGTAAGAAGAGAATGGAGAGAAAAAGCACAGAAGCAACAGACGACATACGTTTTTAAGTGAGGCGTGACCACTTCATTATCAGCCCTGCATCGCAAATCCACAAAGTAATGCTTGCAGAACATATTCACTGATCGCCATGTTACAGCTTTCTGGAGGCAATATGACAACTAGCAACACTAATTTACACAAGCGTAGTATGCAAACACATTTTGGAAAATTGAAGAGGGTGATGAAAGAAAACTTGAGGTAGGAAAGACTGAAGAAGAAAAACGGATGAAATCTTCAAGAAACAGTCAAGGCCTCTTCAATGAACAGAGCATCTACTGTAATCATTCTTACCAAGATAATAATGATCAGGATTTCCAACCACACAGTCTCAAGCAGTAGAACCACTCACATTGACAGCATTCACACTACTCTCACCTTCCAGCAGGTCTCAGCCCTATAATTTGTTTTTCTTTGCAAACCAACAAAATCAGCGATAACATCCAACCTGAAACCAAGGTCCGAAGAGGTATTTTTGGAGTGATCAAAATACTCTAACATATGCAGTGTCATAAAATGGCAAGAGGGACGTGCCTTTGGTGAGTGTATGAGGAAAGGAGATCCAGCTTTCAAATCAGAAGATAGGAATTAACTCGATAGAAAAGTTATACACGCAGAACCTATTCTATTTACAAAAGGACAAAAGTGGCCTTCTACCTTCCTGGAGGATTTCAAGTATTCTTTTAATAAATACAAGTGGTGCTGCAGAGAAGTTCAAGAGGTAATGATGAGTTAACTCTATTCTTATCTTCTAAGCAAGTCTGGACACAATGGAAGCTTCTGCCAAAATGAAGCAACCCCGAAAACAGGTCTTATTGGCTTAAGTCAGTGTGTTTACAATCGTTATTTCAAATAACTTTATTTCGGCAAGCCAGTGCCATAAAAGTGTACAATAAAATATAATGCACAGCATAATTTAAAACATTCGAATCCACAGAATACAGTTGCTACAAAAATTTGCGCGGGATGACTATTCATAACAAGCATTGAAAATGCAATAGGTCTCACCCTCGTTCAAGTTAAAGCAATTCTGTTTGTAATTAGGTGGCTTTTTAGCTTTGCTTTTATTAGTGTTTTTTAAACTTTCGTGTACATAACATGCATATGTATGCGTATATGTATATGTATGCATGCATTTATATTTGTATTTATATAGATATGCAGATGTATATATGTATGTATATATATATATACACACATACATATATATAAATGCATATGCATATATATATATATATATATATATATATATATATATATACACACACACATATATATATATATATATATATATATATATATATATGTGTGCGCGTAGAGAGGTAGAGAGAGAGGTAGCGCGAGAGGTAGAGAGGGAGTAGTAGAGAGTAGAGTGAGTAGTAGAGAGTGAGTAGTAGAGAGTGAGTAGTAGAGAGTGAGTAGTAGAGTGAGTAGTAGAGTGAGTAGTAGAGTGAGTAGTAGAGTGTAGTAGAGTGTAGTAGAGTGAGTAGTAGAGTGAGTAGTAGAGTGAGTAGTAGAGTGAGTAGTAGAGTGAGTAGTAGAGTGAGTAGTAGAGGGAGTAGTAGAGGGAGTAGTAGAGGGAGTAGTAGAGAGTAGTAGAGAGTGAGAAGTAGAGAGTAGTAGAGAGTGAGAAGTAGAGAGTAGAGAGTAGTAGAGAGTGAGTAGTAGAGTGTAGTAGAGAGTGAGGAGTAGAGAGTAGGGTTTACGATCTGTGGAGTTGGGGGGGGAGGGGGGATTAGGATAATAAATGTAGGATTCGTGAGACTGCTTTTCAGTAGCTGACCGGGCTCGTCATTAACTCACTTAGTCATTTTACCACAAAGTCGAAAAAGGTTCCGTGAGTCTAATTGTCTGCTCGAGAGGTTTTGTGAGACAGTCCTCAGTCCAAAAAGCACTAGTGACGTCAGCCAAGAAAAGGGGTACGACCCGCTAAAGAAAGCTTCCTTGGAAGGCACGAAGAAATAGACTATGGGATGTGCTATTTTAGGGCAGCCACGCGTTTGCAGTAAATCTATAATTATAGTGAACTTACCAGTTAACCCCCAACTGCCGCAGAATTTGCAGACTGGAAAAAAAACGGAGTCTACATAAAACGGATCAAAAGTTAGCAGGAAAACAAGCGACTAGGGTGGTCCTGTGCAATGGGAGACCCTCGCCAAAGGTTAGCTGGTTACCTTCAACAACAAGCGCTCGCCATTGCCTTGTCCTCCCAGTGACCCCCTGCGCCTCTGAGCTCCGTGCCTGCTTCACAGCTGTTGTGAAGACTTTTCTTATCTGCTTGTTAAATAAACAAGCAGATAAGAAAAGTCCTCACGACAGCCGTGAATCAGGTGAGCCCGTCCAAGTAAAAGCCAAAGGGAGGCAACGAAAAACCCTCCTTTCCAATGGGAAGCCAGCGTTTTCCATAAACGCTGACGCTACCCAATGGAAATGAGGGGCGGGGCTCGAGTTCCCTTCTCAGTTTACTATAAGTCTCGAGGCGAGGAGCGCATGTGCGCTCCAACACCAGCCGAGACCTAAAAACAAGGACTTCCACACAGGATACAAACATTAAAAAAGATTAAAACAGCATTGTGGGTCATCATTCCAGGGAGGTACAGTGGATCTCACAAATGTCACCATCTACAAACGTATGACCCTAGTGTGCAAAGATACAATCAACTCAGAAAAAAATGAGGATCCTCTAGGGCAAAAAGTGCCTCGGATGTTACGAAGAGGCAGATGCCCTTCTTCTAATGAGCCACATGCGCCGCAAAAAGTTAGCAATCGCACAGGCGTACAGTGGACGAGGATCCGACCTAGGGATTCTCAGTGCAGTACTAGAACTGCGTGTGCCCAGCTACTTCCAAAGGGGCTTGATCCATCTGCAGTACAGGCAAACAAAATGTGAGACAGTTTCATCAGCAGTATTACAAGCAGGACATAAAACAAAAGCATCATTATCCACCCATATTTACACGTAAAGGTTTTCAAAGGGAGCACACCCACCATGAATTGAAAGGAAAATGCTACTTACCCAGTATGCATCTGTTCTTGGCATGTAGAGCTGTAGAGTCACATGCTGTGCATAGCCTGCCATCTAGTGTTGGGTCCAGATGTTTGCACTTTGTTTTTGTTCGAAGAAGTCTTTTCCAGTCACGAGGTAGGTGACTCGACTCCATTGTTAGATTGTTTTCCGCAGAGGGTGATAATGGAGTTAGTAAGAGTATTAAGAGATGTCCATGTATGTATGTATCTAAGTAAGATGTAACCGCAACAGGTACAGGTACCCGGGGAGGCGGGTGGGCGCATGTGACTCTACAGCTCTACATGCCAAGAACAGATGCATACTGGGTAAGTAGCATTTTCCGTTCGAGGCATGTGAGCTGTAGATCACATGTTGTACATAGACTACAAAGCAGTTACCTCCCAAAGCGGTGGCTAACCTGTGGCTGTTGCAATGGTTTGAAATAGTGTACGTAAAACTGCTTGGCCCACACTACCTTGCTGTCTTGCTAACACATCTACACAATAGTGTTTTGTGAATGTGTGATGTGTAGACCATGCTGCAGCTTTACAGATATCTATGGGTATGTTTCTTAGAAAGGCCATAGAGGCCCCTAGTTTGCGAGTGGAGTGTGCTCTATGGGGAATTGTTAAAGTTCTTTTTGCTTTTGCATAGCATATCTGAATGCATTTGACTATCCACCTTGCAATGCCTGACTGATATTGGATTGCCTTTATGTGGTGGAGCAAAAGCGACAAATAGTTGTTTGCGGAAAGGTTTTGTCCTTTCTATATAGTAAGGAATAGCTCTTTTCACATCTAAAGTGTGTAAAGCATGTTCTGCCTCAGAATCTGGTTGAGGGAGAACACAGGCAACTCAACAGATTGGTTGATATGAAAGGCAGAAATGACTTTTGGTAGAAATTTAGGGTTGGTCCGCAGAACCACTTTGTTATGATGTATTTGTAAGAATGGTTCTTGTATGGTTAGTGCCTGAAGCTCACACACTCTCCTCAGAGATGGGATAGCTATGAGGAAAGCTACCTTCCAAGTAAGAAATTGTTTTTCACATTTATGCAATGGTTCAAAGGGTGGACCCATTAGGCTGGTGAGGACAATGTTGAGATTCCACACTGGAGCAGGTGGAAGTCTTAGAGGAATGATTCTTTGAAGTACCTCAATAAATGCTTTGATGGCAGGCACTCTAAAAAGAGAGAGATGTCGTCTGTTCTGTAGGTATGCAGCTATTGCAGCCAGATGTAAGCGTATGGAAGAGTACGCTAAATTGGAACGCTGCAGATGTAGTAAATAGCAAATGATGTTTTGAACTGAAGCGTCCAGTGGATCTATTTTATTGTTATTGCAGTATATAACAAATTGCTTCCACTTTGCTGCATAGCATGCTCTTGTGGTAGGACGTCTAGCCTCTTTGATAATATCTATACAGTCTGGCGGAAGATTAAGGTAGCCAAACTCGAAGATTTCAGGTGCCAGATCGCAAGGTTGAGATGGCTGGGATCTGGATGTCTTATTTCTCCATGGCTCTGAGTGAGCATATTGGGAGTGAGGTGTAGTTTTTGGTGAGGAACTACTGAGAGCTCCAACAGGGTTGTGAACCAGGGTTGTCGAGCCCATGTGGGAGCAACTGGGATTAATGTCAGGGACGCCTGTCTGAGCTTCCGAACCACTAATGGAATGAGTGGGAGAGGCGGAAAAGCGTAGGCAAATATCCCTGACCAATACATCCATAGTGCATTGCCCTTGGACAATGGGTGTGGATGTCTGGATGCGAAGTTTGGGCATTTTGCGTTTAGGTTTGTCGCAAACCGATCTAGGTCTGGAAAGCCCCATATCTGAAAGAATGGGAGGAGAACTTGAGGGTGGAGTTCCCATTCGTGGATCTGTTGTCTTTGACTGAGCAGATCTGCAATCTGATTGTTTACTCCTGGAAGGTGTTCTGCCAGGAGAAACATTCTGTGATTTATGGCCCATCTCCAGATGGTCTGTGCTAGTTGTGACAGCTGGAGAGAGTGTGTCCCCCCCCCTTGTTTTTGTATGTAGTGCATTGCTGTCATGTTGTCTGTACGGATCAGGATAGCTTTGCCTACTAGAGGAACTTGAAACGCTTTGAGCGCTAGAAAAATTGCTAGCAGCTCTAGATGGTTTATGTGGAGCTGTTTTTGCTGCAGGCTCCACATGCCCTGAATTGTGTGTGTTTGGAGATGAGCTCCCCAACCAGTGAGCGATGCGTCTGCTGTTAGCACTATCTGTGGAACCAGGTCGATGAAGGGCTGCCCTTTTGAAAGGTTTTGTGTATTCCACCACTGCAGAGAGCGATGGGTGCGGCCGTCCACCAACACTAGATCCGATAACCGGCCCTGAGCCTGGTTCCATTGACGTGCTAAGCACTCTTGAAGGGGACGCATGTGAAGTCTTGCGTAAGGGACTATTAGTATGCAAGACGCCATCATCCCTAGTAACTGCATGAACACTCAAGCTGGTAATGAGTGATGAGGCTGAAACTGGCAGAGCAGAGCCTGCATGTTGCGGGTTCTGGCCGGAATGGGATAGGCCAAAGCCTTTTGTGCATCTATTGTGGCTCCCAGATACACCTGTGTTTTGGATGGCTGTAGATGAGACTTGGACAGGTTTACTGTGAATCCAAGATCGTGGAGCAACTGCACTGTTTTGTGAATGTGACGGAGACAGCTTTTTTGCGAGCTGGCTTTTATGAGCCAGTCGTCCAGATATGGGAAGACGTGAATGTGCGGTCTTCGAAGGTGAGCTGCGACTAATGCTAAGCACTTGGTGAAAACTCTGGGTGCGGTTGTTACTCCAAATGGGAGCACCTTGAACTGATAATGCTGTCCTGCTACCACGAACCTTAGGTATGTGCGATGAGCAGGATGTATTGGGATATGGAAATAGGCGTCCTTTAAGTCCAGAGTGGGCAGGAAGTCGCCCTGCTGAAGGAGTGGAAGTACTTGTTGTAGAGTGACCATGTGAAAGTGGTCTGATTGAATGTATAGATTGAGTTCTCTGAGGTCCAGTATAGGCCTGAGAGATCCGTCCTTCTTGGGAATTAAGAAGTATAGGAAGTATACTCCGGTTCCTTGATGGTCTAATGGGACCGGCTCTATTGCTCCTTTTTCTAACAGAGATTGAACCTCTTTTTTTTTTTAAGAAAGGTGAGATGTTCCTGTGACATTGCATGTGATCTTGGAAGAATGTTTGGGGGAGTGTCTGTAAGTTCCAAGCAGTAACCATATTGGATAATTTGTAGGACCCATTTGTCTGAGGTGATGGTGTTCCAGACAGGGAGAAATTGAGAGAGACGTCCCCCGACAAGAGTGGAATGATTGGAGGGTAGTGGAAGCAAGTCACTGTGTGTTATTGGCGGGGGAAGTGTGTGTGGAATTGCCTCTGCCCTTACCATGGTTTCCTCTAAAACCTCCTCTAAAATATCCTCTTGATGAGGGCGATTGATTGTTGCCCTTGTAAGAGGAGGAGGGATTTTCTGTGGTAACAGTTTTGGAACCACCAGTGTAAAAGGAACGGCAAAAGGAACGTCTACTAGCAGGTAATTGTAAAGCCCCCATGGACTTTGCGACCTCAGTGTGCTTTTTTATTTTTTCCAGCGAGGTGTCAACTGCTGGGCCAAATAGGTGTTTCTTGTCAAAAGGTTGATTAAGAATAGAGGCCTGTACCTCAGGTTTGAAACCTGATATTCTTAACCATGCGTGTCTGCGTAGCAACACGCTTGTGTTTACTGCACGTGCTGCTGTGTCTGCTGAATCTAATGCACATTTGATGGAGGTATTGGTAATGAGTTTTCCTTCTTGTATGAGATCATTTGCCTTCGCTTTATGCTCATCAGGCAGATATTGGATACGTTTTTGCAACTCATCATAATGAGCTCTATCATATCTGGCTAGCAAAGCCTGAGCATTGGCAATGCGCCAGTGATTAGCTGCCTGAGAAGCTACCCTTTTACCAGAGACACCCTGAAACCGGTCCCAGGATGCTTGTTTCCGGTCCAGGGAGGGCCTGGCAGTTCGGTCTGGACTGTTCCCATGGGGCACAGGGTCAAGACTGATTTGCATATGGCTGGGTCCAAACTGGGGTGGCGTGGTGGGCAAAAGAACGATGGATTTAACCCAGATCTTTTGACTGGGGGAGAATGTTTGCATTGTCAGCATTCCGTCCATCATTTGTTTGCTGTAACACTTTTCGCCCTAAGTGGGATGGGTATGCCCAGACGTGGGTCCCTTGCTCACTGTGCCACTGGATTCAAGCTAGCCTGGCTGAAGAAGGGTGAGATACCCTGAAACCGGTCCCAGGATGCTTGTTTCCGGTCCAGGGAGGACCTGGGCTGGCAGTTCGGTCTGGACTGTTCCCATGGGGCACAGGGTCAAGACTGATTTGCATATGGCTG
The DNA here is from genome assembly GCA_963921515.1 of Calotriton arnoldi. Lineage (NCBI taxonomy): Eukaryota > Metazoa > Chordata > Amphibia > Caudata > Salamandridae > Calotriton > Calotriton arnoldi. The sequence continues at coordinate 622,490 of CAWUFW010000187.1, forward strand.
GGTCCAAACTGGGGTGGCATAGAGGGCAAAAGAACGATGGATTTAACCCAGATCTTTTGACTGGGGGAGAATGTTTGCATTGTCAGCATTCCGTCCATCATTTGTTTGCTGTAACACCCTTTTACCAGAGGCATCAATTAACTTGGACTCTTTATCAGGAGGAGGGGCCTCACCGGTTTGTGAATTTGCTCTTTTACGAGCATTAGAGACCACCCAAGAGTCTAAGGGCAGTTGACCTTTGATGTAAGCAGGGTCAGTAGGTGATGGTTTATATTTTTTCTCAACCCTGGGCGTGATTATTCTTGCCCTGACAGGGTCTTTGAAAACCTCATCTGCATGCTTAAGCATCCCCTTAAGTATTGGTAAAGTGTGTGTTGTTTTTGACTGGAGCTTAATGTCTCGAATAAGAAGTCCTCCTCTAAAGTTTCTTTATGTAATTCCACCCCATGATAGTGAGCAGCCCTATTAAGAAGCTCAATATAACCTATATTGTCATCAGGAGGTGATGGCCTAGATGGATACAAATAAGGGTCAGTGTCTGTATGTGGATCAGTATTATAATCCTCCCATTGATCAGCATCTTGTGGCCTGTTGTCATCCCCATCCCCCTCATCCTGTGGGTCAGGTGATAGTGGTGGTGGTGAATTAGTGGTGGTAATAAGTAGGTGAGGATTAGTTGGTGAAGGAGGTTGAATATCAGGTGGTGATGGGTTTGCACCCATATTCCTTTTCTTTAGAGGTATATGATGTTTATCCTGATGTGCCAATTTCCTTTTTTCAAGTAATTTGGCATGAATATGTCCAGTATCTGGGTTGATAACCAGTTCTTTTTGTTTCGGATCCGGAGGTGGAACATCGGACCGAAAATCTTTTGATGGAGTTTTTTTCTTTAGTTGTAGTTTTCGGCGTCGAGAGTTTCGGCCCCGAACTCTTCGGCACCGAAGATTTAGGCTTGGACAAAGATGGAGGATGGACATGCTTGGTTTTCGGCGCCGAGGATTTCGGTTCGGTGCCGCTAGGGGGCCGACTCGATCCCGAGCCGGAAGGCTTTTCTTTGTGTTTCGGCGCCGGGCCCGCGGGCGGGGTGCTCGAAATTTTTTCTCGGTGCCGACCTTGGCCCACAGGCAGAGGAAGGACCGGAGCCTTCTTAGGTTTTGGTTGTTGGGGCAAGTGGGTTCCTGTACTCACGGTACGCTGACCCGGTGTAACTTGCTCCTCTTCTTCCATGTCGGAGTCGTCTTCGGAGACATGTTCTTCTTCCTCGGCTCCTTGCGCCTATTCTTGGTCGGAATCTTCTCCGAAGATGTCCGGTACGGAGCCGCCTTGTTGTTGCACTTCGTGACGTCGAGCCCGACGGCCACGGAGCGTCTTCTTCGATCGAAACGATCGGCACGCGTCGCAGTCTCTCTCGTCGTGTTCCGGGGACAAACTGAGATTGCACACTTCGTGCAGATCGGTGCGCAGAAACTTGGCGCGACACCCGGGACAGAGCTTGAATGGAGTCCGTTCCATCGACTGCTAGCGAGCCTGGCGCGGGTAGGCCCAACGGCCCTCCACGAGTTTTCCGATCAAAGATTCTTGGTTCGAAACGATACGCGGAGAATAGGAAACGCGATCGAGAAACAATACCCTCGAGGGTAAAGGATTGCATGCCGAAGGGAACCAGAGAAACGGTGCCGAACCGGAGCGCAGCAATTCACATCCGAACCCTATGGCGGAAAAAAACAATCTAACAATGGAGTCGATGCCCATGCGCACCATCACCCAAAGGAGGAGTCACCTACCTCGTGACTGGAAAAAGACTTATTCGAACAAAAACAAAGTGCAAACATCCGGACCCAACACTAGATGGCGGGCTAAGACAGCATGTGATCTACAGCTCACATGCCTCGAACATAAAGTTTCCTGTCCAATCGGACAGTTATACAATCCCAGTAGAGTTCCAGGGTACTGGTATATTTGAAATCACGGAACTCCCCTGATCATGCAACTCTGACAGCTTTGGCAACATTACTCTGCATACGACAGGACCAATAATGCTTTTACAACAACATTTTTGAGGGGATGGAGTCTTGTGGCTGAATCTCCCAAAGTTCCTTCAAGCCCAGCAAGTGCAGCATTTTTTTTAATATGGGAGAGCTAGGTAATTTTATGGAACCTATCAGCGTTCATAATATCCTGCAGGGCAGCAGCATAGTGCCGGATTTCTGGAGTACCCCAGATCCCTCTCCAAAAAACAATGGACACAGTCTGGCCTCATCTTCCATTGCCTTCCTGCCCATATCAAATAACAGTGGGAAGGTGGGAGCACTTTGTGGGAGGAGGGACACATTTCTAATGAACTTATTCTCTGATTTTACAAGGCCACTAATATAAAAATAACCAAAGCTTAGAAACATACAGGGCAGAGCCCACGGACTTAGATTCGTATATCTGTAGGAAGGGCTATTAGTTTACCGGAGAATGCTTGGTGTTCCTTGGAGATGGCACCTGTGACCGGTTTGTGCTTAAGAATAATTTTCCTGACATAGGGCTTCCAAGACATGGTCAAAGACAGAGTGATTCCAAGGTAATTAAATGAATCCACCTTCTCGAGTGTTGTCGTCCCCCCCCCCAACAGTAGACTCCCTTTGAAATGTTTGTGTTGATTGAAAGTCATAAACTTTGTCTTTGCCGCATTGATCTCCAGCCCACGGGACATGCAAAACTCCTCAAACCGGAGTAATAGTTGTTGGAGCCCACTAGGGATTTTGGAGATCAGTAAAGTATCATTGGCAAACAATAAAATAAGTGTCTTCAGTGTCGCTAAAGTGGGGGCATCAGTGGTAAACTGGGAATTAAAGCAAACTATGTCATTAAGATAAAGGGAAAACAGGGTGGGGGCCAGGACACAGCCCTGACGGACTCCCTTGTTGGCAAGAATCCGATCTGTATTCTGGCCCTGGTTACCCCAGCGAACTCTGCAGCAATTATCCTCATGTAAACGAATGACCAGAGCTAAAAGATCATTATTGCTTCGATCATGTGTAATAAGTGGATTACCTGGAAAGGAAAGGAATTGATTGAAAAATCTACAGTCATATGAAAGGACACTGCCCACTGAGTCATGCTTGGAAATCAGGTTTTGCCCCAAGTGCTGAACCTACTTTGGGAAGCACAGGAGATCTTTTGTCCCTTTGCTTCTTCTTGTAATAATTTGCAGTGGCATTGTATGTCTTTATAATTGTTCTCCTGGGATGCAGAAAATATAAACCTCACTGGCAACTTACAGCTCTGAGCTGAACCGAGTTTATAGGTGAAGCACTTGCCTCCAAAGATTGGTTGTCCTGGCCCGTTGACTGTCCCATGCTAGCTATTTGCTTGTTCAGCAACAGCAGCCACGCACTTCGATGAAAATTCTTGCAACAGGTTTTCTTCCTTAGCCACCAAAGAGATGTCATCAGACTTCGAATGGCCTTTGGCTCCAGTTTCCGGTCATCCTTGCGCCCGCCATACAGTCAACATTGGGAAAGGCACTGGGAAGATGCATGAAAGCTTTCGTTCTATGGAAGGATTTAATATCTCCATAGTTCGAAATGACGTTTCAACTAACAATACAAACAATCTCTTCAAAGCTCGAATCATGCCTTGAGAAGGAATAACCCCTTTCAATGTGTCAATGAATATTCTTCCGAATCAGTTAATGTTGTATGACCAGGAGGATAACTTTGATGTATGGATAGATCATCCTCAATACAGCAAGTCCGTTCAGGTCCTTCGGCATTGCTTTTATCAGTGTGCAGCTGAGATTGAGGTAGTTGACTTTCTCTGCTCAGAACTGCATTCATCAATGACCTGGCATCTGCTTAAGAGTATGGGGGAAGGGTTAAGCTAATAAAAAAATGGCCCTAGAATCTGCTATGCTGGTCTCCTACCATGAATCTGAATTGTCCATGCTCTCCTCTGTAACAGGTTAGTATGCATCTTATACGTCGACTGCACATAGATTGTATCCCTCCTCCTACATTACACATAAGTCGGTTTCGTTTCTGAAGATTGAGAATGGTTGTAGACACTTGCATTTTCCCAAATAACAAAAATTATCCAGCGTCTTAAACACTAGATCAGCAGGAATAATTCTACCACTCTGTTCCCTGAAGACGACCGACGTTCCTGCTGCAAAATCTTCAAATGTTTTCTCTTGGCGCCATCTGTTTTGAAAGAATGGTGGGATGGGAACTCTTTGAAATTAATTCAAGCCAGAGCCTTAACCCTTTGATTTCCAGTATCTATCTGTCTTCAGTGACTTTCTATAACTTGCAAAAATGTCTCATTAAGGTTTGTCTGCTTCTTTGAATCCTACTATCTGCCAAGGTGTTCCAGCTCTCTTAAAAATGCCGAGGTCCAACCTGAATTAGTCTATTATTCTGAGGTTTGCACAAGTGTCTACAACCTCCTCAAGGTGACTGATGCTTATTACATTTGTGTTTTAGCCCTTACAAGGGTTATGGAAAGCACAATACAAATACTAGTGCAATAAAATGCCTTTGCACTTTTAATTTATTTATAGTGTTTAATATATATGTATTGCATGTGGACCCATTAAACCATTCTCCACTAGCTGTCACGCCTTGCACGGTCTGCAAAACATGTCCTATGGTTCATCCTGGGGATGTTGACGAAGTCTGGAGATGGAAGGACCTGACAAAGTTCAGGCACCCAAGAGACCTGGACCTGTGCACAGACATTAGAAAAAAAAACAATATGTGTAACTGAAGGAATACTTTACATATTTTCTGTTCTTTCTGTAGGGAAATATTTAACTATGAACGGTAGAGAACCTCTGATGTCTAGAAAGGGTCTGGGGTATAATTTGATGTTTATGCAGTGGCCATTGGGAAACAGTGCTTACAACGCTGTAAACAAAACACGGTAACTTTACAACGCGGTTGTTACAACGACCGCTTTGTTACCACGCATGCCATTACATCGCAAGTCGTAACAACGACTTGCTGTAGGGGGCGTGCAACACCAGGGAATGTGTTGGATTTTAAATCCAACACCTTCCCTGCTGTTGCACAAACTGGAGTAGGAATAGTAATTAATACTATTCCTAAGTCCAGCGCGCCCCTACAGCAAGTCGTTCTTACGACTTGCGATGTAATGGCACGCGTGGTAACAACGCGATCGTTGTAACGACCGCGTTGTAAAGCCATGCATGGTGAATGTATGCGTAGTAACGTCATACATTCGTGGCCATTACCAGATTTGCATTTTAGAGCACTTCTGTTACTGGCATCACTGTTCTGGATTTCTCTGAAATGGAAGCCTACCTCTCAGTAATGATCTCCTTGTATATAATGATTTGAAAACGGAGGAAGAAACATCCCTACGACCACCTATGAGGGGTGCTATGAGAAGACTTCTATGTCACAGCCTCCTCATGTGAGTAGTAGTGGGGTGAAACAAGCGACTTCCCCTCCTTAGCTTTTCTTTCCTCATTTTATCTAATGTTTGTCGTCTTGACAGTCCTTTGAATCATTTCTTTCTTTGTCAGATGGCAGACAGTGTAGGTATGTTTCATCCTGGCTGATATATTAATCTTCTTTGAATAAACGCTGTACAACATGAACAAGTTTTACATATGACTCCAAAGACTGCCTTGTTTAACACAAAAAAATGAACAGGTTCCTTCAAAGATTTCACGTTGGAGAAAAACATCTTGCCTAGTCAGCAGGCATGAAAACCTCAGATACATGGCAAGAACCAGAGAAGTAGCTCCAAAACAACCCCAAATGATCAGTAATACTCTAGTAAAGCATGAAATGTAGACTGTGCTGGAGAACAGAGATGGGTTCAAAAGACTGGAGACCAATTTTTTTGTGTGCTGCACTAGGACACTCCTGCTGCAGTTGATGTTATGGGGATTGCTTGAGCTGCTGGAAAGCCCCATGCAGAAGAAATATTTTTCTTTCAAAATACACAAATGATAGCCTGGTAACTTAAATCCTCCATGCTGATGCCCGGTCCTGACTGATCTAGAGTTTGTTTATGCCAATGAGACCTATGGAGTCACGGATAAGGTTGCTATAGTGCCAATGAAGATGGAGTCAACAGGAAAAATGTATTCCCTAGTGAATGCTTTGCCGGTAAGGAATGTAAATGGCCGATTTCCATCATACATTCCTGTGAAACCTACTTTGAGCTGTGCGACCACAGAAAGTTTGATTCATTAAATATTAGTGAGCGTTGTTGAATACTGGTGAATGTTAAGGACTCCAAGGTGGTACCAATGGTCAAAAGTAATAACCATCTATTGCTTGTTTGATTAAATATTACCTTAAACAAACCAGTGTGTCAAAACAGTGAGCTGGAAGACCTAATCAGGTGAAGAGATTTTATACCTAAAAAAAAAAAAAAAAAAAAAATTAAATGGGATCTTGTTGATTTAACAACTGTGATCTCTAACATGCTCTCAGTAATACCCGAGCCGCTCTTCCCTACTTCAGAATTCCAGCCCGAGCTAACAGATGCACACTCCCTTAGTTTCTGGCTCAACTGTAACTTAACTATGCACAAGGCCAAATGCTGCTGCACCAAACAAGCTTCATCGCGGTGCAGGAAAAAATGTTAACAGCTGCCCCATGAGGAGAAATTACTGGTATGATATAGATGGCAGACTGACTAAATGAACTAGGTTGTCAATGATCAATTATTGAGATATCCAAGTAACCCAATTCTTATGATCAGTTACAAGCCACTATTAACAGAAAGAAGGAGGACTATTACCGTAAAAGCTGGGAAAACTTATGTAATGCCATAGAGGAAAAAGATGTTCAAGTTTTTGGGAGACTTGTATCATGGAGCAGCAGGTCTATAAGCTCTAAAATAAATTTGCCTTTAATTTCAGGAGAGACTTAGTTGCTTCACTTCAAGGAGCTACACAAGTCTGACACCATGAATAGCTAATTCCCGATCGTGAGCCCTTGCCCAAGTAGATTTATTTAGCCACCCTATAGCTATTCAGAGGTCAACAGGACCCTGGCCTATTTGACGTGGAGGAAAGTGCCAGGCCCGGACAAAGTCTCTGAAGATCTTTCCAAGAACGATGTTGAGGGCTGATCTCTCTTTTTACTAAAATTTTAATGTAATTTTGGTAACATTACAGGGTCATGGCAGAGAAGGGAAATAGTCCCCATATTAAACAAGCATTGGCATAGCCAATAGGTCTCGCCTTTGGGACCTTATAAGGGGTTAGTTATGCAGCATATTATAAACAGGCTATGCGCCATGGGTGGGACAAAGATGCTAGATGCTGGACAGCCTAAAATAAATAAAGCCAGCAAACAGAAAGCAAGCAACTGCGATTTACAAAACATGAAGCCAACTGTAAGTAATGGGCAGAATGTATTCCCAAGGAGGTTTTAATGCCCTGTGTATATGTTTGTGTGCATGTGTATATACTGTATGTGTGATCATACCGGTGTGATATGTGGGTGTTTGTGTGTATATGTGTGCATGTGTACATATGTTGCATGTGTGTTTGAGTGTGTGCACGTATTTGTGTGTCTATGTATCTGAGTGTAGGGGTATATGCTTTGTACGAGTCCGAAGCCTGTTCGTGCACTTGTGTCACAGTGTCTGCGTGTGCGTGTACAGGCCTATATGGGTGTGCGCATGCATCAGTGTGTGTACATCTACGTAAGCGTATATGGCCGGACTGGGATGTAAGTGGGTATGTGTGTGCACGTGTATATGACCGGCCTGGGATGTAAGTGGGTATGTGTGTGCACGTGTATATGGCCGGACTGGGATGTAATTGGGTATGTGTGTGCACGTGTATATGACCGGACTTGGATGTAAGTGGGTATGTGTGTGCACGTGTATATGGCAGGACTGGGACATTACATTGTAAACTGCACATTTGATAAAGATGTATCTTAAAATATTTTTTCTCATGTAGCCCTTTTATTTATATTACGGAGAATATGTGCACCGCATGCTGTAAAATACAATTTTTGTACTTGATAATGTTGGACTTCACACTGTTGGCTAATAATGAAACACTTATGTGCCAGCATAACAGCCTGTTGCCTTGCCCGTTAATTCTGGTCCGTTGCCATAGGAACATCCGGGATACATTTGTGCACAATTAATAATTTAGCACTTATTCATTAGGTAAGGGACACTATCACAGTCAGTGGAAACACGACACAAGGGAAGCGGAGCCTGTTCACTACTGCTGTACAGTGCTTTCACTTATCGTGCACTGTGAGAGCACCTCGTCGGGGGCTCCCCTGGTGAAAACCCTGCAACTGTATCCATCCATGGGACCAGACTGCAGGGATGGAGAAAACATTCCATGTACCTAGCAACTCCTCTGATTAGCCGGTGGTTTACCTTCACACTTGTTGGGCAACCTCTCCTCCCCCTCCTCTTCTTTATCGCCTTGGCTCCGATCCCAGAGCAGACAAAGCAGTGCCAGCACCAACGGCCACTCCCCCTTCATTATGTCCCTGTGTGTCCCTTGACAGGCTCGCCCCCTGAGATGACACACAAGAAAGAGGTTGCCACCTGGGCAGGTTTCTTTAACAAATTCAAGACACGCGCAGTGGTAGAAATTTATCCGCATGCGCATTGCAGCCGGCTGGCAACTGTGGAAGGCATGACTACAAAACGTGTAGGCATAGACTAAATACTTCAAATATGGGCTGTTCTCGGTTTGTGGCAATGTTTTTCAAAATGAGACGTCCATCTTGAAAATGTGTCGTAGTGACATAAACGGCCCGTTAAGATACAACAAACGTCTCATACACCGTGCTGAAATAAAATCTTCTCTAGCCAAGAAGTATAGAATGCCGCCTACAGTGATACTACCGAAAACCAATTTGCGCCAACTATTTAAAAATGTGATCGATTTTGTAGAACATTCAGGAATGATCTGTGTTATTACGCGTAAACCATTGGGTGATTCCAGATTACAACAGGCACAATTCAGGACGTCACAGTAATGTTTACATGCTAATCCCATCTGCTTTCCACCGCCCCCTTGACAGGTCCTGGCAGCTACATTGAGTTATCACATCTACTGGGCGCATCGCGGCTATCGAAAGAATGGGTTGAGCAAGTGACCAGAGTTAGACTGAGAGAGCCGTGCACAGCCGGCGCCGTGGAAGAGACTTCTTCGGGCAGGACAGATTCACTGCACGACCTGTGCGTATGCAGCTTCCAGGACTGCGGGCAGCAGGCCAAACTGCAAGATGGCGGCGACACGGGAGCGCGAACCCGAGTGTAGGAGATGGCAGTGAGCGGGCAACTGTTGGGGTGAGAGGATCTTCAGCAGGACAGGCTATGGGAAGGGGAGTGTGGCAAGCGTAGGAGGTGGTTAGTTAAATCTTCATAGACTTGGGAACATCCTATACAACTAAGTGGAACACGAAAGGGGATATTTATTGTTACTATGAACTATGTGATACAAGAGGGTGTAATAAACGGGTGATGGCATCACTAGGTATGTTTAGATGCATACCATTTAAGGGGAGTCGCGTGGGTGAGATACGGTCATAGTGTTGATCAGAGTAGTCCTTCGCCTCGGAAAGCACATGAAGAATGAACAGCCCAACTCTGGAAAGTTTGCTTTGGGATGGGGGGGATGGGGAGGGAGGAGCGGGTAGCATTGCCAATTAGGAGCCAGTAAACAAGCTAGGAGCACACCCTCCTCCGTCACGGGAATCCAAGATGGCATCAGCCTTTCCACATGGGCCATCCTAAAAGTGGACAAGGCGGTAACCTAAAAGCCCGATTTTCAATCACGCGCCAGCTTTTAACAAACGCTGACGCAAGCTAATTGAAAACAAGGGCGTGGCTTAAAGTTTGCTTCCAAACTGTATCGATTCCAAAAGGCCCTCGCAGAGCGAGCAGCGCATGCGCGCTGCAACGCCAGGTGAGACCTAAAAAAGAGGAAGATACCTCATACCCAGGAAATTATCGCCCAAGATCACTTTTAGGTAGCCTCTGGAAACTCTGGGGAAGATTGGTTCGCCGGAGGCTACAAGAATAGGTTGATGACCATAGGATCTTGATGAAAGCCTAGATTAAGTTCTGTAAGGTTACACGGACAACAGATCAAGCATGCCGCCTTCACTATCATAATGAAATATGCCTAGCTTATTAAAACTTTTAAAAAATTAAGTATTTACATGCCATTTCTCCTTTTGAAAAGCACATTTGATGTTGCAGACAGACCCCGATTAATTGACATTATGAAAAACATGGGCTTTGATTTTGGCCTAGTCGAACTTTTTAGACTTTTACATTTAAACAAATGTAAATGTTCACCACGGTAGGGATGGTAATGTGACCAAGCACTTTGTTATTATTTAAGGTGTTTCAACGAGACTATACTGTCGTCTTTTTTCTTTACTATGTGTATATAAATGTTCTGGATGCTGCTAATCCAGCACGAAGCAAATAGACTGGGCTCAGATAAAGTTCCCCTTGTCCCGTATGTCAGTGACCCAGACCTATGTGCACGTACACAAAACAGCTTGGAGTCACCACTTCCATGGTTTGAGAAATGCTGCTTGGAGTCAAAGCTTATCGGTAATGTCCAGAAGCCTTAAGTTCTAGCAGTAGGCCCTAAACAAAACTTCAGATTGGGATTCTGCCTAAATGAATCTTCTTTGACCCAAGTCAGGGACATCGATTACTTAGGCCCCGGGTTTGCTGCCTCAGGTAAACGGGCCAAAAAAACAAAAAAAAAAAGGCTTGAAATATTTTAACTATAGGTGTTGCTGAACTGCGGTCTATCAACCGGACGTTTGAGGGTTGCGCTTTCTACACGTTAGCTGTGTATAATGTAAGGTGCCTGAGCAGTTCAGTATATGGAGAGAAATAATTGGGACGGTGCAAAGTAAAATGTTTTTATATAGAAAATATATTTTTTTTAGATCCTTACTGATCCTCCTAGAATAAACTCCTACCCCTTGGCAGCATGAAGAATAGTGCATTTTAAGTATCAATCACCAAGCACAACTCACACCCCTATTATTTTGGATTCGCCACTATGCTTTAATTACATAGTTTGATCATAAAAAAATAACTTTTAATATAGTTGCCCCTGCCGAGACCTGGCTCTCCCCTGATAGACAAGAGTAATATGCTGCCTAAAAAAAAATTAACAACATCCTAGAAAAAGCAAACACTCATAGGGAATGCAAGATTAAGTAAAGCATGTGAAATGTAAGCAGGAACAACATGGTTACCTTTTTAGGTGTCGCAGACCTAGCGCTGGAGCGCGCATGCGCTCCTCGCTCTGCGAGGCTTATTGTGATCGATACTTTCAGAAGGGAACTTGAAGCCACGCCCCTTCTTCCCATTGGCTTGCGTCATAGTTCAGGCTAAACGCTGGCTTTGTATTGTAAAGGAGGCTTCTTAGTCCCTCCTTGTTACTGCCCTGTCCACTTTTGGCTCCGCCCACCTGGACTGGATCCTTTACTTGCAGCGTGATACTGTCTCCTTTAATTACTGGGTGAGCACTTTCTTTTTGTCATTCCAGCTGCAAATCGCGATCACACTCCGTTGTCCATGCATTTTCGCACTCCCCTCCCCCCGCCCGCACTCCGTTGTCCGTGGATTTTTGCATTCCCCCGCCCGCAATCCGCTGTCCGTGAATTTTCGCACCTCCCCCCACCCGCACTCCGTGGATTTTCGCACCCCCCTCCCCCCGCCCGCACTCCGCTGTCCGTGCATTGTGGTTTCTTGGTGAGTGTCCTTTCAGTGTTTGTGTTTTTTTTTTGTACCGTTAAGGTGTAGTTAAAAAAACAGAAAACAACAACGAAGATCGCATTCGCAGCTCTTCCAAGCAGTCAATGTCTCACAAATATGCCCAGTGTTTTTGAAGTGCTAGAGTGAGAAACTGCTTTACTAAAATGATCGAATAATGGTGTTCAGGCCATGTTTATAACAATAAACAATTGCCTGAAAGGAAGCTGGAAAAACAACAATTGATGGACAGAATGCAGAACAATGTCGTACATTCACCCCAGTACAGAGATCTGGGCCTAAATCCATCGTTTTTTGGCTCACCATGCCATTCCATTTGGACCTAGCCATATGCAAATCAGTCTTGACCCTGTTCCTTATGGGAACAGTCCAGCCCGAACTGCCAAGCCAGGTCCTCCCTGGACCGGAAACAAGCATCCTGGGACCGGTTTCAGGGCATCACCCTCTTCATCAGCGAGGCTAGCTTGAATCCAGTGGTGTAGTGAGCACGAGACCCACGTCTGGGCATACCCTTCCCACGTAGGGAGACATATGCAAAAGAAACAATTGATGGACGGAATGCTGGACAATGCAAACATTCACCCCCACTCACAAGGATCTGGGTTTAATCCATCATTCTTTGACCTGGCTTGGCAGTTCGGGCTGGACTGTTCCCACAATGAACAGGGTCAAGACTGATTTGCATATGGCTGGGTCCAAACTGGGGTGGTGTGGTGAGCAAAAGAATGATGGATTTAACCCAGATCCTTGTGACTGGGGGTGAATGTTTGCATTGTCCAGCATTCCGTCCATCAATTGTTTCTTTTGAAAGGAAGCTGGGGGCGGTTATTTTCGGAGAAATACAAATTTGGAAAGCCTATCTCAACCACAGAAGGGCCATCACCATGTGGAGGATGTCCAGAGCTAATGACCAGAGCGGCCGACTCTGGAGCTGGAGAACCAGGCGAGTCTCGGCGTCGGATCAACATCCTGTGATTCTGGGCAAATCACTTAATCTTCCCTGCCTACCAAAAAAAGAAAAAATACACGAATGCGTCCTTGTGTAATGCATCTGGTGCTCATGTAAAGCGCTCAAATACCTTCGGGTCGAGTTAGCGCTGTATAAAACTGCAAAAAAAATCAAATAAATGGCGTGTGCACCAATTCCCTGCGCGCCTAGTACCAGTTTCTCCTTCTTTTGTATTTTTACACGACTATCACGAGTCTTTGTATGGCCTCCAGGGAGCTGTACTATAATATAATCGTTACACCATGGCATAGGACAGTTAACACAATTTCAGAATCCTTTCCTATTGGGCGTTTAGAATAACCTCAGGGTTGTTTCGTGGTAATTTCCGGCGTTATGAGTGAGGCGGGCAGTAAAATGTGTTACGGGGCAAATCGGGGTGATGTATGCGGTATATCGTACTGTGGTGAAGCAACATTCATTTTTCCGTGATTCGGGGTTGTTTTAGGGGTTGGTGCAGGTACGCTCTTGTCAGAGTATTTTGAGATAAAAGCGGTAGTGTAGTGCAGATAAACTTAGGGTTTGTTTTGGACTATTTTTGACCTTCCAGGGTGGCGTGGTGCAGTTAAATTAATATCAGGACCGTTTTCGGCTATTTTACGTGTTAAAATGTGGTGTGATTTAGTTAGATGTATCCCAGTGTGAGGTGGAATCATTTTGTTAGCTTCAAATGGCGCTGTGGGGCAGTTGACATCATTTAATGGATTTGGGGTAAGGTTTGAGGCCAAACTGCGGTATAATGCATCTCAATTAATTTTCGGGTAGTTCGAAGTCATTTTCAGCATTAAAGATGATGGTGTGGAGTTAACTTAATTTCAGGACAATATTGGGTCATTGTAGGCGTACAATTGTGGTGCCACGGGGCTACATTGTTTCTGTTTAATTCGAGGTAGCGTTAGTTGTTAAAGTGCGGTGCAGCTGCGTTCATTATGCGGTGACTTGGAGCAATTTCAGGCGTAAACTGGCGCTGCGGCGCCGTTGACTCAGTGTCAGGGTGTTTGGGTGTAATGTTAGTTGTTACATGAGTAGTGGGAGCACTTCGATGAAGTGCAAGTTGACTTGTGGCCATCTTAGGCGTTAAAGTGCGGTGTGTTCAATCCAGTTATTACCCGAGAGATCCCTGGTCATTTTAGGCGCCAGGGAGGTGGGCGCTGCAGTTAAATAATTCGAACTGTACTTATGCAAGACATTGTCATTTACGCCATTTACAACGCCAATAGCTCTAACATAAGCAAATGCGAGACCTACTGCATTTCCAATGCTTGTTCTTTTTACACTCATTATTCAGAAATTAGTGAGTGCTTTTGTCTGAAAAGTTAAGGCCATGACTACAGGGCCCAGAAAGGGTCCGTTTCAATGCCCATTGCTTATATCCTTACAAAACGTAAGCAGTACGGTTTAAAAAGACCACATTCGTGAACACAGCCGCTGTACACATTTTGTTTTCCAATTCACCCATCAAGCAGGTATTTCAGTACCTCCAGGAATAGTGCGCTTTCCCACCCAGAGAAAACAATGTTGTTCAAAGAGAGACCAGAAAACAAAAGTAGCGCTTCACTGGCAAACACTGTAAAGTGGTGCTATTGTGTTAGGTGTGAATAAATCAATCTGCCCACCTTGCAACCACTCTGTCTTGCTTGAATTAGTCAGTTAGTTATTTTTCATATTTTGAATGTTTTATTTCTCTCCACCCTGAGACTGCACTTAGAAATTGAAAAATGTCAGTAAAAGACGACGTTTCCAGCAAAAGTGTTTTTCTTTTTGGATCCATTTCACAGGGAGCAAATAAACGAAAGGAGGAAAGAGAAGGTTTCTTTAAGTCTCGGTTTTCACTAAATGAGGAGTAGCGAGACAGAAAGAGAGAGAAGAGGGGGAACAAAGAGGGGGTGGGGGGGGGGGGGGCAGCTGCCAGCGGCAGAAGAACTGGTCACTGTCCTTGTCTTCTCTGGTCACGAAGGAAAAGACAAGAGTCCTTTTCCTTCTCTGCCTGTTCCGCCCGTCCCCAAAAGCCGACCCTTAACTATCGGCCTTGGCGTTTTCTGCCGTCCGGGAGGCATATTTAAAATAAGAAAGTAGGGGAACGGACTCTATGAAATTAAAGATGTAGGGGCACGCCGTGCCCTGCCGATCCCGCCCACTTCGACCACTGGCTTAATGTAAGAAAGGCAAGAGAAGCTTTCAATTATTACAACAAATTCTCTATACGCTCTTATGCCGTTTATACATTTGTAGACTCTGCTTGGCATATAAAGGAAAATTCGGACGCTGTAAAGATGTAATCGTATCAGTTGGGGCAATATCTTGTGGACACAAAGATTATATATTAATACATTCTTTGTATGTTTTTATTCTTGTTTTAATGCATTACAGACTGTCTCAATGTTTTGTTTTTTTAAGTTAATAAACCAATAAATCGACATGAATTAATAGGACGAGAATAAAGCAACACAAGTCAAGGGAAGACTGCCCCTCACAAGAGGACGATGCAATCCTTTTCTTCCTCTCAAAATCATATAGCCCTTCCAATTCCTGGTAGCACAACCCTTCTGTTCGCATGCAGGGACGACTTAGTCGTCACCATCACTTGGAGAGAAAACCGAAGATAAGATGAAGTCCTTCCTGCCAACAAATGATAACAAATGGCCTGTACCATCAAAAGCCCCAGCTGGGAGCCAGATCTCATCTCTTGATCGCAATGTCCCTTCTTTGTCTGAGACAAAGTAGTACCAGATCTCTAGCTCGACAGTCGAAGAGGAAGAGATATTTGTGGAATCTAATCATCACAGGGAACCATCTCCATTAAGGAGGTTAATAGCAGTGAGAAAGCACTCACAGAAGACATAAATCAAGAAGCATGAATGGAGGGAGGGTGGGAGGAGCTTCAGAGCAAGGCTGAAGGATATAAAAGTCTTCAATGCTGAGATATTGCCTTTTAGCATGGAAGGTGATAGAAAGACATACTTCATTCTGTGGCAGGAGAATACTCTTGTCAAAGCACACGATCCATATGGCTGTAAGCCAAGAGTAAAGGGTTTCCCTCACAAACCTGAAAGTCTAATAGTGGAGCTGAATTACACCCCATCTTTTGCATAGCGTCCACGTACAGCTCCCCCGCTTCCTGCACACTGGAAAGAGCCATCTTTTCTCCTTTCTTTTAGCAGAGCTGCAGGAAAATATTTGTATTACACCTGGCCCCTTACACACACTGCAGCTTGTAGAGACCACTTTTCACAGTTTCAAACTATGTAGCAGCTGCAGAACTCATTCTACCCTGGACTATTCCCTTTTTAGGTCGAGCCTGGGCAGCAAATGCGCTGCTGCGAGGCATGCAGTATTGGAGTATGGCTTTGAAGCCTCGCCCGTACTTTTAAGTGGCTTTTGTCATTGTCCTTCGTAAACGCTGGCTTCTGAGTCATTATTAGGCTCGTTAGTCCCTCCTTGGTACCACCTTGTCTTCATTTGTTACCTCCCATAACGACTGGACCTTTTACTTGTCTTGTTACACGGTCTGCTTTATCTTGGCCGTGAGCACTATTTTGTTTAATGATTTTCCCCTATTCCACCCACTACGTCGCAGCACGCCGCCCGCTTTTATTTTATTTACTAATGGCGGTCCGCTTTAACTATAGCAGCCGCGTTTATTTATTTTAGCAGCGCAGTCCGCTTTAAGTATAGCAGCCGTGCTTACTTTTTTTTTTGTTTACTAGCGCCCATGCGCTGCTTTCACATTCCTGGAGGCCGCGCCCTTTTTTTTTTTTTTTTAAGACAAGCCGCGTCTAAAGAAAGGTGCACAGCTGCTATTAAAGTGAAAGCGCAGCATGGGTGCTTTTACAAAAAAAACATCTGTTTGTCAACTTGACAAACAGATGCTTTTTTATCAAATTGTCCCATGCCGCGCTTTCACTTTAATGTCGGCCATGCCCCTTTCTTTAGACGCGGCTTGTGTAAAGAAATGGCCGTGGCCTACATGAATGTGAAAGCGCCGCATGAGCGCTAGTAAACAAACAAATATTTGCAATGCAATAGGTCTCGCATTTGCGAGAGTTTAAGTTATTGCATTGCCAATAGCTCAAACTCTCGTAAATGCGAGACCTATTGCATTGCAAATGCTTGTTCTTAGTATTAGAGCTGCTGGTATCAAACCTTTTACTGCTCCTCCCCCTCATGTATACTGGCCTTGGTAGAATTCTTCTACTGCCCATGGTGAAGGCATCCTGCAGTTAGGGGCTGTGGCTGCAGACAAGGCAAATAGGCCTAAATCTACAAATCTACCTCTGTAGTCAAGATTTTCTGCCAAGTGAAAGGCGGTCTTTCTTCTGCAGTATGTTTGCCCTGTTTAGGGTCTGCAGGAGGGCATGGGTCTGATCAGCTTCAAATAAGCTACAATGGTGAAAAGTGAACGAAAAAGAAAAAGAAAAACAAGCCAAAGAAACAGAGATCTGAGACTAGGCAGGTAGGATCAGATACAGTGATGAGGCCTTATAAGTAAGTTGTGCAGGAAAATTCTCTTTTAGGCACAATTCTTTAATTTTTTCTCTGCTAGATTCTGCTGGTATAGTGACTCTGCACGTTCAGAAATCACTAACTGGTTGTGTGTTTTTATTTTATTTTATTACTTTTAACACTCATTATGGGTGTGTGTAATTTCATGTACATTTTTTCCTCTGTCACATGTGTGCAGCATGCCTGTCGTTTGCATGAGGGAGCTGCATAAGAGCCGGGCCTGATTCCCCTCGTACAAACCCAGGGAACAAGTGGTGTCAACATCATATACAAAAAACATCCAAAGTCATGAAGAGATGGAAATGAAAAGAAATATTGTTTTGGCCTTCTTTTGCCAAACTAGTTTGGGTGAGACCAACGTTATTTTTCAATGGAACTGAAGTAATATGCAAGTCCCTTGCGAGGGGCGTTTGTTTACCATTAACAGTTGAACATTTTGAAAGTTTTGAACTGACCGCTGACTTTAAAGAGTTTTAGCTGTAAGTGAGAAACCTGAAGCAAGCCAGGGAGTGGCTGAGGTGGAGGATCAGAGAAAGGACATCTCCCCACCTCTACTAAGTTTGCTATATCTAATGGTGTTTAGGATCGAAGCTTTGGATTTACACCTGCTTACTTAATCTAGTGAAGCCTACTGCTTGCCGCACGAAGGGCAAGACCGGGACACAGTCTCCCATCCAGAAGAAAGTGGTTGGAGGTCGTCTGTGGCCTTTCAGCCACCAGAACCAAGACTTGTGAGTGCTCCAAAGCTGGAAGTTTGAACCCTTTGGGAAGACAGCCAGATGATAAACAGATGGAGAGAGCTTGCAAGCAGAGAAACAGCGGAAGAGAATTGTAACTGCAATGCCCAGATGTGTGTGTTCTTACAAAATCTCAGAGTGAGTGATCACCTGGTGGCCTCGATAGACAACAGGGCACCAAAGAGGATGCTTCTTGTGGAGATGACCAGTTGCAACTGGTTTGACAATGGCCTGTGTGAAGATTATTTGCTGGAATTTGGAAGCGAGTGCCAAAAACAACTTCAACTAACAGTGAACTGGTATTCAGAAGAAAAACCTCCCAGAGGAAGGCGAGTACTTTGGCACCTGCCCCAGACTAAACTTCAAACTTGGTAGGTGAGGGCGCCATCTAATAGCTTAGGCAGACACACAGGGTCAGAGACTATGTGCTCTGCAGACGCACACCAGAGAAAACTATAAAGTTTGGGAGCTGTGGACTGTGCCTGTCTGCACAAAACGACAGGCTCTCATCCAGTCCCTGCAGCCTGACTAAAGGCAAGAGGCAGCCTGGAACGGAGAGTCGAGCTATGCTCCTGGAATGGGAAGATGTCAGGAACATTCACGGACTTTCCCCTAAAGGAATGGAACTGTTACTTTGTCCTAGATCTTTATTTTGAGTGATTCAGTTGTTGAGGTCTGATTGGATTTTAATCATAAAATACGTCTAATGGTTTTGATTCAAGTGTTTTGTTGAAACTGCTGATCTCTAATGGGCACACTCCGAAGTAACCTTTCGATCACGGTTCTTCCTAAAGGGTACATAAGGCTATCTTAG
Source organism: Calotriton arnoldi (assembly GCA_963921515.1). Classification (NCBI taxonomy): domain Eukaryota; kingdom Metazoa; phylum Chordata; class Amphibia; order Caudata; family Salamandridae; genus Calotriton; species Calotriton arnoldi. The sequence goes on from CAWUFW010000187.1 coordinate 641,313, forward strand.
AGAAACAGTGTCTGTCTTAGAGCTAGATTTGTACGGTGGGGGGAAAATTTGCCCCAGCAAGCAGTCCAGCTTCCTACAGTGAGTTTGGGAAAAGTGCCTAGAAACTCATGGAAAACACTGTCTGAGACGGTGAGCCCATACATCACTGTACCTATGGGCATAACAAGTCACAAAGAAGAATATTGCAGAAAGAGCGCCTAAATCTAGGTAGGGCAGCTATGATAGTGAATATGAGCCAGCAATTTTTCCGACTTCGAAGAGATGTGCCGATCCAAAACACACCTCAGGAGTGAAAGCACTTACTGACTAAGACAAGCCCACATGTGGCCCTGTCTGGACAAGGCAAAATAGAAGTTAGGATGAAATTATGCAGAAATCAACAATATTACTCCCGCGAGACAGGGCAGACAGTCAGTCCAACCTTCAGACTTTGGAACCTTTGACCGGTAACACGTCTAACATCTAAACATGCAAAGTCAGAAATTGGGCCACACAATGAGGTGAATGGATTGCAGGGGCTGCAATGAATGGTAAATGGGTGTTTATGATCACAGCTATTTTAAAACATATTGCTGCGAATTCCCAGCCTGACAACAAGGAATCATTAAATGAGAATTTCTATTAAAGAGTCAACGCAACCGAACGTTCATAGGACCAGATCAAGCCATTACCTTACCTTATCCATGCATGTAGCAGAAAAACTTGTTATCCCAATTCCATTCCGGCCAATTCTTCATTTTTTCTGGTAAGTACACGGGCTAGGAAAGGTCTCCAGCCCCGTTATCCAACAACAGAAACATAACCGGAAAGCTGCTCTTCTCTTTGTATCTCACCACACATGTATTATAGACATTCTATGCCATCCACATCCTACCTTCCTCTGTCGAATAGTCCCACTAAACTCAAGCAATGCATATGAATGTTTTACCAGAAACATCCTAGCTGGCAGGCTTTCAAAATAAATGCTGACTTCTGAAAACAGGCTTTCCCACATGCTCTGCACACACATTTTTCATCTGCCTTGTTACAAACCAAGCATCAGGTTTCACAGCATCCAACAGATGTTGTGATTAAAACGATGATGGCTTCAGACAAACTGTGTTTAGAAAGCAGTACATTCTATCACCAGCTGCTCCTGGGTGATGCACCATGTCTAATGGCGCTGAGGTGCAAGGATCTGAGGAAGAGGTCAGCGAAGAGTGCTTTAAGTGCAGTGGTTGTGACGGATGTGCAGCATAAAAGGGTTAGCGCCTTGGGCTTTGTGGTGGTGCACCGTAGGCACTGCATTACAGGTAAAATAAATTCATGAGTTGTTTGGTCAAGCGCTGGAAGTGCGACATAAGAGGTAGGACTGACTTATGTTGTGCTGTGCATCGGTTGGGTGGTGCGGTTTTAGAGGTGGCGTATTAGAGACAGAATAGGCCTATAAATTGAGCTGTGGTGTGAAAACTGCTGAAGGGGACTAAGAAGTGATGTTAGGGTGAAACATTAATCAATAGACTCACGGGCTGTCAAGTGATGTGATGGAGTGCACAAAAGATCAAGCATTCGTCTTTCAATCCATCATTTCTGGGATGTGTGTTGGTGTGCTCAGTGCTTACTTTGAGCCGGTGTGTTGCAGTGCTCAGCACCGGCACTTAATCAAGAACACCGGTGCTTACAGCATGAATTCGACCTAAAGGTAATGGAGCACGGACGCATTCATTTTTGGTAGGCACAGGAGTTCTGTTTTCGGCGGCGCTTACTGGAGAAATGGGCTGATGCAAGCTGCCTCCTGACGAGAGCCCCAGCACTTTTTTTTTTTTACAAGTTAACCACTGGGTGTGCTGGATATGAAGTGCTAGATGTAGAATAGGTCTAGATTGTGCAGCGGCATGCTAGAGTTGCACGGTGAAATGTAGGTTGAATCCATTGTGCAGTGGTATACTGAAGGTTAGTATTAAAGGGTTGTACTGTGGTGTGCTACCTAAGCAACTCAATCTTCTGTATAGACGCACTTGGAAACAAGCATTGGCATAGCCAATAGGTCTCGCCTTTGGGACCGTATAAGTGTTTAGCCATGCAACAGTTGATGTTGTTGCACCAAGGATATTATGCTGCATAACTAAATACTTATAAGGGCCCAAAGGCGAGACCTATTGGCTATGCCAATGCTCGTTTCTGTTGGCGAGATAGGATTATCTCACTTGTATATGAATGGGGAGAGGACAAGGGACCAGGAGTATTACCGGTAAGTAATAGGGCAAAAGGTACACAAAAGAAAGAAGAGGTGTGGGCGAGCTCCTAATACCCGACACAGGTCATTTAGGAGTCAGGGGAATATTCTACACTGCAGGTGGGTGGGAGGAGCTCCTGTGTTGAGGAGAGGAAGGAATGAGAAGCAGTTTCACGAGGGATGCTTGGCAACCTCTGTGCTTTGCACATGCAAGTGCAAAACAAGAACTCCATGCACAGGTGGCAGAAATGTGTATGCACACCTAGACAACCAATGACCCCCTTCCCCCTTTAATTCCTCAGTCCGGTGTATACCTGCACTTCTTCTTTCCAACGAAAAGCCCTAGAAGATTGGTGAGGACGTAATACGAACGTCATCTCTGATTCTAAAGTGTATATCTGTGCTGAAATGATAAAGCCCAGCTTTCTGATGAAATGCAGTAGAATGGCACTGCCTTGCTATAAACCGACTTTCTGCAACACATGCATATTATTTTTATTCAAGTGTTGAGCGAGAGACAGAGAATGAGTTTGCGTGCATGAGGGGTTTCAGTGATCCTCATAAAACTGCTGTATCTGCTCTTTGTAATAAGAAAACTTGCACTCGTGCTGTCCATGCTCTGCCTGCTATGCGTGGTAATGAACCGTCATATGGCCTTTCCTTTACCCAAAAGCAAAAAACACTGTAAAATTGTATATACAAGCACTTCTCTGCTACTGTCTACTATTTTATTTTCAGAAATATTTGCACCCACCTATTCTTATATTGGTTATACCTCATTAGAGAAATCAGCAATCCCAGGCACTAAAATTCATTACTATTTTGTTCTCTTAGTATACTAATATTTAAAATCCATTCTAAGAAAAACATACATTTTTGTTTTGTGCTTTTTATTGACATGTTCACCTGCTTAAACCTCTCAACCGCACGCACACACAAACACATATGTTTGCTACCAAACACTCACACAGTTCAAGAAAGTTAACTGAGAATGCCCGGGACACCAGGCAGGCCCTGACCCACAGATACGTCCTTCAGTCTAGCCCTTTGCCGGACCATGGATTAGCTAAGATGTGTTTTATATTAGTGACCCAGGGAAAGTTCATGCCCCCGTGGAACAGTTTATTTTAGGGGCTGGCAGAGTGATTAATGGTTTATTTACAAGACGGACATACAGACTGTCAGAGCTCCCGTCAGCCTTTGATGTAAAACACACCAAGAGGCATTCGCCGTCCTTATGTGCTTGGAGCTCTGGAATAAGACATGAGGGTGGGTGCGAGCAGTTCACAGTCTGCTGCTGACATTGCCAAGCACAGGCACAATGAAAGGAAAACAAGAAATGCGCGTGTGAAAACGCGCTGAAAGTTAAAAAAAAAAAAAAAAAAAGTCACCGAATTCGACGAAATCAAGACTCTTGGGGGCGAACTGGCGAAGCCCTTGGGAGTAGACTTGGACATTTCAAACTCTCTATTCCAATCATTAAAGCAGAGGTTGCATAATTTGAGATTTAAACATACCGCCGGTGACAAATGCAGGAACCTCAAAGTCACAAGTTCGAATTCAGCCGCGGCAAGTTAATGTTTGGATATTTCCGATGGGAGCAAATGTGGTACTATAAATTGGGCAAGGGCGACATCGGTTATGTAGAGTGCCTAGAGCAATGGTACGCAGCGCTACATAAAACAAGAACAGGGAAAGGAAAGAACACAATAACAGAGCGAGAGAGAGAGAGCGCGAGAGAGAGAGCGCGGGAGAGAGAGCCCGGGAGAGAGAGCCCGGGAGTGCTGCGTGCGTGCGCAGTCTGCTCATTTTCAAGCACTGCACTCGTGCTTGTGGCGCGCCCCTGCTCGCTCCCGCAAGGTGGATGCCGCCACAAGCACGAGTGTGTGCTTGAAAATGACCAGAGCGACGGCTAAAGGTCCTCCTATGCAACGCATGCACGCTGCGTATGCGAGACCTAAAAAATGACCTAATCTGAATCGGAATGTGCAAGTCTGTGTATGAAAGGGTGGCCATGGCTATTGACACACTACTTCTATGTCTCCTACATTCAGATTGGGTTGGCGCTTGCCTATTCGGCCTGTATTGGCACTATTTCCCATGAAATCTGCAAATTATGCAGCAGATGGTTTGGGTGGCAATTCTGGAAAATTCATATTGCCGCAGATATAGCCTACGACAATGGAATGGTATATTTCTTGCGACCCTTTGCTGAGACAGAAATGTCCCCTGTATGGTATATGGGCATGTACCCCTGCCCTGAGTTACCCAACTGCATGTTAATATGGTATTCAGATTTTGCTGGGACAACTATCACACTAATCCTGTATGTGTGATGAGGTCTAGCCCTTGATCTGTCCCTGGTAATGCCAGGATCTAGAAATTGTTCTGTGACCTGAAGCGCCACTCGAGGTGTAAGACTACGGTCAACGACCTGGGTTGAAGAGGTGGTGGCAGTATACAGATTTTTGTGAATTAACAGTCCTGACAAGACCTTTTTCTGTGTAACAAAGGAAGCCTACTGCTGCCATTCGATTAAAAAATTCCACTTCAGTGTAGCAACCATAACCTTGCTCTGACAATCAGTGTGTGGTGTTTGTGTCGTAAATGTGTGTACAGTCTAAACATGTGGCACATACATAACAGTGAGATTATGCAATGTGGATATGTTTGCTGGTACCACAGGGATGCATTTTGGATGGCCACTGGTTTAGTATGGCTCAAGATGGAGGATTGATACAGCTTCCCCCATTCTGTAGAAGTGTATTGCTTGCATTCCTGAAGCCAGGGTGGAGACAACTACTGAAGTGAGGGTGGAGGGAGACAGAACAAGCAAGTAAATGCTGATCAGATTATCCTGAGCGCTGCTACTTGGTCAGCAGATTCTGCTGTCAAAGGTGAGGAAGTTCCTAAGCAGGGTCTGCTCTTTTGTCTGTCTCGGATTGCTAATTCAGGAAGACTGATAACAGTCAGGTGCAGAGTCTTCACACTACTTTGTGGCCATGTTTTGGATACACCTGCTTTGAGCCAGCATCATCACTACCTGCTGTGAGAGCCATCACCTTGCACAAAAGTTGTGTCTGCACTTCAGCCTTTAACTTACATTTGACGGGGGAACCACGTCAAACCGGTTTCAAGACTTTAGACAATGGATTCACTTGCCCAATCTGGAAAATCTGTATAAAAGTGTGACCCAAAGCACCCCATTTTGTTCACGTTTTTCATGACCAAGCAAGGGGGTGCCCCAAAGAGTACTGGAAGAGCAACTGTGAGACCAGTGAACGTGTCTACATGACAGCCATTCTCCCAGGGATGAGATCACCTAAAGTCTGCAACTTGCTGGAGAAGCTGTGGGTGTGCCTAGCGCCTAGAGGCCCGGCTGCCTGCTCATAGAGGGATGGAGAAGGACTGGCCCTGCAGGAGGAGAGACTATCCAGATGGAAAAGCTTATCTGTGCCCCCAGTGTGTGGGACATCCAGAAGAAGCTGAATATCCAATGGGAGAATAGTCAGAATCAACCTGTGCTGTGAGATGTCATCCGGCTTTCTCGAGTGAGATTCTAGAGGTAAACTGCATGAAGAAGTGTTACTGCAAAGCCCCATGTCAACTGGCATTTTTACAGTCAGAGGACTGGTGCCTCCCTCTGCCAGCGTGCGGCACCAACCACGAGGGACCAGTCGACATCCAAGTGTGAAGTCTGCCCCAGCCTCAAGGCTGCTCCTGCGCGGAACACACAGTAGGGAAACCATAACTGCCAAGGGTGCCCGGCCTGGTGGCTGCATCACCCAAAGGCCAGCCATCACCAGTCCTGTCTGCCAAGCCAACGACCAAAGAAGTCTGAGCAAGAGATAAAGGACTGTCACTGAAGACCAAGAGACACTATTGAAGATGCCAGTCAGCGTACACCAATGTGCACACCAATCAGTGCCCACCAGGTAGAGTTCTTTGCTGAGCAGATAATAGTGAGACATGGTCTCCAAAGTCAGAGAGCCTGTAAACGTAAGCAAAGCCAAACAGTGTAATAGATTTATCTTCACTAGTAAGACTTTTTGGGGTAAAAGCACTAAATGAACTGATCAACCAGTTTCATTGGGCAACCGCTTAGGGAAACTTGTTAGCGGGCCTAATTTTGCCTGCACTCGATTAACAGGATGGGACTACCCTAAACAATGAGGAGAGGGTAAGAGGAGAGGCATGATGCACTCCAAACAGGCATACAAAAAGCCAGAGCGTGTCTGGGGACATGGAAGAAAGGCAGGCACTTCTCTCGCTTTTTTCCTGTGAGGACTAAGCTCCAACTTTGCTGAAATGCTGAGGGCTGAGAGGCGACGCCAGCCTTAATCTGCACATAGCGCCACAGAAGCAGTTACCTCGCTCCTTCCCCACCTGTTCTGGCGGTTTTACTGTAATTAAAGAAAGAAACAGACCTCAAATTTATCTCCAGCACTGCGAGCTGCACAATTATGGGGTGTGGGCCGCGGAGGTGGGGGACCTCTGGTGCCGCGGAGCTTCACGAATCATCGCTTGTAAGCGGAGAGTGGTCCTGCAAGCCAGGCCAACACCCTGCAGGCCCGGCTTGGTGCCTCTGAGAGGACGAGCAGAGCTTCTGTGGAAGCTTCTTTCACTCAACGTCACCGGCAGGGGGCAGACACAGGCGGGATAAGAATCCCATGACGTGCCTTTCACTACTGTAGTTAGGGCTTGGTGACCACTGCAGAGTGGACCAACACTGGCGGGCCACTGACCCCACAACATGCCCTTCAAAACTGCAAAAATGGCTGGGGACCTCTAAGGATGGGATAGACACAGGCGGGCCACTGATCCCATTACCTGCCCTTCACACTTGTGTAAATAACTAGAGCTGGTGACCACTGACGAGGGGGACAGATAGACAACGGCAGGCCATGATTGACCACCATGACGCGCACCTCACACCTGTGCAAATAACTAGGACTGGTGAGCACTTAAGAGGGAATAGACACGGGTTTAAATAACTAGAGCTGGCGACCACGGACGATGGTACAGAAAGACAACGGCAGGCCACGGATTAAGCCCATGACGCGCCCCTCACACCTGAGTAAATATCTAGCGCTGGTGAGCACTGAAGAGGGGACAGACACAAGTGGGCCACTGATCCCATGACCTGCCCGTCACACCTGTGTAAATAGCCAGGGCTGGAGACCACTGAAGAGGGATAGACACTGGGGGGCCACGGATAAATGACAAGCCCTGCACACCTGTGCCACGGCTCGTGACCATTGCATTGTGGACAGACCTTGGGAGGCCACTGACTGAGCCCAAGACGTGCCCTTCACACCTGTGTAAATAGCTAGGACTGGTGACCACTGCAGATGGGATAGACACCGGCGGACTACTGATCTCATGGCATGTCCTTCACCCCTGTCTAAATAGCTAGGGCTGAGGTCACTGCAAAGGAAATAGACACTGGCTGGCCACGGATCCCATGCCATGCCCTGCACACCTCTGTAAATGGTGCTAACCTGTTCCACAACAAGGGGTGCTTGACAATCTCATAACCCCGTGGGCAAAACATAGCTCTGCCAATTAATCCCAATCTTAAACTGTAGCAGCCCCGGAAATTACAATACTGAAGCCCACAATTAGACCGGTCAGTAAACCTCGATTCCGCCCGACAGTCTTTCCCATTGCAAGCACCAGAACATGGTGACAGGTCTGTCAATGAATATGGTGACAGGTCTGTCAATGAACATGGTGACAGGTCTGTCAATGCTCAGCAGGCCTAGCCTTCTGCTGGTCAGGAAAGGGGGTCGACACCGCAATCTTGACCGTAAGCATTGATAGGGAATACCCATGGGAACAGTCCAGCCCAAACTGCCAAGCCAGGTCTTCCCTGGACTGGAAACAAGCATCCTTTTTAGACATGGCTTGCCAGTTCGGGTTGGACTCTTCCTATGAGGAACAGGGTCAAGATTGATTTCAGCGCTCAGTCCATCATCTCCTTGTGTTTGCTTTGTTCGCCCTAAGTTGGCAGGGTATGCCTAAACGTGGGTCCCTTGCTCACTGGATTCAAGCTAGCCTGACTGATGAGGTGTGTTACTCCGAAACCGGTCCCAGGATGCTAGTTTCCGGTCCAGGAAAGACCTGGCTTGGCAGTTCGGGCTGGACTGTTCTCATGAGAAACAGGGTCAAGACTGATTTGCATATGGCTGGGTCTGAACTGGGGTAGCAAAGTGAGCTAAAGAACGATGATAGATTCAACCCAGATCTGTGACTGGGGGTGAGTGTCTGAAAAGGTTCAGTGCTCCATCCATCATCTCCTTGTGTTTGCTACCTCAATTCCTTTCACATCACCAATGGGATCAGCACACTCCTCCGCCATTACACCTCTTTTCTGACTAAAACACTGCTGCAAACACAGCAATGACCACACAGTGCCCTACCAATGCACCTCAGTCCTGATCGAACTAAAGTACTGCATTGACATTGCTGACTACCTCTGCTCCCTAGCTGCGGAGCAGACACTACCTGCTGCCCGAGCAGAGGCCGGTGACGCGGAGGTTGAACCTCTTTCAGCAGTGTGATTCAGATTACACTCCTAACCTCATGAGAACACCCAATATAACCTCGAGGTCCCCTGAGGTTAAGAAAGAGGAGGCAGCTGAAGCCAGGCTTCACTGGCAGGGCAGGCGGTTGCTACTGACAGGCACCTGTCCACAAGGTGACAGAAAACAAGGCGGCCAGAATATGAAGAATTACACCACACCAGAAACTGGTGGTATATTCGGTGCCACCGGTTTTCACTGACCGCAAGCTATCCGCAAAACATGGGCAGGGCTCTCTCCTCCATTCCGTACATATCCAGACTACGGGTTTCAGTGAGGTAAACACTGGCTGCAGACACTTGAGTGTGACTTCCGAGTCAATCCCCTCTAACTCTGACAAGGCTACCAATGCCTTTCATACTTAGCAGCTACACTGGGAACAATTAAATTGGTTAATACTAACATCTAATTATCACAACGCTTAGAAACAGCAACGCTGCGAGTAATAGGTGTAAGGTTCTGCTTCAGCACTGGGACAGAAGTCTCTCATTCCACCACTGTGCCATCACTGGAGGCCGCACTCTAGAGAAGGGGGTCCCATCAGTCATTGCAAAGTGTGCCTGTAGCCCCTGTCCTGTTGTAGGGCTGGCCAGAGTTGGTGTTACCACATTACTTTCTGGGAGTACCACCCATCCACCAAGGTGAGACTGTGCATTTACGGTGTTTCGTACAACGATTACCACATAGCCTATGGGCTGTTTCTAGGTACATTTATATAAAAGGTAGGTGAACACAGTTTGGTGATCTGTGTATGCGAGATGCTGGATGGCTTGTGCAGTGTTGGTAGAAATTTTAATTCACTCACAAAGTTTGGACACGTTAGTGGTGGTCAAGGAGGCGCTTTTGTAGTGAAACAAGCAGGTGTTACTTTCAGTAAAAACCCATTGTACTACGCCTTTGATGGTTACAGATTGTTAACACTTCCGTCTAGAGAAGAAGCTATCTAAAGAGTTTGTTTTTTAGCTATTTTATGAAGATAAGATAGTTTGCACGTGCTCTCAGTAGTTCTATGGCTTCTTCCGAGGAAATGGAGGGTAGGGGAAGGGTTAAAACGGTATTATATTGCATTTATATAGCGCTTACTGCCTCTATGGGGGACGCTGAAGCGCTAGAAAGGGAAAGTCAATGCAAAAATGCCCGTTTGTTAGTTTCAGACATACATCAACTGACCTGGGTTTGACAGGAAAGGCAGCTTCTCGTGGGCACAGCTAAGGTACCAGCCCCGCTGCAGCCCGTGGACCTCACCCCACTCCCAACAGGCATAGGCCCAAGTGCTCAGCTCACAGAGCTAGGCTGGAGCGTGTGCAATGTATGTCACAAACAAACAGCAGCGCATTACCCCTGAGCTCCAAGATCTGCGAGAGATTAACACTGCTGAGCTGCTGACAGCTGAGGGTGCACCGGCCTGGGAACTAGCTGCCCACCCGCAGTGATGCGAACTCCCCTAGCCAGACCCCGAGGAAATAAGCACAGAGGTCACATCCGAATAGATAGTTCGAGCGAGGTAGGCAGTATCAGTACAGCCCGTGAGAGGGGCAGAGATGGTAACTGCTCAGTGGGATGAGTGCACTGCGGTGACCTGCGTTCAAGACACTGAACCCTGGCAGAGTCGGCGCCAGTGCCTTTCATTCTGAGGTGAATAAGAGTGACACTGAGATTGGCACCTATTGTGGGACAATGTGTAGGTCAACGTTATGATTTTATATAGGATATAAATATATATATATATGACATAATATATAGAATATTAGGATATTAAATAATAAAATATTATAATATAATACAAAATATACAATAGCACCTATGGTGGGACAATTTGTGGGTCAACAATACGATTTATATATATATATATATATATTAAATAATAAAAAAATATTATAACATAATACAAAATATACAATAGCAACTATTGTGGGACATTGAGTGGGTCAATAATATTAGTGCAAAAGTCCCTAGTAGCACTATAAGTGAAGACCAGCAGGGCACATTGCTCATGAGACATTTACATTGTACAGACCCGTGCATCCAGTTGCAGCTCAGATTTCTTGTGATCATCTTTCTTTCCAACATCCGCTACCTCAATAGGACTAGCTAGAGGAAGCCTCTGGATAGCTAAATCCAACTCCTGTCCGTCACAGTAAGATGGCGGGTTCAGCCTTCGAGACTGTGATGCCAGTAAGCATATATAGCCACTGGACACAAGTTATGTCTGCCTGTGCCTACAAAGCTGCCTCAGAGTCATATGGCCTCCAAAGCCTACCTGGCTGGAGATAGCCTTCATGACACCCATCTTTCAAGCTCCTCTGATGGGTCTTTGAGACTTGGTGAAGACATCCTCGGCCTAGCTTCAGTTGAAAATCTCCACTTCTGTCTGTAGCTCGTGCTCGTCATTGTTTGAGTTGGGAATTTCTAGTGGATCTTTGTGCGAGCGAGGAAGACCCCTTGGCTTCGAGCAGATGCCACCTTGGTGTCCAAAGAGTTCTAGCACCAACCCAGCTCTTTCGAATGCGGAGCTGTGAAATGAAGGGTCGGTTGCCCCATTTGCTCCCTGGAATTAGAATACAGACAACCACACACACGTCCAGGAACACAAACAATAGACTTTACACCCAATTACTCTACAACATATATCCATAACACAAAGCACAACTGTATGCTTTAAAGACACAAATAAAAATAAAGAGGAGTTTGCAAATATGGCTTGCAGATGCACGGAGCATTACAACCCCATGACCTCTTCATTTTCAGTGCAGAAACATCAGCATTTCTGTTCTCATACGCAGGCTATTCCTCTTGAAGTTGAACTCCTCACATAGCCCGTGGCTCTTCCACTCCATGGCTGCTATGCCACTACTCCATCGTGCCTCCAGGTCACCATTGCCATCTACACCACTGAGGGCTTTCATGCCCCTTGCATCCACCTGGCTATGCCTCTCCAGCAGAGCCCCGAAATGTACCTCAAGCACATGTGCCTCCTGCATCTCCATGCCGGTCCACCTAAATGTACCGTCTTTGCCTTCTTGCCCATAAGCCCTACGCCGCCTTGCTGATGCCCCTTGTATTGCCTTGCCCATGGCCTCTTTCACCTCCTTGCCCCTTACACCACTTGTCCATGCCCCTTGCGAAGCCTTGCGCCTCCTTGCAATGCCCCAGTGCATATTTTTTCTATGCCCCTCTGCAGCTCTTTCACTGTGGGCCCCCTGTGCACCACCTTGCCTGCGTGCTCCCCTGTGCACCACCTTGCCCTCCTCCTCCCCTGTGCACCACCTTGCCCGCGTGCTCCCTGTGCACCACCTTGCCCGCGTGCTCCCTGTGCACCACCTTGCCCGCGTGCTCCCTGTGCACCACCTTGCCCGCGTGCCCCCTATCTGCCCCTATGCACCACCTTGTCTGTGCGCCCTCTATGCACCATCTTGTCTGTGTGCCCCCATGCACCACCTGGTCGGTATGCCCCCTATGTACCATTGTGTCTGTGTGCTCCCAGTGTACCTCCTTGTCCGTGTGCACCTTGCACCGCCATTTCCATGTCCCCCAATACCTTTTTTCCATGTCCCCATATTCCGCCTTACCCATGCCACCTGCACCTTCCTCCCTGTGTACCCCTTTCATCTCTTTGCCCATGCACCGGTGCGTGAACTATGTCGAAAAGGCGAGTCCCCCATCCCCTGCAACACTAGCAGAAGTATTGAAAGAGGAGCAGGGGCGTAACACAGGCTCCCGCTGCCCCCGAGGTGGGGGGGTCGGGGGGCGAGTCGCAGGGGACCCCTCAGCAGAGTACTCAGAAGCGGAGCGGGCCCCTCCGTGTACCTTGCAGGGGGGCCCCCTCAACTTTCGTTACGCCACTGAAGAGGAGCACGCACAAGTACCGTCTATACTCAACATGTTCTGTCTGAGAAAGAAGCTTGCACTGCGCACACTCACGTGGTATCTGCGCGTCCTACATAAGCTTCAGATAATCTTTGTCAATGCATGTTTTGCAACCTTTAAACTCTATTATCAGGCGTGTTCCTATCACCTGATGGATTTAAACCTATTAACGCGCGAGGTGTTATTGTATGAAGGGTGCGTGAACCATGGTCTGGCAAGCTGGCAGCAACTCTCTGCGACACAAACAGGAGCGAGCCCCAGACTACTTTCAGCACAGAAAACATCCAATCTACAGCGAGTGGAGCTACTGGGCATCAGGACACGAGCCCAGAACAACGAAACCATGAGCACGATTTTTTTCTCTGTATTATTGTCTAAATCACGAATCCAAAATAAAAATCACAATAAACAGTACAAATATTGTCCTTCTTGAATTATTGAGGTGATTTATTGTTTTTGCCAGAATGTGTTCATTTTTTTCAGCGGCGAAATGAGTAGAGGGGCTGCCTCTTTAATTGTTTAAATGGTAAACTCTGAAATATTACATATATTATGTCGCGATAGTTAACTATTATTTGTATTAGTTTTATTTCCACTTTACTTATTTTAAATTCGTTTCAAAATGTTCAATATACAGATTTTATGCTAATCGAGATTTGTTGACCTGTTTATTTGGGAATGTTTACTAGTTTTGTAATTATACCTATTCGTATTATTTTAAGCATTTTACTATACACATTTATTCATAACAGCATCGGATTTAACATATAAAGTGCATTAATGCAAGTCGTCCTTCCTTGCTTCACTGCCTAGACATTTACATTTCTCCTATGAAGAAAGTATTTTCTATACTCATTTCCACTTCATAAATTCGTGGTTATGGCTTTTCCTTTTAGTTCATCTTAATAAGTGCCTTGGTTCTACTTTCAAAATATTCACATAATATCCATTAAACGGGCGAGGGGCGGTTCGGGCTGTCAAGAGACCCCACAATAGAGATATTATTAAACGATAGCACACCAAAGGAAAACGTAAAAGATGAAGGGAAGACCGGACCCACGGTTGTCTTCACATGATATACATTGAGGACACGCACGGTATTGGCGGGGACGAGAACCCGAAGAGGCTGGTCTCTCACACACACCCTTCGGTCGCCTCGCCTCTCCTCGGTGCCAGAGCAGGACGCCTCCCAAGTAAAAGGGAAGTGAACACTGCGGGACACTGCTTACTCAGCTCCTGCGAGCACAGCAGCGTCACTCCTGCCGGCCTCCGTCACCGCCGTCCCCACCACAAGCGCAGTGCACGTGGCCTCAATGACCAAGACGGGGCTCGGAAAAGCACCGGGTCACAAACAAAAATAACCCAGCAAACACTCCTCATAGAGATAAAAAAAAAAAAAAAAACTGCTACAAACACCCGCAGCCACGGTGGGGCAGTGAGCCCAGACAGCAGCAGCCACTAGAATGTGACAGAGCAGATACCGCCTTAAATACCCGCAGCCTCGGTATTTGTGCCTGGAAAATAATACATGTTCCAACACTCGAAGCTACAGTATGCGAGACAGACAGCAGAGACGGCAGTGGACACCTGAAGTCGGGGTCTGTGTGGAAATGGAGAGGACATGCGAACATTGCAGTCTGAGAAAGTAGAAGCGGCTTCAGCCTTCAGACACCCTTAGCTAGAGTCTGCGAGTGAAGAGAGTGCTGCAGCCAGTCAGTGCGACAGCGGAGCACGCCTCATGCACGCCGCCATGTGCGAAGAACGCATATTGTCTGAAGCCCCTGCCGCTAGGGTCTGTGTCAGAGCAGACTGCCCAAAGCACGTGATGCTAGTCTGTGTGAGGGCAGACTCCCTAAACCACCTGTCGCCAGTCTTTGTGACAGGCTGTCAGAAACACACGCACACACGCTGCCAGTCTGTGTCAGACCAGACTGCTGAAACAAGAAGCCAGCATCTGTTTGAAAGCAAAACAAAACAAGTGTCTGTATCAGAGCAGACTGCCTGAAACATGAAGCCATCGACAGTGTGACAGCAGGCTGCCTGAAACACAAGGGCCAGTCTGTGTGAGGGAAGACTGCCTAAAAAACACCCGCTGCTAGTCTGTCAGAGCAGACTGCCTGAAACATGAAACCAGTGCATCAGGGCAGACTGCCTGAAACATCTGCTGCCCGTCTGTGCCAGAGAAGACTGACTGGAACATGAGAAGCCACCATCAGTATGACAGCAAACTGCCTGGAACACGAAACCAGAATCTGTGTCTGGGCTGACTTCCTGAAGCTCGTGCCACCAGAGTCTTTATGGGAGCAGACTGAATGAAACACATGCTGCCAGTCTGTCTCCGACCAGACTGCCTGAAACACAAAACCACCATCTGTGTAAAGGGCAGACTGCCCGAAGCATGAAGTCAACATCTGTGTGACAGCAGACTGTCTGTAGCAGGTGCTGCCAGTCCATGTGAGGGGCAGACTGACTCAACTACCTGTCGCCAGTCTGTGTGATAGCAGATTGCCTGAACCGTGTGCCTCCAAAGTCTGTGTCAGACCAGACTGCATGAAGCCACCGCTAGTGTGACAGCAGACTCCCTGAAACACGAAACTAGCGTTTGTGTCAGGTCAGACTGCCTGCACCATGTGACACCAAAGTCTGTGTGAGCACAGACTGTCTGAAACAATAAGCCAGCATATGTGTGAGAGCAGACTGCCTGAAACACGAAACCAATGTGTTTCAGGGCAGATTGTCTGAACCACCTGCCCCTAGAGTCTTTTTCAGAGTAGACTCCCCGAAGCATACGCTTCCAAGTCTGTGTGAAAGCAGACTGTCTGAGAAATGAAGACCGCACATCTGTGTGACAGCAGACTGCCTGAAACACATGCTACCTGCCTGTGTGAGTATATATGTAATCACAAAGGTTCTCTCAGGAGAAGTTTATACCTTTAGACTTCTAAGACTAAGGGCACAGAATGTATCCCTCATCTGAAGTGGCTTTAACAGAGTTTAATTGCTGTTAAACCATATTGCAGTAAAACAAACAACATATACAATAGGTGCTCCTTGAAACGGGGCAGTGAAAGGGATGTGTGACATTCATGAAATAAAAGTGTGCTAGTGATCAATTAGAAGAAAAAAAAATACAATTATCCCTGTTGACCAAGTAGTATGACCCTTTCAAAACCGATAACTACATGATTTTTAAGTACAGGTTGAATACTACAGGAAGACAACAGGGAAGTACGTCAACGTTTCGACCCATAAAAGTATTTGTTATTGGGTCTTCATCAGGACAAGATGAGGAAGCTACCTTCCAAAATGTGGAACAGATCCCACATAAGATCTCAAGGTCACTGGGGATTAGCGCATAACCATTTGGACCCATTCCCAGATCACAAATGATCAAAGTACTTTATGTATTTTTTGTTTTGTTTTGGTTCGGGCTGCCATAGTGAATCACAGACATCGAAAGCCAGAGGAACGGGTCCTGTCTGCGTTAGAGCAGACTGACTGAGGCACCTGCCACAAGGGTCTGTGTGGAAGCAGACTTCTTGAAACACTTGCAGTCTGAGTCAGTGTGATGGCAGAGACGGCTTCAAGCAATCGCAATGCAGAGAATCCAATTGCCTCAAACTCTTACAATCCAATCTGCACGAGAGATGAGGAAAGGATGTCTCAAACACTTTAATCCCATACTCTAGGTATGGACAGTCTGCCTCAATAATGTGCAGTCAAGAATCTGACCAGAGACCGTCTAAAACGCCCGCAACTGAGTTGGTCTCAATTCTGTGTAATCAGTGTCTAGGTTAACAGTGATGGCCTCATACACCTCCAGACAGAGCAGATGTGTCAGTAGTGACACTTCAACTGTCTGTGTGAGCAAATACCCCTCAAAAGACGATCACAGGCCACCCCGTCTTCCCCAGAGCCAGAATGTGTATTTAAGCAGGGGCACCCCGGAGTCAGTGCAACAGCAGTATGACTCACAAAACCCCCAACCAGTCTATGTAAATGTAACCTGCGTCAAACACCTGCAGCTAGCAACTGTAGGAGAAGAGAATGCCTAAATCGAAGACAGGCTGCCAAAGCAGTGCAAGTTAAAAGCAGTGCAAGTTAAAAGCATCTGATTAAAGCACCTAACAACGAGGGAGTGCAAGTAAACAACGACTGACTAGAACAGCAGCAGACAACAGCCTTTCTGTGAGTGAGCGGGTTCCACTCCCGAGAATCTGACCTGGTTACATATATATATTAAAGCGATCAGAAAGCAGTACAATCATATTTATTCTGGAACATAAATGCGAGATGAAACAGACCATATTCACTTTTATGCCTCAGGCGGCAAGACAGCAAAATTCCCATTGAACACCCAGGGCTGTATTACACAATGTGCATTTGCACCGCAGGGCACTTTGGCATTACAGAAGGGGCCACAGATGTTTGCGCGGTCCCTCCTAAAATATGGTACAATAACAGTGGGACATTCCTTCAACTGAGTGTGGCCCTGTGAGAAAGAGATAAAAAACTTTAAATTTCCTCCTGTACCGAATTAAGAAGCAAAAAAGTTATCAGGAGGTGCTCTCACTCCATTTATAGACGAGGTACACAATCAGGGTGTTCCCAGAGGGAAAGGGCCTGGTGGTCAGAGGGACGACTCCTTCCCAAGGCAACTCATAACAGCCAGGTACAGAAACACATTGCACCTGATTGCATGTGGGAGGTCTTCCCTATCTTCAAACTGAGGCCAGTCTACCCCACCGAAAGACAGAACGAAAGTTTTAAACCACACCTCTGTACTTCTAAAAGGTTTTTCTCAGCGCAGGCGCAAACAGTCAGAGTTTACTACAGCCTCGGTGTGCCCACAAGTTACGGGTGCGCCCCAGTGCAAACCGAGAAAGTGCGGTTGATGGATAAACCGGGCCTTGCAGTGTGCAAAAACGACCTCCAGCACACAGACCTTCCTGAACCTCAGACTGGGTGCCGACGTGATCACTCAAGGATTGTGTAGAGGCTGTTAAACAGTCAATAGTTTTTTACTGTATAGCATTTAGCACTGACAATATCAAGTACACAATTTTAAAATACAGAGTCCATTCATATACAAAAATCTTAGCAACCAGCTTTGGAGTACATTTTCTAACATATCAGTATGTTACACTAATTTAGCAAACGTCTAAGCTAAAATCTGATCTGTATTTGTACAAGCTTTGCCTTGTGATTAAATCTTGAAAATTAATTACGAGATGCATATAGTAAATGTATGTAATGTCATGTATTGTTCATCATTTAGCGTCAATCATAACCTCCCCACCATCTCTACGTATCAACCCAAACGGTTAGATGTCCTATACACAGGCTTAATACTGCTGTGCTTAGCGTTTCTTGTCGAAATACTTTGAGCCTTGCAAATAAATAAACATGGGGTGGTTGTGTGCCAGGTAATGAAGTCCAGAGATTGGTAGAGTTTTCAAAAAAGTCTTCATTTTCAACGTTTATTTTCCATATAATAAACACGCAGTGAACTCAGCCAGCACGTTTCTGTTCTCTCATAGAGAACTTCGTCAGGGCTGAAAGTAACATAAAGAAAACACATTTACTGTACGAAAATAATAAACACAAAAGGGAAGAACGAACAAGACAGGAGGACATGAAAAGGAATGAACACTTTTTTATATAA
The DNA here is from genome assembly GCA_963921515.1 of Calotriton arnoldi. NCBI lineage: Eukaryota > Metazoa > Chordata > Amphibia > Caudata > Salamandridae > Calotriton > Calotriton arnoldi. The sequence goes on from CAWUFW010000187.1 coordinate 659,644, forward strand.
GAAACCCTTAAGGAGTGGCGACAAACATTCTGTGCACAATAAATTCAAGACATCACATTTATATATATAACAAACATTCTGTGCACAATAATAGCAAGACATCACATTATTGTAAATAAAAATTTTAAAAAAAGGAATTAGGAAAGCTTAATTAAAACAAACAGGGTCAAAATATATATAGAAAACAATAACCAACATCCAACAACAGAATAATATAGTCAAAACATAAATTCACAATAGAGAAGATAAAAGTAAGCTTGTGAACACATGTATGAATTGCATATAGGTGCTTATTTGATAAAAAGAATTCTCAATTGAAAATGGAGAGCAACACGTAGACACTAACCAAGCACAGAAAGTACTGTATGAAAGGACACACATATATTGTATTATTAAACAGAGCACGAAAAACGAGTGAAAGAGCTGAGAAAAAGTGAATATATTTTGACCCCGTTTGTTTTAATTAAGCTTTCCTAATTATTATTCCTTTTTTTTTTTATTTACAATAATGTGATGTCTTGCTATTATTATGCACAGAATGTGTTCATTCCTTTTCATGTCCTCCCGTCTTGTTCGTTCTTCCCTTTTGTGTTTATGTTATTATTTTCGTACAGTAAATGTGTTTTCTTTATGTTACTTTCAGCCCTGACGAAGTTCTCTATGAGAGAACGAAACGCTTTGGCTGAGTTCACTGCATGTTTATTATATGGAAAATAAACGTTGAAAATAAAGACTTTTTTGAAAACTCTACCAATCTCTGGACTTCATTACCTGGCGCACGCCCACCCCAGGTTTGTGTATAGGATCTGGACCACAGAGGTGTCACTTGGCGGCTGATGGCCGGGTTTGTTGCGCAGGACTTGAGATCTAATTGAAACTAGCACGAGCTGCAGAAGAACAATAGTTACTTACCTGTAATCTGTGGTTCTCCAGTATTGGTATCTTTCATAGATTCACATGCCTGAATCATTCCCCGTCGTCGGAGTGGGAGTCCCACGGTATATAAAAAGCAATAATTATGCACATAATAACCATAATATAGGTAATATATAGAACCAGGAAGTGAAGTAGATAGAACTACAGGGGAAGAAACTTCCACATTTATGACTTGTCCAAGTCATTATAAACAGTCCAAACTACAGCCAATCAGGCGACAGCACCAGCCAGAATGTTCTCCCCAGAGGCGGAGGCTCTCAGATTTTCTCGCACAAGAGTGTACCAAGTGAAAAGAGCATAACGAGCCTCCGAGGGGAGGTGGGTGGGTTGCATGTGAATCTATGAAAGATACCAATACTGGAGAACCACAGATTACAGGCAAGTAACTATTGTTCTTCTCCAGTATTGGGGTATCTTTCATAGATTCACATGCCTGAATCAGAGTACAAAGCAGTACATCCAAATAATGCTCGTAAGATTGCAATTGTAACATCACCCTATGTACAAGAGAGACCTTATGCAATAACATACATAGAAGATCCAAAGTATGCATATATGTATATATTTGTGAATAAATAAACATATATATATGGCAATGTTATATATATATTCCAAAACGAGAAAGGTTGCCCTAGTAGAGACGCCAACACAGATGGTAAATAACTCCATTGCTTTATTCATGGTTGCAGGCACATCGTATTCTCCCCCAAAACTGCCATATGCATTTCGGGCTCCATGCCCTTGTTCACTGACATTTTCCACCTGCGGAAAACCATGAATAAAGCAATGGAGTTATTTACCATCTGTGTTGGCGTCTCTACTAGGGCAACCTTTCTCGTTTTGGATATATATATATATATATATATATATATATATATATATATATATATATATATATATATATATATATATATATATATATATATATATATATATATATATATATATATATATATATATATAATAAACATAGCTGATATCGAATAGTTTCTTACCCGTCGGTGTAGTTTTGCAGCTTGAAGACTTTCTGGATTCACTATGCTGTGCATTATTCCGCCATCTCGTGGTTGGGTCCGGATTCGTAGTCTTTTCTTTCTTTTTTTTTGTTGTTGGCCCAGGTGGGCGGCGACGCCCCACCATTTGGTGTCCTCGGTGACGTCGTCGCGCTTCCTGCGGAAGCTCCCACCTTTGGTCGCCATCTTCGGATTCTTTTTTTGTTTTTTGTTTTTGTAGTTTATGTCCTTTTATCCTTCTATTTTTCTTTTGATCCCTCTAAACCTTTTATGTAGTCTAGTTTTACCCTTAACCTCCTATGTTATCTTCCTGGCAGAGGCGGGTGGGATCGCTAGTGAATCCAGAAAGTCTTCAAGCTGCAAAACTACACCGACAGGTAAGAAACTATTCGTTTTGCAGCGTGAATCTTTCTGGATTCACTATGCTGTGCATAGACTTTGTAGCGGTATTGTTATTGTGGTGGTTGGGTGGAAGATGAGCATTGGTTGCTGAAAATGTGCTGTAAGACCTTCTGTCCTACTTGTGCCTCTTTGTTCATCTGGATATCCACACAGTAGTGTTTGGTGAACGTGTGCACGGAAGACCATGTTGCCGCTTGGCAAATGTCTTGGATAGGTGTGTTCGCTAGGAACGCAACCGTTGCTCCTTTCTTTCCTTGTTGAGTGAGCCTGGGCGGCTCCCTCTAATTCTTGTCCTGCCTGCTTGTGGCAGAGTTGTATTGCCTGTGCAATCCATCGTGCTATGGTATTTTTAGTTACTGGTCGTCCCAGGAAACTGCTTGCGAAGGAAACGAAGAGTTGTTTTGTTTTCCTGCATTCCTTTGTCCTTTCTATGTAGTGCATCACTGCCCTTCTGGCGTCCAGCGTGTGTAGCGCCTTTTCTGTGGGCGTTGATGGTTTCTGGAAGAAACTTGGTATCTGTATTGTCTGGTTAATATGGAACCGCAACACCACCTTTGGCAGGAAGTGTGGGTCCGTTCTCATGACATTTCTGTCCTTGTGTGTTTGCAAGTAGGGCTCTTGTAGTGTAAGAGCCTGCAGTTCACTGACCCTTCGCAGTGACGTGATAGCCACCAAGAATGCCGTTTTTAGTGTGAGCATGTGCAGTGTGGTCTTGTGTATGGGCTCAAATGGTGATTTCATCAACTGTGTTAGCACAGTGTTGAGGTTCCAGCTTGGGGCTGGCATCCTTTTGGGGGGCTATTCTTTTAGCCCCTCCAGGAATCTTTTGACCACCTGGGAGGTGAAGAAACTTTTCCCCGCTTCTCCCCTGGTGTAGGCCACTATGGCTGCTAAGTGAACCCTTAGTGACGAGTAGCTCAGCCCGCTGTGTAGTAGGTGCGTTAAGTATTGTAGTACCGTTGATTCTTTTGTGACCTTTCGTTGCAGTCCCTCTGTAAGGCACCATAGTGAGAACCTTTTCCACTTTGCAATGTAGCACTTCCTTGTAGTGGGTCTCCTTGCTTCTCTGAGTACTGCCATAGTGCTTGGTGGTAGCTTGAGGTGTGCGAATTCTAGGTCCTCAGGAGCCATGCTGCTAGGCTGAGGCTCTCTGGTTCTGGGTGGAGCACTTTTCCGTTTTGCATTGTCAGGAGGTCTTTCCTTCTGCTGAACCTGTGCGCTGGTTCCTGTGCCATTTCCATTATTTGTGAGAACCATGACTGTCTGGCCCACTGAGGTGCCACCAGTATGAGTGACATGCTGCTGCTCCTGCATTTGCTGAGTACCTTGTGTAACAGTGGTATCGGGGGAAAAGCGTATGCAAATTCGTTCGACCAACTTATCCATAGCGCATTCCCTAGGGACCTTTGGTCCGGTTGTCTGGATGCGTAATGTTGGCATTTTGCATTCTGGGGTGTTGCAAACAGGTCTATCCGTGGTGTACCCCATTTTTGGAACAGCCGCTGCACTTCCTGTTGGTTGAGCTCCCATTCGTGGGATGCCGACGTCTGCCTGCTGAGTCGGTCTGCTTCTACATTGTCTATTCCTGGAAGGTGTATCGCCAGTAGGTCTATCCTTAGAGGGATGGCCCATCTCCAAATCTCTTGTGCCAGGCTTGATAGCGGTGCTGACTGTGTTCCACCTTGTTTGTTGATGTAGAACATGGTGGTTGTGTTGTCTGTTTGTATCAGCACTCTGTGGCCGTAAAGCTGCTTCTGAAAGGCTCTTAAGGCTAGGAACACAGTTTTTAGTTCTAGGTAGTTGATGTGTTTCACTGCATCTTGTTGTGACCACAGCCCCCTGACGCGGAGTCTGTCCATGTGCGCGCCCCAGCCCTGCTGTGAGGCGTCTGTTGTGATGGTCACTGTTGGAGTTGGCTGAGTGAATGGCTTCCCCTGTAATATGTTCTCTTCCTTCCACCACGCTATTTCTTGCTGCACTGCGTGAGTGACAACCACTGGATCTTCCCAACTCCCTGTTGCTTGTGACCACTGTTGCTGTATCCATTCCTGGAACGGTCTCATGTGCAGCTTGATATTTGGGACTAGGTGGATGCATGATACCATCATCCCCATTAGTCTGCTCACCGTCCTCGCTGTCAGAACTTGCCCCTTGCGGTAATGACGTGTTTCCCTCAGGAGCGCTATAGTTCTCTTGTCGCTGGGGAACACTTTGGACTGTGTGCTGTCGATTTTTGCCCCTAAGAATATTTTGATCTGCTGCGGTTCTGTTGACGATTTCTCCCAATGTATTGAGAAACCTAGTCTGGACAGTGTTTGTATGACTTGTTTGATGTGATCTTTGCAGTGTCTGTATGATCCTGCTTTTACAAGCCAGTCGTCGAGGTAGGGGTATACATGTATGCCCTTTCTCCGTAGGTGCGAAGCCACTGCTGCTAAGCATTTTGTGAACACCCTTGGTGCGGACTTGAGCCCGAAGGCTAGCACTGTGAACTGGTAGTGATTCTGGCCTATCACGAATCTTAATAGACGTTTGTGGTTGACGGGTATGTGCAGATATGCGTCTTTCATGTCTATGGTCGCCATGTAGTCCCCTTTTTGGATTTGGGGTATTACCTCCTGAAGTGACGTCATTTTGAATTTTTGAGTTCTTACGAACTTGTTCCGGAATCTGAGGTCCAGTATTGGCCTTAGTGTTTCGTCTACCTTTGGCACTAGGAAGTACGTTGAGTATACTCCCCTGTTCCTTTCGTTGATTGGAACTGGTTCTATTGCTTCTTTTTTAGCAGCTCCTCTGCTTCTAGACGTAGGAGTGCGAGCTCCCTTGCGGGCAGTGGCCGGTGTCTTGGTTTTCTGCCCGGGGGCGTTTTTGGAGTTCTATGCAGTATCTGTGCTGTATGATGTTCAGTATCCACTTGTCCGTGGTAATCTCTCTCCATTGTGTGAGGAAGTTTCCTATTCGGCCCCCCACCGGGGTTGTATGCTCGGTGGTTATTTGCTTGCTGTGTGTGTTTCTTATTTTTTCCTTTTGTTGACTTCTCCTCTCCCTTGGTGTTGATAGGGGAGGGTTTGGTTTCTTTGCAGAGTCACTTTGAGGTGGGCTGCTGACCCCCTCTTCGGGACTGTCCCCGTCCGTACCCGCGTCCTCGAAAGGACCGTCCTCTGGGTTGATACTGCCAATTTTGCTGTTGTTGTCCCTGTTGGCTTTGGCCCTGGTTGTTCCCCTGATATCCTTGTTGGGGAGATTGGTGGGAAGTGGCGGGCGCATTGCCTCCTCTACCATTGGGCCGCCTTGAGGGGGTTCCTCTTCTCATCCCCCTGAACTGCAGTGCTCCCATGGACCTTGCAGTTTCGTTGTCTTTTTTAAGCTGCGTCAGCTTTTCGTCGACTGGGGCTCCAAACAGTTTCTGGCCGTCGAATGGCGTGTTCAGGATATTGCTTTGTACCTCAGGTTTGAAACCCGAGATCCTGAGCCATGCGTGTCTCCTTTCAGTCACCCCTATCATCATCTGCCTGCTGGAGTTTTCTGCTGCGTCCAAGGCTGATTTTAGGCAAGTGTTTGCGATAGCCTTGCCCTCTTCCACTAGGTGATTAGCCCTTTGTTGGTGTTGTTGTGGCAGGTGTGTTACGAGCTGGCTCATTTCAGCCCAATGCTGGTATGCATGCCTGCTGATGAGGGCGTTGGAGTTGGCGATGCGCCAGTGTATGGCTGCGTTCCTCTCCACCTTTCGTCCTGTGAGGTCTATTCGTTTGCTCTCCTTGTCTGGAGGTGGACCTGTGTTAGTGGGTACATTGGCCCTTTTCCTGGCCGTTGCCGTGATAATGGAGTCTGCTGGCACTGACCACTGGATGTACGCAGGGTCTTTTGAGGAGTGTTTGTACTTTTTTCGCTCCTTGGTGTAACAGCCTTGCAGACTGCCGGTTCTTTGAAGGCCTCCTTCCCTGGTCCAGGACGCTTGGAAGCATGGGTAGGAACTGGGACCTGGTTTGTTGAGGAAGTAGGGTTTCCAAACGGAAACATGCCTTCGCCTTCTCCTCTTGCATTTCGACGCCATACGTTGCTGCAGCCTTTTGGACGACCACATTGTAGGCTCCAATGTCGTCTGGCGGCGAAGGCCTCGAGGGGTAAGAGTCTACCCCTTCTTCTGGTGAATCTGCGTCGAGGTCTTGCCAGTCTAAGTCTTGTGCTTCCGAGGGCGTCGAGTCCCGGTAAGACTGGAACTCTTCTTCGCCTTCGAAGTAGTCGTCCTCTTCGCCCTGTTCGTGGAGCGGTTTGGGTGTTTTCGGGGGTTCGATGTCTTCGGTGTCGCCCTCCCCGAGTGCTTCGCTTGATTGCTTCGACGGAATGGCGTATAGCTTAATTTTTTCGTCGAAGTCTTTTTTCCGTTGCAGGATGCTCGCCATCTCTGCTTCGAGCCTTCTCCTTTTCTTCTCCATCTCGTGGGCCTTTTCGGCGTCGATGGCTGAAGCGCTCCTCTTCGCGGTCTCGGACGTCGAGGATGACGCCGGGCCTTCTTTTCTGGGCGTCGAGGCTTCCTTTTCGGAGGTTACCTTCGACGCCCTTGGTTTTTCGGAGGCTTTCGCCGATTGGGAGTCCTTCCCGAAGGATCCGCTCGGCTGTTTGTCCTTGGTTGCTGTTGCTTTCGTCGAGTGTTTCGGCGGCAACGCTCCCTTCGAGGACTTGGCTTCACTTCTGAGAGTGTCGCTCGGGGCCTTAGCTTCACTCTTTCAAGCGTCGCTTGGGTGCTTCGGGGTCGACGTCTCCCTTACCTCCTTCGAAGTTTTCTTGTGGACCTCGACGACTGAGCAGTCCTCCGGTCCCTCTGCGATGTTGTCTTCCTCTCGAGAGGCCCAGGTCTCGGAGCGATGGAGGTGCTCCCTGGCCCTGCATGTTGTAGTTAACCCTTCTTTGCCTCTCTCTCACCCGGAGGGTTTTCGGGGTGAAGGCCGAACACGCGTTGCAGTTTTCGCTGATGTGGTCGAGCGGCAAGCAGAGGTTGCAGACTGGGTGCTGGTCCTTCTGGGCGTACTTGTGGTGACAGTTTTGGCAAAACTTAAACGGTGTCTTGTCCATACCCGTGCTCAGGGGGCCCCCTGTGAGCGCATTCTCTGTAGGCGTCGAGATTTTGGTCGTGGACCTTCTACCTCGTCGTCCTTCTCGTCGCCTCCTGTACTCGTCTCCTCGTCCGGTGTCTTCAGGAACGATCCTTTGGTGATTATTGTCAAATTTTCAAGATTCTTCGTCCAACTTTCTGGAACTTCTCGTCGACGATCCAGACCCCACGGCGGAAAAAAGAATCTGAAGATGGCGACCAAAGGTGGGAGCTTCCGCAGGAAGCACGACGACGTCACCGAGGACACCAAATGGTGGGGGCGTCGCCGCCCACCTGGGCCAACAAAAAAAAACATAAGAAAGAAAAGACTACGAATCCGGACCCAACCACGAGATGGCGGAATAATGCACAGCATAGTGAATCCAGAAAGATTCACGCTGCAAAACAGTCTGAGAAACAATAAGAGGAGGAGGGAAGAACAGAGGCTCACCTTATTTAAAAAGATTACGGAGAACTGCTTGTCCCACAGACGTATCTGCATTACTGGCAGCTTCCAAACAGTAGTGCTTGGTAAAAGTGTGCGTGCTGGACCATGTTACAGCTCTGCAGATTTGATGAAGAGGCACACCAGCAAACAAAGCAGTAGACGAGGACATTGCTCTAGTAGAGTGTTCTCTTGGAATCGTTTGTAATGGTCTTCCTGCTTGTAGATGGCAGAAACAAATCGCAGCAGAAATCCAACGAGCTATGGTCTGTTTGGATATTGGTTGACCCTGGCGTATTTTTCCATAGGCCACAAATAACTGGTCAGATTTACGGATGGAAGAAGTCCTTTGTATATAGAATTTGAGACATCTTTTGATGTCAAGTGTATGCAAAGTTCTTTCCGCAGGTGATTGAGGATTAGGGAAGAAAGTTTTAAAAACTATTGGTTCGTTGAGATGGAAGTCTGAAGGTACTTTAGGCATAAAACTGGGGTTAGTGCGTAGCACTACCGAGTTGGAAGTGAATTGAAGAAAAGGCGGATTAATAGTGAAGGCTTGAATGTCACTAACCCTCCTAGCTGATGTTAAAGCTAAACGCAGAGACACCTTCCAGGAGAGAAACTTCAAATCCACTCTATGAATAGGTTCAAAGGGGTGTCGCATAAGTTGTGCAAGCACCACGTTCAGATGCCAGGATGGAGATGGGCGGCGGACAGGAGGAAACATCCGAAACAATCCTTTGAAGAACTGCTGAATGATCCTAGCTGAATAAAGAGAGTTGGAACCATCTTGCCGATATCTTGAAATAGCCGCTAAAAAGACCTTCAGAGTAGAATGGGAAAGGCCTGATCTTGCCAAGTGCAAAAAGAATGGCAGGATCTGCTCAGGTTTTGCATGGATCGGATGAATAGCAGCAGTTTGACACCACAAGCAAAACCTCCTCCATTTAAGCCTGTACGTCTTAATAGTGGAAGACGCTCGAGCATTGGCTAAGACTTCCTTACAGTCCGCAGGAATATCTAAATGAGCTAATTCAAAGTGTTCAGGCGCCAGGCCGCTAATCTCAGAGATGCAGGGTCCGGATGACAGATCTGTCTGTTCTGAATGGACAGAAGGTTTGGTATTGGTTGAAACTGAATGGGATCGCATTCTGATAGAAGGAGGAGTTCGGTAAACCAGAACTGGCGAGGCCACCTGGGAGCAATGAGAATTAGGAGACAAGGTTCTCTCTTCATTTTCCGGAGAACCCTGGGAACCAACGGTATCGGAGGAAAGGCGTAGGCATAGATCTGCGACCAATTCATCGAAAAGGCATTCCCGCGTGACCCCTTGAGGGGAAGCCAACTTGCAAAGAATGGGCGTTTGCGGTTCTGACTGGTCGCAAACAGGTCTAGATCGGGACAACCCCACGCCTGAAAAATTCGATCCAACGTTGGTTGATGTAGCTCCCACTCGTGATTGGATACTATTGATCTGCTGAGGGAATCTGCCAGGACATTTGAAACTCCCGGAACATGTATTGCTGACAAGCTGATCCTGTGTCGTATCGCCCAGTCCCAAATTTGTTGGGCTTGTTGTGAGAGCCGGGCAGACCTTGTTCCTTCTTGTTTGTTCAAGTAGTGCATACTTGTTGTGTTGTCTGTCCGGATTAATACTGATGCCCACAGAATGATGGTGCGAAAGGATTTTAGGGCGAGGAAGATGGCCAGCAATTCTAGAAGGTTGATATGCCACGTTCGTTGCTGGATGTTCCACTTGCCGCTGACTGAGCCCTTGAAGGTGTGCTCCCCACCCCTCGAGGGATGCATCTGTAGTGATGGTGAAACTTGGAGCTTCCACTAGGAATGCGCACCCTTTTTTCACATTCAATTTGCGAGTCCACCAGAGTAAGGCTTCTCGCATCCGGGGAGTGATGCGAATGAGATCGTTGAAGGACCCTGAAACCTGCAACCATTGGTGGTTGAGCTCCTCTTGTAGGGGTCTCATTTTGAGACGGCAGTTGGGGAGTAAAGGAATGCATGAAGAAATCATCCCCAGAAATTACTTTAACTGTCGGACTGAAGCGTACCTTTTTGAGCACAAGAGGTGGGCAAGGCTGCAAATCCTTTGTTGCCTTTCTTTTGAGATGAATGCTTGTGTCAGTTGAGTGTCTAACGTGGCTCCCAAGAACGTTTGTCTTTGCGATGGAACGAGCTGAGACTTGTCGAGATTGATGGAGAGACCTAGAGATTGGAAGAGGGACAAACATCTCTGAATGTGGGCGCTTGCGACTGTAAAAGAATTCGCCTTGATAAGGCAGTCGTCTAAATACGGAAAGATTTGGTTCCCTTCCAGACGAAGGTGTGCGGTCACCGGTGCTAGAACCTTGGTAAATACACGGGGTGCGGAACGCAGTCCAAAAGGAAGGACTTTGAACTGGAAGTCCCTGCCAGCCACTCTGAACCGCAAAAATTTTCTGTGTCTGGGAAGAATCGGTATATGGAAATATGCGTCCTGGAGGTAGAGGGTGGCCATGTGATCTCCCGCAGAAAGGAGGTGAAGTATTTCTTGAAGCGTTAACATCCGGAAGGATAACTTTTTAAAATATTTGTTGAGGGAGCGGAGATCCAGAATGGGGCGCCATTCTCCCGATTTTTTCTTGATCAGGAAGAATCTTGAATAAAACCCTGTTCCTCTTTGCAATTGAGGGACATTCTCGATCGCTCCCTTTTTTAGCATCAAATTTATCTGGGAAAAAAGCTCCTTGAGATGAGCTGGAGGTGGGCCTTTGGGAGGAGAGTTTGGAGGGATCTTTATGAACTCTAGAACATGGCCTCTGGCCACAATGTCCAGGACCCATTTGTCTGATGTTATAGCGGACCAGTTTGAGTAGAACTGGGAGATTCTCCCTCCAACTTTTAAAGGGGTAGGCGGTAGAATAGGTGGCAGGTGGCGGTTGTCACTGTTTTTTAGATGTGTCGCGTCCCCGATAGGAAGGCTTTCTCTTATTTTGCGAATAGGAGGTATTTCGTTGTCCGTAAGACTGCTGACGTTGAGATTGGTATCGTGGACTATTTTGGAAGGACTGGTATGACCTTTGTTGGTTATATCCTCCTCGACTAGAAAAGGAGCCACGGCCCCTAGCTCCACGAAAGGGCGGCTTCCGAAATTGCAGAGTACCCAGAGATTTTGCTGTCTCGGTATCCTTCTTGATGGCTTGAAGGGCGTCATCCACATGTTTGCCAAACAGTGACTCACCATCAAACGGCATGTCAATTATCTTTGCCTGAACCTCCTGGCGAAAAGATGTTGATTTAAGCCAGCCTTGCCGTCGTAGTACTGCAACACCTGCTAGTTGTCTAAAACCTGTAGATGCGACATCTACGGCCGAATCTATGATCTCCGCAGAGATACGTTCTCCTTCTTGCAGTACTTTTAAAGCTTCCGATTTGGATGGTTCTGGCAACATGTTGATGTAAGGAGAGATGTCCGACCACATCTGTCTGTCGTATCGGCCTAGAATGGCCAGTGAATTAGCAGCACGGACTGTTGTTGCCATGGTGGAAACTTTTTTTCCAATAGTGTCCAATCGTCTGCCATCCCGATCTGGAGGAGCTGTGATTGGAGAAGATGGGTTTCTAGCTCGCCGTTGTGCCGCTTGGGCAATAACAGAGTCGGCTTTTGGTTGACTTATGAGACATGCCGGCGAGTCATCTGGCGCCTTATATTTTTTGTCGAGACGAGGTAGGACCGCAGGAACAGAAGCAGGAGCCTTCATGACCTTTAATCCTTCTTGCCAAATGAAGTCAATTATTGGGATGGTCCGTACCTGCTTCCTCGTCTGATCTTTAAAGTCGTATAGGAAACACTCATCCTTTTTGGTTTCCATAGGCAGGAGGAACCTTTGTGTTGCCCTTTCCATCAGAAGATGAAAACCTCCGATGTCAACAGGAGGAGAATCGATGGGAGCTGGAGTTGAAGGAGAAGGAGTTTGCAGCTGGTAATCGTCCCACTCCGTAAGAAGCGATCTGTCGTCTAACTCTCCTTCCTCCCTATCGTTGTCAGAGGTGTGAGCATCATCGGCATGATGAGAAGGCACCGGAGACGGTGGTCTGGGTGACCTCAACGTAGAAAAGGAAGTTTGAGGTACAGGTGTCGGTGGAATAGATGAAGCCGATTCAGATGGAGGAAAACGGCAATAATAATCATCCAACATGAATTGTAGATTATTTAATAGAGCCAAAGGCATTTGCGCCGTTGGAATCGCATCTGGAGCTGGACCAACAGTCTCTGGGGGAGGATCGTCATCTTGATCGTCCTCCTGATATTTGATGAATAATTCTGATGGGCTCCTGGCAGTGCGAAATCTGTCATCGTCCTCAGATTCCTCATCATCTTCACCGTAATCTAGTAATTGTTCAGGTAATTCTAGAGGTACCTTAGTAGGAGAAATATGCAGTGGAGAGAGGACCTCCAATGAAGAACCACGTCTATGCAGCAGAGAAGATGCCGTTGTCACTGGTGGTAATTGCACCTGTGTCGTAGACGGTGTAGAGGGCGCCGTTGCTGCAGTCGCTGACCAAACCTGCAATTCTGTACAGGCAGATAATTGAAGCGTCGACGAGGGAGCCGTCGACGGAGTCGTCGTCGATGGAGCCGGTGTAAATGAAGTAACCGACAACGAGGCAGTCGTCGACGACGAGGCAGTCTTCGTCGACGAGGAAGTCTTCGACGACGAGGCGGTCGTCGACGGGAGTTTTCTACTCTTCGTCGTCGACGGGACGTCGACGGTAGATCTAATTTCCGTCGTCGACGAGATTGGCTTCACGGAGACAGAAACCAGCGTCGACGGTGATGACGCCGACGACATAATCATTTGTGGTCTTGGCGACGAGAAGGTGGCAGTCGACGTCGTTATAGCGTCGACGGTAAGCTTCGTCGACGAAGGTACCTTTTTCTGAGGTAAATTCTTCTCAGGAAATCGTTTTGAAGCCAGAGACTTCGCAGTCTTTCTCGGGGGGGTAGTAGGCAGAGGCTTACTTTTAGAAGATGGAGGAGCCTTTTTTGAGGAGGAAGGCAATTCAGCACCCTTAGAGGACTGCTGTTTTCTCGACACCTTAGCCCCAGGAGAAGACAAGACCTCCTCAGCAATCCTCTTCCTAGAGGACGCAGTAGAGCGTGAGGCAATACTCCCCACATCAGATAAGGGGTTGTCTTGATCCTTGATCTTCTGTAGCCACAGAAGTAGACGTCCCTCTCTGTCTCTGACAGTTTTCTGAGGGAAGGTCCTACAGATCTTGCAGTCTCTCACCTGGTGATCAGGATACAGGCAATAAATGCATTTCTTGTGGGGGTCTTCTGAAAACAGCCGGAGCTTCCCACAAGACTCACAAGGTCGAAAGAGAGATCTTTTAGATGAAGACATCCTGAAATGAAGTATTTTGTGAAGAAATAGAAAAGTACTGAGCAGAGCTCAGGGAGACTTCCTTCACACGACGTGCGGTAGAAAATCTGAGAGCCTCAGCCTCTGGGGAGAACATTCTGGAGGGTGCTGTCGCCTGATTGGCTGCAGTTTGGACTGTTTATAATGACTTGGACAAGTCATAAATGTGGAAGTTTCTTCCCCTGTAGTTCTATCTACTTCACTTCCTGGTTCTATATATTACCTATATTATGGTTATTATGTGCATAATTATTGCTTTTTATGTACCGTGGGACTCCCACTCCGACGACGGGGAATGATTCAGGCATGTGAATCTATGAAAGATACCCCAATACTGGAGAAGTCTCAGTTCGCCGTCATTTCAGTTCCTGTTGCCTTGCAAATAAATACTTCAAGATTAATGTTGAGTGATTAATTACGGGGTAATTAATTTCGGGTGCCTGGTTTCTTACTTCTGCATTTACACCAAAATAATAATTTTGTTTCAATCTGAAGTTAATTTCAGGCTTTCTTCTATTTTACAGGGTGACCCCCCCCCCTTTATTTTATAATTGATGGGGGAGCCCACAGTCTTTTTATTTAAAGTTAATGTTGTATATATATTTTTAAACATAGCCCTTAGCTTTTACCCTAGCAAACTTGCCTCTCCTTTGCCTGCGGTTGTCCCGTTTTTTTCTTTTTTAAAGGTATTTCCCTCTGATGTTTTTGTTTTGATTTAATTATACATCAAGATACAGTAGTTAATAAAAATATGTTACTTATTGAATACAGAACATTTGAACTCATCAAGATGCGACGAATGGTGGCATCTTCTTTCCATACCCACTTCTAGAACATTCCCTTCCTGCGGTTATTCTTCTGAAAGCAGCCACCACTCTTCTCAGCCTGAAACATTCATCCTTTCTTCTCCCCACACCTATTGGTCTCTCAGATGGGTGCCTTTCTCCCCACATCTATTCCTCTCTTACCCGGCTGTCTTTCTCCCCACACCAATTCCTCTCTCATACGGGTGCCCTTTTTTTCCCACCACACCAAGCCATCTCACCTAAGGGTAGGAACAAGGAAGAAACCATTACTGTTTAACAGTTAAGATACAGTGATTTTCCTCTAGAGCAGCGATAATAGATTCCTTGGCCTCTTCCGCTTTACGTCTTCCTGGACAAATTCAAGGTTTCCACAAAAGAGCCAGCTACCCCATGAGTAATCTAAGGCAAAGTCAGTCTGAAAAAAATACATTTCAGAGAGTGCAAGTGAGTGAAGCAGAGCTAACATGATAATTTCTGTGCATGTGAGCATAAAGATTTTTCCACAGTCGCACTGCTCCCAAGCAAGTAGCGAGTCAGCTTTTTTTTCTCCGCGGCCTTCAACACTGCCAGCCATACTTCAGAGAAACCAGGGATCAGAGAGTAGCACCTGACTATCAATTTGTTCCTTGCCAACAGGAAATACGCAGTATCAAGTCTCTTAACATGCTAGGCATTTGCCACACCCAAATGTAGCACTCCACCAGGGGTCGACCTGTCATTTATCGCCTGCCCTTGGTTCAATTTAGTGAGACATTTAGTGTACCTCTTTATATCTATGCTGGTGACACTCATTTTCTTTGCAAATTGAGCTCTTCCTATTTAGAGACAAGAAGTCATTTTACCGATTGGCGTTTAGGCATTGATCTCGGATGACTATGAAGCTGAAGTAAAGCACTTCAAAAACTGAGTTCTTGGCGGTGGGCGCATATTTCTCAGAAAGGCCTATGGAGATGCGGCCAGTGGACAAAGCAGTAAAAATAAAAAAAATTACACCAGTGCTAAAAACATGGATTCCAAACTCGCCCTGGCACCTCAGACGGCAAATCCAAAGAAAGCTGGTTTCTTATTAACTATAGCTTCGGAAAAGAATCTTGCTTCCCTCACATTTGGGACAAAGTTTAAGGCTACATTGGAATCAAGGATCTCTTGTAACAACAAGCTATACCTTGGCCAGCATGATAGCTTTCGGTACCAGCTGAGGCATGCAGAATGCTACACATTCGCTGATTCTCAGCCTATGATACAGAAAACCCATCTAAACAGCCTGCCTTGCATTTCATCGGCTGCCAGCCTAGCAACAAGCAAAATTAACATTTATCTCGATGGCTCACCTGCTTTTTCGAGAGACGGACCCTTTATTTTTATGCCACAAATGGCATCAATACACTCCCAATCATAGCTTACTTTTCTTTAAAGTACACTGCTGTGGAATCCATATGTTATCAACTGTCATGCCTCGAGCAAGCTATGTATGTCCAGTCGGCTGACAGGAAAAAGCGTTTATTAGTCATTCAGCCTCTTAAAGGTCAGGTCCTCCAGGCGATCTCTTCTTTGTGTGCTTAAGGTTGTGCATTTGTGAGTTGATCTATTTCAGCACAAAGAAGCCAGGGGTACCATAAAAACTAAAGTTAAACACCAATAACATTACAGCGATTCAATCATATTCATAGGCCATGCAGCACAGAAGCAGTGACTCCATCTGAACAAACAGGGATTGCTGCCAAAACACATTCAAGTGTGAGCAATCAAGCCGAAAGGATAGAGCATTTACCACGTAAGGCGCGGAAAAAAAATCACTCGACATAAACAGACCTTTGTAAAAACACAGAAAATTGTATTTAAAAGTAGAAGGTGGCTCTCCGCTAAGTTCCACCCCATGTCAAAATCACAGGGTGCACACGAGTGTATGAATTTCAGTTTTTAAGCAGGTGCAAGACACCAATAAGATCCAACTTGTCCACACGGTGTCTGATGTCTCCCCTAACATCGTCTTCTGCCGTCTAAAGCCGCAAGGCCATGATCTTAATAGCATCTGCTACTGTCCTGCAAAGGCCGGGATTTAGAATGTGCATCCATGGTTGCATCAAGAGCAGAGGTTTACAACTGCTATATTATGTTAGATGATATAATTAGTTTATTCCTTGTTTTTAAGGGTAAAAATGGATTTCTGAACACCTGGGAAGAAGTTAGAGATTTCTCAAGATCTGAAGCAAGGAATGGAATTTTGTTACAAGTCCAAATCCGAATTAAAATTGATGTGTGTAGTTATCATTCATTTACATAAGCAAGGATGAACTTATTCATTTCAAAGTATATTGCTTTCCATCTCTGGGTTATCATTGTAACAAATATAATACTAAAATTAAAGAAACTGTAAAAACAAGCATGTTTCACTATATGGGCTAGACATTACATCCTTGACTAGACTAAGATATGAATCATTTGCCGTCTAGCCACAGCAAATTCAAGATTTGAAAATTTGGAGCGAGATGCTGGAGATGTCAAGTTCAAAGGGCAACATGTTCACACTTCCCTGCCTTAGATGAAAAAGCACAAGTTAAGAAAATCTAAAATACTTAAAACAGGCCAACTAAATTAAATTCTCTTCAGATCAGGTTTTTGGTATTCAAGATTTGCTTGAGTGGCTTCAGACAGCAGCATTCATCTCTTCATACACAAACTTACTCATCAAGTTGAATGCTTGTCGCATATACTTTGTGTGCTCCATCTGTCATAAGTTGAAAGCCCATCAAGGTCAACTCACCCAAATACCATTAAACTAGATAATACCACAACCTGCAATTTACTACACTTAGAAACAGCAAAAGCTGTGGTATTAGATGATACATGAAAACAAGTTATTAGCTATTACTACATGTATTAAATAAATAGGGAATGTCCTCTTCCATGCAACCCATGGGTTACTACTTGTGGGGTTCACGTCTCAAAAAAATCAGCCCGCGTCTCAATTTGATTGACCTTGAAATGCTCAAAGAGATTGAGAGAAATGAGTGAGTGTAATAAACCTAATCAAATGAAAAGTCTTAGGTGATATTTCACCTTGAAACACTAACCAGCAAGGCACCCCAAATGGACGAGCCCACATGAAGATGCAAGCAGGCGTGAGTGATCTCTTATCTGTAGTTACTTTAGCACCAAACTAGGACAAGCCCTTGACCCATGCCTTGTACCTTCCGCTATTGTGTACCTTGAATTTCACCCGTTCTTGCAGTTGGAGTCAATGTAGCCCTTTGTATGTTGTGGAGATGGATTCCCAGCATTTCTGTTATCAAAAGAGATGCTACGTTTTTGACCCTTTGTAGTCTTATAACCGATTTCATGGGTCTGTGTAAGTACAGGGCGATGCAATAACCACCACTGTCTTTTTGGGCAAAAAAGTAAGATTCACTTATTTACCACATTTTGGCAGTTTTGAATTTTTACCACATTGTGAATTTGTTGGGCAGAACGGAGAGAGGGATTTCTAGAAGTCGTCATGATTCCTGCTTTATTCAAAGGGGTGACCAGGGCTCCTGAGAGTAGGTGCCTCACTGCTGAAGTTTATTTTTATGTGGACTGTTTTGGACCTATATTGCATGTCTGATTTCACACCAATGGGTTTTCGGAAACTGCTGGCCATCCATGATAGTATGATCACTTTTTTAAAGATATTACACAAGTTGCTGAGTATCTCAGGTATATTTGGACATCAAGTGTGTATGAGTGCATCTTTACCAGACAAGGAGGTAACAATTTCCAGTGTGAGTTCATTGGAATGTAAAAGGGGTCTACACTAGGGCAAGAGGGAACATGTGTGATCTACATCAAACAAATCTCTGGGACTGATTTTTCATATTTTAATGCGGATTTAAATTTAATGTAATTGTTTTATTTTGTATACCACTTCAGGAACACCAGGAATGTAGTCTTATAGCCTGATGCAGGGGGTTATACCATTTGTTAAATGTCATTTACCCAAGTTATAGGACCAAGCCATAGGTGAGGGCCTAAAACAAGAGACAGGGCCTTTAACAACCAGTACAGCCCATGGCAGCTTTCAAGCCATTGGAACATTCTGCCTGCTTAGTGTAGAATGATCTAAATGAATAAGAGAGAAACAGTGGTATATTCGAGCAGAAGGCCTATACCAGCCATTATTGGCCCTGAGCCAATTTATTGTCTTCAATGGAGCTCCCAAGATATCAATGTTCTAATGGCGGTTAACAGAAAACATTTCCTGTATTTTGCTGAGACAGACTTTAGATTCTACACACTCAGCTGTTGCTTGGGACTGAGAAGGATGAAAGGACATCGCTGCAGCCCTTTCATTTGACAATCCACGAGTGAACAGAGGAATGGAACAAACGGCCCATATTAGGGGGCGCACATTCCATTCCGCTAGAGCCAGCCCCACCGCCTGAGCCGCAGAGATAAGCAGCCGGGAGACAACAAATTGGTGTCTGAAGATCAAACTCACATAGGCGAGCACAGCCAACTGGGAAGGGAGATTACCAGCTCCTCTCTGGGAGGACGCAGGCTCGGGCAACCTTCAAGTCTGGCAGCAGAGCTCCAAGGAGGACAGCAGGCAGCGAGAGAGGAAGGACCAGAGATGAGGAAGGGAATTTGAAACCGATGCAAATCTGTGTGAAGGGTGGCCAAGGAAATAACTAAAGAAAAACTCAGACCAGACCTTTCAATCTACCCATGAAACACAAAACTATCAGCAAGGAGCAGCATTGTATGGGTGGGGGTGTGAAGGACAACTAAGGAAATATTGAACAAGGGAAAGAAACTGGAAAGAAAGGGAATATCCTGACCCAATCTTTCAAACTGCTGATGAAACACAAAGCTATCAGATCAATGTGTCCGGTAACACAAAGGACCTCTAGGACAATGACCCCCTCCCTTTAAAAAATAGGCAGGAAGTGGAGGGTCTACAGACATGTCAACCTACCCTCACTTGGTGTGTGCCAGCCACTTTTTACTTCTGCTCTAGACCTTCCAACTCATGGTGTTGCCATGGGTCACACAATATAGTCTCCCTTCAGAAGGACAACTGGCGAGGAGCTGCTATCACACACCGTGCACACAATTAACTGGAAGCTCCTGCAGAGGACAGGTTTCCCGCTAATGGTTAGGAGGCCTTATATAACTAATGTCCCACACACAGTATATAACCACCCCAGGATACCGGTTGGGGACTCAGAAACTTTGCATTTTTGGGTGTGGAAGCGGTGCATCAGGCTTTGTTCAGCACACAGTGCCGCAGCCTCTGAGAACCTGCCCTTCCTCACAATGTGAAAAACTTTGACAAGTTGTGAGGTGGGTGAACAGCAGACCTGCCAAACAAAAATTCTCCAGAGATTTAAATGGAGTCACCAGCTTTTCAAGCAAGTATAGCACTCAAAAAAAACTCTTCATTCGCGATTGACCTTGATGGATCCCCCTCTTTAACCACCTTATTTCATCTGCATTTTTTTGGTGAGAGGTTGACAAGTAGGGTAGAAAGCTCGAAAGCTTTAAGAAACAACAAGAGGGAATTGGCCGGGCCTGGGATGAACTCTGCCTTTCATGAATTTTTTTTTTTTTAGGTCGAGCCTGGCAGCAGCGCACAGGCACTGCTCACTCTGCGAGGCTCACTCTGCGAGGCATGTGGTAGTAGGGTATGCTGTGGAAGCCTTGTCCACTCTCCTCTGTCATTGTCCTTGGTAAACGCTGGCTTCCGATTCATTATGAGGCTTGTTAGTCCAGCCTTGAAACCGCCCTGTCTCCATTTGTTACCGCCCATAAGGACTGGACTTTTTACTTTGCTCCTAACATGGCATGCTTTATCTAGTGGGTGAGCACTATTTACTTTATTGACAATCGCGGCTACTTTTTTTGTTGTATGTACATGCTGAGCGCGGTGCCCGCTTTAGGGACACCGCGCTCAGTTTATTATATTTGTTTTACTTTAATTCGGAGCGCAGCGCCCGCTTCAGGGACACCGCGCTCTTTCTTTTTTTAATGTCTTTAATGCGGTAACGTAAAGCGCCTTTTACGCTCCTATGGCAGTATTTTCTTCAACTGGGCGCTCATTTAAGTGAAACCAGATACACTTGGTGCATGCACTGTTGCGTAACTTCATTTTGGTGGGTTGTTTTTGTGAGTGGAATTGTGTTCTGGTCACTTTATGTGCTACAAATGAAGTGTGCGTGGAGTCTGTTTGCAGCTCTCCTTGGGGTGTGGGCGTCAAAACCATCTTCCCTTTTTCTCACATTTGAAACGCAACGCTAGTGGGTTTTTTCCATTTAAAACGGTAAATAAAGCTTTATAGTTACAATGCAAGAATGTCTCTTTGCACCCTGACCCGCTTTGTCATTTTAAGTTGGATTGCAAACCTGCCACAAGCTTAGCTTTTTAAAGTGCTGCTAGTTCATGTTTATGAAGTGCTGAAGTTCTTGCAGGTCTTATCCAGCCCAATCTTAGTATGTATTGTGCTGTTTTTTGTGTAATTATGTGATGCGCTTGCTAGCACTACAGTTGTGTAAAACCCTACATGCCATTGTAGTAGACTAGCCTCAGAAAAAGAGCTTTAAGTACATTTTATTCACAGCTTCCTAGCTTTGACTTTAAATGTGATACAGAGGGCAAGCTCTCCACTTTTAGAAGCAGAGTTTAAAAACGCAAGGAGAGCATGATGTATGAGCAGGTTTTGGAAATGGTCCTTTTTATTGTTTAATTTCCAGTAATGAACTTTCATGCTTGATTACAACTTGAAATGTACCTTGTATTCTGTTTTTCTGTCAGGTCTAACCGTTGTATCTGTAACGATGATGAAACTTGTTTATAACGCCCAACTAAAACCAGATCTATTTGGTGCGCTGTTGCCCAGCTTCATTGTTGGTGTCTTGGAGTTATCTGTACCGTTTATTGGGTTCTGCTCACTGTGTATAGTAGGAGTGAGGTGTGCCTGGAGTCTGTTTACATCTCTATGCAGTGTAGGCGTCTGTCTCCTCCCCATCATCTCATACCTGAAATTGCCATGCCGGTGCAGTGTTCTTTAAAATGGCAAATCAAGCCTTATAAGAACCATGTAAAACAAGCATTTACAATGCAATAGGTCTCGCATTTTCTCAACTTTGACCTATTGGCATTGTCACTTACAATGCCTTTTAGTTATGTGCACTTTGTACTTCTAGTCGTTGCTTGCAGGTTTTCAAAACACATAAATAAAAGGCATTGTCACTTACAATGCCAATAGCTCAAAATCTCGTAAATGCGAGACCTATTGCATTGCAAAGGCTTGTTTTAAAAAGCTGGAGAGGGCCCCCCATTCCTAATACACAATTATAAGCAGAACTGATGTGTGAATTATGCTTTCAAACCTCCAAGAATCGGAGCTGCAATGTGTAAGCCAAAGTGACCAAATTCAACTCACAACCTGCAATGCTCATATGTCAGCAAGAACAAAGCACGACCGTGAAACCTCTACCGAGACTTGCACCTATCCTGATATCCCCAAGGTTCTTACAATGAAGGAAATATCCTAAGTACATCTATGTGCGCACAGTTCAAGCACCCACTGTCAAGGTGCGGCCCTAACCGGACTATGCAATTTTATAACAAAAATCAACCGGTGCACCAATAAATGCTTAAATATTAAACAGTAGACAAAAGAAATCAAATTCATTTTCAGATGTGTTTTCCAAATGTTTTTTATTCACAAATGATTCAGACGTGACATGCATGTGTAGTGAAGAACAGCCAACGCATTTCGTCCAGTACATTTGACTTCTTCAGGGCATGCGCAGTTTTCATACAGGTGGTAACAAAGCTACCCGTTTTCCATCACATATCGGTAAGCAAAACCATGTTGTTTCCCGTAGGTAAAATCCAAGTCAAAAAATTGAGAGAATATAATCCAAATAGTGGTATAATTATGATAAGATCCATCCATTAGAGTCAACTATATAGGCAAGTCCCAAATAAGGAGACCAAGGGCAAATCACCCCTCAAAGCGGCACCATGATATGCGCCAGTGTAACGACAGTCCTTCTCCGGTACCCTCACACAAAATGAATGAGGTTGAGCTCATATGTCAGCACTGCATTGTGCTGTGTTAAGCTATACCCAGGGCCACTTAAACTACGTGGCTGTGAGTATGTATTGCTTTCTGCATAATGATGGATTTACTACCCGCGCAACATAATCAGCCATCTTCTGCATATTTTACATATTTCATAAAAAAAATTGGTTCTGCCGCAAACGGATCAAAGTTATTGGAAAAATGGACCCCATGTGATGCAGCACAGTGGCAGACCTTTTGCAAAGATTAAGGGCAAGATTACGACTTAAGGTGTTATTTATCGCCCCTGATGAAAAGCGATACCGAGGGGTACATCATTTATCCGGTGCGATAAACAACACCTATTACGAGTTCATGGGGAAGAACATGCGTATTTTGGTGTTTAACACACCAAAATCCGCACGAACCAGTAAATACTGTATGTTTTTCCGTTAAATTTCGACAGGTTTGACCTGCCGAAATTTTACTAATGTGGAGTTATTTAATGCATTCGATAATTATGGGATGTGTTATATATCATCAAACTTGTAATTTCGACCCATGCGTAAACAGGAGTTTACGCATGAGTCGGAATATTACAGGCAAATCGTAATCAGGCCCTCAGTGGTTATCCTTTAATGGCGGATTGCTGTAGTCAGGAGTTCAACTCGTACTCATTAGGTAAACCCTTTGCCCAGATAGTATAAATGTGTGTTAAAATTACAACATAGTGAAATAATACTGCCAAAAAAGTGCTCATTGTGCCACATAATTTTCTTTTTCTTTCTGCATAGTTTGGCCCACCTTACCACATATTTCCAGTGGTGCTGGCCATACTCTGAGTGGAAGCCAAGAGATAGGAGTTGTTCTGGGATGTGCAGAGAGGATGCTTGAGGAACACTGAAAATGTGAGCCCAAATGAGATGGCCAGTTGTAGGGTTCTACACCTCGGTGTGGTTGTGTGCATGCAGCATCATGGTTGTTCAGTGTGTGGCACATACAGCAATTGTGCAGCTTCCCAGCATTGTGTGGATTACCAACGCATGAGGGGTGAGTGTGATGTAAGGGTTCAGCTTCGGTACAGTGTGTATTCTATGTAGGATCTGAAATGCTAGGTAACATTTTGAGAAGCCTCTTTTAACAGAAATAATCCACCATTTGCAATATGCAATAGGGGGGGGGGGGAGGGGGGGTAGCTCCTGATCTACATATACCCAGACTCCTAGCAGGCAACCAACCTTTCTTGAACACAAACCATGCAACTTACACAATGCAGTGCCAAGCTGTTTCTAGCTGTCTACAGCCAGGCCTAGAGAGAATCAACTCTACGCCTAGAGAGAATCAACAGCGTGGCATGCTTTTCACAATAAAGCATGCCTGCCACTGGGGCTTTAATTGAACACACTAAAAACAGAGATATCAGAAAGCCACAAATGCAAGTCGGAACAGGGACTCAAAATGTCAGCGAAAGGAGGAGAAGGCGAATCCCTGCACTTCGACAGCCAGAGGAAGACGGACTTGAAGATAGCATGAGGGCACATCCTGCATAATGAATAATAACAATCGGCACTTTTTAAAGCGTTCTTGGTGCCAC
The DNA here is from genome assembly GCA_963921515.1 of Calotriton arnoldi. NCBI lineage: Eukaryota > Metazoa > Chordata > Amphibia > Caudata > Salamandridae > Calotriton > Calotriton arnoldi. Next base: position 683,402 of record CAWUFW010000187.1, read on the forward strand.
AGTCATTCCATTTCACAGATCTGTAAACAGCTTACTATTACCCAGTTCAACGGTACTCACTGTATCAAGCTCAGATGACCGGTTGAGTCAGACCTGCAGGCTGAGAACAGATGGCCACCGCAGGTAAACCATACCAGTGTTTTCATGCTGCAGCGCTAATGATACCGCCCACGTCTTTTTTATATATATAAAACAGAAACACATTGCCTCTTTTTCTGAAGCAGGCAACACCGTTCACATGTTCTTCAGGGAAGACTTACTTCCTAACACCGTTCACAAAGTGATGCTTTCTTATTTAAGGGGTTTCTACAAGATGATGCTGCATTAGAAATCTGCAGACCCAAAATACAATTGCTGGATTTAAAACAAGCATTTGCAATACAATAGGTCTCACATTTGTGAGAGTTTAAGCTATTGGCATTGTAAATGACAATGGCTTATATTTATCCGTTTTGAAAATTAACACAAATAAAAGACATTGTCATTTACAGTGACAATAGCTCAAACTCTTGTAAATGCGAGACCCATTTCATTTAAAAGAAGCAGCTGCCATTGTCCTGGGCTGCTTGGAAAGTGAATGCAAAACAAACAATTGATGGACGGAATGCTGGACAATGCAAACATTCACCCCCACTCACAAGGATCTGGGTTTATTCCATCATTCTTTTGCTCACCACACCACCCCATTTGGACCTAGCCATATGCAAATCAGTCTTGACCCTGTTCCTTATGGGAACAGTCCAGCCCGAACTGCCAAGCCAGGTCCTCCCTGGACCGGAAACAAGCATCCTAGGACCGGTTTCAGGGCATCACCCTCTTCATCAGCGAGGCTAGCTTGAATCCAGTGGTGTAGTGAGCACGAGACCCACGTCTGGGCATACCCTTCCCACGTAGGGAGACATATGCAAAAGAAACAATTGATGGACGGAATGCTGGACAATGCAAACATTCACCCCCACTCACAAGGATCTGGGTTTAATCCATCATTCTTTTACCTGGCTTGGCAGTTCGGGCTGGACTGTTCCCACAATGAACAGGGTCAAGACTGATTTGCATATGGCTGGGTCCAAACTGGGGTGGTGTGGTGAGCAAAAGAATGATGGATTAAACCCAGATCCTTGTGAATGGGGGTGAATGTTTGCATTGTCCAGCAATTGTTTCTTTTGCATATGTCGCCCTAAGTGGGAAGGGTATGCCCAGACGTGGGTCCCGTGCTCACTACACCACTGGATTCAAGCTAGCCTGGCTGAAGAAGGGTGATGCCCTGAAACCAGTCCCAGGATGCTTGTTTCAGGTCCGGGGAGGACCTGGCTTGGCAGTTCGGGCTGGACTGTTCCCATAAGGAACAGGGTCAAGACTGATGTGCATATGGCTGGGTCCGAACTGGGGTGGTGTGGTGAGCAAAAGAATGATGGATTAAACCCAGATCTTTGTGACTGGGGATGAATGTTTGCATTGTCCAGCATTCCGTCCATCAATTGTTTGTTTTGCATATGGAAAGTGAAAGCACGCATGGCGCGCTGAATGTTGTAGGTAAGCATGTCGTGCCTGCAGTAGGAGAAACTCATTAAAGAAAATAGTGCTTACAGACTAAATAAGACATACCGTATTAAAACAGAAGTAAAAGGGCCAGTCCTCAAGGGAGGTTACAAATGAAGACAAGGAGGGACTATCAAGCCTATTAACGAATCAGAAGACAGAATTTACAAAGGACAATAACACAAGCCAATGAAAAAAATGGGCAGAGAGTGGGTGGAGCTTCAAGTCCATACTCAATACAGCATGCCTCGCAGAGCAGCGCATGCGCTGCCCAGGCTCGACCTACAAAAGTAGTAATGTCAAGTAGCACTAAGAATCGGTGAGGCAGTAAATTTGTTAATAATACATTATCCTTTAAAGGCCTGCTTACCTCAGTGATTGTCTGGATCTCCTGCCAGAGACAGAAATGATCATATAGTCTAGATGGCTGTAGTTAGACTTTTGTAGTCTTTCACCAGAATTTCTGTTTTGTTGGCCAATGGTACACGTTTTAGAGCATAGGAGGGCGAACAGAGCCCAGTAGTGGGCGAACCAATCCTCATGTATAGGTGGTCCTAGTCTAATAAGTTATCCTTTTGCGATTAGAAGATCCAGGGCCGAACCTCCCATAAGGGCGGGCTTTGAAGAAACATGTACTAGGTGATTATTTTGTAGGAAGCGAAATAGTTGGTGTACCACTTGGTCAACCTCCTCATCCCAGGCTAAGGTCTGAGGATGATACTGCTGGCAGATGTGCTATATATATTTCTGCTATGAGATAGATTAATTGTTCAGGTTTTTGTCTGGAGAGTGGTAGATAATATGAAATACAGAGTTGAATACAGGGTTTTCAATTCAATTGACAGACACTGGAAGGAAGATAACTGATTATTCTTTATGCTGGTGCACTTCATGTAAGTTCTATGCACCAATAAACACCCTCCGCCTACCTTGTGCTATCATCAAGGCAAATCATAGCATTCCCTTAGAGGGTAAGAAGGGCCCGTCAGCCAGGTTTCAGTCAAAAATAGGAGAATATACTGTGTCTAGAGAAAAACAAGACTAAGGGGTCGAGATGCCAACTTGGCCAGAGTGCAGCTAAGGCCCTGATAAAGAGCGCTCCTGAGACCTACTCGTTATTTATCACCATGATAAATACAGATGCTGGGAGAAGTTCGGGCTGGACTGTTCCCATTGGAGCAGGGTCAAGACTGATTTGCATATACCTGGGTCCAAACTGAGGTGGCATGGTGCACAAAATAACGATGGACTGGGATGCGGTTAGAGTAATTACCAGTGGCTGAGATTAATAAATGTATTCCATCCATCACTTTTTGTATACTTTACGGTTTATGATAGAGGTACACATCTTTAGCCACTGGAGACAAGCTGGCAGTGGAGGTAAATAACACTTCATGACGAACTGGAACCACTCAGATTTCAACCCACCAACATGAGGGGCAACAAAATTGGAGTAACATATGCTGTAGGTGGTGTGGGCTAAGGGGGATTACAAGATTCTGCTAACAAATATGTAATTTCCTTCCATCCCTGTGTGGGTGGGAGTCAAATTTCATTACTACTAGATCTGGTTTTGGATAGGCTTGAAAATGCATCTACAGCGACTTCTCGTTCTGGTAAAAAGACACATGAAACCCCAGAATGTAATCAATTGGAGGTGGGGTAGACCCATGCTGGACAGACACACAGGATTATTCAGACTACTCACCCGTGTACAACGCACAATCAATAATTTTGGCTCTGGTGGAGGCAGGGATCTTCGATCTAGTATCTACATGTAACATAATTGATCGAACGCTTCCTGTGGGAACACTATATGATCAGATTTGCGGAGTGTGGAATTCTCAAATCCAAATTGTAGGCTAAACAATGGAGATGGAAAAGCAAAACCCTCAGTGATTATGCATTCTGGAAGTGTGCTAAAGAGAAGGTTTGGTTATTGTTCAATACCAATAAGAGAACCACTGTAAGCCTAATTACCCTGAAAAGGTACACTGATGGTATGGATAAAACTAGAGACTACATGATTCTTAAATTGATTCAAGATGATTATATAAAGTGGAGGCTTCGGTCAAGAAATTAGAGTTAGAGCATGCTGCTACTGAGGATAGCGAAGTTCCAGACTGGGGAACATAAAAAGAGGAAATACATTGTTTCAGGTTGGCTGATGAAAGGTCGGATACAGTTGCAGAGGCTAGACACTACAACAAACCGCAAGAGACCAGACAGAATTAGGTCATGTTCAATTATACAAGAAATAGGCAATACTAATATAGCATGTATAGATGGTGCTAAGAGTATAATGCACATAGATAAGGGACCTCTCCAAGGAAGGATGGCGAGGTCCAAGCGCAAGACCACTTGATCAACAATTTTCTTCCACCCTTCAAGAACTCAGCAGGACACCTAACATTGATGGACGTGGGAATCACATTCTCAGGCTGTATTTATTCACAAAACAAGAATAAACAGTCATTGCATTCATATGACTCCAAACATTATATACATCAATTAATCGAGAAAATGAGACATTTGATCATCTAATCAGCAGCTTCCCAAGAGTCATGGTTGACCGCTCAGCTGGCCCTTCCAAGATCAGCTAATTGACTTGGGCCTCTCCCACTACTTCACGTGGCCACTGGTAGATTTTCTCACAGCACAAACTCACCCACTGCCCAGTACCAAGGGAGACTGTTCCAACTTGCAAGCTGAGCCACTAATAAAATCACATCAGACCCAATCCAGAAGGGTCCACTCTGGCGCTCTTTAGGAGATAGGCCTAGGCAACTGGGCCATGACATGGCCCTCTGGCACAAGCACACCGCCTTCCCCCTCCCGAACTTACCCAGCACAGTGCTCTGGCATACTTCTTAAGGGCTATGGATAGGGAGAGGAACATGGATGCAGGAGGTCACAACTGCATCCATAAGGTGCAGGGGGCGCCAGGCAGGGGAAAAGGTAAATGTCCCCCAGCCCTTCACACTTAAATATTGGTCACCCTGTGCCCCTAGAGCCCTCTCCTGGTGTCCTATAGCCTTGACCAAGCAATCCTGTGGCCACCACCAGCGAATCGAGGCAGAAGCCTGGCTTCACAGGTTTTTCTAACTGCCCCGGGCTCCTGACGAAAATTCAAACTACACCAACAGCAACAACCATTGAGTGTCACTTCCCCAGTCCCAGGGCACCCACACAATGTTGGCTGCCTCCTCTATTCAGAAATGGTACAGCTATTAATAGCCCTATTAGACAGAATAACCAGTCTTTATATTCGGCAGAACTTGTCAAATTTGTTGAAGACACCGCTATTTAAAACAAGAGGCTCCCCTGCCTGGATTGATGAAGGGCATAGACCGATGCTGAAGGCTGCAATGACAACGAAGAAAATAGGTGGCACCAGACAAAACCTGTCAAGTGGAAGGAGGGCGTCACAAATTAATTTCATAATAACATTTAGCGTTAATATTTACTCTAAGACTAAAAATGTATGAGAATTCATTGAAATCTTTCTTTCTTTCTTTCCCCTGTTACTTGAGAGGCACGTATCACAGTATTTGTGCAGCCAAACCCCTTCGTAGATGCTCCACTCGTAAACCACTGCCATTGGTAAATCTGGGCATCAAAACACTGGCTAAAGTTTGGCTACACCCCTACAAGTCAGAACTGATACTACCATGTGGAGCTGTGTCCCTGGCAAAATCGACAACACAATTTGAGGTGCTTCTTTTTGAAACCACATTTTTTGAACCTGCAAATCCTAGCATTGGTTATGGAGCAAGATGACATTTGAGTCAGCTGAGTGGCATTTTCTTTGTGAGGCACTACGAAGAGTGGGGGAAATATCTTAAGTCAAGTCAAATTACTATGCTGTAACCTTGTAGCTAAGATCTACACTAATGCTGTGGAAAGCAATCATTCGGCCTAACCCAGAGGACATGATCGAGGAATCCCTTATACTCTCTACGATTTGCATTATTCATTAAGCCCTGAGCTGCAATGAGTGAAGAGAGACATGCTGACAAAGGTGTACAGCCGTATGCTTACAGGCAAATAATTCTGCTCTAGCAAATTATATATTTATGTTAAATAAGCGGACATTATTCAAACCCCTATTGTATATGAGAGTTTATTGAATGGTTCATCATTAAACTGGATTAAGTCTGAGGTTATGTTGTGAAATGATTTTGCCTTCTGGGCAACAAGAATCGAGGTTCGACTATAATGCGGAGGCCTTGAGATACCTTTGTGGGGTCGCAGTTATCAGAGGTGTTAAAGCCCTGTATAATGACAAATGATGGCTTGGGATGTGCCCCAAGACATTGCCAGTGGCAGAGATTTCAGGAAAAGTAAAGTCAGCCTACATTATTCGAAAGTTAGCGCACAGAATATTGAGTAACAGTAACATTTATGTGCAACAATTAGAAACACCAGAAAGAACTGCTAGGGGAGCTACTTTGCGAGCTATGGAGTATGGACTAAGGGTATGCTGTACACTCTGTAAGGCAGTAACGCAAAGCCTGCTGGGAATCTTCTGAACAGAAAACTATAGAGGAAGGGACCAATGCCTGGCAGACCCACTTTATTCACTACTCCTGCAGGGCAACCAATCAGAGCAGCCTTTGGAGCCGGTGAAATGCATTGCATCCCTCTCACAAGCCCACTCCTGCTCTGACACTTCAGAGGAACCCTGCCCGCCCCCTTGGGTCAGAAGCACACAAGGAAACAAAGCAGACAAGCGCTGCCCTGATGTTGGAAATGATCTCGCCCCAGCAGGCTCGCGGCATGCATCAGCTCTGAAGAGAAGTGAAAATTAGCAGCAAATAGGCAGGGGGTTTGGATGATGATTGAATCCCTGAAAAGAGGCTGGAACCTCATCAGCTTCTGGAGCAGTCATTAGCACATGACTAGGGCAGGCCGTCCCCACAGCATGGTATCCTGAGGCGCAAATGTTTAATGAGGGAAGGAACAGCTCTTTGGTCGTTAGAACTAGGCCGCTTCCCGCCCCAATACGGGCAGGAAGCACAAAGGCAAGGTCAGAAACCAACTCTACGCAACCAGCTCCGCGGACGCTGCTACTCACGAGCGAGGCGGGGAGTCGGGAGCGAAGCTAACTCCAGAGATTGTCACCAACTTTAGCTCCAGTCACGAGGTCAGCGACCAGAAGGTTCGAGCTCTGGCCATGCCATATGCATGGCTGCTCGCTCATTCGTCCATGGAATGTGCATAAGAGTAACTTTGAGGAAACAGAAGCACAAGCTAATTACCATGCTTGGAAGGATGGAAGGCTGAGTCTGTCTACCCGGGATTCTATCTGGACATCACAGCATATGTCACTGTTGAGAGCATTAACTCGCGCTGAGATATCTTGTGTGCGAAGATCCTACAACACAATATAATGGCGCTCTGAGGTAGGAAGAGAAGAGCACAGGAGCATGGACCCGTGCCCATCAAGGAGTCTGCTGACCATAGCAAGCAGCCTAAAGGAAGACAGCAATAAGAAATTTTAGTAGTTCAAGGAAAAGATTATTCTGTAAAAGTCAGCAAAACTGCTGTTAAGTTAAAATGGTCTTTTTGTTCCTACACTCTGTAGCTTGCCAGTGCTGGTTCCCTGCAAGTCACTCCTTTGAGCAGTCACAGTGTCAGTTCCTTGTCTTCTTGGTTCAAGATGATCGCTATACACAGTGGTATTGTGTGGTCTCTTCTCTGTTGAAGCGTGACCTCGGTGTGGTTCTCAACAGTGCCGCCCACAGTTCCCTGTGCCAACATTATTCATATGTTTTGAAGAGGTGGGGTTTTGAGGAAGCAGATAAAGCATCTGAACAAGGAACGGGCCTCTTACAACCAAAACCAGACCGTTTCTAACCAAAGTTTTAAGACGCAACAGTCGAACGTCCCTACTGTAATGACCGGCCTACATGCCAGAGTGGTGTCAGTAAATCTGTAGGCTGCCACCATTCGGCTCTCAAACTCAGATATGACATGTGTAGGGACACTGGTTGGTGGGGAAGAGGTTCCTCAAAAGTGACAATGGAAAGGGGGCGAGATAACAGACAAGGCCAAGCTCAAAGGAAGAGGCAATGGAATGCACAGGCACAAATATGCATTAAGAATGCATAGTTCAGCTGGCCTAGATTTAACTATACACTACCATTACTACAAGATGAACTAATTTGCTTTTTTTTTTTTTTGCTAAAGCTTTACAGAACTGGGTGTTAACCACAGGTTTTTTTTAAAAAAAAAGGCTATATATACAGAGGTCATATTGTAACTGAAACAACTTACTCTTCGCTGGTCACACCACACCAACCAATCAGAAAAGTGTTCAGCGCAGGCGTACACAAGGAAAACACATTTTGTTTAATAGGAGATATCAGTGGCGAGGCATGATTCGGGGGGGGAGGCGAGAAGGATGCCAAAGTGGGCCCCAGTCTAGACCATTTTTCTTGTGTAAACTATGAAAGTTTCCTGGAAAAATATGTTTTCTTCAAAGTTTAAAGAGGTGTAGCTAAAACTGGGAAATGGTTGGAACAACAGTGTGTGTATCTCTCGGTCTATCTATAAATATATATAATAAACCCAAATCTGAAATGTGCACTATAGTAGTAAAAGTGTGTTTGCTTGTTTATCAGTGGCATTGCTAAAATTACGCGTTAATGGGCCATGACGTAAATATGAGTGTGTGCGCGCGCACACACACACACCATACTAATTCAACACTAATACTTATGGGTACCAGAGTAGCGTGCTACTTGCGCTTCAAAACCCCATCAGGGGTAGCAAGCGCTATATAAATACAAACATCTTTCCCTCTTCTATCCCGCCACCTACCCTTCTCTACCCAAATAACTGAATAACATATCCACTACTCAAATTACTTCATATTTTACTATACTAAGTTTCAACACTAATCCTTAATGGGTTCCGGAGTGGCGTGCTACTCGCCAGAAAGTTAGCTCATTAGCCTCGAAACGCGTCAGGCACTAATGTTTGCTGGCATGCTGGGGGAAGCTGAAATTGAAGACCCGAATGGGAGGCAAGCTGTCGAGTGCATTTCCAAAGATCTGGACGTTTTTGGTGGAAAATATATATATATATATATATATATATATATATATATATATATAGAGAAAGAGAGAGAAAGAGAGAGAAAGAGAGAGAAAGAGAGAGAAAGAGAGAGAAAGAGAGAGAAAGAGAGAGAGAGAGAGAAAGAGAGAGAAAGAGAGAGAAAGAGAAAGAGAAAGAGAGAGAGAGAGAGAGCGAGAGAAAGAAAGAGCGAGAGAAAGAAAGAGAAAGAAAGAGAGAGACTAAAGCAGTTGTAAAATTCAAGTACCAGTGGTAAAGTATCTTTCCAGTCAGGTTTGAAGTGACATTCTGGTCAGCAGATAGTCCTTCATTTCTAGTTCTTGATTATTAGGTGCTTGAAGAATTACAAATCAAACCATGGGTTTTCAGTCTACAGCACAGTCTTGATTCCAGCAGGTGAAGGACAGCAGAAGGATCCAAGGTTGAATCACAGGCATCTTGATAATAACAAGGTATCAGCCTGCAGGGTGCACCTGGGAGCAAACCATTGACAGTCATCAGCGTCGATCCTCCAAGGGTCACAGGTCAGATCTTGAGGTCAGTGAGCACGCCTCACAGGGAGATAAGAGTCTCCACCTCTATTGTATATCGTGAAACGCTTGAAGTTACGGTCTCTGAGAATGTGTCTGCTGACCTCTGAATACAGCACAAAACGGAATCATCAAGTCAATGAATGCGAGGAAGCAGATGCATAGGCTGGCCCCTGAAAGTTTCTGCAACAACAAATGATACAGATTTCAGGACTACAACTGGCCAAATGACTTCCATCACAGGCATGATAGCGTGCAACAACACAAAAGGTTGCTTGGACACATTGGCCTTGTGGCATCAATCAGCAGAAGAGCTTCGGCAGAAAACCATTTTCAAATGGCAGACATAGGGCTCAGCAAACCAACCAGGATTCCAAAGTGTTGCCTACCAATTTGGTTGGAATGTGCTCTTAAGCAGCGGGGTAAAGACGGATTTCACTTGCTTGGTCCCCATCATCAATGGTACAGTGAGCAAAAAATGATGAAATGGTGTGTGAGGGCTTTCGATGACCGTTCACATTGGGTGCCGGGACTCCATGTTTTTTCCTCACACACTTCGCTATCACATGGTGTCCTCCACGGCTTTGGTTTTCACAGTCACGCTCCACAATCTTCTTTGGCGGCATTATCTCTTCATTGGATTTCTTATAGGATGTCTATACTAAGGAACACAGAGTCTTGCTCTCAGTCTTAGACCATTAGGTATTTGTGACTGGCGTTACTGTTATCCATCACTGGATGGCCTTCATTCCAAAACTATCTAAGGTGAAGTTCCTTTACTTCCCTTCTCCATCTGTACCTAGCCCCACTCCTCACCTAATTCATCTACTTCCCTCCCAATACCCTGACATTTGCCTCCTGTGCTACATCCCTTTGAGTTCTATTCTTGTCTTAAATGTGTATGCAATATTCCAATATCACCATAGCCACTGCAGTCAGTTAGAACCCATTAAAAATAAGAAAGATCTGCCCATTTATCCCTTTCCGCCGAGTCAACTCTCTGATCAGCTCATTAGTACTTAGTAAACTGCACTATTACAACAATTTACTAGTGGGTCTGCTTCAGCATGCTTTCTCCCTCCTGGACAAGGTCTTAAACTATGTTACCACAACCATACACAGTATCCCCAGACATACTCCTACCTCATCTCAAGAACATGAGGTTAGCTTGCAATTGACAAAGAACGGGGTCCTACACAAGCAATCACCGCGAGCGTTTAAAGCCATCTATGTCACAAGCGACGGATACCTAACTGACACCCTAGCCCAGCATTCTCTCACATGAAACCTAGGATGTGCTAACAAGCGGTTTTAGTCACACCGAAACTGCTCTGCGCTACATTTGTGTTTCGGCCCTTTAACCACGTGGGAGACATCAATTGGAATTCACTTCTATCAGTTATCTGAGAAAAACCTGTCAATCTAGGCGCTTAAAATGGCCCTAGAGAATAATCTCCCATTACCACTAGAAGGCAACTACCTCTAAAATGGTAAATATGTACATTAGTGTTTTTCTTATTAGTTCTGTTTTAAGAAGACCTTTTTTTAAGTTAACCATCACAGACTCGGTCGCCTATGATCCTTTACACGATCACTCAGTTTGACCAACGGCAACCATCCCTTCTGCTCATTGTGCTATGCACCACAATGTCCACTTGTACAAAATGTGTGTTAGAAACCTTTTGGCTGCTAAGTAAATACAAATAAAGCTACAGCTCCCACACACAATAAATGAGGGGGCGACCTGTAATGAATGAGCGGTTATTCTCTATAAGGAGAGCTACAGATCCAAGTACACTCCCAGCTCAGCAGATGGCCTCAGCACCTTTATGAAACAAGCATTTGCAATGCAATAGGTCTCGCATTTTAAAAACTTTGACCTATTGGTATTGTAAATGACAAAGTCTTTTATTATTGAGGGTGTTTTGTAAACACAAATAAATGGCATTGTCATTTACAATGCCAATAGGTCAAAATCTCTCAATTGAGAGACCTATTGCATTGCAAATGCTTGTTCTGCCAGTGGCCAAGTACAAAAAACATGAACGATTCTAGAATGTGGTCCACTTCTTGGGGCAGTGCCCCGGCCTAATTATGATCCCAATCCCACACTGATGGCCGATGGTGGCACACATGCATTAATATTTGGGGACTGTTTTTCATCAGGTTCTGACCCAGAGAAAGAAAGAGAAAGGGAGGACAATAGAAAGCGGTGACAAATGGAGAAAATAAGCGTGAAAAACAACCAGCAAAAGTGAGTTAAAGAGACACGGAAAGAAGGGTGGTGGTAAAAAAAACAAGTGGAAGACTAGGATCCTTGGTTATCAGTAAGCACAGCATTCAGTATAGCTAGCTGTGGGCTGCTAAGAAAAAATCCCTCTTCCTTTAAAGTGCGGATGTTAATCCACTCTCAGGGCTGTCTCTCTGGCAACAGCATCCTGATGGACCACCAGAGAAGTGATGGATACGGGCAGCGTGCTGTGGATATGTCTCTTGTACACAGACATCCCCAGGCCTGAAGAGGCCGATTTCAAATTGATATTTGAAGCTCCCTCTAAATTATTGTCATGCTCACGTATTTGAAGCTCCTCTAAATTATTGTCATGCTCACGTAAGCAAAACAATAGATGCAAGAGGCTGATACCTAAGGAGTGAACATAATATTTGCTGGAGTACTGAATCAGTCCATTATTGGATGTATGGGCAAGCAGAAAAGGGCACTCAAGAAGGGGCTTTCTGGCTTTCCTCTATCACCATAAACTATGCCTTAAACTGTCCATTTATGTTTGAATTGGTTTGTGTTAAATGCCAGTTTTCCTCAAAAGCCTGAGTCAGGAACAATGAAAAGTACTATCTCAAATGATCAAAGTTAGTGTGTAGCACACATAATAGATATATTAATTCTTCAGTTAAAATCAATAAAATAACTTAGTTCAACTTTACCCACAAGTCCGTTGCAAGCTGCACCAAACGCCACCTTTATCACCCCAACCAGATACAGTTAAGAGTCCTTGATTGATGCATGTTTTGACTATTCAGGTCAGCTAGCTGTTTACTCTGCTGGAAACCCTCAATGATTGAGAGGGATTGAGGTAATGTATTTGTAACAGAAATTCTCCTGAGCTCGGCCATTACAGGTATAGGAATGAGACATTAAACTAATTTGGGTAATCAGGTGTTCAATATCAAAGTTGATCCTGAAAGAGCACATAGGAAAGAGCAGTTTGTGAAGTGTGGAAAATCTGCACTGTCCAAAACTGCAAGGTGTAAAGGGGCAAGAATGCCGCTATTAAAGCTGCACTAGGGCCCAGAAAAACCCAAGCAGGCCACTTGACGCCGTCACTGAGACCCTCTTGGTCTTGTTTGCGTGTCTCCCCCCTAGTTGCTGAGCAAACAGCACACCCGTGCCACACACGTGTTCTCAGCCCGCCGCTGGGTGCCCCTAGGTCTCCAACCCACCACCACCAGCTATTGCATGCCCCCGAGCAGTGCCACAGCGTTGCAGCCAGAAGTCAAGTCCAAGAGCAGGCTTCTCTTTCCTGACAAGGTACCAGGCCCAGCCTATCTGCAATGAGCACAGCACAGAGAACCACGGTCTGCAGCCTGGTAAGAGGCTAACACACAAATATTTTCAGAAATTAAACATTTTCAGTTTCAATTCTAATCCTTACAATAATATTTGTCACTCGCTGATCTCGTTCTGCTAATAAGCAATAGGTCTAGCTTGTCTTGAGTGTTTGCTCATTGCTGTGTGATATGTCTTGATATAATGACTGAGACACGTATATACTAGCTGTTACTTCGATAGACCCCGCGAGAAAGTGGCATTTGGTGTGTCACTCATTTGATCGTAGAATGTCACTCGCAGCAAGACTGAAACAATAGAAATGTCATGCATAAGCGATACGTGGCATCTATGTAGGATAGCAAGATCTCTGATTTAGAAGGATTCAGTTTCAACATCTGGTATAACGAAGGTGTTTTTTTTAGAGCGCTACCAGAAGAGGATTTGGGGTGTTGTGCTTTCCAAAGGCTGAACAAAAGCGTACACATACAAGGACGCTTTCATATTATTAAGAACTGCAGTTAAATATCAAAGAGGGGTTTTTACAAAACGGTATCTCTTCCAATAACAAACTAACCCTTGAAAAGCCAATTACGTGGTGTACTAAAACAAAAACCGTGCGCTGTATATAACTCAGTGGTGGCCACCCAATCCCTACCTTCATGCGTTCCCGGCATTGCGACGGAGTCCGCTCGTAGCCCAGTTCGGCCAGGGCTCGGGACACCCGCTCATATTAGCGGGGCCAGGAGCCTTGCTGGCAAATAGGGTGCCTGAGCCATCCAGTTGCTGGTAGTGCGCCTCCACCAATCGCTCAAGGTGCCCATACGGCTATAAGCGCGTTAGTTTCTGCTGGGGTCCAGGACATGCCGCGACAAGCGGCCGACGTGGAAAAGGAGACTGAGAGCGACGAGGCAAGGCCCGGACCACCGGCGCATCCCTCTAGAGGCGACGAATGGCTTCAGGGGTAGAAGGCGCCGACAACGATGGGCGTCCATCGCTCAGCCCAGGTGAAGTAGGGGACATAGCCTCGCGTCTCGGAATCTTCAGTGGCGGCGGAGCGGGATCCGATTGCAGATCCGGCTCGCAGGGCGCAGCCATGTTGACTCCTCGGAACCAGCGGGAAGTTACGTCTGAAACTAGAAAACGGACTATCACTAGTAAAAGAGTCAGGGAGCCCCTTTGCAAACGTTCTGGAGTATGAACCCGTGAGCGTGCGCATCGGCTGCCTGGACAGGAGATGTGCACGCATATGGTGCGAGCAGGCGTTGTGATAACGCCGCCGAGCCGTACGCGTGCACATCTCCTGTCTGTTTAAGTTTCGGCACAGACAGTTGATGTGCACGCGTACGGCTTGCAGCGCTATTACAACTCCTGCTCGCACCATGCGCGTGCACATCTCCTGTCCCGCATCGGAGCAAAAGTCGGCAACAATAGATCTCGCATAGCGAGCAGCGCTTTGCGCTGCATCGCTAGGCGAGACCTAAAAAGCCCAGTGCATCTAAGGCTCATGTGGTGGAATGTATAAGACCATGCTCCTTATTAATAAAGTCATCTTTGAATTTCATTATAGTCCCTTCTATGGAGGGGATGTGTACAGATCCACTGTCTTCTATACCAAAGACAGGCCTCTGGGCTTCACAGTGTTTCCGAAAGTGCCATCAAACTGCCCTCTCCAACACAAGGCTTGATGTTTAAAACAAAGTACAATATTTTAGGGTACCAGGCAGACAGGAGGAGGGTGCAGCAGCACCAAGAGCATTGCAGACCAGCACAGCAGTAGCTGGAGTTCAAGCATCCAAATACAGAGGGGCAGTGTTTCAAATGTAGATCTGACAGCACTCCGAATGTTACTTGAATATCGTGTCCCAATTGTCACCCTTTACTCCGGAACTCTCCATTGGTTTCCAGCAACACTCTTCTATGACCACTACAAGAGTAATTCTTATTGTGACGGGTGATCCAGTCATTCCACTATCACCATGCTGTCTCTTCCTATGCTCAAGGCATAGAAAACAAGCATTGGCATAGCCAATAGGTCTCGCCTTTGGGACCTTATAAGTGTTTAGCCATGCAACAGTTGATGTTGTTGCACCAAGGATATTGTGCTGCATAACTAAATACTTATAAGGTCCCAAAGGCGACACCTATTGGCTATGCCAATGCTTGTTTATTGTTGTTGTACATCAGTGGCAGATTCACCACGAGGGCCAAGGCTCATGTTTGGGTGGGCCTGGCCCACCCGGCCCACCCTCTAGAACCGGGCCTGTATCTCTGTTGTCATTCATTCATTCATTCATTCAATCAATAATGGGAGTCCTTTGCTTCCACCTTCACAGCAGAAACCTGCTGCTTGCAAGAACAAGAAAAACAGGAGTGCCGATCGAACAAGGAGGCACAACAACCCCACCTGCTAGTGAGTGCCTGCGCGTCACCGGCCCCACCTGTGGGGCGGTTGCCACCGAGCCTGGTGTCCCAGCTGCCCACAGTCCCAAACCTGCGTCACTGCACGCACTAACACCTCACTGCCGCGTTGTAATGCGGATGGAACACGCACAGAAACGTGATGTATCCATGTTTACAACGCCGGCTTCATTTGCATACCTGCGGCCTACATGGAGGCGAGCCAAGACTACAACTCCCAGGAGGCCTCTAATGTAACCTCAGAGCTGGCAGAATGGCATGCCCCGCCCCCTTATAATGTAAACCCGGTGCTGCCAGTGTAAACGCACACCTCCAGTACTGTGACCCGGTAGGATTAGTAACTCAATCCTGGCTTCACCACGCTGGATTAGTTAATCATTACACAAGAGTGAAAGTGCAGCAATGCTGCAGCTCACCTGGGATTAGGACTGAGCTCCCAGGGGCAGGAGTCCAGGCAGAATATTAAACTCTGGGCTAGCTGCTCTCAGCCCCCTTATCTCCCTTCCTGTGGAGGGATTAAAGGCTAACCCAGCCCTGCCGGGTGTACAACAGGCAAACATCCTGCCTACAAACAGGACAACAGCAGAGATATCCCTCAGGTTACAGACATTGTCAGATAACATCTGCAGCCCGGTCACATTGCCCATGTTCATGTGTGATGTGCTGATCCAGGCCAGGTTTTTACTTTGAATTCTGGGACTTGTAGTCTTGTTTAATCCAATATAAAAACAGGACTACAAGTCTCAGAGTGCAAAGGAAATAAGCCCGGGATGGAGCAGCACTTCGTGCATGGACCTGGGGCACCTGCGCATCTCTAAAGGGCAGCGCCGGCCAGAGTCACGGCGTCTTGGCGCTGTGTGTTGTTTCTGAAGATCAATGTGTTGCCCGTAGCCCTGTATGAGAGTGCATTGATGCAGCTCTGGTGAACTCACTCCTGAGACAGCAGAGCTATCGCTCGCGGTACACAGATCCGATCAACGGACACCTGATCCGGCAGAGCCCTCCGTTTACACCCACATCAGGGTGAACTCCCATCTCAGCAGACCTGCTCAACGGTGTGTCAACACTGGGGTCAAGCTTCCAGTTACAACAGTCAAAGGCTCATAACCTTAACAACGAACCGGTACCCCAGGTTTCACTATGCCTTTTAACTCACACCCAACAGGCTCGCTCGAGCTGCAAAAAACTTCCAGATTCGCGCCTGAGGCAACAGATTGCAAAGGTCCACTAACTCGCACCGGTACAGCAGCGCTATTCCTCAGGTTGTGGAGGGGTTCCAACTGTTATGGACAGCAGAACTGTCTCCCAGTTTACATCACTCTTTCAGGCTGACACCTTATGCAGCAATGCCCGTCGTCGTGCATGCAAACCTCTTCCGACACGCCGCGCTATGTACATGCCTTTCTGTTTGTTTTTGTAGCGCTGCATGCCGGGCGCGCTTCTAAGCACCTGGCGGGTGTCCAAATAACCGACATGTTAAAGGCCATATAAGCATTTGTGAAGACAAAAACTTGCACCGTTTTGAAAAATAATTGTGGAAAAGGGAAACAAATGTTGCAAAATAATGATAATGTACAATGAAAACCTTCTAGGGCAGGGAGGGAACAGATGGAGAAAACCGATTCAATCTGGGAACACGGCAGAAAAGAACTCACATAAAACAAAGGAAGATTCATAAAACGTATCCGTTCTTTCACAAGTTAAAACAAGTTGTTTTTCAGAACTCCACGAGGCGCTGACGAGCAAAACAAAAAAAAAAAACAGACCCACAAAGCGTTTCCCTTGCGGGAGCGAGCAGAGGGAACCATATGTTTGCAAGTTAATTACAAACAGATGGTGTCAAAGCTCGCTCCCGCAAGGGAATCGCCAAACGTGCACGCATTGCCATTGAAAGCAATGCAACGCGTGCACGTTTTTAGGGCGAAAAGTGAATCGATTTCAAAAGGTCTTTTTCCTATGCAGCGCATGCGCGCTGCGTAGGCGAGACCTAAAAAGGGAAGTTATTTTTGCCTCAGCATAACCCCAAAAGCCTAAAGGGGCATTTTAGCTTGTATGGAAAAAAAAGGAAACCCAAAATGAAGTACATGAAGCAACAATTCACTGGAAGTGCGGGGGCACACCCAAACACAAGTTATAGCTGAGAGCAAAAATGACTATGAAACAGTAATTTAAAACACAGAAACCTTATAAGTAAAATAGAGCACAGACCACCTGTAACTCGAGACTGCTTGTGAGCGAAGTATACACTGAATGCCTTTACCTGAACCACAAATATGAAAATCTCATCTGCACATAGGTTCAGAGTGAACACCAATGAGCAACCAACTGTTTCCAAACATATTGTGACTACCTATCTCGGGGAGAACTCTTATACAAGAATCTCATTAAAATAATCCCTGAAGGGCTTCATAGTGAGATGAAGAGGGAAAAAAGTTAAGTGCAAGCAAGTCTTTTTGTAGACCAGATTAAACCAGTTCTAATCATTAACACAAACTATTGATTGGTACGAAAGGAGGATTGGGTATTGCAGTAAACCTCGAATACAAATGTTTTTCCATTTTAAAAGGAAGGCTTGCTGGATGCTTGGATACTTAGGCAGCCAGGTTCATGGAATCTTCCCTACGATAGAGTATTTCCCTTGCACCTGGTAAAGGTAATCCAGGCTGAAGCACTACTGAAAATGATATCCATCTGTTAAATGAAGCTGAAATAGATGCTATATTTGCCTCACCCAGGTGGGCACAGTGGTGATTAGGTTATCTTCAGAGTTTATGAACTTCTGTTAACTTTTCCATTCAATAGAAGCAGGGAATTAAACTGGGATCAAGATTTGAGAATCTCCCCTCACCCTCCAGGACAAAATTTAAACACGTACACCACACATGCCCATGTGTGTGCGTACAGAGTTGTGCATTCAGACACACAGGTGCAGCCGTACGAGAGACCCCTACAATCTCATGGATTCCTAGGGCAAAGCAGTATTCAGAACAGTGCATTCCTCCTATGCTGTGAATGCACACAATGTGCACTGTACTAGTGTGTGCAATAGTGCAATTAAAGCAAATTTCTGTGGACTAGGCACGATTGACAAACGTAGAACAACAAGCAACATGCCTGGCGGTGGCCAGAAGGGATGTGGTGCGGGTTTGGAGCAGCGCAGTACTGCCAACACTAAAGGACTGGGAGGCGAATATGGAGTGGTGCTGGCGAGCTTAGAAAGCGATATGGAAGGTGCGGGCTGCCTCGGATGTTTGCAAAAATCGGGCAAAAGTGGTCCGATGATGATGAAGGGGAGTGAGCTGGGCTGGGATGGGCCGGTGGAGGTGCTCCGGCTCAACCTGGGAGTCAGATGGGTCCGACAGTTGCGCCTTGGACTTTATGAACCTTTATATGTCTTCAGCCTGATTTCAGGTGGTCATTGCGCAATGTGGAGTTTGCATATAAGTTTCGCAACTACCTGGGGGGTTTCCTTTGGGTTATGTACCGTTTGTACATGTATTTAGTATGATAAACCTGAATACAAAGATTTAAAAAAATAATAACCAACATGCTTTTATTGTCTCACCCTCAGTGAACACGGGCAAACCAAACACAAAAGCAACATTGCCTCAATCCGACACAGAAGGGACAAAAATACTCTACTAAAGGACATAAAAACGAGCTCCGGTCTACAAGCTGTCACAGCTGCAGACTAGTTATCACCACTCACCATCTTACCTCAGAGAGGCATTCGCAGCCGTGTCTCCAACGCACCCTTTTAAACTGGCCACCTTAAATACTTCAGAAATAGCAGACCTTTTATGCAAGTTCGACTTATTGTTCCTCACTGCGACGTGGTAAACACAAACCTCATAACCCAGTATTGACACTGCTGTTCCTGAAGACTTTAAACACTGCTTGGCAAAAACGGGAGGGATGGATTGGATGCGAAGCAGCAGTGAGCCACAAAACTCAGATCAACTACCCCACTCTGTGCATTCCTTAACACTCCTATTTCCAAAAGCCATCTCACAGATGTCAAAATCTCCTCATTTAAGTTGTTAAGATTTCACACCCAAAGCCCAGGAAAAAAATAATTCACAGAGAACTTCAATTTCTATATGACAAATCAAATCCTTCCCTGCACAGTCAATGTCTTTCTAAAGGTTTTTAACTTGAAAGGAGGTCAAATAAAGACAAAGCAACATAAAACCCTTCGTTCTTCATTGATATACGTGATCTTAATCACAATTTCGGTATCCTTGCGCACAAATTTAACTCCCTTGAACTCGTATCGAAAACACAAAATTACAAAAAAAAGTGCACCATAAAATTTGGTACTCCCCCTCCAGTAGACCGGTTGAATCATGCCTTCATTCATTTCACACTATCGGCTCCAACTCATCTTCCCAATATCCCAAATGTGATGGAGATAACCTGGTCAACGGAACTACAGAATATGGACATACCAACTCTGGAAAAGATAGCACCCAGCTAGACACCAAAACAAGACCCAATACCGAAGACGTCTTAAACACTTGTCTCATCTAATTTAACTTCGAAAAGCCTACACCTCTAAAAAACAAAACTAACAAACATCCTAGCCAGGCTGCTCCAGTAAGACAGACTGAAAAGCGGAGTTCATTTAACAAATATATATATTTCCATCTGACCCAACAGAGAAGAGCAACCGCTGAATGGAAACAAGCATTGGCATAGCCTATAGGTCTCGCCTTTGGGGCCTTATAAGTGTATAGCCAGAGCTATTGACTTTGCCAATGTCTTCAAGCTGTGCTGTAGAGAAGTGTGGCTGCTGTGCAGCATGCTGAAAAGTTATAATAAAAAAGTGTCAGAAGCATTTTTGTTACTTTATATATGACCAAGAAGGCATTATGTAAAACTGAACGACCATATTAAAAAAGTATTTACAATAAAAAATTTCCTCAGTTTTCTTTTGTTCTTGCAATGCTGGCAACTTGTTTCTGCCTATTGCAATGGTTGTTTGTTAAAGCTTTTTTTTTGAGGGGGCATAAACAATCGGAGGGTGAAGGTTGGGAACTAGTACCTGTATTATAACACTAGCAGAGGCCAGAAGCTAGGGGAGAATCAACAGATGCCAGATTCCGAGAGCAGGCTGAGGTGGTGCTGAGTGATGCTGAGGTGGTAGTGGTGGTGGTGGTGGTGACTGTTGCGGAGACGATGCTGAGGTGATGCTGAGGTGATGCTGAATGATACTCAGGTCTTGCTGAGTGATACTGCTGTGGCGGCCCCGAGCGATGCTGTGGCGGCCCCGAGCGATGCTGTGGCGGCCCCGAGCGATCGTGTGGCGGCCCCGAGCGATCGTGTGGCGGCCCCGAGCGATCGTGTGGCGGCCCCGAGCGATCGTGTGGCGGCCCCGAGCGATCGTGTGGCGGCCCCGAGCGATCGTGTGGCGGCCCCGAGCGATCGTGTGGCGGCCCCGAGCGATCGTGTGGCGGCCCCGAGCGATGCTGTGGCGGCCCCGAGCGATGCTGTGGCGGCCCCGAGCGATGCTGTGGCGGCGCCGAGCAATGCTGTGGCGGCGCCGAGCAATGCTGTGGTGGCACAGAGCGATGCTGTGAAAGAGAATGAAAGGCTAAAAAAGATAGAGAGGGGAGAGTTAATTAAGTAGAGAGAGAATTAGAGAGGGGAGAGAGAAGGAGAGAGACAATAACAGTGGGGGGTGTGGAGTTTAAATAGAGTTAAGAAGTGACGCGGAAAAAGTAACCTTAAATATAGCTTTGTGCGAATAAATATTTTTTTAAAAAACAGAGTGAGACAAAAATACTGGTAATTAGGCTGTGACTCCCAATATAAAACAAATAGCGATGTAAGGTGAAATCAACCCACCGAAGCAATATTTCTAACTAGACAAAAAAAAGCTTGCATTTCAATGTTAATCGCTGTTGTTTTTCATGTGACTGTAGTCCAGGGCCGTCAGTTGGTAATGTGAGCTGCTGCTGCGATTGAAACATCAGAGTCCAGAGAGTTAATGAGCCATGACGAGGAAATGAGGAAGAGATAGGAAACCCAGATGGCAGCTGCGCGCGTGCACGCCATCGTGAACGCAAGCTGGTCGCCAGCCGAAAGCCAGTGGGTTTGCACTTCCAAAACCCACTTACT
Source organism: Calotriton arnoldi (assembly GCA_963921515.1). Lineage (NCBI taxonomy): Eukaryota > Metazoa > Chordata > Amphibia > Caudata > Salamandridae > Calotriton > Calotriton arnoldi. The sequence continues at coordinate 704,657 of CAWUFW010000187.1, forward strand.
AAAACTCTCGGCCAGACCAGCGCAAGCGCTGGTGCAGGCCGAGACCTAAAAAGGAAAAGGAAAAGCCCAACCACCTCTCACAGACACCTCCTTTAAGCCACCAGATACCATCACAAGAAAAACTTCCTCAAAATCAAGGTAACGTTCTTTAAATCTCGGAAAAACTCAGCTAAAAAAAAAAAAAGGTCTAAAAATTATGTGATTTATTAAAGGAATCTTGTCGGATAAACATACCACAAACTGGAGGGATGTTGAGAAGAATTTGCCATCTTCATTACTGACAAGATCTCAGAGAGGGTCAAAGAGTGCCACTGAGCTGCAAATCACAAACACCAGTAAGCACTGCAGGCACACTCTCCATAATGCAGGAGGTCCCAATGCCATAGGCTCACTGCAGAAGTCACCAGTTTCCCATGGATGGAGTTGAGCAACAAAAGCGGCTGCCAAGACTTATGAAAAAGATGAGAGGCTGAGATTGGACACTGCATGCTGGTTGCAAGATGGTACCCGGTACCGACAGTGAGGACCGACGGTACACACAGCTCTCCAATTATCTGCAGAATCAGGCCCCAACAGCTACGGATGTGGTGAGAGTGCCACAAAAGTAAGGCATGCTCACGACTAGAGAGGTGTGGCCCAGTGGGAGTCATTACCCTGGGGGCACCATGGTGGCAGCTCACGCTCGGGCACAACAGCTACCAGCCTTCAGAACATGCAAGGGTCAGCCGCAGCTGTGCCATACTGGAGGGAGGAGTGAAGATGCGGCACTTTATTCATATAGAGCCCCCCCCCCCCCAACAAAAATATGGGGCCCAACTGAAGAGCAGTAACCCCTGCAAGTTGCAATAGGGTTAAACAACGAAGGGGGAAAGCCTACCCACCAGGAGTACATGAAAAAAATCCAGATCCTTGATAACGAGTCGAGTGACCTGAAATTCTGCACCGGAGGTCAGAGGTGGGACAACACACTTCAAGTAGGGTTCGTACATGGGGACTCTTTGCAACTTGAATATCTGGACACAATGGTTCATTGATATAAAAAGGGAGGTACACAAAACAATCCTGCCACCCTGCCACTGACAACTTGGAGGGAAGGTTAACTCACCAGACAATGGCAATCTTAGAAGTTCATGTGAATCCCAGGCAGTAAACCAAGGAAGTTGACCCAAAGACTGGTGGTTCAAGCAACAGAGGGACCCTTTAACATTTAAGGCTCTCTTTATTTCATTTAAGGCACTGCACAATATTGGACCTCACTACCTTCATTCAAAATTAGTCTGGTATACCCCTCAGAGGATGCTTAGATCCTCGGATGCAAAGCTATTAACATTACCAAGGGTTAAATGTGCCACATGGGGAGGTAGGAGATTCGTCCTGAGGACAGCCAAGCTATGGAACACCCTTCCTGTCAACTTAAGGAAATGCTCTGATTTCCTTACATTTCGGAAATTAATAAAGACCTGGCTCTTTAATCGATAAAGAGTTATCATACTTCTGCACTATTTCTCCTCTGATTAGCATGGCAGCAGCACCAAGACGCCTCAGGGCGTTTGAGCGCTATATAAAATTAAAAATCAAATCAACATTCAACTGGAGCACTGAGGCAACAACTCTACCACCTATTTGACAGGTACACATGTGCATGTACTACCCATCATCCGAGTGGAAGCCACCATGGAAGGACCTAGTAGTGACTCTCCGAATGTGGAAAACTCAAAAATGTAAAAGCTGAGGGATATCAGCAGATGCTTCCATCAAACGCATAAGGAATTGCAGCAAATATGATGGCTACCAAAACAGCTCAATCCCTGCCCAAAAAAGATCTAAAAGAATGCCTGGTTGAGCTAAAAGTTAGACGAACTGAAATACACATAACCAACAATCTCAGCAATGTCAGTGAAGACTTGGGCAAAGGCATCTCAGACTTCCAGTCCGGTATGCAACGCCTAGAAGCTGGAGGAATTAAGATGAATGAGGAAGCCCATCAACACATTCAAATTACAGTAACACTCTAACAGTCGCAGACAAAAGTGCTCATGGACAAATGCAAATACATTAACAAGCATTGGCATAGCCAATAGGTCTCGCCTTTGGGGCCTTATAAGTGTTTAGCCAGAGCTATTGACTTTGCCAATGTCTTCAAGCTGTGCTGTAGAGAAGTGTGGCTGCTGTGCAGCATGCTGAAAAGTTATAATAAAAAAGTGTCAGAAGCATTTTTGTTACTTTATATATGACCAAGAAGGCATTATGTAAAACTGAACGACCATATTAAAACTAGAACGCCCCCAAGGCCAGCCTTAAGCATGTGCGAACTGGGTCCAGGGCACCGACCTCCAGCAGTCTCCCTACGACTTAGATCAAAAGTAGTGTTTAAACACTTTTTCTGAATTTTTATTTTTCTCGTCGTGGCATTCCTTAATCTTGCTCCCTCGCTTTCCTCCTGCTCATTTCAAATGTTAAATACATTGACAAATAAAGATGAGTGGGATGGTGCGCCAAATTTGATTTTGCGTAGGGCGCTCTCCGATTGAAGGCCAGTAATGAACACTGCTAATAGCCACCAGAGCTTACACGTCTTTTTTTGTAGTTTTATATAGCGTTAACTCGACTCGAAGGTATCGGAGCGCTTTACATGAGCAGCAGTTGCATTACAGAGAGCTGAAGCCCCGCTTCTTTAAAGCAATTGTGTCTCTTTAGCTTCTTGAAAGAACAATACATCACAAATGTTTTTAGTTCATAAACTAGCTACCTCTCCCATCACTCCTTGACGTTATGCTTGAATTGCCACTCGGCTGTTTTCGCGCTATAAAATAGCGTATACATAGCCCACATGTTCAATACACTGCCTAAGCATGTAAGCCTTTAGCTAATTATTTCGCGAGTACATTCGCTTAGTATACGATACATGTGCCATTAACCACACTGCGAGACGTGTTGTGACGCTCCATTCAGCACGCGTGAGTAGGCACTTACACCAGAATAGAGCGCGCGCCACGGGCTGGGGGAGTTTATCAAACGAAACCAGCCGGGATTGGCCCGTGGGGTTTGGTTCCCACGTTCTTATTGGCTCCCGGGTGTTTGTGAGGGGAGTTTGGAAGCGAACGCCCGGTGCGTTGGGCAATGGACAGCAGAAGTAATTCAAATCTTGAGAGCAGCAGTGGCGGGCCATTAACAGCCTACTGGGACAGCGGAGGGCATTAATGCCGGCTGGTGACAAGGGCTCGGCGGGGACTGCAGCCAGCGCTTAGGCACAGAGATAGACTGATTCACAGGGAGATATTCTAGGACAGAGCCCCACGGAGGACCTTCTGCGGGTTGAACCGACTGCCTGCAGACATCGGGGATCTGGAGGGGAGAGCTCTCTGTGCTGCCCCGGGCACGTCCAGTGCAGGCCCCACACCAAGGTTTTTCTCCCCCGGACGAGCCTCGACCGACCTTTGCCCGGTTACTGGTCCGATCCTGTCTGCGCGGGAGAAAGCCGCAGCCGATGAAGGTAAAAACTTCCCTATCTCTCCTGCTGACTGCAGCAGTTTGGGCCTGTTGTGCATTCTGGTGCTTTTTCTATTCAAAATGCAATCTTTACATGCTGAATATCATTGATCAGCTCGGGTTGAGGCAGACATGTAAACCCAAAGGCATTTGAAGGTTATTGGTGGTGGTTGGGGGGGGGGGGGGGGGGTTCTGTACATAGAAGCCACGGCAAGGGGATCCCGCCTGCACTTCGGACTTTAGGGTTATGTGAATCATGTCCCGGGGATTTCAGGGGCGGGGCTAAGGGACTTTGCCGACAGTATTGGAATTCAATAGGATCTCGTCTCATTGGTGGGGGTGTATAGTCCGTAGTACCGTGAGGTACAACAGTTGCGACATTCATTCAGAATTAAGACAGTCTAAACAAGGGAACTTAGATAAAAGGTTGGGACTCCGGGACTGTGTATCGATGGCCCTCGGGAAGGGAAGAGGATCCAGAACATTACTGTAAAGGGTATGGGCTAACGAGCCACTAAGTTTAAATTGCCCCCTAGGTGAGTTGCACAATGGGGTACAGCAGGTTATATCGTAAATCACAAGCCCTCGTGTCACACAATGTCTGATCTGTTTCTCAGAGAAAATGATGGTGCCCAAAGCTGGCGCCTTGTCAAACCTAGCATTTCAAAAGCTTAATTTTGGCAGGTGGGCATCACGAAAGTAATGGAAATCAGATGCAGAGTGTATGGGACCTCTCGTGCAGTTGGGCTCTCGGACACTCATTGAGCATTAGGCATGCCAACATTACGGAACAGATATTTAAAATTTGGGTGGGGGTAAAACTTTTTCTCTTTGTGTTGAACCGAGGGTAAGGGTAATATTTTGGGGGTTAAAAAGTCAAATAACTTTCGCTTAAATGGGTGGAGACACAGAATACCGATGTAGTCAGTAAATGTACTTTGACATGCGCGGTTACTGTAGGAAAGGACAGACTTGAGTTTCAAAGAGTAATTTAGCGAGATTTTAGGGGCGGGCTCAATTGAAACCGAAAACAATGAACACTGGTTTTAGGTGCATACAAACCGATAGATCCAATTCAGACGGGAGACTCCCGATGTTTAAAGCCTAACAAACAAGCGTGCCGCGAGTGGTGCGCGCGAAAGTGATCGCGTGCTGTTAGGGTGCCGCGAGCGCTTAATGAGCCATGACGGAAAGCCGTCGGCAGCGTGAGAGGAGCGGGGGCGAGCGCGGCAGCGTGCAGAGCTGACCACACGCTCGTGCACCATGGCCTTTTGCTCGCGCGTAACCGCCCGAAAAAGGCCACGACGCACGAGTGTTTGGTCAGCTTTGGAAACCCCCTTACATAAAGTCTTCGCCTAGCAGCGCTTGCGCGCTACTCGAGGCTCGACCTAAAAATGGGTAGAGTTAGGAACTTATAGGAAGAGACAGAGGGCTCCAACATGTGTGTGCTTTGAGGAAATCCTCAAAAGTGTATTAAATGAATGCTAATATTTCTAAGGTCCAGTCCTACCAGAGTGCAGCTGTCTGGTTTGCTAATGGCAAGTTGGGGACATTCGGAAAGCTTCCCTGGGAAAGAAAGCATTGCATCCATTGCTTACCATTGGCTTTGTGGTTTGTAACTCACATTTCCTTGCTTTTTATTTGCTGGCTCTATTTGTTTTAGGCTGACCAGCTTGAATTCGTCCCTACCTTTGCCCAAACCATATTTACTGTATTCTTTTACCAGTACTGGAGTTCTGTAAACAGGCCTTTAAATCTTGTTCTTATCTTGTCACATTTGCTGTGCATTCAAAGATGGAGGTCAAGTGTCAGACTCTGTCTTCCAGGGAGCTTGGTGTTTACTTTGCTTTCTCGGACTTCAAAGTGAGATGATTTATGTGACAATCATGCTGGCTACTGGATGTGTGCTTGAGGAGTGCTGTGCAGGTGTTTTTTTTTTTCTAGTACACAACATCATTTTAATGTCTGTAAATGAACTGTGCACATATTTCAGAATATATTAGAATTAGAAAAGCACAAACGAAGCACATTTTTGGGGATTTTTGAAATGTGGTGGAAAAAAATATTTTAGTATCAGTTAAAAGAATCAATACAGTAGGTGATGACATTTCCATACATCATTTGTGCACAGTAAAACTGTATGTCGGTGCAAATGTAATGATCATTTAAATTAGAAATGTGTGGTCTGTAATGGCAGTGTACTACCACATCATGCATACTTCACTTTACCCCACTCCAGTCTACTGCACACCACTGCAATCTACTCTGCACCACTCCACACTGTCACTGTACTCTACGCCTCTCTACTCTAAACCCCTCCTCAATGAAATTGCACTCTACCTCATACTACTCTGCAACACTGCACTCTCCGCCACTGAACTCTGTGCCAATCTACTCTGTGCCACTGCACTCTACTTTGCACCACTCTACTCTACTGCTCTAGAAGCCAATGAACTCTAAGCCACTACACTCTAAACCAGTAGACTCTACGCCACTCTAATCTATTATGCACCACTGCACTCAACGCCACTTCCTTCTACGCCACTCTACTCCACCCTGCACAACGCCACTCTATACCATGCACTCTATGCCACGTTACAGCACTCTACGCCACTACTCTATGCTACTGCACTCTATTATGCACCACTCCACGCCACTTCACTCTACTCTGAAACAATATACTCTAAACCACTGCACTCAACACCACTTTACTCAACACCAATGGACTCTACGCTAACTACCCTACACTACAGCACTCTATGCCACTATACTCTACTCCAACACAATGAGCTCCCAGACAAACACTGGAAAGATGCATTTTGCTTCGTTTACAGTAATTTACATTCAGTTGCTTTAGTGTGCAGGCAGTAGGTGAGAAAGGAAAGCTACTGAGAGTGGCGCTATAAGCCAAGAGCAGAGGTTATGGGTTGGGTTCTCTACTGGTCTAACCTTTTTAGGTCGGACCCTACCAGACAGCGCAGATGTCTGGTTTGCCAATGACATCTTGGGGACATTCTGAAAGCTTTCCTGGGAATGCATTCCACCCATTGCTTACCACTGGCTTTGTGGTTTGTAACTCACATTTGCTTGCTTTTTATTTGCTTGCTTTATTTGTTTTGGTTGTCCAGCTTGAGTTTGTCTCTTCCGTTGCCCAAACCCTATTTATTGTATTCTTCCACCAGAACTGGATTCTGTAAACAGGCCTTTAAATCTTGTTCTTATCTTCTCATGTTTGCTTTGCATTCAAAGACAGAAGTCAAATGTCATTCTCTGTCTTCCATGGAGTTTGGTGTTAACTTTTCTCTCCGACTTAAAAGTAAGACAATCATGCTGGATACTGGGGGGGTGTTTGAGGAAGGCTGTACGGTGTTATTTTTTTTTCTAGTACACAACAAAATTGAAATGTCTGTAAATGAACTGTGCAGATATTTCAGAATATATCAGGATTAGAACAGCATAAACGAAGCAAATTTTGGGGTAAAACTGAAATTTTGTGGAAACATTTTAATACAATTAAAACAAATCAATAGACTAGGTGATGACATTTCCACACATTATCGTTTGTGCACAATAAAACTGTATGTCTGTGCAAATGTAATTAATAGTCATTTAAATTGAAAATGTGTTGTCTGTAATGGCAGAGCACTACCACACTATGCATACTTCACTTTACCCCACTCCACTCAGCACCACTGCAGTCTACGCTGCACCACTCCACACTATGCCACTCGACGCCACTCCACACTGCGTCACTGCACTCTAGTCTGCATCCCTTCACTCTACGCCACTTCACTCTACGCCTCTCTACTCTATCACACACTACTTTACTATGCACCACTGCACTCTTCGCCACTGCACTCTACACCACTTCACTATTCTATTCTGCCCCACTGCAATCTATGCCGCTACTCTTCTCTATGCCAATCCACTCTGTATTCTACGCCACTGTATTCTATAGTGCACCACTCTACTCTGAAACAATCTACTCTACGCCACTTCACTCTACATCACTTCATTCAAAACCAATGCACTCTATGCCACTGCACTCTATGCTAATCTACTCTGCACTACTGCATTCTATGCCACTATACTCTGCGACACTATATGCCACTGCACTCAACCCACTCTATTCTACTCTGCACCACTGTACTCTACACTACTGCACTCCACGTCGATAAAATCTAAGCAACTCAACTATACACCACTTTACTCTTCGACAGGCTACTTTGCAACACTGCACTCTCTGCCACTGAACTCTGCGCCACTGCACTCTACTTTGCACCACTCTACACCACTACACTCTGCATTACTCGACTCTACTGTTATGTTTCGTATATAGGCCCTAATGTAGACCCGTTCATATATGCCATAATGTAGAAATACTCGTATATGCCCTATTATGGTCATACCCGTATATGCCCTATTATGGTCATACTCGTATATGCCCTATTATGGTGATACCCGTATATGCCCCATTATGGTGATACTCGTATATGCCCTATTATGGTGATACTCGTATATGCCCTATTATAGTCATGGCTCCTAATATAGGCATGATCTTTCACCTACATTAGTTCCCTACAGTACACAATTAGCTCTGAGGGTTGAACGTTATATAGATAATGGTTAGAACACTGCAAGGTCTTTTCCAAACACAGGCCTACAATGTACTCATAAATTATGCATGAGCATTCACCAGCTACATCTCCCGCATAATATGTATGTACAAAGTTCACCCCCGACGTCTTCCTCATGCCTAACAAAGACCAATACAAACCATACTGAGGGACGAGACACTTTACGGTATAAATACACCACATCTTGCCATGGTAAGATAGAGGGAACCGAGACTTCCATGCTGACACACTGACCAGAGACGCTGAGGCTAATGCATGCAGTCGCTCCAGCTGACAGCGGTCTAACACAGCCCTTGCGGGTTGTCCAACTCGAGACCAGGACGGAGTCCCCCACTCTCTCTATTCAGGTAATGGGGTTCGACTAAATCCTAGAAGGATTCTTGGCTCTTAGTCTTTTAGACCTACACATATGCTAGGTACACTCAGGTACATCTAGTTGGGCATCGTAGGAGTACGCGCACTTTTCATAATGCTTTTTATATTCATGATTATTGCAATATGGTAGAACTGTTCTATCCTTTGCTTTTATCGTACTGCTGATAATATATCTCTGCCATTGTCTGCTGATTGCTGCAGCACATATATTTTACACTAGAATAACAACTGTTCAATAAATACTTATTGAAACGCCCAGACTGTTTATTCTGTGTAACTCTCTGAGACAAACCAAATAAGTAAGCCCGAGTGAATGAGCGAAAAGTAGTATATTGTTTCCACGATTATGAGGAATTAGGGTTGTCATGATCTAAGGTTGCCAGGAACTAATCTCTCCCCGATAAGAGGAGATTCTAGTGGCACTGTGAGCTAGCTAATGCAAATCCGGCTAACATATACGGTGGGGGTGCACAGAGTCAGTCTAACACCAAGCCCACGGTTTATGTTATCCAAACGCGCAGGTCCTGCAGGGGTACTATAGGAACTACACGACATGGCGACGCCAACGTTGGTTGGGTACTTATTTAACAGTAGAATCTGAGTAGTTCAGTCGTGCTATTCTCAGAGAACCTACTCACAAAACCCCAGAGACGTCTGGAGTGGGTGGGCACAAACTCCGCCCTAGCGGAGTAGGCGAGATATCCTATTTATCGGCTGTTGGTTAATCAAGCTTGAAGGACATTTAGTTCCTAAATTGTGCATAACACCTCACCTTAGTTCCCTTTGAACACTTCTTCCTCTAAACATGCCTGATTCCGAGGCAGGGGAAGACAGAGTTGACCTGAATTTTTCAGAAGAAGGAGAAGATCCTGTAAATGCAATACAGATTGCACCAAAATTCAGAATGACAGTCACCCCAAGACTATTAGAAAATGGTTTACAAGCTAGGGGTGGCATGGTAGTTTTCGTGATTGAGGCACACGAATCAAACAAAACAGAGGTGTTCTATTCATGGGTTACATTCCCAGCAGCAAATGCCATAACAGAGACATTTCACTACTACATAGCAGGAAATGCACCACCGGAATATGGCCCATTTGAGGACAGAGATTCCACTCACTTACCAGGAACATCATTACTGGTTTAATGGCGCCCTAACCCACGTACGAGGAAGAGTAAGATTAGGCCCGCTCGGAGAAGACGGGGCTACATGGCCAATACTAGCAGCTTACACACCGCACCCTGACATTGGAACAATGCCACAGCCAGAATTACTCATACAACACAGAGATTTAATTAAAATCTACAGAAACCTGACACAATTCGTCATGAGCACTTTAACAAGCCAACCTGCACCAGGTGCAGCAAATAGTACTCCAGCTCAGGGTTCAGGAAATTAAATTTCTCCTCAAACATTACACACGGTAATGGGCAAAATGCCCTCAATAAAAGAACAAATCCCATTCTGGATAGCTCAGAAAATAACTCCGCTTGAGGCGGTATTCCCGAATACTACCACCTATGAAAAACATAGAATTCTAACAATCTGCTAGCCCATGGGAATCACACCACAAGTAGAAGATTGCACCTCTTGGGGTTCAGTCTTTGCTGCCATATATACCAGAACACATGGTATCCCGTCATTAGCAGTAGTACCTGATGTATTGAGACAGATACAAAATGAGTACGGAGCACAGCCTGCCCTAAACTTAGGGATGAAGTTACTAAATAACTTTGACCAGGTATCAGCCATAATACTAGCTAACATTAAGGGGGAAGCAGCTTCAGTGTCGATCCAACGCCTAAGGGAGTTCAGTCCAATAGAACAACACAAACTACCCAAAATAATTGAAACTGCATATGCAGAACTAGGCAGAGACAGTCTAGGTGGGAAAGCATTAAAACCACAACTGGTGGGCAGTCCTGAAAAGGACACTACAAAGCAGACACCTACTTCTTCTAAAAAGATTTGGGAAAATAAAAAACAACAAAAGTCTAAAGACAACAGATCTCAATCCCGAGGAAGGTCTCCTCAACAGGAGCCCTCTGAAAGGAGGTATAACCTCAGGAATAGGGATAATATTAAAAAACCGGACAGGTATCAGGATACCCGATACACGTTCCTCTCGTTCCTTTCAGGGTTCGGCAAGAAACTCCGAGAGGGAAGGACGGTCAGAACACAGACAAGAGGAGCGTACAAAGTACAGAGACACACAACGTGTGGTTTACTACGCACCTAAAAAAGAAGATAAACAAAAACAGAAACCTCAGTTCAAAAAGAAGAAGGTAGCAGGTCTTAAGATCAGACATGCCCAGAATTCTGAGGACACAGCTTCTGAACAGGGAATGGGCTCTGACGATGCTAGACAGCGCGGCAGAAGTAACGATAGCTCGCCAGAACCTGAAGGAATTTCTGGTGACAGCGGAGTTGAGTGAGTATATCACGGTGGAAACACCTGATACTCGGGTAAGTGTCCCACATAAGTTACATGAGATAACACTCCAGATGGAGGGGGACAAGCCCAGGAAATTTAAGGGTCTATTTTGGAAAAATTGGTCATCTGGATACGACATCCTATTAGCAGAGCAAGACTGGCCGCCAGCATTCGTCATGGAGTGCCCTAAGGGAGAAAAGGTAATTTTTCCAGCATTTTCCGACCTCGTTCCCATACATTTAAAACATGCATATGCGCAGGAGTGGGCGGTTGCCCTAGCTCCAGCATTGTACAAAAATCATGCTGGTTGGGATGAGGATTCAACCCACCACGTGATCCCGTTAAAAGTTTCCCCAAATGCTCAAAGGCAATATCCAATAAAGCAGGAAGCTAAAAAACAAGTCAGGGAGATCTTAGATCAACTTGAATACCAGGGGGTGATTGAAAATTGCACTTCACCTATGAACAATCCTTTGTTCCCCGTATCAAAACCTGACAACACATATCGTCTAGTTTTAGATTACAGACATTTAAACACTTGCACAAAGACATTTGCAGTTCAAAATGCACACAGTGCCGCATTAATGAATAACATTGTGCGACAAAAATACAAAACACTTGATATCTCAAATGGATTTTTCTGCAAAAATATAGCACCTGAAAGCAGGTATATGACCGCATTCTCAGCGCTAGGGTCCCAACTGCAATTTTGTCGACTTCCCCAAGTGTATAAGAATAGCCCAGGGTTGTGTTCAGCAAGGGTAACCGAGTTACTCCAAAATTTGGATGAAGAAGCATTGTCCTATGTGGATGATATTTATCTGACGGAAGAGGACTTACCGAGGCACTTGACCAGGGTGAGCACCATTATTATGGGATTCGCCTCTGAGGGCTATAAAATTAATTTTAAAAAAATCAAAAATTGCCCATCTCAATGTCCTATTTTTAGGGTATGAGCTGTCAAGTGAAGGAAAAAGCCTAGCAGCTAACTTTTAGAAAAGTGTGCGCTGCTCCAACCTCCAAAATCATTAAAGAATTTACAATCAATTCTGGGATTCCTAAATTTTGGTCGAACATACATTTTGGATTACGCAGAAAGAGTAAAACCTTTCTACGACTTAATAAAACCTGATTTTTCAGTCAGACAATGGACATAGGAACATACAAATATCCTGCGTTCCCTACAGGAAGACATGATAGCTTCTAAACATTTACAGACACGCGTAAACGTACGTAACTTAAGTGATCCGAGTAATAGCGGGTCAATGCGGGTACAGTTATTTGACTTTCAATGAAGGCGAAACGGTACCAATCGCATACAAATCACACCTGTACACAAACGCAGAGATGCGTTTCACTTCAACAGAAAAAATCCTGACAGCAGTGCAGACCGCTGTAGCAAGAGAAAGGGCTCTGGCTCAGGGAAAGCGCATAATAGTCGTAACCCCAGTACCAGCCTTAGAGGCGGTTACAAAGGCTAGCATTCCAAATGCGAAAGCCTTACATCCCAGATGGATACAATGGGCTAATTCTCTTACTGCAACGGATGTTGAATACAGATTTGATCCAAGTTTAAAAACACAAGCATTTCTGCAATACGAACAAGAATATCCTCTTCCAAATGAGATTTTGCCTCTAGATCAGTATGAATACATTATTTACACTGACGGATCTGCTCAACCGGCCATAGGGAGTAAGCAAGCTTACAGCGCGGCATGTGCAATCGTTAAAGGTTGCATGCGCGATGGAAAGTTTCATCCCAGTAGCACTAAAACGCAATCTCTAGGAGACTGCACGGCTCAGTTAGCAGAATTAAAAGCACTAATACTGGCACGGGTAAATACGGAACACAAATTCCCCACACTAATTGTGTGCGATTCCTTTTACTGTGTACAGTCGTACCATGAATATTTACATCATTGGGAACAAAACGGGTTTAAAGATGCAAAAGGTGGCACAATTAAGCATAAAATGCTATGGGAACAGGTAGTGGAGTTGAGAAACGAACTACCAAGGGCTCACGTGATACATACACTGAGTCATCAGCGTGATGGCGTTCACGTTGCAGGGAATTCATTGGCTGATGAAGCCGCAAAGGGGGCTGTACGCACAGCGTCCGTAGCTGCAATCACTCGTTCAAAAACGAGAATAGACGGAGAGATCTTGGTAGCTGTCAATGCTTCACGCAAGGGCAGCACAGCAGTACCTAAAAAATTTCCACTCAAATACTCATACAAGTTAGATGCACAAAACATTCCATATGCTCAGATTCCTGGAGTGGGGGATAGAGTAATACCAAATATGGATCGTAGGCAAGGCTTAATTCTAGCAGCACACGAGGGTTTGGGTTCTGCACATACAGGCGTTACAGCGACTATTTCTTTACTGAAATAGCGCTACTGGTGGCCAGGGTTAACAAAGCAGATCAAAGACTACGTCTTAAAGTGCGACATCTGCCAGCATATGAAAGGCTCCACCGTAACACGCCTAGCACAGACACCATTGCTAAAATCAGACAAACCACTCGCATGTGTGTATTTGGACCACTGCGGACCCCTACAATCTGATGGGGCCAAGAAATATATCATGGTTGCAGTGGATTCCTGCTCTAGATTCCTATGGGTTTGGCCTCAGCGCTGTGCTGACGCTCGAACTGTTATAAAAGATTTGCGAGTCTTTATCTGCACATACGCAGTTGGCACGTTACATTCTGGCCGTGGCCCCGCGTTTAGCTCTCGGGCTTACAAAGAGGCCATGGAAGGAATGGGCGTAGCATTGCGGTACTCCTCTCCGTACCATCCTGAGGGAAATTCTGTTGTGGAGAGAAAAAACCGTGACTTAAAGCAATCTTTAACAGCTAGGGTATTAGGCAAGGGCAGTAGGTGGGTTGATCACCTTTATGGGGTCCAACGAGCATTAAACAATCAGCCAAGAAACTCTCTAGGGGGTGTCACTCCTTACGAGGTCCTATTTGGGACAAGAATGTGGGTACCTGATCTTGATTGTGAAGGCACAGTGGCGGATGAAAAACCATTTGAAATCCATGATCGTTTGGCTGTTTCACAGGATCTAAATGAATCCAGGACACAACAAAGCAACGTCCACTTAAAACAGACCACCACTGAGGAAGTCAAGGCAGTAACGGCAAGACCTGTCTGGATCCCAAAAGTCGGGGATCTAGTCGGAGAGAAGATTGCAGACAAGAAAGAATTTGGGCCATCATACAGAAAAAGCCTGTACCGGTCCTAGCAATCCAAGGCACAAGAACTGTACTTCTGCCGCCTCTTGCCGGGAAAAAGGAGAAAAGATGTGTCTCAATCGACTTAATCAAACCACACTATGTGGCCGATACTAAACAGTAGGCCACGTGGACTCCACAGTAGCAGACACCCTCCTCTTGCTACAATCCAAGAAGTTCAAACAGAAAGACTCATCACGTTTGAAGAGCCACCTGTACGGAATGAAGGACTAAGCAACAATGCTATGGAACTCGTTCCACTTCAACAAGAAGTTCATCTTCAAAATGACAATCAACTTAACACCCAAGTTGCAATCAGACCGACTAGACATCTACGTCAACATGCCTCGTCAAGAGCAAAATCCGATTTCAACAAAGCCCGATGCAATTCCAACAATTGATCGAACTGCTTCTGGCTATTTCATGAACTTTGATACGTTTTCACTGGATCCAAGCGAGCCGGAAACGACGCCAGCCAAAAAAATCACTCAAACAAAAACTCACTGACTTTTTGAACTTTTTTAGAAAGACTTACCTGGTGTCACCTTGGATTGAACTATGGTATATCACTGGGATTTTATTTTTTATTTTCTGGCTAGGTTTAATAATAACTTTTAGTATGCTTATTAATGGACGATACCTCCAGCAGAGCTCGACAGCCCAAAGAGTCAATTTGATTTTAAAACCACACCAGTCTTCACATCGTGAACCAAGAGACTTGTATTCAGTGAACATCACAGCAGTTCCTATACCAGACTGTATAGTATGGGACAAGATTGATTATAATATATTCGGTCCGACTGAACTGTGATGTGATATTACCTCCAGTACATTTTCTGATGATTGGGACACTGAAACTGTGAATAAGTTAATGTCTAATTTAGAAAAAACTGCAGCATTTCCGAACAATGAAATGTTAGAAGGTACTTCAGACTATGATACATTGTACTGTTACCAACATTATGGTCATCATTTCTTGCACAAATCTATAACACCTAGAAATGTATTTGAATGCCACCAGTGGGAACACTGCCCAACACCTCCAAAAGGTAGTTCGCAAACTTTTGCACAGAAATTCACATACTTTTCAGGGTTTAATACATCTGACCCAAAGTCATTTTATTACAAAGTGGCAACAACATCAGCACAGAAAATTCTGTTGACAAACACCAAACAGATTTACTGCTTCCTTCATGGCCCAGTTGTCTACACAGGGTTTCGACCTATGGAAGGACACTATGGATTTAAAATCAATCTGGGGTTCTAGGGACTGGCAGGTCCAGGGAACAGAAGCGCTTTTAGAGCATGCCTCATTCCACAGCAGATAATATTTCTGAATGAAACTGTGCAACAGACATCCTGTCTTGGACTAGCTAAGAACAAGGAAATGAACACACCGGGATTTCCAACACCATCACAGATGGGTGGGGGGCAGAATTCAACTACACATGGTAAGATTAGATGACATTCTCCAGTACAACAGGTCAGATCCCAATTGGACAGGATGGCTGATTTGGCCCATTGACACGAACATTTGTCAACAAAGATTCCTAGGTACACTCGAGGGATTTAGTATCCATAGGCCAGATCCTCGCTATGTACAGAGACAACACCCAGGGGTAGTGACATCCTATAGTGTTGGGAAGTTGTGCCTTGATTGGCTAGAGACCTCAACACTCACAGAAGTTAAACATCACTTGACCTTACTCACACCTGATGTAGACCTTAGGGATTTCCTATTAGGCCCAAGGAAAACACGTCAGAAACGTTTCATATATGCTGGCCTTTATGCCTACTATAATGAAAACTGGAAAATATCCCAACAGGAGGCCGCAGAAAGAATACGGGAAATAGACCGTATTAACTTAGAGAAGGCATTAGCTGTAGTGGATAATGGGTTAACAACTTTGACCTCCAGGATTTACTCCTTAGGCAGCATTGTGTCTTCGGCAATCGACATATTAGAACAAGATGTGGCCTTATTACAACACGGGCAGTCTCAGCTACGTTCTATTATGATGTTAAGCTGGACGCTGCAATCTTTGCATGCAGGCTATGTGCCCTGGCGTTTTATAAACACCACGTCTCTGTTTTCAGAATACAATCTAACTGATAGACAGAAATTGCACAAAGGGGAGCCAAATATACAATGCTGCGTATTGAGAAACTGGAAAGGTTACCATTCACTGTAGCCGAATTACCATCAACCGAATGGCTAATTCATGGCCAGATCACTCTGCCGGTCACTACGTTTCAGTTTCAATATTGCCTTGAGCAAAGGCAGGCAGGCCAGTATGAAAAAATGGGTAAGGGTTACATTAAGGAAACTTGGGAGTTACCATATAGATATCGATGCCAGAATGGGGATCGTGAAGTGTATCTGAGTGGTTCAAACTGCAAGAACGCTTTAAGTGGTTCTCTCATGTGTCAGGATATTTCTCTACACGGAGCCTGTAGTCGGTAGCGAACTTATCATGTCACATGTCAGGGACCCCAGCGGCCATGATCACGCCGGTTTTCCAGCTGCTCTCGAATGGGAGTTACTTAATGCTAAATGATCAAGGTTGCTGTGGGATGCTTCCGGGCTTCGCCTATCTGGTCACTGTTAACTCCAGGGTTACTTACTGTATGCAAGTATTGTTTTCACCACTGAACACTGTCAGGGAGGCGCCGTTATGGCCTTCATTGAATGTTTCCTTTATACAATTTGATACTTTGAGCAGACTGAAAGCCATGCTTTTACAGCAACCCGTGCCCTTAACCTCCGCTCGAGAAATCTTTGATCTTCAAGTTGCAAGGACGGGACCTCGACTGAGATACAAGCGCTTATACGTACAAACTGCCCCTTTCATTTCGCAGAAATGGTGGGTCGTATCTTTAACATGTCTGATACGAGCGGTATTGTACACCTATTTAAGACCATAGGGTCAGGACTATTAAGCACCTTTCAGACAGTCCTCGGAGTAATCCCAAATTTTATACACTCCGTCCTGGGAAGCGTCTTTGGAGGTCTCCCGCTTATCCTGTTCCTAATTGCAGGAGTCCTGATTGTAATATTACTGCTACGCAATGGACGGCCCCATTTCCGAGGAAATGGCGAACACGCTCATGGAGCGGAAATATCGTGAACGTATGGTGCAGCTTCTGGGCATACATTGCCTAAGAGAACTGAACGCCTCTTGGTTTCTATCATTTAGACCAGTCTGGGTGGACTGCATCTTACCTGTTCTTCGATGCCTGTTCTGCGGAGAAGAATGCACGTTGGATCTATGCCGAACGTTTCCATCGGATACGCCACTGGACCTAGATGCTATGCTGGACCCCCTAAAGGCCCATGCTTTGCGTTGTCCCCAGCGTCTTCCAATTCTGATGAATGCATTCCTCCACAGGCACCGAGGTAACATCTGCCGCACAAGCTGCCGCAGCAACGACTGTCGGAAGTGCTGAATTCCATCTGTGTGCGATTGACGTTCTCTGTGAAGCGTTGGATTTGTCGTCTGCAGTAGCCAACACCGATAATGCTGTATCTCCCAGCCATAACACTTAATCTGGAATTGGCTCATCGCGTCCTGGGAAAGAATTCGGCTTCTCCACTTCGTTTCATAAATAAACAAACTAAATTTGGAACATTTCCTAAATTGACACTTTCACTTGAGAAAGAGTGGCTTTCTTCTGCTTGTAGTAATGCAACTTTTATGAATGAGACAGAATTGACTTTTTCAAGTGGCAACTAAAGAATAGCTGATTTAAAAAAAAAAATTATTGTCCTTTTAAAACCATGTCTTAAGCTGTTTTTAAGAAAGAATTTTAAATTGTCCAGATTTTATGTATGGTCATTGTCATACAATTTGGAAGTGGAGTGGGTGTTATGTTTCGTATATAGGCCCTAATGTAGACCCGTTCATATATGCCATAATGTAGAAATACTCGTATATGCCCTATTATGGTCATACCCGTAAATGCCCTATTATGGTCATACCCGTATATGCCCTATTATGGTCATACTCGTATATGCCCTATTATAGTCATGGCTCCTAATATAGGCATGATCTTTCACCTACATTAGTTCCCTACAGTACACAACGAGCTCTGAGGGTTGAACATTATCTAGTCTGTGGTTAGAACACTGCAAGGTCTTTTCCAAACACAGGCCTACAATGTACTCATAAATTATGCATGAGCATTCACCAGCTACATCTCCCGCATAATATGTATGTACAGAGTTCACCCCGGACGTCTTCCTCATGTCTAACAAAGACCAATACAAATCATACTGAGGGACGAGACACTTTAGGGTATAAATACACCACATCTTGCCATGGTAAGATAGAGGGAACCGAGACTTCCATGCTGACACACGGACCAGAGACGCTGAGGCTCATGCATGCAGTCGCTCCAGCTGACAGCGGTCTAACACATCCCTTGCGGGGTGTCCAACTCGAGACCAGGACGGGGTCCCACACTCTCTATTGAGGTAATGGGTTTCGACTAAATCCTAGAAGGATTCTTGGGTCTTAGGCTTTTAGACCTACACATATGCTAGGTACACACAGGTACATCTAGTTAGGCATCGTAGGCGAACGCGCACTTTTCATAATGCTTTTTATATTCATGTATGTATGTATTCATGATTATTGCAATATGGTAGAACTGTTCTATCCCTTTGCTTTTATCGTACTGCTGATAATATATCTCTGCTATTGTCTGCTGATTGCTGCAGCACATATATTTTACACTAGAATAACAACTGTTCAATAAATACTTATTGAAACGCCCAGATTGTTTATTCTGTGTAACTCTCTGAGACAAACCAAATAAGTAAGCACGAGTGACTGAGCGAAAAGTAGTATATTGTTTCCACGATTCTGAGAAATTAGGGTTGTCATGATCTGAGGTTGCCAGGAACTAATCTCTCCCCGATAAGAGGAGATTCTAGTGGCACTGTGAGCTAGCTAATGCAAATCCGGCTAACATATACGGTGGGGGTGCACAGAGTCAGTCTAACACCAAGCCCACGGTTTATGTTATCCAAACGCGCAGGTCCTGCAGGGGTACTATAGGAACTACACGACACTACTCCACTGCACTCTACCCTGCACCAGTCCACTATACAACACTACACTCTCTGCCACTCTTCTCTGCATCATTGCACTCTAGTCAACACTCTACGTCACTGCATTGTACGGCACTACACTATTTTGCTCCATCTACGCCAATCCACTCTAAGTCACTTTGCACCACTGCACTTTACACCACTGCACTCTACGCTATTCTATACCACTCTGCGCCATTCCACTCTACGCCACTGCACTCTACGCTATTCTATACCACTCTGCGCCATTCCACTCTACGCCACTGCACTCTACGCTATTCTATACCACTCTGCGCCATTCCACTCTACGCCACTGCACTCTACGCTATTCTATACCACTCTGCGCCACTGCACTCTACGCTATTCTATACCACTCTGCGCCACTGCACTCTACGCTATTCTATACCACTCTGCGCCACTGCACTCTACGCTATTCTATACCACTCTGCGCCATTCCACTCTGCGCCATTCCACTCTGCGCCATTCCACTCTACGCTATTCTATACCACTCTGCGCCATTCCACTCTACGCTACTCTGCACCACTCTGCGCCATTCCACTCTACGCTACTCTGCACCACTCTGCGCCATTCCACTCTACGCTACTCTGCACCACTCTGCGCCATTCCACTCTACGCTACTCTGCACCACTCTGCGCCATTCCACTCTACGCTACTCTGCACCACTCTGCGCCATTCCACTCTACGCTACTCTGCACCACTCTGCGCCATTCCACTCTACGCTACTCTGCACCACTCTGCGCCATTCCACTCTACGCTACTCTGCACCACTCTGCGCCATTCCACTCTACGCTACTCTGCACCACTCTGCGCCATTCCACTCTACGCTACTCTGCACCACTCTGCGCCATTCCACTCTGCACCACTCTGCGCCATTCCACTCTGCACCACTCTGCGCCATTCCACTCTGCACCACTCTGCGCCATTCCACTCTGCACCACTCTGCGTCCATTCCACTCTACGCTATTCTGCACCACTCTGCGCCATTCCACTCTACGCTATTCTACGCCACTGCAATCTACCCTGCACCACTCTACGTCCCTTTACTCTGCGCCACTCGACGCCATTGCACTCTGCGTCCCTTTACTCTGCGCCACTCGACGCCATTGCACTCTGCGTCCCTTTACTCTGCGCCACTCGACGCCATTGCACTCTGCGTCCCTTTACTCTGCGCCACTCGGCACCGCGCCACTCTGCGCCACTCGACACCGCGCGACACCGCGGCACTCTGCGACACCGCGGCACTCTGCGACACCGCGGCACTCTGCGACACCGCGGCACTCTGCGACACCGCGGCACTCTGCGACACCGCGGCACTCTGCGACACCGCGGCACTCTGCGCCACTCGACACCGCGGCACTCTGCGCCACTCGACACCGCGGCACTCTGCGCCACTCGACACCGCGGCACTCTGCGCCACTCGACACCGCGGCACTCTGCGCCACTCGACACCGCGGCACTCTGCGCCACTCGACACCGCGGCACTCTGCGCCACTCGACACCGCGGCACTCTGCGCCACTCGACACCGCGGCACTCTGCGCCACTCGACACCGCGGCACTCTGCGCCACTCGACACCGCGGCACTCTGCGCCACTCGACACCGCGGCACTCTGCGCCACTCGACACCGCGGCACTCTGCGCCACTCGACACCGCGGCACTCTGCGCCACTCGACACCGCGGCACTCTGCGCCAACACACTAGTCTACGCCAACGCACTAGTCTACGCCACTCCACTTTATGCCACTCCACTTTACGCCACTCTATGCCACAGCGCTCTACACCGCTCTCTGCCACTGCACTCTACACTGCACCACTTCATTCTACTCTGCACCATTTCACTCTAAAGCACTTCACTCTACTCTGAAACAATCTACTCTATGCCACTGCACTCCATGTCACTTTATGCTACTGTACTCTGCACCAACACCACTCTACTCTAAACCACTGAACTCCACGCCAATGCACTCAACACTTTACTCAAAGCCAATGCACTGTATATGCCACTGCACTCTACTCCAACTACTCTGCACCACTGCACTCTATGAGACTATACTCTACTATGCAACACCTGAAGCCACTGCACTCTACACTACTCTACACCATTGTGCTCTACATCACTGCACTCTACGCCACTCTATTGCACTCTGCGCCACTGCACTTGACGACACTACTCTTCAAGACTGCACATTCCACCACTGAACTCAACGCCAATCTACTCTGCACCACTGCAGTCTACGCCACTGCATGCTACTTTACACCATTGCGCTCCATGTTACTGCACACTACGACACTTTACTCTGCAAAACTGCACTCTACACCACTGAACTCAACACCCCTCTACTCTTCACCACTGTAATCTACGCTACTACACTACTTGCGCTCTGCGTCACTGCACTCTACGCCACTCTAGTTTACTCTGCACCACTGTACTCTACACCACTGCTCTATGCACCACTCAACTCTGCGTCAATGCACTCTGTGCCAATGCACTCTACTCTGCACCACTCAACTCTACGCCACTAAACTCTGCATCAATACACGCCACTATTTTTTCTGCACAACTGCATTCTACACCACTCTATTCTACACCTCTGCACTTTACCCTGCATAAACTCCACTCTACGGCACTTCACTCTACTCTGAAACAATCTATTCTATGCCACTGCACTCTACGCCTCTGCACTCTATGCGACTGTACTTGAAACCACTTTACTCAAAACCAATGCACTCTACACCACTACACTCTATGCCAATCAACTCTGCACCACTGTACTTTACACCACTTCACTCTACGCCACTCTACAACACTACTCCACTCTACATAGCTTCCTCTATGCCACTTTACTCCACTCTATAGTACAGCACACTACTCCACTTTATGCCAGTCCACTCTATGCCACTTGATTCTACAACATGCTACTCCACTCTATGCCATTCTGCTCTCCTACACTACTCCACTCTATGCCACTCCACTCTATGACAATCTACTCCGCTCTATGCCACTCTATGCAACACCCTCTACTCTACAGCATTCCACAACACACTATGCCACTCCACACTACCACACTACTCCACTCCCTCTATGACACTTTATACCACTCAACTCTACGCCCTCTCTATGATACTCTACTACCTCCACAACATTCTACACCACTCACCGCCACTCCACTCCACTCCACTCCATACTACGCTCCTTTACCCCACTAACTTATAGCCATGCTGAACAGCAGCCACACTGGTGTACAACACGGCTAAAACATATAGGCAAAGCCAATAGCTTGTGCATAGGGCGACCTATTGGCTTTGCCAATGCTTGGTCCCCCCCAACCCCATCAATGTTATCAGAGCACCCAGTGTCAGCGAACATCCCACGAATTCCAACTTGTGACCCAGAGACATTAAGGCCAAATTATCTGTTTTTACCTCAAGGAAAGAATAAACCAAGGGGCACAAAAAGGCCCTTTCCTAGTTTAATGTGACAGCCAAACCTACTTGTTCCATGTACTCAAGACATAGCTGTCCTAATGGCTGCTTCTCCATCTGTCGGTCTCATCAGTGCCGAGATGCCTCTTCGGGGGCGAGTCGTTGCGCTATATGAAGAATCTATTAACATAACATAAGTTGTGTCGGGGTCAATGCTCCAGCTCGGAAAGATCTTCCTCCAGTGATACAAGAATTACAAAGAAAAAGCATCTGTTAAGGATGGCTGCGCCCGTTTGGTCTATGATCATGCTGGCAGGACAAGGAGGCAACAATTACCACCGGAAGAGGTCCAATCTACGTTACATCTTGGGGACGGGCATAGCCCCCGACAACTCAACCTTTACATTGGAGACAGTCCGAAACACAGACAATAAGATGAACCCCAAAGAGAGGTGACAGATAGGCGGCACCACATCTGCGCTGTCTACAGTGTAGCGGAGACTGCGACCTCACTTTGTAGTATCTGCAGCACCTCAGTCCATTAGATGAAAAGTTGTAGTAGCAAGGGGCACTAAAAAAATGCATTATATCAGGGCTGCAAGCGTGGAGGGTGCGTCCCTTGGTCAGAGGTGCAATGACACTGAGGATGTTGGATTGTAAAGCACAAGGAGGAGAGAGTGTAACACAATATCTAGCCTTTGAGACAGAGGGAGTTGGGAAGCTTTCTTACTGACCAATGGGCGCCTCTACAGCCCCATTAGAAGGAACTGTTAGAGCAGTTTGCTCAGTTCAGGGTGAGAGGGGGAGGAGGGGAGAAATTGTTGTATGACAAACGTTCTGGTAAAGTTTTTTTGGGGAAAAAGAACCAAATTAAACATGACTCATGACGGTGTGAGGGGCGCACTGCACCTGTAGAAAATGGACTAATCCTTTTTTCACTTGTGCATACATCGTATTCACGTATGGACTATCTTTTCACATTCCTGGGTCGGATCCAAAGCTTGGAAAGTGCAACCAAATCTGAGATTTCCCTTTACAAGCAAGCTCACACAGTTATTCGCCAGGCAGGTCAGGGTAACTGCACCTACAGACAAATGTTGAGGCACAACATGGGGTTTGTTTAAACACACAACAAATAAGGCAGATACAGTTTAAAGAGATTAAAAAATATTTTAACAGAAATAAGAATGAAGACACCACTTCAGTAATACGTTGAGAAGCATTTAAGGTGACAGTAAGAGGGTTAGTACTTGCCACAGAGTCACAATTGATAAGAGGCTAGTTGGGAGTAATCAACTTTGGAAATAAAAGCAGTCAATGCTTTAGAAGAAAAAAAAAAAAATGTATATATATATCAATCTTAACTTGGGGCAATCAACTAGCGATCATATGGGGAGACATCTGTGGTTAAAACAAATAAGACAGAAGAAGGTCTACTTAAGCAAAAGCAAATCAGCTTTGAAAAAGAGGACAAGATAGATCCCATGGTAGGAATGAGGCTCACGATGTAAAAGGCAAAAATGAATATAGGTCAACATGGTAACTGGAGGGGAGGGGGTGGAAGAGACTTATACATTTTAACTTGGATTCAAGAAGAGTTTTCTGGTTGTGACTCTATGAAGGCTCAATTTCTTGAAAACTGGAACACATACGGGATTGCAAAGGCACGTATAGTAAAAAAAAATCTTAAACTATTGACTGCCCTAAATAGTCTGAAAAAAATAACAAGTCATAAATCATCATACATATAAAATAAATATAAAATCTCCTATCATCGAAAGTTTTATCACCAGCAACTAAGGGGAGAGGATGTGGCCTGACGGCGAGAGCGTAGATCTCGAAGTTGGGGAACCGGGTTCGAGTCTCGGCAGGGACGCTCAACATCCTGCGAATCTGGGCAAATCACTTATCTCCCCGTGCCAAACAAAATGAATGTGTCCGTCTGTAACGCAACTGGTGCTCAGGTAAAACGCTCTGCTACCTTCGGGTCGAGTTCGCGGAGGCAGGCAGGGTAACACCGTCTTTCTTCACTGCAATTTCTTTGAATAGTACCCACGTACTCTGCCAGTCCCTCGGTTTTTCTTTGACTAGTTTGAACCGTAGCTCTTCACGGTTCATTTTGAGGCTTTATCAATCCCTCTAAGGAACGTATCCCATAACATGAATGTAAAATACGCTCAAACTACACAGAACATGAACTGTTCTCAGTCCATTTATTTTCTACAAAAACACGTCCAACTCGTGAATCTCTAGTAGTCGACTGCTTTACATTCATAAAAATATACAATTCATTTAAGGTCCAACGTGCACAGCAGAGCTTCGACCAGTGTTCAGTACCCTCGTCTAGAAACAAGGAACATGACAAAACAGAGGATCTGGCCTGCCCGAATGACGTCATTTGGGATAACGAGATCTATAAAGACGTACGGGAAGCTGAAACGGAAGGGGAGGGACCAGCTTTGACGGCCGCTGTCAGAGTCAGAATGGCGTGGGCAACCAGCGAGAGCACAAGGGGCTATGCAGTGACTAAAGAAAGGAGAGACGTGCAAGATAGTCATTTGAGATTTCATGTTTCCTTTCCAGCAAAGGAATTGGAATAAATCACTTAAGATGTTTTTGGGAGCAGCCGTTTCACCTTAAAGCTATTAAGGAGAGTCACACAGAAGCCAATACCAGGGAGTGTCGCCCATACATGATGAGATCAATCACTTTCCAAGGAATAAAATGACAGGTTAATCTGGAGCCCGGCAATCAATCTGCTAATGTGGCTCAATTAATCTGTGATAATTTCTAAGTAATGACCGGTCACGTGATGATGTGAATGAGGCAGGAAGCAGATGGACAGGCGTTCGGGGTATTGAGTCACGTGACGCTCTCAAGAGCTGCAGACCCACTTCCCCCGCCCCTCCCTCAGCCTCGCAGTTTACCACGCAGGTTTCGACCCATGTCCCGACAGTCCCGATCAAATGTCAACACAGCAAAGGCTATAGAAACCAATTTCACTGTGTAAATATAGGATTTTAAACTGGTTAAGGATCAGGTGTGCGCCGATAAGTGGGAGCAGGAAGCCACCAAAGACGTAGACCGAATCAACCTAAGGTGCCCCTGGGAACACGTCGTAGGCTGGGAATCAAAAGAAAAATAAACGTCACCGACAAAAGAGAGACAATATGAGGGTTGTGCATTTCAAGATGGAAAAGAGGACACCAGGAGAAGAGACAGGAATTGAAACATCCCAGAAGACAGCACGTGGGCTGGCAGGACACAAAGAAAGACCGAGGGACCAACATGTAATCCTAGAGCATCAACAAAGGCAAGGGCTGAGTTTAGGAACAGAAAAGGTAGTGAGGCGACAACAATCCAATCCCGGAAAAGAACTAGAGGCCCAGGTGAAAACAAGGGCATAATGACCTTCTATAGGTTGCATGGCCTTTCTGTGCTCCTCTATATGCAAAGCTCCACATAACACCTGATATCTGTTCCTGCATAAGCAACCCGGCCCTAGAATCAGACATACAGTGCTCCAAACTATAGGGAGGCCCTGGAGTCAGCCACTTGCAGTCAGAATATAGAGTACAAAAATAGTGTCCTACAAAAATATTGTATCGTGAATATCTACTACCTCAATATCGTGAATGTTCTTTATAAGTGGTTTTTGTGGGATAATATTTAAAACGTTATACGGTGTTACTCCAGTCAGACTTGCACTACTTCTTCCCTTTACAGCCACCCTACACCGGAAGTTACACCTTCACTGTGACTCTTCAAAGCCAGCTTCCAACACACGCCAGTACTGCTAATATTAAGAGCCAGCCCCCTGGACTCAGACGCCCTGCTCCCATTTACAGCCAGACCACAGCGTCAGACCTGCACTGCTCACTTTTACACAGGCCATCGAGTCAGACCTGCTCCAATATTTACTGTAGGGCACTTGGCATGACACCTACGCCACTCCCATTGACAGCCAACTAAAGGAGCCTAGCAGACTTGCAATGCACCCCTTTATTTTGGGCACAGGGGGTCAAACCTGATCACAAAGGGAAGGCCTCTCTCAGCAGCAAAAGGGCTCCTGGCCAGTGCGGGAGACGTGAGGGGTTAGGGAAGTGCATGCACCAGCAGCCACAGTCTGCTGAAACAGCAGAATTGTAAGCTCAAGGTCCCCAGAGAACAAACATTTACCCAGCCTACTCCCTGCCCCCACTCAACTCAGCCAGGACTCGGATGAACCGGGCATCGTCTGGGTGGTGCTGGTCACTGGCCTCTTAAGCTGCTTCTCGCGAGCCTCACAGATGGCGAGAGCACCATAAGGCACAGGTTGTCCATTCACCAAACCTTGAAGGAATGGGTACACAGCCCAGCAGCTACTTCTTACCAAACACTCACTAGAACCATCTACCAACCCCCAGTCCCTTAGCATGTTTAGAATCTTGTGCTGCACAGGCCACGCACCTACAATGGATACAACTTTCCTCCAATCTCTTTAGAGTTGAAATCATTCCCCTCCCTCTGCCACGACTGCCAGACCACAATCTCATTTTAGCACACTGCATCTGAACACCATCTTTTGGCATGAATCCCATTTCACCTGGACACCTCTTATCCAGGATAACCACCAAGACCCTCCTTTCTACCCACAAACTCCAATTAAAAAATGGGCACCAGCCAATCACATTCCAGAAGGCCCTGGTCGCCTCTTCATTCTGCTACACCTCAGCAAAGAGCAGAGCTTCAGGCACTACCAGTGAACCACTAAAACAAATCTTTTACTTAATGTATCTAGCATTCCAGCTATCCGTTTGTATTTCAGAAAGGTGTTCCAAGACACCATCTTCCGGCATTTTCACTCAAGTTGAGTTTGAAGAAATCCTACGCTCAATCTGACCTACCTCGTCCACCGTGTCCATCTAAACCCAGGTCCATCTTCTCAGAGCCTCTTAGCAGCTGTCTCACACACTGCATCCCCAGTGTGGAAGACATACAGCCCACCTCGCAACTAACCCGGGCAGAGTTAGAGGCACATGCAAAGCAGAAGTAGAAATTGATCCATCAAAAGTAATCCAATACTTTCCCCGGTGGCTGGAATTCTCCATCTTGTATATCAAACACTTAACTTCAATGGGTGCAATGAACCAAAGGGGCAATACTCCAGGATTGGTGAATGGTGCCAAAGCATCTGAATCACCTGTGCCATGTGACTAAGAAACTAATTGCAGAGGCAAACGATCTAGCCACACTGAATAGGTAAAGCAGTGTGAATAGCCGCAATGACTAACTTCCCTTACCTCTGCAGTTGAGAGGAGTGGATCACAGCTGATAAAGGCAAGCAGCACACCAACACTGCAGTAAATTTCTTTCACTGTAAAGAGAACAGTGCCAGTACTTTCTAGCTGTGGCACACTATTCACTCCTGCATATCCCTCGTCTGCATGCCAAAACTTCACCTGACGTGATAACACTTGCAGTGTTTTATTACACTGATACTACCATTTTTTTCACTCACACACACCGGCGATTTTGTACTTTCCGCCACTAAAAAGTTGGCATTTTCAGTACTGTACTCTGCTGCCATGACAGCACCCCAATTACCTTCTTTCACAGGTGCCAAAAAACACAGGGCTTTGCTTCACTAGAACAATAACACTGTCAGTATTGTACTCCATTGACACACCAGCATCTCAAACCCCTGTACTGGTCTTCAGTCTAAAGTAGGTAGTCGAAGCGAGAAGAGAAGGGTTGCTTTCAGTGTCACCTACATGCCTGAGGTGCAAAGCAGCACCCGTCGCACGTCTGTGCGGTTAGTATGAGCCATATAAATAAAGTAATCCATTACAAACTACTACAGCCATGTGGTAACTCTCACCTACCTCCCAACTACAACTTACTTTATTGCCTCCTACACTTTGCATGTGTTTAATGCCAAAGCAGGTTTCCCCACAACCCCTCCAGCATAAGTGGCAAATAAATGATTAGGTAGACTTAATTGTTGTTTGAGAGAAAAAATAAAACGTTAGGAAAATCCACAAACGATCTACGTTTGTTATCACACACTAGCATTTACTTAATGGATTGCTGAACCGGTAGGATGCAGGGTAATTATACCATCTTTTCTTGATGCCTGGAAGTACTAACAGAGGCTCTCCCCATCGGGAGAGCAGCCAATTTGGAGTTCTGGTTAGGCGATTACCATGTACTGTTAAGGCTAGATCTCGCTTGTAAACAAGATGTAAATAACATGGTTACTAAGTAAAATGTTATGAAAATGTTTTTGTGTGAAAATAATAAATACGGCCAGTGGACTTACGACCCCCTGAACCAAAGAAATAAGGAATGGGCTCATGACATTGTTTTGACATTGATGTTGGGTAGGTAATGGTAAGTACTCATGGGACATCAGCGACTCCATGGCCTTATAAGTCAAATATCTCACAGACCAGGGAGCTCTCAACAAGTTTGTTTGTTCAAAGACTAGAGACTGGCCATCACTCTGCAGAAGGCTGGAATCGACGGAATGAGATTGGTTTCTGAAACTCCCGTACACGAAGACAGCATGGAGGTTTGCAATCCCGGGCTGGAGTTTCCAGAGACCTGCAAGGAAAACTTTCCACGTCTTCCCAATTCCGCATGCGAGCTAGCTTTTTGTTTCCCTTCCTGCTGTGGCCTGGGTCACAGCCATATGACTGTAAATGAATTAAGGCCATGGAGACACTATCTGGGTTTCACAAATTAGTAAGACTTTCGGCACCAGCCTCCTGGGGTTTCTGTTTTCGTTGAAGGAGGTTAGGGAGTTGGTGGGGGGAAAGAGAAGTGAATATCCTGCTGTCCTCCATACTCTCAATCACTAGCCATGCTGCGGTGACTGAGTATTAATAAGGAAATAAAGAAAAGTAAAACTCAGCAATTTTAAGTACATGAACACAAAAGAAAAGTCCTCAAATATAATTTTAAAGTTCAAATCAAACCATATTGGGTAGCTTTCCTGAGAACGCTGGGCCCATAGTTTAGGTCCCTGAAGCTGATATCTGTATGGCTGATGGAACAGCTGAGATTTTATGGCTCGGTGTCCATTAGGAGGTTCACTGATGGCACATGATACCTATGCTGGTGGAATGTTCCCTGGCACCCTTGCATAGTGAGCCTGTCAACGTGTGAACCACAGGGGCAGTGAGGGCCCACTCCAGAGGTGCATTAAATGCTTGAAATCCCACCATAGAATACACTTTGGTGCAAATAGGTCACCTGACATGTAAAAGATGGTCTGCAAACAATTTATGAAAGAACTAATGATGGAATCCGTTTATGTCCGCAAACGGCTAACCAACTTCGCACACCAAAACCAACATTATAGTGATCGCAATCGTGCATTCTCTGTGAATGTCAAAACACAGCTTGCAGCCCACAAGCACCCTTGTTACTGTGATGACACTATTTTCACAAACTTTAAATAATTACACAAAACCGAAATATTTATGGCAAACAACGTATTTTAGGTAACGTTCTAGTTGTGTTGAGAACTGAAATCAAAACCAATGAAGTTGGCCTCTTATGGTTTTTGGCATCATGGAAGGCAGGTCACCCACAGTAAAACTTCATCAGAAACATGCATGAGTTTGGGTGCGCTAGGATTGCAATTAGAATGGTTTCTTGTTTTCACTGCTCATTTTCAATGCATTTATACACACACGTACGTGGTGGTCTCCTCCTTAGGTGTTTAGCTGTTATTAGTTTTAAAGAAATGTGACTGCTTATTAACTAACAGTCACAGAGGTGAAATTATATTTTTTAAATATGCAAAAAGTCCCATAAGAACTGAAATACAAACTAGCAGTAAACAAGTTGTAGCAAAAAAGTTGTAGATAAATGTATTTTAATGTGAAATGAAAATACAAAGAGTGGTCTTTAAAAGAAAAATGTATCACTTTTATCCCTTGACTGTAATTTAACCCTCCCTTGACTGTAATTTAACCCCAACACGTACTCCAAGCTTAACCATAACACTATATCATTACCAGTAACAATACCAGAACCATAAATCCAACCAAGACCCTAAACCGTTACACCAGTTCTCACTCTTAAACCCTAACTGTATTCCTAAGTCTGATCTAGCCCTATAGCCTATTCTAACTCAAACGTAATGCCTTACCCTAAACCACATCTCTTACCTTCCAAACCTCACCCTCAACCCTTAAACTAAACCCTTCCCTAATCCTAACTGTAACATTTTCCCTTTCATAGGCCAAATCCAAGTTCAACTCTTAACAATAATTATTTAAAAATTAGTTTCAACATGCAAAACATGACGATTTTGGGGGGGTTTTGCCATAATTTTCTTTTTAAATAAATAAGTAAACAACTTTTTCTCTGACTTTATTTTATGGGATTTTTCTTATTGCAAATCGAATTCTACATAAACATTATAGTCAATCTTTGAAACAAAATGAAATTTAACAGAAAATGGGATAGCATTTTCAAGTATGAACTTTGCTCACCAACAAAACCTCTACGGTGGCTATTTCAGGATAATGCAGCACAAAAGGTTGGGCGGAGCAGTGTAGGAGGGTTTAACAAGCAAGAGGATGTGCAACAAAGTTTGAGCTCTAAAGCTCAGCCCACTCCAGGGAGAGGTGCATGGCATGCCCACAGTTCTTCTGTGGCTCACTTCAAAAGGCTGTGCTAAACAGGAAGTGCACAAGACAGACAGACACACTTTCTTTCTCTTCTGTTTTCTCCCCACCCCCTAGTCTTTACAAAGAGTTATTGTGGTAATGGTGTCCTTCTTCTATGTCACTTGTAGAATGTATTGATGGCATGAGACTGTAGCATTGTGTCGTCATGTAGAACACTTTTATGTAATGTGGAACTCACTGATGCAGAGGCTTAAGTTTGAACCTCAGAGAAGCGGTTGGAGTTACCTGGGTTGGACGCTTAAGCTTTTGGTGGCCAGGTATGGACGCTTCTGTTGAGCGGTTTGTGGACAGCTGTTCTATATGTATTAAATCAGACAAACATTGGAAAGTTTCCACTGAACCTTTATCTATTCAAGATGCCCCTATGGGTCCTTGGGAGAAAGTGTCTATTGATTTTTCTGGTCCGAATTAATGTTTAGGCAGGGAGAAGAGATTTTTAATTGTACTCATTGACAACTTTTCGAAGTGGTTGTACTACACCTTTGTGGAACATCCTGTCACTGATGAAGTGATATCATTTTTGCAGTTCATTTCTAGTAAAATGCAGAATTTTTTGCGGAAATTTGGTGTGAGTTCTGAGAGGGCACCTTTGTACAGTCCCCGTTCTAATGGCCAAGTTGAAAGGGCTAACAGATTCATAAAAGAAGGGATTCAAGCTGCATTGGAAAGCAACTTGGATGTTTTTGAGTTTCTAAAAGAAAAAGTATGGAGCTATCATATAACTCCCAATACATGCACGGGAGTATCTCCATATTTTCTTATGAGAGGCAGACAGGTCAAGTCTTTGTTAGTGCCCTTCTTCAAAAAGGGTGCTGAGAGAGACACTTTTGAGTCTTCTATTATCAAAGCTAGAAGGAATATAACCGAGTCACGCATTTGTGGTAAGTCTTACCATGACTTGTCTCACAAGACCAAAAGTAAAAGTGTAGAAGTTGGTGACTGGGTAAGGATTATCAATCCGGCATTAACACGTAAAGGTTCATCTAAATTCACTGCTCCCTTCAAAGTTGAAAGGGTCACTGATTCTTCAGTTTTGTTGAAGAATAAGGGTTGGTGGAACAAAAGTGCTATTGTTGTTCTCAAACCGGGGCAAGAGTGTTTTTTTGAAAAGACGGGGGATGGTGGTGATGTCTGGTTTGATGAACACTGTTCTGGGGGTTCTTCTTCCCAAGTTCATTCTGGGAGTGAAGATATCTTTATTCCTGATGCATCTACTGTTGAAGAATCTGCTCACACTTCTGTTCACGATAATTCTGTATTACAGAAGAGGAGTACCAAGGTACCTAAGAAGTTCGATGATTATATTCTGGAGTAATTCTGTTTATTTTGTTGTGAAAGGATACATGTGGTAATGGTGTCCTTCTTCTATGTCACTTGTAGAATGTATTGATGGCATGAGACTGTAGCATTGTGTCGTCATGTAGAACACTTTTATGTAATGTGGAACTCACTGATGCAGAGGCTTAAGTTTGAACCTCAGAGAAGCGGTTGGAGTTACCTGGGTTGGACGCTTAAGCTTTTGCACCAGTGGGTCGTTATATGGCACCTGAATAAATAAGTATATTTTACTTTACCTGACTCCTTCGCTTCATTACAGTTATCTAAAACTTGCCAGCAGGAAGTACAACACAATTAGAGGGACAATTTTGAAGGGGTGCTATGCACTCACAGATTTCCAGAGCACTTACGGAGGTGTAGAATACACACACACACAATTTGAGGGAACTTGTCATGAGTGTATGCAAAACATACAAGTAATCAGACAACTGTACTGAGCACTCAAGGTGGGTGTAAAACCCTCACAGTTATAAAGTTTATTCCAGGAGAGAGCACAACACAGGTATACAGCGCAGTTCAGGGGAGTGTACAACACTGGTTCAATTATTTAGAGCAATCCAGGGGTGTACCACACATACACCTTACAGAGCACCCCCAGGAGCATGTGCAAGACACACACTGAGCATTAATACAGCTATACTGAGTAGTCAAGGAGGGAGGATGACACACTGATAGGGTAACGTATGCGATGAAGCACACCCCAAGATAGAGTAATGTCCTTAGTGACACATTCTTTTAATTAGGATGCTTTGCCCCATTAGTCCAATTTTGTGGCTGTCATGGGATCTGCTGACAGAAAATTAGACCAAGTGCTGCTGCCGGGTCCATGGTTATGAACTCACACCTTCCTGGACAAGCAGTGTCTCATCTCCTGTGAGTCACACACAGCTCCTGCCACATGAGTGATGGGCACCACAGCAGACACATATCTCACCCTCTTGGCCCTGTCCCACAGAAAGTCGCGGAGCAGTCACCGCAGCCTGTCTCACTGTTTCCATCAGCAGGCAGCTAATGACAGGAGGGAACTAGTTATTATACAGCAGTACGATGGTCAGGAGCCTCTGGGCAGATGGTGTCCTCACACGTAGGGGTCACTGCAGTTTTGAGAAGATATGTCAGAGGGAAGAGCTCGCCTCAGTGGAGGCGCCTACAGACTGTTCCACAGGTCAGCATTCACTCTGCAAGCCTCTCCATTGGGGCTGTCACTGCAGGACTGTAAAGACATTGCCTCTTTCCTGTTGCTAACACCTCTTGGTCCATCCCAAGTGCCCAGTCTCTGACCCAGTATTCCAGGGCCGTCCAAAGTGGATAAGGGAAGGTCGAAAACATGTCAGATTTTCAGAATAACCACTGATCATGTTAAGGAGTGCCATCCAGATTCACTGTCTGTAAATGTATTTCATGTGGATATCTTGAAAATCTGGCATGGGTCTGGCCCTCCTGGGCCTACACTGGATATCCCTGCAGTATTCCCTTTGGTACTTTACAGAACACCAACAGACTGGACTCCATCAATGCCACAAGAGAATCACAATCACCACCCTCTATGAGATGGCATGTCTCCCTTGCCGGGGCTCCTTGGTCAGTAGCTGTGCCCCTCTGTAGTATTCTATGTGCACCCATTCCCAAGACCATCCAAAGGCATGGACGAGCCTGTGCCACATTCATCTTAACTGAGAAATCGTACTATGCATTCACCAATCAAGCTCCTTAAGTCACAGTCACCACTGAATGTATTACTGCCTGAAACTCCATGAGTCAGGGGTCAATGTCTCTAGAGTTCCGTCAATACATCTCTGTCCTTATAATACTGTCTCTACAGCATTATCTTTAAGCCTAAGACTATTCACTGAGACACATCACCTCATTTTATAACTCCCCTCAGCGGGCTCATTGTTGTTGCCAAACCTTGCCCATCCTCATCACTGGACTCATCCTGCCCAGCAGCTTGTCCTGGCACAACGTGCCAACAGACATCCCCAAACTAGTCCTCGATGGTCCCAGGACCATCGTCCTTCCAGCATGCCTCCTCAACTGCCAGAAATGGTTCTCAACTGCCATCAGAATCTTGCTGCATTTTCCCGTAGGTCCTAAAGAACCCATCGGCCAAAATGTTGAAGATAGAGGACAGGGTCTTCACACAGGAGTCTGGAGCCACTCAGGTGAGAGGCAAGTCTTCATTTCCTTATTTTACAGAAAGGGCAGGTGGGTCCTGACCGGGCTTACTCCTCCCTCCAACCATCTGTATCCCTGTCTTCCGCTCCACACCACACACCAACATTCTATGATATGGTTTACTCTCAGTATTCCAGACATCAGGGCTCCTGGCAGAGAGAGGCAGCGATAGAGAGATTGTGGTAGAGCAGGCATGTTTCCAAAGTTCTGCGTGGGCAGCTGATCCAGTCCATGTTTTAGCTTTGTGTTCTGAGGCTTGTAGTCCTGTCTATCCCTTTTAAAATCAAGACTACCAATCCCAGAATGCAAACCAGAAAACTGGACTGGATCTGCTACTAATGCATGGACCTGGGAAGCCTGATGTTGTAACTTGTAATGTTACTTTCCATCCTTTCCCATAGCTATTTGTTCCCTGCTGCTCAGCCAGTATGAATGGGATGTGTGTGGAATGTTGGAATGCTTGATGAGGTAGTGGAATGCTGGAGTGCCTGGTGAGGTTGACAGAGACAGTTGGAGTGTGGGCTGAACAGCAAGGATGCTGCTCCTGGTGGGGCTGAACTACTGCACCTATTATCCTACTTACCATCCTGCAACTGAACTTAATAAACCTCTTACCTACAACATGGCTACCTATGGACTTCTTTTGCATTACATCACCCAACAGCTCTGCCAAAGACCCTCGATCGCCAACTCTCTCTGCCGGGAACCCAGATTCCCCCAGTGCCCGCATCCTCCGAGCCCTCTTGCCTCAGTAGGGAGCTGGCTCACCTCAGTAGGGGGCCCTGAGCCCTCTTGCCTCAGTAGGGAGCTGTCTCGCCTCAGTAGGGGGCCCCTCGCCTCAGTAGGGGGCCCTGAGCCCTCTTGCCTCAGTAGGGAGCTGTCTCGCCTCAGTAGGGGGCCCCTCTCGCCTCAGAGAGGGGCCCTCACATCAGAGAAGAGCGCAAGTTTTCCCATGAAGGCCTTGTGAGATGAGTGTGATGATCACTTTAAGTGACAGAAGTGTCTCCAAACCTCCACGACTGAAAATAATATTTGTGAAGAGAATGAGTGAGGAGATAAACCCCTGAAGACGCGCCGGTGGGCCCTGCCCAGTCAGCCAGATAATCGGAATGAATAATTTACGGACGCTTCCATCTCGGCCTGCGCTGCTTCATGAGGTGCCGGGGGAGAAGAGGCGCATCTGCCAACGGAGCGGAAGATTCACCAGAGAGCACCTCTTGCAACCCGTACCGGAGAAGATAGCTGGCTGTGGGCACTGTGCGCGCCACACGCCATCATGCCACCCAACTGTCACCCATCTCCGCCCCTGCTAAAGCAGAAAGAAGCTTGGCTAAAAGCACCGCTCATAGGTCAGTACCAGCCACTGGTGAATTTACACCCTTCCTGTCACTATCATAGCCCAGTGCCACCTCGAGGGCATCAGCCTAGCACACTGCCAACTCTTACCATGCAGGGTCGCAGCAGAGAAAAGCCGAGCAGCAGCCGCCCCTCACAGCCCGGGTCCAGTTACTGAATCCATCCCAATCCAGAGCGAAGAGAATCCTGGCTGCAGCCACCACTCTTGTATCAGCCACAAGTTATCGCCTCACAATACTACTGCCAGCTGCGCCCGTCCAGTGCCAGAGGGGGCATAAGCCTGGCCTCACACACATGCCTCATAACCCACTATCAGCCACACACCATCTCCTCACCGTACTGCAGTCAGTGCCCATCGTGTACCTCAGGGGACAGCAGCCTGGCTGTAGCCAACGCTCATGCCTAGTATCAGCCACAAGTGACCATAGCCTAGTATCAGTCATACTCCATCTCAGCTCAGCATCAGCCACATGCCATCACAGTACAGTATCAGCCATACACCATCACCTCACTTTACTGCAAGCCATGCCGTCTTGTGCCACAGGGGAGTGAAGCCTGGCTGCAGCCAACGCTCATGCCCGGTATCAGCCACAAGTGACCATAACCTAGTGAGTATCAGCCACATTCCATCATAGCTCAGTATCAGCCACATTCCATCATAGCTCAGTATCAGCCACACTCCATCATAGCTCAGTATCAGCCACACGCCATCCCAGCTCAGTATTGAACACACAGCAATGCCTCAACATACTGCAAGCTGTGACCATTGTGTGCCACCGGGGAGAGGCACCTGGCAGCGGCTACTGCTCACAATCCAGTACCACACACACCATTATTATTATAGCGACTTGTAAAGCGTTCAGCTACCCAAAAGGGTTTGCCGGCGCTTGGTATAAAGGTAGAGCAGGCAAGAACGCCAGGACTAGAATATCCAGGTTTTTGGGAAAAACGGTCGGAGAGGTATCAGTATTAACCACACGCCATCACCTCACAATACAGTAAACCGTGCCCTTTCTGTGCCAGATGAGAAAGCGCAGATACAACTACCATTCAGAAGCACCGGGTAGAGACTGTTGTTAGTACTGGCATTTCTGCCCATTGTCTCCAGGCCCTGGAGAGGTTTAATTGTAACTCCTAGCCAAGATCCCCTTAATTTTCTGTACTCCTTGATGGGAAACGTACTTGAGTATTCAGGGCTCACTTTACAAAACAATAGGTAATCACAAATGTCCAATTGGATGTCTGTCTAAGAATAGTCCTATATCAAACGAGAATATTGAGGCAGTTACACAGCTTTGATGGTAAATGGAACTGAGATCTGATCAACCCAAATACGGCAACACATTGTTCTCCATAGGGCTCAGTCCCAATGTAGGTCTTTGTGTGTGTTTTTTTTTCCTCTATAAAGAACTCTGAATGGGTTCATGGTTACTGCAGCACTTTACAAACAGACTGGCAGGCATCTGAAGCATATTTATTTATGGGATTTATAACGCGCGCAGCTACTCAGTAGAGTGTCCCGGCGCGAAGCCAAAAACGTCAGAGGGAACAAAAGCAGAGTGAGAGAGGGACAGTTTAGCTGAACAGGAAAGTTTTTAACTTTTTCTTAAACTGAGAGGGATTCTTCAGATTACGTAGATCCAGGGGGAGGGAATTCCAGTAAATTGCTGCAAGATAAGACAAGGAACTGCCACCTTTACGTTTCAGACGAAACCTAGGGACAGACGCAAGGAGCATATTCGAGGAGCGCAGACACCTGCCAGGGGTGTAAAACTGAAAACGTTTCCTAAAATAGGCAGGGCCATACTCAAAGTGCAGCGTGAGCAATGGTAATAGCCTTAAACTTTATCCTAGATTTTACTGGCAACCAGTGTAGATTACGTAAATGATGCCTAACACTGGAATGCTTGGGAAGATCCAATAGGAGACGCGCGGCGGCATTCTGAACCACCTGAAGTCTGTCCAGAAGGTAGCATGGCAAACCGGCATAGAGTGCATTCGCATAATCTATGCGAGAAGTGACCAGAGCACGGATAACCGTTTCTTTAGCGGCGAGAGGCAATAGCGGCAGAAATCTACAGAGAAGTTTTAAAATGCCAAAGCAAATGCCAGTAAGTTTGCCAATCTGATTACCAAAACTTAATTTCTCATCAAACCAGATGCCAAGATTTTTCACAGGATGACCAGAAGGGGAAGGACAGGGGGACTCAGTTGGCCAGAAGTAATGCCAAAACAGAGGGGGGAACTCCCCAAAGAAGAGAATCTCAGTTCACTAGCTTTGGGTGCCAACCCAACAGGGCTCAGCACCAAAGTAAGTCTTTAGGGATTCTTTC
This sequence comes from Calotriton arnoldi, assembly GCA_963921515.1. NCBI lineage: Eukaryota > Metazoa > Chordata > Amphibia > Caudata > Salamandridae > Calotriton > Calotriton arnoldi. The sequence goes on from CAWUFW010000187.1 coordinate 743,252, forward strand.
TACGGGCACTTTGAATAGTCCTGAAAGAGCAGTCTGGTGTCTTCAGTTCAAGACACCTCAGTGGGCTTTGACCAGTGCCGCTACTGAGCACTGGCAAAAAACGTCCAGTCAGATCTGGGACAGTCACAAAGAGTGGGGAGGGCTAGAGGTTTTTCACTTGGTCTTTAAGCACATAATACTGCAGGAGGTGTTCTGGTGCTCTGGGTCCTCCAATGGAGTAGGGTCACTAATGAGGTAGATAAGAAACTTTCAGGAACCAGTATCTTCAAACTTGGGAGTCGTAGTATAACATTTCTGGTTCCAGCTGAATACGTGGTCTTCACAAGCCTAGGTCTTGGAAGGGGAGGTCCACTGGTTCAGTGCCAAAGTAATCTGAGAGAATCAATTGCTCTTGGGGGATTCTATAGAGACCCGCTCAATCTCGCACAGCAGTAAATGACATACCCTCTATCTCTCACTCCTTCTCTCCATCACACACCTACGCAAAGCAATCTAAAACAAGAGCACCACCTTGGACACTCGTACACAACACCAACATGCTTTCCACAAAGGACAGACTGCAATTCAAATCTCTTTAAACCAGTTCCTTCCCCTCTGTGCATTCAGCTACTCATCCGATGATGCGCTTCGACTCCTTGTCAGGGGCACAAAGTGCTATATAACCGCAGGGTTACAGTACACTACAATGGGACGATCTGCAATAATGAGGATTATAGAGAAAACCCCCATTAACTCAGGGACCACCACTGGCAGTCAAAGCATTTCTCACCACTTGCCCTTGTGGGCTTGAGACTGTTTTTGGCATGCTGGACTAGGCTTCAGAGGAAAAGCATCTGTGAAACACCATAAGGACTAAAGAAATGGTATAAGCTAGTCAACTGAACCAGGTAAGCCACTGGTCACTCCTTACATTGTCTCACCTGTACTTTGAGTATCACTACAGCTCTTTTGGAGAACTGGACCTACACTACCACCACAGCTAGTCATCCTTCCTAAGGTAGCATGCAGGGTCTTTGGGTCATTGTAGGTGGGCACTCATTGGCTCTTTCCCTCACTCCTCGTGCTGAAGGAGATCGGTTGTCAGGCTCCATCTTCAGCAGACAGGGAAGTAGTCCACCAGGGAAAGCTTTCCCAGAGCTTGTTACTAGTTGTCAAGGCAACGGACCACAGAGCTTCTGTTCTATATTGTGACGAGCACCCAGGTCACAGAGAGGAATTAGAAGTGATCAGGACTTGTACTTAGCCCACAGGCCAAGATAGGCTAGGCCTGTGGGCTAAGTAGAACCAGATAGCCCACAGGCCTAGCCTGTGATAGGCGCCAAGCAATGAGGTTGCCTTTGAAATTCTGGGCAGAGTTAAAGCCATGCACTTGTTTTTCGAGGACCTTGGTATCCAAGAAAATGCACTGGAGCTGGTTGGATAGGAAGTATTTTTGTTTTCATCTCAAAGTCATAACAACTGAAAAGCAGCACTTGCATGAAACAGAAGTGTGGGTTGGGCAAAAGTCATATGGAACAAAGGGGTCTGCCTAAGCCAGGGAGGAGCCAGAGTAACCAGCCCACAACATAGGGCACACATGGTGGGGCGGGGCTGCGAAGGGGAAATGCACTCAACTAATGCACATCTTTGGAATCCAGTACCCCAATCTAGCAGAATCTCAATTTTACATCCGTGCACTCACATACCCACAGTGTAAGGAAAAAGATTTGCATACTGGAGTAACCTCACTGCATTTACATGGGCAGCTCTCTCCCATACTTTTAGAGGAGACGGGGTGTACTCTAGCTATTCTAATTAGTATTACCACCAACAAGGAGAGTCACTTGTTACTCATCAAGAACGTTACTGGCTGGATGCTCATTCACCAGAGTCTCTCTGGTAGACTGCACGTTAGACCTGCCAAATGGATTTTCTTTGGTTTTTGGCAAACGATGAAAAAGCAACAAAACGGGGAAGGCAAATGGTTTGAGAATGGTGGTGTTGTGACAGGAGCACTGAACTCTCGCACCACCCCACTACACTGCAAGTTGTGCACATTGGGTTCCTCAACAAAAAGAAATTTGGCAGAACCAGCCATGACCCATCAGTGAAACTTCACAGGCATTCGGCAGTGTGGGCACAAGAGACCTCAACTGATTTCAAATGACTCACTAAAGATGTCCAATGATAAAGTCTTGGTCAGGTAAAAAACAAAAGATGAATCAATTGTCACAATCATCGTCACTGGACAAGCAGGAATTTAAATGAGTGCAGACTCTGCCAGGAAGCTCGTCAAAGGAGGGGGAACTAAGGGCTTTTGAATGATTTATTACTCAGGTCCGGCATACATGCCCAAATATAAGTGAAAACAGAAGTAGTATGCCGTTCCTAACACGTCGTGCAGGTAATGGTATGTGATCGAAGGGTATAACCAGTAAGTGGATATTTAAGATGGGCAGGAGAAGAGTTTCCTCCTTTCGGAAAAAGACCCTCACACACCCAGCATGCTAGGTGTCTTGCTTCATCATCGGGTCTGCTCCTTATCGGGTCGGCGCTGCAATACCCGATCGGCACCCGTGATGGGGCCTTCTTGGCGGAGATCTTTATTCCTAATGCCGTTGGGTGCAGTGCGTGTGAGGGCCCTAAAATATAGTGTAGGTGATGATGATGTGTAAGGATGTGAAAGTAAAACAGGGAATAGTGGTCCACTCAGAACAATTTTAATGAGTTATGGTCACTACCCTGACTAAAAACAGAAAAGGCGCACACTCTCACTCTAAGGTATGTGAGAAGATATGCTACTGAAATAGGTCAACATGTTTCTTGCCTGTTATCTATTAATGGCAATTCGTCAGGACCAGAATTAGATCTACCTACACTTTTTGGTGGTGGTCAGGAACTCAGTGAAGTGTACAATCGACCACCAATACAGCACCCTAAAAAGTGGTACCTGTAGATCTATACCAAAGCCTGCAATAAAAACACAATATGACAATATTATAATATCATATCAGAGTCATCGCAGTGTGTTGGGTGCACCAATCAACATCCATGGTGCCTCACACGCATGCAGAACACAGGTGAGCTGTGACATGCATCAACTGTGATCTGGGTATAATAAAAACATTAAGAGGCAGCAGATAATGCAACAGAGAACACATCAAGGTCAGAAAACAGGTGGTGGCCAGGTTGTTAAAACTGCCAGGAGGCTGCCCTAGCTGCAGAGGACCCAGAGAAATCCCTTCATCTGTTTAGAATGTCGCTACAGTATGCAGTGCAGATGCTTGCACCGTTAATGAGACCTCTGTCCATTTTAAACCAATACTAATGCTGGGCCATGCTTGACACCCAAACAAAAGTGCTATTCCAGCCAGCTAGTCTTTTGATAAAAAGTCAGAAGACGGCTGTTCTAGTATACTCCACTGCATCAAACCTACTTAGCCAAAAACACATACATACAACACAATTTGCTATGACAGTACATAACTCTTATAATCCACTAAAAAGTGGGAATAATTTCCTCAAAATTTAGACTAAGTACCATACCTTCTTAAATTCTGGGCAGATTAAGAACACTCCTGAAGGAGACCTTTATATCTGCAATTAAAAACAACTATAGGAGGTCTCCTTGGATACAGGATACTCAAAGATAGAAGCAGGAGACTTCCCCGAATGAAAGGACATCCTAACTCCTGGAGACCTTGAATGTAGGAACATTTTGAGATTTGTACAGGAGACACACTCAACCTAGGATGCAAGGATACCCTGTGACTAATGTGACATAAGGGCATGAGACCTCACTGGATGCAAGGACATCGATCAACTGCAGGTGACATCGCTGGATCAAAGATGATGCCATTTGCAAAAACGTAGATCATATAAATACATGACTTACAAGGATAAGATGAGCCTTACCTTCCATCGAAGGAGCCTGGTCTTGGGCAGCATACAACATCTCCTTGAAAGCCTGAAAAAATAAAAATTAATAGATGAAAATCAAAGGAATAGAAATTCTGAGCCCCAAAGATAGCACAAAATTAACAGAGGGGATACAAGCTCACAATTACAAACAAGCTCAGGCAAAGCCAATAGGTTGCGCATATGCAAGGGCTTTTGGCTTTGCCAATATGTTTTAGCCAACCAGCGTTGACTGTTATTCAGCATGGCTAAAAGTTAGTGGCATAAATATGTTGTGCCCTATGACAGGTTGACAAAGGTAGCCAGGTAGAGTTTTGTAGACTTCTTTATTAATTCCTTGTTGCAGGTAACATCAATCTTTATTCTAGTTGGCAGCCTTCACTCCAGCCTGTTCTGGTCAAGCACCTGCCCCACCAGGAGCAGCCTCCCTGCTGCTCAGCCCATCTCCAACTGTCACCACTCATCCACACAGGCACCCAAGCATTCCATTCATCACAGTCACACCAACATTCCAATACCATCTCTCACTCTGGCTGAGCAGCTAGGAGAAAGCTAGGCTGGGCAGCATACAATATCACAGTGAGGATATAACAAAATGAGAGTTGCGTGGAATGGAGAGTCAAAGTAGAGTGTTGTGGGGTGGAGTAGTGTCGTACAGTGGCACAGAGTGGAGTAGAGTGTTGTGGAGTAGAGCATTCTACAGTGGAGTGGCATAGAGTAGAGTGTTATAGAGTAGAGTGGCATAGAGTGGAGTAGAGTGCCATAGAGTGGAGCATCAGAGTGGAGTGTTGCAGAGTAGCTGAGAGTTAAGTAGGGTAAAGTACAGTGGTTTAGAGTAGATGGGCATAGACTGTAGTGGTGCGCATTGGTTTTGAGTAAAGTGGTGTCCAGTGCATTGGCGTACAGTGACGTAGAGTGGCAGAGAGTAGAGTGGTGCAGAGTGGAGTGGCACAGGGTAGATCACAGTGGTGTACAGTGGAGTGGCACAGGATGGAGTGGAGTGGTGCAGGATAGAGTGCAGAGGTGTCAAGTGGAGTGCAGAGGCATAGAGTGGAGTGTAGATTAGAGTGGCGTAGAATGCAGTGGCGTGGAGTGATGCAGAGGAGAGTGGCTCAGAGTGCCCTGGCAGAGTGCAGTAGAGTGGCGTAGACTTGAGTGGTGCAGAGTAGAGTGTAGTGGCATAGAGTGCACTGACATACTGTGCAGCTGTGTAGAGTAACGTAGAGTTCAGTGGCGGAGAGTGTAGTCTTGCAGAGAAGAGTGTCATACAGTGTAGTGGCATAGAGTGCAGTGGTGTAGAGTGCTTTGGCGTACAGTGCAGTGGCGTAGAGTGTTGCAGAGTAGAGTGCTGTAGAGAGCAGTGGCATACAGTAGAGTGGTGCAGGGTAGAATAGAATGGCGTAGAGTGCAGTGATGTACAGCAAAATGGTGTAGAGTGGCAGAGCGTGCAGTTGCATAGAGTAAAGTGTTGCAGATTAGAGTACATTGGTGTAGAGTACATTGACGTAGAGTTCAGTGGTTTAGAGTACATTGACGTAGAGTTCAGTGGTTTAGAGTACATTGGCGTAGAGTGCAGTGGTTTGGAATAGTGGCGCAGAGCGCAGTGGTGTGGAATAGAGTGGTGCATAGTAGAGTGGCGCAGAGTAGAGTGCAGTGGCATAGAGCGTAGTGGTGCATAGAAGAGTGGTGCATAGAAGAGTGGAGCAGAGTCGCGAGGCGCAGAGTGGAGCAGCACAGAGCGACGTGGCAGAGTAGATTGTTTCAGAATAGAGTGGTGCAGGGTAGAGTGGAGCGGTGCAGGGTAGAGTGGAGTGAAGCAGAGTGGAGTGGCATAGAGTAGTGACGTAGAGTGCGCTGGCCTAGAGTAGGGTGGTGCAGAGTAGAGAGGTGTAGTGTGAAGTGGCATAGAGTACAGTGGCAGAATGCAGTGGCAGAGATTAGAGAGTAGCATAGAGTTCAGTGATGGAGACTGCAGTGTTGCAGAGTAGAGTGTCGTAGAGTGCAGTGGTTTAGAGTAGAGTGGAGCAGACTGCATTGGTATAGAGTTCAGTGGTGTAGAGCAGAGTGGTGCAGAGTAGAATAGAGTGGCATAGAGTGCAATGGCGTAGAGTGGAGTGTTGCAGAATAGAGTGTAGAGGCGTAGTGTATTGGGTTTGATTAAAGTGGTGTAGAGTTCACTGGTGTAGAGTGCAGTGGCGTGGCGTGCAGTGGCGTGCAGTGGAATAGTGCAGAGTGGCGTTGAGTGCAATGACAGAGTAGATTGTTTCACAGTAGAGTGAAGTGGCATAAGGTGCAAAGGCAGAGTAGAGTGACAGAGTGCTGTGGTCAGAGTAGATTATAGTGGCTTAGAGTGGGTTGGCAGAGGAGAGTGGCAAGGAGTGTAGTGCTGTACAGTGCATTGGTGTAGTGCGCAGTAACAAATAAAATGTATATAAATCCAGTACTTGTATAGCGCACGAATCACCCCCGAAGGGGTATCTCGGCGCTGGGGGCCGTTGGGAAGATTAAGCGAGCTATTGACAGAAAATCCTCAGCACACGAACAATCATGTATCAATAGTTATTCACATGCAGAATTTGAGCATCAATTAAATACAATCAATTAGTTAAAGTTCTTCTCCTTTTTATTTTTCTGATCTTCAGACAGCAGACAGCCGACACGTGTTTCGTCGCTTTACATGGGAAATTGTCCCGCGACTTTATCAAGGCTATGTCTTCTCAGTCACAATGCCTTATATTGTGGTGATATTTCCAACCCACAAAGGGGTATCAGTTGCATGCGACGTCCAGTTAACTCAAAGTGTATCAATTGTTCAATAGTAATTCGACAGCTCGGTCAAACACTAAAAGCGACGTCCCGGTCTTTCTGCATTGGCGATTCACGAATCGGGAGCTGTCGAATTACTATTGAACAATTGATACACTTTGAGTTAACTGGACGTCGCATGCAACTGATACCCCTTTGTGGGTTGGAAATATCACCACAATATAAGGCATTGTGACTGAGAAGACATAGCCTTGATAAAGTCACGGGACAATTTCCCATGTAAAGCGACGAAACACGTGTCGGCTGTCTGCTGTCTGAAGATCAGAAAAATAAAAAGGAGAAGAACTTTAACTAATTGATTGTATTTAATTGATGCTCAAATTCTGCATGTGAATAACTATTGATACATGATTGTTCGTGTGCTGAGGATTTTCTGTTTATGCTAAGTTGGTTTGGACCAGCGAATTTTGGGGAGGTTTGTGGTTCTCCTCACCTTGCAGCACCGAGACTAGATTGGGATACGTATACTAATATCAGTGTTAATCTCCGCAGTGGCGCCAAATTTCCTAGAAACAATACCACTGTCCGTCCTAATCTGCTTAAGCGAGCTATTGCCCAGAGTCGCATGGTGCTGGGCAGACCCCTGCCGCCGGAGCCAGGGATCGAACCGTGATCCCCAGCGTCCGTCGCCCTGGCCGCGGCGCCACACCTCTCCCCAAAGTAGAGTGGAGTGACGTAGATTGGAGTGGTCTAGGGTAGAGCGCAGTGGTGTAGAGTGGAATGATGCAGCATAGAGTGGTGTAGAGTTCAGTGGTATAGAGTGAAGTGTTGAAGAGTAGACTGTTGTTGAGTGCAGTGGTGTTTAGTGACGTAGAGTGTATTGCGTAGAGTGCATTGGTGCAGAGTAGAGTGGCGTAAAGAACAGTGGTGTGGAGTACAGTGGTGCAGAGTAGAACAGAGTAGTATAGAGTGCAGTGACGTAGATTACAATGATGCAGAGTGCAGTGGCAAAGAGTGTGGCAGAATAGAGTATAGTGGCGGGGAGTACAGTGGTGTAGAGTATATTGGCATATAGTACAGTTGCGTAGAGTGCATTTGTTTTGAGTAAGTGGTGTAGAGTGCGTTGGCATAGAGTGTTGTAGAGTAGGGTGGTACAGAGTAGCGCAGAGTAGAGTGGTGTAACAGACTGCAGTGGCGTAGAGAGGAGTGGCGCAGTGTAGATCGTTTTCAGAGTAGAGTGATGTAGAGTGGAGTGGTGCACGGTAGAGTGGAGTGGTGGAGGGCAGAGTGGAGTGGTGGAGGGCAGAGTGCAGTGGCGTACAGTGGCATAGAGTGCCATGATACAGAGTGGCATAGAGTGGATTGATATAGAGTGGAGAGGTACAGAGTAGAGTGCAGTGGCGCAGAGTGGCATAGAGTGCAGTGGCGCAGACTGGAGTGGTGTAGAGTGTAGTGGCGAAAGAGTGCAGAGGTAAATACTAGAGTGGAGTAGATTGCATTGGCATAGAGTAGAGTGATGCAGAGTAGAGCGGCGTAGAGTGACGTGGCACAGAGTGCAGAGTAGAGTGCAGTGACGCTGTGTGTTGTGGAGTAGAGTAATATGGAGAGGTGCAAAGTAAAATGACGTAGAGCAGAGTGGAGTAGGGTAAAATGGAGTATGCATGGTGTGCTAGCGCACTGCCATTACAGAAAACGCATCTTCAATTGAAATTATCATACTTTTGCAAAGACATAGTTTTACTGCTAAAAGTATACAGAGCACAAACGATAGTTTTTGGAATGCCATCACCTAGTGTATTGATTTGTTTTGATCGTACTAAAATATTTGTTTCCACCTCACTTCAAAATTACCAGAATGACCCACAGTAGCCAGCATGATTGTCACACAAATCATCTCACTTCGAAGTCAGAGCAAGACAAGTAAACACCAAGCTCCCTTGGAAGACTGAGCCTGAACATTTGACCTCAGTCTGTGAATGTACAGCAAATGTGACACGATAAGAACAAGAGTTAAAGGCCTGTTTACATAAAGTGAGCACTTGGAAGGATACAGTAAATATGGCAAGGGCCACAGGTGGGACAAACTCAAGCTGGGCAGCCTAAAACAAATAAAGCAAAGAAATAGAAAGCAAGAAAATGTGAGTTACAAACCACAGAGCCAATGGTAAGCAATGAGCAGAATGTATTCTCAGGTAAGGTTTCGGAATGTCCCCCAGATTTTGTTAGCAAATCAAAAACCAGAAGCAAGGTCCACCATCAGCAAAAAGAAAACACAACAGAATGAACACGAGCAGCCACTAATCAACAACAGAATCACAATCGAAACCATCAAGTGATGGAAAAAATAAGAGAACACAGACCAGTGCATACTGATTGTCAGGCAGCCATAGAACCCCCAAGAATTACAGGGATGAAAGAAAAAACATGAATTCTTACAGAAAGTAACACAACCGCAGAATCACAAGCAGCACAGAAAAAATAGGGGTGGCAGAAAATGATTTACCCCTTAACTTGGGACCACAAATAGCACAGCAGAAATAGAACAGACTGAACACAAACTCGTATGGATCTGAACACACGACTACATGCCCATAATCAGGACTGAGACAATAAGATAACAGACAAACTGACTAGAATAAACCATGGATGAGGTTAAAAGAGAAGAATCAGAACAAACACAAACCGTCATCTACCACACACAACCTCAACCAAACATTCAAACAAGGAAAACAAAACAAATCCAAATTCATACATACAGACATACAGGCCATAACACACAACCTGGACACACCTTCAACGGGGCAACAATAGAAGAAAACAAACAACAGCTCCCAATAACTATAAAAGAAACTGGACCCACTGTTAGAAGGAGCAAATTAAGGTAAAGAAAGCTAGCTCATACAGTAAAAACACAATCACAGACCAGTTCATACTTAACATACTTCAGAACTCAAAGTCCACCGTTGACTAAGCCATCACTAAACTGACAGTTCAGATTGTAACCTGAATATAAACAACCCTAAGTCTACATTCTGCACACACAATCAACAAAACCTCTCACACAGGAGATATGAAATATCAAACCTGGTGTGCACCCAGACATCATACCAGAAACATTACCAGCTCTCAGGGGCCACTGACTAAATCTTCAAAGAGCACATCTACTTAATAGACTAACAAAGTTTACAGGCGGCATGTATACTGGACCTCACAAACACAGCAGCCAGTACCTTCAAACCACTTACCACACAGACACAACATTACAGGTGTTGCTGATCAAACGGACCGAATTGTGCCGCCAAAGAGACAGACCATTAAAAAGGGGACAAAACATGAGACTGCCAGGCCAGAGTACAGGAATAACCAATACTCATCATCCTAGCCAAATACAACGGATAAGGAACAATTTCTACCAGAAGAAGAACTACACAACAACATCATACTGACATGCGGTGGCACTTAGATACACACTCATAAGTACTAGAAAGTAAGCGAAATATTGATTTTAAAAAATACATTCTTTATAAATATGACACATATATTGCATTGGCAATATCTCTGGTGTTACCCATCACTTGCCTCCCGGCTTCCTAAGCCACATTCCTTTTGCGGCTTAAATATGACATGCCCTGCTGCAAATTAACCAACAACAGCCTCTGATGGGCCACACCCTCAGTTCTGTAGAACTGGGTCATCTTCTCTGCTGTTTTTGGACTACAAGTCATACCTTTCCTAAGACAAGCCCTATGTCAAACAACGTTTATGGTGAGTAAGTAGCAATGTATGGTCTAGTTAATGATTTTTCATTTATTAATATGGTTTGCAGCTCTCTTTTTGTAAAATGTACTGCTGATGTGGACTTTCATAGTGCATACACTGTACTACGTGATGCTGTAACAATTGTATGGATGTCATGAATCGATGAATGATTATGCTAAAATAATAAAGTGGTATTAAAAAAAGCCCTATGGCAAACAATTAGCACTACTTGGCTGCACTCTCTGCTCTATAAGTGGATCATACTCTATGTAGTTTTCCCCTTGCAAAATTTTTGATAATGTTGTTACTGGATTCCTTTGGTGATCTGTGGACAGGTTCAGCTACTTCGGCGAACACCACTGTAAAGTCAGTCAGTCAATATTCCTGTATTACATAATTAATTGAAATCATTGCTATATATGTGCAAAAAGGCAAATATATGTGTGTTACATTTTAATTTTAGGCTTATTTTTCAACACCTCATGTCTTCACGACAACTTTGATTCAATACTTTGTTTTATACAACTATGACTACCTTTGCTTAATAGCAGTTCTGCTAATTCGTAGCAGTGCCTACAGCTGCTTGTGACAGAATACTTAGAAAGCAGCCTACCTGTGCCCCAGATTGCAGTTAGCAGAGTCCAGGAAGTGGTAAGGAGGCAGACTAGTGCTGTCTCTTTCCTAAAAGAGTTAAAAAACGATTTTCCCTATCTGTGATTACTGTCTTTGCCTGTGGTTGTTACAGTTTAAAATTGTAGTTTTAACCTCCCGTGATTGCATATTTAATTACCTGTTTTATGTTCAAACTTGTGGTTTTTCCTGCCCATCATTGCTTCCATTTAACGTGTTGAATTGTGGGATTTGCAGTCCTAAATCTCTGTAGTTTTTCCCTCTCATTTCCAGTGACTATCAGTTTTCCCTCGAAATTTCCCCTTCTCTCTGTGCTAAGACCTGTATGTTAAACAGTGCACCCCCAGCCACCATTTTGTGTTAACAAGTCAGTGAAACCAGCTCCTCCTCCACTCCCCCCCCCAGCAACAGGGATATTCTACATCAGAGTGTGCTCTGAAGCAGCAGTGATCTTCTGTGTGCTGTTTAAACTGTGTTTAATAGGGACTGTGCACTTCATTTTTTTTGTCCAGGAGAGGGAGTAAAGTTTTATACAAACACTATTTTCAGAGGACAAGTTAGGCCCTTACCTGCAGAAGTCCAAAGTGTGGATTGAGCCTGTCTGTCTCCTAGGAGATTCTGAACAAGAGAAGCAGCTCCCAATCTCCCTGGCCAGCAAACCTTGTCTGAGGTTGCTGGGACCTTATATAGTCTGCTAGTGGTAGGTACATGTATACACTGATTGGAGGTGGTATCTGATGTTTCTATTGGATTAGGGTTAGTGTCCTCATTGGTTGGGTATTTGAGGGTTCTGATTGGTTTCTGGGTCTGTGATTCAATCAATGTAAGGTTGGGACTAGGGCTAGGGTTACGTTTTCTATTGGAAGTAGGGACTAGGGCTTACTGTATTATTGGTTGTTGGGACTAGGGTGGGACTAGGGCTAGGGTTAGGCCTTTACTTGGAAGTAGCGATTAGGGCTTCTGGTGTTATTGGTTGCTGGACTAGGTGTGGGACTAAGAGTAGGGTTAGGCTTTCTATTGGAAGTAGGGACTAGGGCTTCCTGTGCCATTGGTTGCTTGGACTAGGGTTGGGACTACTGGTAGGGCTAGGGCCTCTATTGGACGTAGAGATCAGGGTTTTTGAAACTGATTGGGTACTTGGACTAGGGCTAAGATTGGCTGTAAGGTCCTGGTCTCCTATTGGGTCTAGCTTTTAGGGCTAGTGTTGTGATTGGATAGTGTTAGGGCTAGGGTTCCCATTGGCTGAAGGGGTCACCTGACTACTAGGGCTATAAACGGCCAAGGCTTAGGGCGTCTCAGCCCGGGCGTCGAGGTTAAGGGTGAGTGCCTGTTTGAGCCTGTTCGAGACTGGTCGGTACCTGGGCCAGAAATGCTGCCCATTGTCCCATTCATTAATACCCACCCTATGCATCTGTCCCTCTATATATAAGCATTTATTTTCACTATAGATATGTACCTATCTTTGTGTATTGCTTTGTATAAACATGTAGAATAATTGTTATATAAAAATAAAAAAATCTTTGGTCTACATGTACTTGCTTCCATTGTGCATCTATGTACCTCCATGTACTTGGATCTGTGTGTCTGTTACTTTTCTCCTGAAAAGCATATCCAATGCACTACCCTATTTCTCATCCTGTACCTCTATCAATATCTTTAATCTGCGTATACTTACCTCCTTTATGCATCTATATACTTTCAATGTACTTATAGATCTATATATTTATCACTTTCTTCTAATTTAGCATTTCCAATGCACTACCCTATTTCTCAGCCTATACTTCTCTCAATATATCTTCTAGCCCAACTTTCTGACTCATCTCAAACTTCTTTCTACTACTCTATCCAATGCACTACCCTATCTCTCACCCTATACATCTATCATTATATCCTCTACACCCACTCTCTCATTTATCCCAAACCCCATACCACTACTATGTTCCCCAAAATAACCCTTTCTTGACTCTCCTACTCCACCCCTCCTTGCATCATCTGACACCTCTTTTACTATACCGATCCCCCCAAAACAAACCTTTCTAAACTCTTCCCTCTGACTCTTCCCCTCCAAAAACCCTTTTTACTCATCCAAAAGCTTCCTCCTACTGCTATGACCTAAAAAAAGAAATCCTTCATTCTTCTATCCCTCCACTATCCCTTTCAATCAAAATAACTGACTAACATGTTCACTTCTCTAACTCCATATTCCACTATACTAATTCACCAATAATCCTTTATGGGTTCCAGAGTAGCGTGCTACTCGCCAACAAAGCGTTTCAACAACTCATCAGGGTTACAAACGCTATATAAATGCAAGCCTTTTTTACCCCTCCCCAACCCTTCTCAATCCAAATAACTGACTAACATATCCACAAATCAAATGACTTCATATTTCACTATACTAATTTTCAACACTAATCCTTTATGGGTTCCGGAGTAGCCTGCTACTCGCCAGAAAAGCGCTTCAACACCCCATCAGGGGTAACAGACGCTATGTGAATGCAAACCTTTCTTTCCCTTCTATCCCTCCGCTATCCTTCTCACTCCAAATAACTGACTAATATCCACCAGTCAAATTACTTTCATATTTCACCATACTAATTCACCACTAATCCTTTATGGGTTTCCGGAGTAGCGTGGTACTCACCAAAAAAAAGCGCTTCAAACCCCATCAGGGGTAAGAAGCGCTATATAAATACAAACCTTTTTTCCTCTTCTATCCTTCTGCTATCCTTCCGAATCCAAATAACTGACTAACATATCCACCACTTAAAATTTACTTGCATGTTTCACTATACTAATTCAACACTAATCCTCTATGGGTCCCGGAGTCGCGTGCTACTCGCCGAAAAGCGCTTCGACGCTTCGTCAGGGGTAGTAAGCGCTATACAATTACAATACAATACAATTACAATACTGTTCTGCTAGCAAGATGCAGCGTCCTGTTATCTTGTTCCTGGTCAGATGTTTTATTCAGTGTCAAGTATTCTTTGAATGTTATTTCTTCCAGCAGTTGGTGATTGGGTGTCCCTAGAGTGACCCATCGTGCAGCTGGTAACAGCAGTAGCTATGTCATGTCATAAAAGTGACTACAGAGGCCTCCTGCTCTTTTCAGTTGTTTTGTTAAAATTACACTGATAAGTGGAATTGCTTCTTCACTTGTGCCAGAATGGGAAGCACGTTTTTTGTTGCCTTTTAGCAGAAATTTCTATATTTCGATGTTATGCTGACTTTGGTACAAAGTAGCACTGGTGCCAAAGATCGCAATTTTGTGGAACTGAACAATGCACTGGAAATGTGGAGATTTACAAAAATACAATCAGTCACGGGTCAAGTTAAGCCATGGCAGGGCACTTCAGGTGGAGCATAGCCTTTTCATGTTGAAGATCAAGTGGGACACATTATAACAATATAAATGTAAGATGGACACAGTGACTTTGTCTTGATCCCACGCCCTGCTGTAAAATGGTACCCATCAGAGAGCCGCACCCAAAGAGCATGAACTATATAACAGCTGAGACCAGTGGAAAGGCTGAAGGAGGGTGGGCGTGGAGAACTTAAGTAAAAGGGAAAAAAGAATCAAACAACTCAGATCAAAGCACAGAGCACCCTGGGATTAAGCAGCACTTACACAAAAGCAGCAGAGGGCAAGGAGCTAGAGGAGGGAATGGTGGGGCCAAATGCAGGATAGTGAAATGATAAGGGTAAGGGGAATAAGTGATGCTGGAAGGCAAGCATCCCAAAAATCAATATGCTCTTAAATCACTAAACAGAAGTTTCACAATCCTCTCTGAAGGATCAATTGTGGCTCCCTAGCTTCTGAAATTAGAGTATCAAGAAGCTCTTTCACTGGCAAAGCAATTAATCCATCCCTCCCCCTGAAACTAACTATAACCCACAACATCTCTCCTGGTGCTCGAATAAGGCCAGTTTTTTTTTTTTTTTAAACATTGCAACTGTAGGAATAGTTGCACTGCCAATCAGTAAAATCTGCTATCCAAGGCCTGCGCTTGTAAAATCTGTGTAGACACAGTCACCAATCTGCTGTGGTGCATCTCAGCCTATGAGATCTGTGAGACAAGAGGCCCTTTTTTACTACCTCTTGGCTCAGCCTGTAAGACCTCTATAAGCACAGGGTAAACCCTACTGTGTATAGGTCTTTACTGTTGGACCTGTGTAACCAAATGAATTGCCCTAACATCTCAGACCTCAAGACCTCTAAAACCAGCAACAGAATGCTGTGGCCTACGGCTTTAGCTTTCAAGTTATGTGTAACCCTAAAGACGGCCTTATCACCCAAGACCCTAGAGTAAGACATATGTAATTTGGACAGTAGTGCTACTGTCTAAACCTTGCAACTAACATCCAGATAATCTGAGGAACACATGTATATTTCAAAACAGAACACTTTAGTACCGTCTTACCTCAAGCTATAGATTTATGCTACACAAAACCTGACCCAGTGAAATCTAAATCATCTGTTAAAAAGCTGTAACAACACCAGGTCCCTAATAAGGTCAAGCAACGCATGAAAGAGTGTGCTGTCTGATGCTTGATCCTATAAACCTGTGTAATCTAAGAGATAACTCTGTTGTGTACTGCCCGCGTAATCCAGAGGACTGCTGTGCTGCTAAATCCCTCAAACTGTACAATGTGCAACTCCGAGATTGCTCTGCTGTCCGAAGTCTGAAGTAAGTAAAATCTGCTATCTAGCAGATCTGTGCAACGCAGCTGCTAGCTCGGCTGCTATGGCCCAGAGTGTAAGGTGGGTGTAAAGGGGGAGGTAGCTCTGCTGCATAGGGCAAAGTCGTGTAAGCATCTGCAAACTGATGCAGGCAAATCCTATTCTGGTTAAATACGTTCTGCTGGTTACTCAAGGTAATCAATCCCCTTAAGGGTTGGATATAACGCGTGCAGCGAAGGCACAGTAGCGATGCCTCAAAAAAGGTGCCCTCTCAGGAAAGGCATACTTAATGAGTGTGTCCAATATGCATCATCGGCCCTGCCTGGCAGCACCACGTCACACATGCTCAAATTCCCTCATACACACAATTACATGGCAGCACACTTGTGGTTTCTGTGGCATGGACTTGCACAAGCCCTATCTGCAAAGCCTTTGTCTCTCATAACAGACTAATCCCTGAAAAAAACAGTGTAGCAGCAAAACCATTACGGAATAACAATGCTACCTTCGGCTGGCACCAGTGGGTTCAAGAAAGTGGTCCCATCATCCAATCACAGCATGACCTCACCGACGCCTTTGGGAGAAGATGACACCTTTTACATGAGAACCAGTAATTGTACCTAGACAGAGAGCCTTCTCTATGCATCCAGATGTAGCAGTCACACCAGAGAAACGGGGTCACCTCTTAGCACTTCTCACGCAAGGACTCAAACTTACAAAACAAACAATCCATGAGCATTCAGATCTAGCAATACGTACAGAGTGAGCAAGGCATCCCTCTGCATAGAACTAGCAATAACAACAAGACACCAGGAAAAACGGCAGAACTCTCTCTCTCCATAATGAACAATAACACCCGAGAAAGCCAAGCCACCTTGAAGCATACATATCTAGCAATAACGAGACAGCAGAGTTATTGCTTCGCTTACAGGTCTAACAAGAACACCCAAAACAGCACAGCCAGCTAACCAGAGATCTAGCAATAACAACCAAGATAGTTGATCTGTCTCCAAACAATCAGATCTATAAGTAACCACCTGAGATCTAGTAATAACAAATCCAGGAGCAGAACTATCATCGAGCATTAATACCTAACAAAAAACACCCTTAAAAGCAGAGCCATCTACAAACATAAAAATCTAGCAATAACACCAAACACAGCTGATCCATCTTTCCACATATAAAGCAATAACAACCACCAAGCCGGCAGATTAGGCTTATAGATGCAACAGTCACATTCATGACAGTGATAAAGCCTAGAACACCTAAAAATCTGAAAATACAAATTAGCATGCAAATCTAGCAATAAAACCAATAACAGCAGTCATCTCTCCACCAAAAACACTAGCAATAACTCCTGAGGCAGCTGTGCCATCTTGAAGCATCCAGATCTAGCCATAACGAGAGCAGACCCTCTCTTTGCATGCAGACGTTACATTCACACACAAGAAACCATGGCCATATCTTGACACTTCCAATACAAAGGCTCAAACATACAATAAAAAGTACAAATGAGAATGCATATCTAGCAATAATATCAGGGACTGTATTGCAGCCTCTCCACCAAGAACTATAGCAATACCATCAGGGACTGTATTGCAGCCTCTCCACCAAGAACGATAGCAATACCATCAGGGACTGTATTGCAGCCTCTCCACCAAGAACGATAGCAATACCATCAGGGACTGTATTGCAGCCTCTCCACCAAGAACGATAGCAATACCATCAGGGACTGTATTGCAGCCTCTCCACCAAGAACTATAGCAATACCATCATGGACTGTATTGCAGCCTCTCCACCAAGAACTATAGCAATACCATCATGGACTGTATTGCAGCCTCTCCACCAAGAACTATAGCAATAACATCAGGGACTGTATTGCAGCCTCTCCACCAAGAACTATAGCAATAACATCAGGGACTGTATTGCAGCCTCTCCACCAAGAACTATAGCAATACCATCAGGGACTGTATTGCAGCCTCTCCACCAAGAACTATAGCAATACCATCATGGACTGTATTGCAGCCTCCCCACCAAGAACTATAGCAATACCATCAGGGACTGTATTGCAGCCTCTCCTCCAAGAACTATAGCAATAACATCAGGGACTGTATTGCAGCCTCTCCACCAAGAACTATAGCAATACCATCAGGGACTGTATTGCAGCCTCCCCACCAAGAACTATAGCAATAACATCATGGACTGTATTGCAGCCTCTCCACCAAGAACGATAGCAACAACATCAGGGACTGTATTGCAGCCTCTCCACCAATAACTATAGCAATACCATCAGGGACTGTATTGCAGCCTCTCCACCAAGAACTATAGCAATAACATCAGGGACTGTATTGCAGCCTCTCCACCAAGAACTATAGCAATAACATCTGGGACTGTATTGCAGCCTCTCCACCAAGAACGATAGCAACAACATCAGGGACTGTATTGCAGCCTCTCCACCAATAACTATAGCAATACCATCAGGGACTGTATTGCAGCCTCTCCACCAAGAACTATAGCAATAACATCAGGGACTGTATTGCAGCCTCTCCACCAAGAACCAAAGCAATAACATCAGGGACTGTATTGCAGCCTCTCCACCAAGAACTATAGCAATACCATCAGGGACTGTATTGCAGCCTCTCCACCAAGAACTATAGCAATAACATCAGGGACTGTATTGCAGCCTCTCCTCCAAGAACTATAGCAATAACATCAGGGACTGTATTGCAGCCTCTCCACCAAGATCTATAGCAATACCATCAGGGACTGTATTGCAGCCTCCCCACCAAGAACTATAGCAATAACATCATGGACTGTATTGCAGCCTCTCCACTAACAACGATAGCAATACCATCAGGGACTGTATTGCAGCCTCTCCACTAAGAACTATAGCAATACCATCAGGGACTGTATTGCAGCCTCTCCACCAAGAACTATAGCAATAACATCAGGGAATGTATTGCAGCCTCTCCACCAAGAACTATAGCAATAACATCAGGGACTGTATTGCAGCCTCTCCACCAAGAACTATAGCAATAACATCAGGGACTGTATTGCAGCCTCTCCACCAAGATCTATAGCAATACCATCAGGGACTGTATTGCAGCCTCTCCACCAACAACGATAGCAATACCATCAGGGACTGTATTGCAGCCTTCTCCACCAAGAACGATAGCAATACCATCAGGGACTGTATTGCAGCCTCTCCACTAAGAACTATAGCAATACCATCATGGACTGTATTGCAGCCTCCCCACCAATAACTATAGCAATACCATCATGGACTGTATTGCAGCCTCCCCACTCAAGAACTATAGCAATACCATCAGGTACTGTATTGCAGCCTCTCCACCAAGAACTATAGCAATACCATCAGGGACTGTATTGCAGCCTCTCCACCAAGAACTACAGCAATACCATCAGGGACTGTATTGCAGCCTCTCCACCAAAAACTATAGCAATACCATCAGGGACTGTATTGCAACCTCTCCACCAAGAACTACAGCAATACCATCAGGGACTGTATTGCAGCCTCTCCACCAAGAACTATAGCAATACCATCAGGGACTGTATTGCAGCCTCCCCACTAATAACTATAGCAATACCATCATGGACTGTATTGCAGCCTCCCCACCAAGAACTATAGCAATACCATCAGGTACTGTATTGCAGCCTCTCCACCAAGAACTATAGCAATACCATCAGGGACTGTATTGCAGCCTCTCCACCAAGAACTATAGCAATAACATCAGGGACTGTATTGCAGCCTCGCCACCAAGAACTATAGCAATAACATCAGGGAATGTATTGCAGCCTCTCCTCCAAGAACTATAGCAATAACATCAGGGACTGTATTGCAGCCTCTCCACTAAGATCTATAGCAATACCATCAGGGACTGTATTGCAGCCTCCCCACCAAGAACTATAGCAATAACATCATGGACTGTATTGCAGCCTCTCCACCAACAACGATAGCAATACCATCAGGGACTGTATTGCAGCCTCCCCACCAAGAACGATAGCAATAACATCATGGACTGTATTGCAGCCTCTCCACCAAGAACTATAGCAATACCATCAGGGACTGTATTGCAGCCTCTCCACCAAGAACTATAGCAATAACATCAGGGAATGTATTGCAGCCTCTCCACCAAGAACTATAGCAATAACATCAGGGACTGTATTGCAGCCTCTCCACCAAGAACTATAGCAATAACATCAGGGAATGTATTGCAGCCTCTCCTCCAAGAACTATAGCAATAACATCAGGGACTGTATTGCAGCCTCTCCACCAAGATCTATAGCAATACCATCAGGGACTGTATTGCAGCCTCCCCACCAAGAACTATAGCAATAACATCATGGACTGTATTGCAGCCTCTCCACCAACAACGATAGCAATACCATCAGGGACTGTATTGCAGCCTCTCCACCAAGAACGATAGCAATACCATCAGGGACTGTATTGCAGCCTCTCCACCAAGAACTATAGCAATACCATCATGGACTGTATTGCAGCCTCCCCACCAAGAACTATAGCAATACCATCATGGACTGTATTGCAGCCTCCCCACCAAGAACTATAGCAATAACATCAAGGACTGTATTGCAGCCTCTCCACCAAGAACTACAGCAACAACATCAGGGACTGTATTGCAGCCTCTCCACCAAGAACTATAGCAATACCATCAGGTACTGTATTGCAGCCTCTCCACCAAGCACTATAGCAATACCATCAGGGACTGTATTGCAGCCTCTCCACCAAGAACTATAGCAATAACATCAGGGACTGTATTGCAGCCTCTCCACTAAGAACTATAGCAATACCATCAGGACTGTATTGCAGCCTTTACACCAAGAACTATAGCAATATCAGGGACTGTATTGCAGCCTCTCCACCAAGAACTATAGCAATACCATCAGGGACTGTATTGCAGCCTCTCCACCAAGAACTATAGCAATAACATCAGGGACTGTATTGCAGCCTCTCCTCCAAGAACTATAGCAATAACATCAGGGACTGTATTGCAGCCTCTCCACCAAGATCTATAGCAATACCATCAGGGACTGTATTGCAGCCTCCCCACCAAGAACTATAGCAATAACATCATGGACTGTATTGCAGCCTCTCCACCAACAACGATAGCAATACCATCAGGGACTGTATTGCAGCCTCTCCACCAAGAACTATAGCAATACCATCAGGGACTGTATTGCAGCCTCTCCACCAAGAACTATAGCAATAACATCAGGGAATGTATTGCAGCCTCTCCACCAAGAACTATAGCAATAACATCAGGGACTGTATTGCAGCCTCTCCACCAAGAACTATAGCAATAACATCAGGGACTGTATTGCAGCCTCTCCACCAAGATCTATAGCAATACCATCAGGGACTGTATTGCAGCCTCTCCACCAACAACGATAGCAATACCATCAGGGACTGTATTGCAGCCTCTCCACCAAGAACGATAGCAATACCATCAGGGACTGTATTGCAGCCTCTCCACCAAGAACTATAGCAATACCATCATGGACTGTATTGCAGCCTCCCCACCAATAACTATAGCAATACCATCATGGACTGTATTGCAGCCTCCCCACCAAGAACTATAGCAATACCATCAGGTACTGTATTGCAGCCTCTCCACCAAGAACTATAGCAATACCATCAGGGACTGTATTGCAGCCTCTCCACCAAGAACTACAGCAATACCATCAGGGACTGTATTGCAGCCTCTCCACCAAAAACTATAGCAATACCATCAGGGACTGTATTGCAACCTCTCCACCAAGAACTACAGCAATACCATCAGGGACTGTATTGCAGCCTCTCCACCAAGAACTATAGCAATACCATCAGGGACTGTATTGCAGCCTCCCCACCAATAACTATAGCAATACCATCATGGACTGTATTGCAGCCTCCCCACCAAGAACTATAGCAATACCATCAGGTACTGTATTGCAGCCTCTCCACCAAGAACTATAGCAATACCATCAGGGACTGTATTGCAGCCTCTCCACCAAGAACTACAGCAATACCATCAGGGACTGTATTGCAGCCTCTCCACCAAGAACTATAGCAATACCATCAGGGACTGTATTGCAACCTCTCCACCAAGAACTATAGCAATACCATCAGGGACTGTATTGCAGCCTCTCCACCAAGAACTATAGCAATACCATCAGGGACTGTATTGCAGCCTCCCCACCAAGAACGATAGCAATAACATCATGGACTGTATTGCAGCCTCTCCACCAACAACGATAGCAATACCATCAGGGACTGTATTGCAGCCTCTCCACCAAGAACGATAGCAATACCATCAGCGACTGTATTGCAACCTCTCCACCAAGATTTTGAAGTATGTAGATGTAGCACCAATGTGTCATTCCTCGGCAAAGAGATCTAGCAGTACAACCTGGGACAGTAGAGTCGCACTCGGCAGAGCTCCAGCAATCTCGAAGCATACAGATCGATCAAGCAATAGCATCGGAGACAACTGAGCCCTCTCTCCACAAGACTGAGCAAAAATATCCAAGTCCTCTCAATACTGAGATCTAGAATATCTGAAACAGGAGAGCCATTCTTTTGTATGCAGAACTTGCAATAAGGTCCAAAACAGACGAACCATCGCCAAGTAATATCAAAACAACAAAGCCTTCTCAAAGCATGAACATGTAACAATATCATCCCAGATGACAGAGACATCTCTAAGCATGCACAGCTAGCAATAACAAAGACAGCAGCACCATCTGCCAACAGAGACCCAGAAATAACACCTGACAGAGTGAAGGTATCTCGTAGCAAAGAGGCCCAGCAATAGCTGCGAAATGGGAGAGACAATCACTGAGCACATATACTAGCAAGAACAGCAGAGAGAGGAAAGCCATCTCTCCGGAGATCTAAAATCTGAGACAACATCTCTATGAATACAGATCAAGCAAAAACACCCAAGACAGCACAGCAATCTGTTAACATCAAATTTATAAGCCAGACTCTAGACTTCAGAGATATCTGTAAGCATACAAAGCTTGGAAAAAACACTAAAACAGCAGAGCAGCTTCTTGCATACCGATCTAACAGTCAGACCCAAGACTTCAAGAACATCTTTAAGCATGCAAACTTTGCAAAAACACCAAAAGAGCAGAGCAATCTCTTAGCATACCGATCTAACAGCCAGACCCAAGACTTCAGAGACATCTTTGAAACAAGCAGATCTTGCACCAAAACCTGAGACGTAAGACCTGTCCCTCTGGAGAAAAGTCTACAATCTCGCATCTGAGGATACAAATATAGCAATCACACACGGGACAGCAGAGATTTCCCTCTGGTTGCTGATATAATAAACTGGTACTGGACCAGACTGCTGTTCAGGGCGTGCAAACATGAAAGATTCCGATGGATTTCAAAGCCATCCCAAAGCCATCCCTCTGGTGTAAGTCTTAAAACACATGTTACAGAATTGTGGTGTCCTTTATGGTGGGTGACGCCTGAGAGGGAGCCAGCGGAAAGATTCTGAGCAGAATTGGAAAGGAAAGGTAGCAAACTGAAAAGGGCCAGTGGCTAAGGAAGGAACTGAGAGGGAAATGGGGGGATAGGAAGAAGTAAATGCCAAGATGAAAGGGTGAGGCAAAACAGGAAAGAGGAAACTAGGAGTGGAGGAGCCCAACAGTGAACAGGGTGGAAAGAGTGGGAGCTAGCAGAGACCAGGCAAGATGAAAGACCAAGAGCGACAAAAAGAACCAGGAACCCAAGACTGGGAGTGAGCAGAAGTAAACAATGGGAGCGAAAAAAAGAAAAAGAATAGGAGTAAGCCAGAGGAAAGGACTGGAAGCAAGCAATAAGAACAAGCCTGGAGGCGAGAACTGGATCTACAAGGAGGAAATGTGTAGAAGCGGCAGAAACAACCTAGAGAAGGAAAGATGTTCAGCAGGCTGGTGGAGCATGGATGGAAAAACTAGAGCCTTGCCTGGGTACAAGCAAAGACTGAGAGCGAGCAGGTCAACCCATGACTGACAGGAAGCACCATGCCGGTCAGGGCCAGCCGAGGGCGTTATAATTACCCTGCCCTGCATAGCATTATCCACCCATAACATCATCCAGGACAAAAACCACCAGCCAAAGTCAATACACACTAGCTGTTTATAGGTGACTGTAAGACACACAATCAACTTAGAGCCCCACAGTAAGATTCAAACATAGAACCACCTTCTACCCACCTAAAGGCACCCTTGTTGGCAGCATTTCTCCCTGCAGGCCTGACATCCACCGACATATACAGAACTTGGCCCAGCAACCTCTTTTACCCAACCCCCTTCCCCCACTACCCCAAAGAGCCTCCAATAACACACCATTTTCCTTTACTGCTGACACTGACAGTTACTTCCATTACTGAATGCAGCCAACAGATACGCCAACAGATACACCAACAGTGTTAGCAGTCGCCACAGTTATGTCCGATACTCAATCCGAAACATATACTGGCCACACTTACAATAAGTCTTCTCCACTAGAGACTGGTCATCTGGTTGTAAGCATAGCCCACAGAAACCACAGTTAACCCAATAACACAGCATTAACCTTGGATAGTCCCTATAACACAAACACTCCCTCCCAGGTTGAATAGGCCACAGAGCCTCTTGACTTCCCTTGCCCTAGCAATGTCCTATTGGGATCTGAAGTGTTTCAGGAGTGTCATCATTGCTCCGCTAAGTGCCATTCTTGGCTGCACTTACATAATCTGGTGTCTCCACCTTCAAAGCAGTGATAATCTGTAATAGGGTTGTTTCACTAACCACCACAAATAATACCCGATTCTGTTCGCTTGTTACCATGCTAGGAATGACGCATGTGCTTCATCACTTTTTCCAAAGTCCTGGGATGTGGTGCGTGTGCACTGTTGATGACTGCGGCATTAGTAGTACTGCGAGTCCTTCCTCCATAAAAAGGAGCAGTACTAGATACATTAAATGTACTACTTTCCATGCAAGCAGTAGAGGTACTTTGGTGTTAGCAGTTTATTGCGAGTAATAAAGGGCGATATAAGCAGTGGCTCTACAATACTGCTTAGCACAAGCAGTAAAAGACCACTGGTAGGGGTTCTAGCAGTCCTGCTCAGCACGAGCAGTAAAGGTACTACTGGGGTCAGCTGCACCATTAGCACTACTAATACAAGGTACTACTGGTAGGGCTCAAGCAGTCCTGTTCTGCACGAGCAGTAACGGTACTACTGGGGTTAGCGGCTCCATCAGCAGTGCTTAGCACAAACCACAAAAAATACAACTGGGAAAGGTTCTAGCAGTCCTGCTCAGCACGAGCAGTAAATCTACTACTGGAGTTAGCGGCGCCATCAGCAGTACTTAGCCTAACTACCCACAGAAAAGCGCTTCAACACCTCATATGGGGTAGCAAGCGCTATATAAATGCAACCCTTCCCTCTTCTGTCCCACCACTATCCTTTTTCAATCCAAATGACAGACTAACATGTCCACCGCGCAAATTAAATTTCATATTTCCCTATACTAATTCACCACTAATCCTTTTTGGGTTCCGGAGTAGCGTGCTACTCGCCGAAAAGCGCTTCAACACCTCATATGGGGTAGCAAGCGCTATATAAATGCAAACCCTTCCCTCTTCTGTCCCTCCACTATCCTTTTTCAATCCAAATGACAGACTAATATGTCCACCGCTCAAATTAATTTCATATTTCCCTATACTAATTCACCACTATTCCGTTTTGGGTTCCGGAGTAGCGTGCTACTTAACAAAAAAGTGCTTCGACGCCTCGTATGGGGTAGTAAGTGCTATATAAATGCAATTACAATTACAATACAAGGTATTACTGGTAGGGCTCTAGCAGTCCTGCTCAGCACGAGCAGTAACAGTACTACTAAGGTTCCATCAGCAGTGCTTAGCACAAGCAACTAAAGGTACTATTGGGAAAGGCTCTATCAGTCCTGCTCAGCACGAGCAGTAGAGGTAAAGTTATTGACTCCAGGTCAACCAATAAAAGATGCTTCTTGTGAAGGATCTTGCTCTGCTGCTTAGCGGTAGCAGTAAAGGTACCAAGCATAGTGGGTCTGTGTGTTAGTCCAAGCTTAGAGTGGACAACACTGACTTATTGGTAGTGGGGATAAAGATACCACTCCCAGCATGGATCAATGGAATAATGCAAGCAATAAAAGAACCCTGCTAGTGACTATCAGTACTGCTCTGCGGGAACAATAAAGGCAGTACATATAGTGGGACTATCAGTCAATACTGCTTATCACGAGTAATAAATGTACAACTGTTCGTGGCTCTAGCAGTCGCGGACAAAAGGGTACTATTCATAGATGATTGATCACTCAATTCTGCTTACTGCAGGCAATAATTTGCGGCTCTAGCAGTCCTGATTAGCCTGAACAAACAAGCACTGGCAAAGCTAACAGGTCTGGTGGTGGCTGCCAGCCTTCTGGCTTAGCCAATTGTTGTTTTATCATGGGTTTTGTTGAGAAAGCTGCAGGGCCTTGTCTTAGGAGAAAAAAAAAATACAGCGGCTAAAAGCAATAATATTTTTGGCCTCAAAAAGCACCTACTCATCTAGTTGTCCCTTGCACTGAAGGAACAAACTACTTTGTGTGTGGATGTGTTCCGCGTAAAAGGCAGAATGCCGTTATTCACAGCAAAGTTAGCAAATATATGTAGCGGGCTGACTCACTGCCACAAGTTGTTTGCTGTAGTGTGTGGAAGAAAAATGCGAAGAATACACCAAAGGATGAAGAGGGATGGCTGAAAGTCCCTATAAGTATATCATGTAACTGATTTTGGCAAAATCAAAATGTATTGGCCAACGCCAGATCTAATAGGCAGTATACGTGGTGGGTCAGACAGTCAATACTGCTTAGCACGAGCAATAAATGCACTACTCTTCATGGCTCTAGCGAGAACTGCTTATGGTGAGCTTTGAAGGTACCATACATAGTGGGTCTTTCAGTCAAAGCTTAGCGTTGGCCTAAACGGTCCTGCTGGTAGACGCTCTATCAGTACTGCTTACTGCGAGTAATACTGGTACTGTGAGTACAAGGTCCAGCAATCCGTTGCAGAGATAGGACTAGTAGAGGGCATCAATACTGCTTACCGCTAGCAATGATTTAACAAATTTTTGTGACTGGCGTGTCTGGTTACTGAGAGGACAATAGGGCTGTATAGGTAGTAAGGCTATCAGTCACTAACTACTGCTTACCTCGAGTAATATCACTACTGTTTGTGACTGAGGAAGAAGTACCACTACCCAGTCCTGAGAGCACCTCTGCTGAGAGTCACATCTCAGAGTAGCCAATGAAGTGCGAGGGCCTGCTGGTGACGCTGACCGCCCAAGGTTCCAAATATGGAATCGCCGTGAATGGGTTCTCCCAGCAGAACAATCCTAAATGTCTCTGCAGAAAGTGCTCCAGATGCCCTACACACCCGGCCCAGATTGCCATGCTGGAGTTAAGCATTGTACTTATAATTTTTTTTTTTACTTGGGTTAGTTTATGTAAAGCCCGACCACAACACGAGAACAGCGGGATATCATTCCCAGCAGCTGCTGTGCACACAACCACAGGGGCATTCCCGGGATCCAGTCAACATAAACATACAAATGCTCATACTCCCATGTAAATGTGTGCAGCGCGTCTCCGCTCTGCGCGCGCCGAGTCTGCCCTGGCATTGGCTAACTTAAGACCTGGTTCTCCTCTGACCTCTGTGGCGTGGCTCACGTACCACCCAATCCCGGAAATCGAGACGAAAGGGCACGCGGACCAAACGTGCGCGTGACAAGGTGGTCAAACAAAACTTAATAGTGAGGGGGAAGGGCCTGGAGAGAACACAAGGCCCCGAAACAGTAAGTAGAAGAACGCAAGGAACAGCAGAATCTAAGGCAGAGACTCGCGTCCCCAATCCATTTCTCCATCACCCAAGACAGAATGTGGCCACAAGACGGCGAGAGCCGGGTTAAGAGGCCTCGGAAACACAGACTTCTGCTAAAGAGTCTGAGCAGAGGGACAGAGACAGAGAAGGAAAACAGAAAGGAAGGCTGGTAGTTGGGTGCCACAGACACACGCAGGGAGCTCCAACAGGGCACATATTACCTACCACCCTCTCCGAGTACATTATAGCCTCGTTAGCACAAATGGTGCAGCTAGCTGCTAGTCACACCAGTCGTAGTATCACTGCTGAAGCCCCTCTACTCAGAAAATTAATATCAGTTTCTGTGCTTCTGGTACCCGTATAGGTGGACCCCAGCTCACACTACATGAACACCATAGAGGCGCGTACGCTGCTGTACGTTTAACTGACCTTACTGATATTGCAAAACACTGGAGGTTATAAATACCAGCACCACACCGTCACAGGTTCAACCAGACTCCTGCCTGAGATGTTAATCACAGAACCGTGAGTACAGTGCTTCGTGGCTACAGGATGTGCGCTATATAAACGTCCATAACAAAATGTAATATAGGGCAACTGTGCTCAGCTTTGTGTCTTAGAGGACCAGTGTATTAAACTGCCAGGCTCTGTGTTTGACCTCATAGTCACAGATTCAACCGCTGGCAGTGCCACTCAGCCTTTCATCCTTCAGAGGTCAAAAAAAAATTCCAACGAGTTGTAACAAAAAAGATCTGCTATTACGTGTCTAAATGCCCCTCGTGACAAACGTGTGCTTTAAAAATACACGTTATGTTACATTCACAAATCAGGACAGACAGACAATAACTAGGGCAAGAGAGCACTGGCGCGTGCATGAAATGAAGCAGGCCCATGAGTAGTTGAAGAGAGCACTTGCGCGTGCATGAAATGAAGCAGGGCCGTGAGTAGTTGAAGAGAGCACTTGCGCGTGCATGAAATGAAGCAGGGCCATGAGTAGTTGAAGGGAGCACTGGCGCGTACTTGAAATGAAGCAGGGCCATTAGTAGTTGAAGGCACTGGCACGTACTTGAAATGAAGCAGGGCCGTGAGTAGTTGAAGGGAGCACTGACGCATGCATGAAATGAAGCAGGGCCGAGAGTAGTTGAAGGCACTGGCACGTACTTGAAATGAAGCAGGGCCGTGAGTAGTTGAAGGGAGCACTGGCTCGTACATGAAATGAAGCAGGGCCATGAGTAGTTGAAGGCACTGGCGCGTACATGAAATGAAGCAGGGCCATGAGTAGTTGAAGGCACTGGCGCGTACATGAAATGAAGCAGGGCCATGAGTAGTTGAAGGCACTGGCGCGTACATGAAATGAAGCAGGACCATGAGTAGTTGAAGGCACTGGTGCGTACTTGAAATTAAGCAGGGCCGTGAGTAGTTGAAGGGAGCACTGGCGAATGCATGAAATGAAGCAGGGCCATGAGTAGTTGAAGGCACTGGTGCGTACTTGAAATTAAGCAGGGCCGTGAGTAGTTGAAGGGAGCACTGGCGAATGCATGAAATGAAGCAGGGCCATGAGTAGTTGAAGGCACTGGCGCATACTTGAAATGAAGCAGGGCCGTGAGTAGTTGAAGGCACTGGCACGTGCATGAAATGAAGCAGGGCCATGAGTAGTTGAAGGGAGCACTGGCGCGTACTTGAAATGAAGCAGGGCCATGAGTAGTTGAAGGCACTGGCGCATACTTCAAATGAAGCAGGGCCATGAGTAGTTGAAAGCACTGGCGCGTACTTGAAATGAAGCAGGGCCGTGAGTAGTTGAAGGGTATGAGGCATGGTGGGTGGACGCAGAGAGTCATTTGCAGAGTGGGGAGTTCTGAAACTAGTCAGGGGGCCTGCCGTGAAAGAACAGATGCTGCTTGGTATGCTCGGAGGTAGACGGGTCAGTCAGGTACGAACAGTGAGGGCCAGGTAGTAGGGGTAGCAGTGTGGTGTGCCCTGAATCCAAAGGGCAAGGTTCGAAGTTCTGGAAGTAGTAGGTAGGGCGAGTGCTATAATAAATATATGAGGTGTCACGGCGCGATTGGAATGGGTGGGAGGGTTCTGTGGGAGATGGGAAAAGTGTAATGTTCCGAGAGGGGTGGGTCGAGTGGTTGACTGGACTAGGTGACTAGCACGGTAGGTGCTGGGAGCAAAGGCACGGTGTTTTCTCCCTCGAGATGGGAGGAAAGGTCAGCAGGCGAAGTAGTCGTGATGGGACAAGAAATGGCAATTTGTTGACAAACTCGTGCAGCCGCTGTCGGTTTTTGCGTTGTTCAGTATTAGGACCAGCCATGGAGGTGGATGTAGCAGGGTGATGTGCCAGTTGGGGGTCTGAACTGAGGTTTCAGGCTCCCAGTGTGAGCCTCATGCGATCTGTGTCCTACATGCCGCGGTGAGTAGCTTGGGACA
The DNA here is from genome assembly GCA_963921515.1 of Calotriton arnoldi. Classification (NCBI taxonomy): domain Eukaryota; kingdom Metazoa; phylum Chordata; class Amphibia; order Caudata; family Salamandridae; genus Calotriton; species Calotriton arnoldi. The sequence goes on from CAWUFW010000187.1 coordinate 773,314, forward strand.
GGCCCGAAGGACGCTATGTGGGGTGAGGTGCTTTTGTACTGACGGCTTTGAGGCGGTGACAGCAGTTTGGGACTAAGATGAGACGATGGTCCTCGGTCGAGGGTGGCCCGGACGGAAACGATGGCAGGGGCTCATGTGGCGGCAGTGTAGTGGGAGTCACACAGGGTAAGTGCAGTGAGGTTCAGATGGGGTCAGTGCAGGAGGGCCACAAGGAGACGGTGCAGTGGGATTCGCGTGGGTCTGTATAATTGGGGGTCAGTGCAGGGGAGCTCACAAATGACGGCATAGTGGGGGTCAAAGGCGGGCAAAGCAGGACACTTCACATGGGCTGTGTAGTCAGTCAGATGGGTTCCCACGAGACGGTGCAGGGGAAGTAAGTCCACACGGAAATAGTGCAGGCAGGTTCGCACGAGACGGCCCGGGGGGGGCTCAAACGGGGTCAGTGGAGGGAGTTCACACTAGGAGGTCCGGGGGGGGCTTAAACGGGGTCAGTGGAGGGAGGTTCACACTAGACGATGCAGGTGGCTCACAGGGAGACAGTGGAGTGGGATTGGTGCGGGGGAGGTTTACAGGAGAGGATTCCGCGGGAGCTCGAAAGGTTCACACAGGGGTCCTCGCACAGGTTTGACGGGTTAAGCGAAGCAGGGCTTTGGGGGGGGGGCATGGTCCGTCCTTCTGCCTTTTAAAGCTCCCTGTACAACTGGAATGCGAGCCGAGGACAGCACGGCCTTCCCGGGTAACGCGATGCTGTGCCCCGACTTGCCTCTTGTTGACTGTCTCTTTTCTGTCACTCCGCGCAGGGCGAGGGCGGACGGCACAGCATGATGAATTCGGCGACATTGGTTACTGATTACGACCCTCTTTGTCTCGCACTGCCCTCCCCCACTCGCACACCTTTAGGATGGGCAAGGGGGATACTCGAAGAAGGCAGTTGATATGGTGCACGGGAACAGATCGGATTACTCATTCTAAATGCCGCGAGAAAGGGGTGGCTCATAAGGAATTAACAATAGGGAAACTGTGGGGCGAAATGAAAGTCGTCGATACAGGGGAGATTTTTCTCACCTCAAACTAGAATCTTCTTCCTGCACTCGGGGTCAGATTTTGTGAGCGAGGCTGTGGTAACGCTTGCTATGGCAGTTAGCTGTATGCACAGTGCTTTAAATGGAAATATAGAAATGCAAGTACCCGCTCTTTAGGGCACCTTTTTGCTCCTGAGAAGTGTCAGTACTCTCCCATTAAACGTACTGCAGCAGTGCTGGGGAGTGCAGGTACTCTCCCTTTAAAATAAAACAAGTGCAGGCACTCTATACCGGAGAGTGCCTGCCCATTTAATGCACTGTGTATGCGGGATTACAGGTGTTACTACTGGCAGGAGATGGACGAGCCACTTGGCTGACTCTGGCTGAGCCCCAGATCCTCTTGAACACAAAACGAGGCGAGCTTTCATGTGTCTTCTGCAAGCCACCGACGCTCAAACCTCATGCACCAAGCATTAAACAGAAACCATGAACCGTTGATGGAAAAACAGAAAAGTGAAACGCATCCATTATTTGAATTACACAGGGTGAAACCAGAAACCTGGGATCAACCCTGGCTTGCTCGCTTGACCAAACTGTGAGAAACTAAGCAAATATTTTATTTCGCAGTGCCTCCCTTTTTCTTCTTCATTGCATACGAGGACACCCTGAAATTTCACACTTCAGAATGTGAGCGGTACAAATGCTACTTGTCATGGAAGTAAAGGTGCTGCAGAACCCCCAAAATAACCGCGCCGCAGTTCAGATGGTTAATTAGCAATAAATATGGCTGTAAATCTTGCTTTTATCCTGTGTTCAAAGACACAAGTCAAATGTCATGCAATGCCTCGAACTGCTCATTCTTTTAAAATGGAAATTGGTGTGTACTTTCCTTTCTCGGACTACATGGTGAGAGGATTATGTAAGGTAAACTAATAGAGTCTTGCTTGGGTACACAGAGTGTGAAAGGAAGGGCTGTAGGATGTACGTTTTTTCTAACAAACAATAACATTGAAATACATCTAAATGAGCTGCACACATTTCAAAATATATATGCAATTAGGAAAGAACAAATGAAGCATAGTATTTTTTTGTAATTCCGAAATGTGATGGAAACAAAGATTTTAATAGGATCAAACCAAATGAATGCACTTTAACTCGTGAAATGTGTAGATGATATTCGCTAAAACCCAATTTCCACACACTGTACTCCGTATAGTTTTATTAGTAAAATTGTATGTCTGTACAAATGTAGTACCCATTTCAATGAAAAATGAGCTTTCTGTAAATGACAGTGTGCTACCACACCATACTTTAGTAATATATTTGAGATAGTTTGCTCCAAAACGCATCACCAGCTACATACTACACCCTTGCCATTCTCCTGCTGAATAGGAATGGCTCATTAGCTACACTCGTTCTTTTTGGAACGCTTGGGTTTTTCACAATCCTTATTACTTTAATGATATAACACTGATGGCAGCACCTCCACTCTGAAAATTGTTCCAGCACCACTATAATCAGAGCCCCGGAGATTATACGATTGTGGCATTTTCCCCGCATAATTATGGATTTGCCTCATTTACCACATAATTTATCTGCTGCATAATGTGCAGATTTTAACAAAAAAATGTTTCAAGCTCAAGCAGTTCAAAAGTTACTATAAATGCAGCAACACATGTTGCTGCGTAAGGAAAAGCCCTTTGCAAAGGTTGACAGGTTACCTTTCTATTGCTTATATCTATATTTGGGTGTTAAGCTGGTATTAACGAGATGCAACCTATGCCCACACCATGCTAACAAGTGTATAATGACAATACTGAAGTAATACTATCACAAGATGTTTTGCATTAACCTGCATAATTTGCCCTTTCCTACCATATAATTAAGTCAACACCGCTGCATAATTTAGCCCTACACTGCTGCATAATTCCAGTGTCCTTGACTATAATAAACTATACTGTTGCACCATGTATAATAATAATCTAGGCACATATAGGATCCACATAACAACAGACTTGCATCTTTGTTCACTGCACATAACAATTGAATTGCCACTTACTTTACTAAAGGCATTGTCGTAATAGCATCAGGAGGCATGAATGATTCTAAGATATTTAAAAACTATTACTTAATAAATACAGTCATAATCTGTTACATCGTGAAACGTTTCTGCATGTTAAATTTTTTTTTTTTTAATACAGATGAGACTATCATATTTTTATACAATGTTTGTTGACCGATTTACATGCTGAAAATGTTCGTGGTTCGGCTCGAACATGGGTTGCTATAGAGAAGCCAAAGCACTGGCTCGGTTTTTCCTGTTAATTTGTTTCTTCACCCACCTCTAACGAGCAGGATTACAACAGGTGTACGGTGTGTTGTTGGAAGATGGGTTAAAAATGGTGTGGACAGCTGTTTGAGGGGTGATGTGGAGGGAGAGACCCCACAAGTGGTATTGTGGATGGATGAGTGCTGAGGAGAGACATGAGGCACCTTCAGGATGTAGCATAGACATGAGGTTTCTTGGAGGCAGGGCTAGATGACGGATACAGCCAAGGAAAGTGTGAGGATGCCACAGAAGTAAGTGTGAGGGAGCAACGAAGGGAAGGATTATGAGGGAAATGGTGAGAGCATAGTAGAGGAGGGAAGTGTGAGGATGGGTTGATGGAGGCTTTGGGGGTAGACGTGGATGCAGCAGTAGGATGGAAGAAGACTGATGGAGACGGAGGGTGAATGGATGAAGGAGCTGCGGTAAATGGAGGACGGCAGCTAAATGGTTTGAGGTGGTGTAGATCAGGGGTTTGTTTGTGTAGTTGGTTTATATAGGTACTACATGTCACTTCAGAGCACTCCGAGATACTGTAAGCATGCAGAAATGCCAAAACAAAGCGTTCTGTGAAGTCACAGCGAACAGCAAGGTGGTTATTTTCTTCTCCCCGGTGCCCCCTGGATCTCTCCGGCGACTCACAAAAGATTACAGGAGGCAGGTGATAAATGTAAGCAAATTGCATGGGAATCGTGGCGTGGAGGTGGGTGCTGTGAAGTATCGATATGGTCTGTGGAGGGAAAGATTAGCAATCGTGGCATTCAACTGTCAGTGCTGTAGAGGCAGAAGGAGGAATGGTGTAGAGTAATGGGTGAAGGGGTGCCACAGAAATTTATGTGAATTGGTGGCCTGATGAGTTGGATGAAGGGGTGCTGTGGATGAAGAGATGACATGATTGTTGGGTCTGGATTGAGGCAGGATAGAATAAGTGCGCTTTGGATGGTTGGAATAGGGGTGCTGTGGCGTATAGAATACTGGTGCGTTGGAGAGACAGAATACTAGTGATATTCAGGATATTCAGGAGTGGATTAAAAGTGCTGTGAAGGGATGTGTGGACAGAGATAGGTGTGGCAGAATGATGAGTGACTAGCGCTATGGGTGTGAGAATACCAGTGCTTTGGAGGAATAAAATACAGGTTATGTTTAAGGATAGATTAAGGATGCTGAAAAGGAATGGGCGAGTAATGTTTCAGAGCAATAAGGGACAGTGCTGCAGAAGACTACTGAGTGGTGATTAAAGAGGTGATGAAGGTGCTGCAGGGAAAAGGGTGAGGTGTGGTTGAGTGGTGCTGCAGGGGGATGGGTCATGAGTGTTAAGAGTATGGCAGGTCACAAACTGAAAAAATAAAAGTGTTACGGCAGGTGGAAGAGAGGTGTTGTGTGAATGGAAGGGATATTGTATATAGAAATGTGGGCTGTGTAGGATTCAGCGCGGACGAATGGGTGTGTTGCACTGTGGAAGGATGAAGGGTGCTGCGGAAGGATGGCTGGTGCTGTTGAACAAAGGATGGACTGTGCTGTAGAATGGATGGGCTAGGGCTCTAAAAGGATGGATGGCTAGGGCTCTAAAAGGATGGATGGCTAGGGCTCTAAATGGATGGCTAGGGCTCTAAAAGGAAGGATGGCTAGGGCTCTAAAAGGATGGAGTGGTGGTGCTGCGGAAGGATGGGGGAGTGGTGCTGCGGAAGGATGGGGGAGTAGTGGTGCTGCGGAAGGATGGGGGAGTAGTGGTGCTGCGGAAGGATGGGGGAGTAGTGGTGCTGCGGAAGGATGGGGGAGTAGTGGTGCTGCGGAAGGATGGGGGAGTAGTGGTGCTGCGGAAGGATGAGGGAGTGGTGGTGCTGCGGAAGGATGAGGGAGTGGTGGTGCTGCGGAAGGATGAGGGAGTGGTGGTGCTGCGGAAGGATGAGGGAGTGGTGGTGCTGCGGAAGGATGAGGGAGTGGTGGTGCTGCGGAAGGATGAGGGAGTGGTGGTGCTGCGGAAGGATGAGGGAGTGGTGGTGCTGCGGAAGGATGAGGGAGTGGTGGTGCTGCGGAAGGATGGAGTGGTGGTGCTGCGGAAGGAGGGAGTGGTGGTGCTGCGGAAGGATGGAGTGGTGGTGCTGCGGAAGGATGGAGTGGTGGTGCTGCGGAAGGATGGAGTGGTGGTGCTGCGGAAGGATGGAGTGGTGGTGCTGCGTGAAGGATGGAGTGGTGGTGCTGCGGAAGGATGGAGTGGTGGTGCTGCGGAAGGATGGAGTGGTGGTGCTGCGGAAGGATGGAGTGGTGGTGCTGCGGAAGGATGGAGTGGTGGTGCTGCGGAAGGATGGAGTGGTGGTGCTGCGGAAGGATGGAGTGGTGGTGCTGCGGAAGGATGGAGTGGTGGTGCTGCGGAAGGATGGAGTGGTGGTGCTGCGGAAGGATGAAGTGGTGGTGCTGCGGAAGGATGGGGAGGATGTACTGGGCTGTTAAAGAATGGATGATTGGTGCTGTGAAAGGGTGGACACGTGATGCAGTGAAAGGGTGGACGCGTGATGCTTGTGGAAGGATGGGGAGCGGTGCTGTGGAAGGATGGGGAGCGGTGCTGTGGAAGGATGGGGGAGCGGGGCTGTGGAAGGATGGGGGAGCGGGGCTGTGGAAGGATGGGGGAGCGGGGCTGTGGAAGGATGGGGGAGCGGGGCTGTGGAAGGGTGGGGGAGCGGGGCTGTGGAAGGGTGGGGAGAAAGGGCTGTGGAAGGGTGGGGGAGCGGGGCTGTGGAAGGATGGGGAGCGGGGCTGTTAAAGAATGGATGATTGGTGCTGTGAAAGGGTGGACGCGTGATGCTGTGTAAGGGTGGACTCGTGATACTGTGGAAGGATGGACTACTGAAGAATGGATGAATTGTGCGGCGGAGGGAGAGATAGATGGGTGGCGAGGTGGAGGAATGGATGGGTTGTCCTGGGACCGATAGATTTAGGGTGCTATGATGGCATGGGGAAGTAGCACTCTAAATAAGAGGCGCAGTTGAGAAATGTAAGAGGGGTGCTGCGAAACATAATAGGTGTGCTCTACAGGGGTAATATAAACATGTCTCACCTCATATTGGATGTATTGTTTCCTCCACTCGGGGGTGATGTGGGCCGAAAGATGCTCCGCGAACTTCATGATGCGCCCGGAACCGCTGCGTTCAGCGGGTCATAGAGGGTTACACGGACCTGGGACCCGCTCCCTCCCGTGTGTGTCCCTTTCACGGTTCCTCTGCCCTTCTCTCCTGATCCCTTTCACTGTAACCCTCCTTTCCTTTCCCTCCCTCTCCACCCTCTTTTCTCCTCTCTCCGCTCCCCAACCCCTCTCCTTGTTTTCCCTCCCTCACCTCCCTCTCCCCTCTGTCTGCGGACCCGCCGCCATCTTCAGAACGCTCACTACGCGTGCGCATTTCACCCGACGTGACGTCATCGTCATGGTAACCACCTCCTCCTTACCAGCGATCAGAGGCAACCTGCACCTTAGAGGAGGAGCTTAAAATGCCAACAGCCAATGCGAATGTGCAGAGGAGGAGTTAAATTGGAGGGTCATACATAAGTCTCCGCCTTACAAAAAAAAACGCCTTTTAGAGGGCGTCGATTAAAAAAATGCAGATTGTGATAGGTTGACACACTGACAGCTTTTTCAGTCACACCCTCTGTTATTTTGAACAGAGTAGAAAACAAGAGGCGGTGCTTTTTAGAATACCACGCCCTTCCCGCAACCACAATCATTGTCTACCTTGGACAAGTTTCACCGTTGAGTGCTAGATAACGGCACCCTGTCTGCCACAGTAACCAGGGCCTGAAAGTGTTAGAGAGGCTGAGGGAGCTGTGGGGTTTATTTTATTTTATTTTTATTTAATGCGATTTTATATAGCGCGAATTTTACCCGAAGGTGTCAGAGCGCTTTACAAAAGGACCAGTTACATTACATAAGGATTTCGGAGTACATGAGTTACTTAAAATATACAAACAGAAAAACTCTAAATTCACATAAGAATGGTAGTAAGTACAAAAGCCTATTATAGATACTAGTAGTTAGAGTTACATATATACAAGTTGCAGATTCACTCGAGATTACATTTTAATAAAAGTAGAAGCGGTAAGGGTTGGAGAAATACAAATTTACAAAGTATGACCTTCTCGCCAATGCTGGGATGGGGGCCTCCTCACCGATCCTGTAACTGGCGAGTCACGAGATTGAGGGAAAAAAGAGGTGGCATTCCATGCGTCAACAGTCTGTAGCACTCTTCATTAGTCCTGCATCTGGCGAGGTGTACTCTTGAAGGGTGTGGGGGATGGCACATCAGCAGTATCGAGCCACAGGGAGTTGAAAGTAGGGGGCAACTGCAGGCTCACCTCCTGTCCCCGTTGTTCTTCTTGGCATCTTCTGCACTCTTCAAAATGCCACCTCTCATCCTTCAGGTGCCGTACCCTCCTCCCTTGACCTTAAGAGCTGGATCACGAGCCGAGCCTTTATATATTAAAGTTCTTATTTTAAAAATTCAAAACGTTAGTCCGGGCAATGATGTTTTCAATTCAGTACATTCGATTATTTTAATGAATTCAGTAAGGTTGCAGTGCCGGCTTTAGCGTTGGTGGCGCCTGGTGCTACAATCTTCCTTGGCGACCAACCCCCAGTGCCTCTTTTTCACTGATTCTCTCACTACCACCCTCCAATGGTGTCATTCACCTCTCCTTAGCCCCTTTTTCACATTTATTTATTTTACAGCTCTACTCATCCGAATCGAGAATGTCGAAGCGCTTTACATCACAGGCATATTATACAGAGACAATGAGTCATACAAGTTTGCAACGCGATGGTTAGGAAATGTTACTTAAGACAGCATGGGAGTCACTTGTCAATCACACTGGTTGGAAATATATTTTAAGAGTGCATGGTCCGGAGAAACAAATGGGCAGATTTACTAAGTTTTCATGTAGCACAGTGACCAAAGTTGCTGTGCTGCATTGCCTGAGAAGGAGAGACAAAACAGCACCATATCAACAAAGATATGGTGCTGTTGGTCTCTCTTCTAGTGTTGTTGTACCTTAGATTGCCTTGCACTCATGTACACACCTTTGCACCTCAGTACCTCATTGCAACAGTGAATTGGTGGGCAGTCAACAAAGCTATTTCAGCCAAAGTATGTTCCCCAGAGATGACACTCTATGACTTCCTTCCTGTGTATGTGCTTGGCTAGGCAGCCCTGACAAGTACCACGCATCAGGGGTGAGACTAACGCATTTTAATGCTGGTGTCCACACCACTGCACTAAAATACATTAGTCACACATTATAGTGCCCCAGGGACCACCCCGAGGAGTGCACTAGTATGGGGAGGCTGTAATGCATTTAAAGTAGCGATCGCAGTGGGCTGCCCAGCTGCGTGCTCTGTTCTCACAGAAGTTGCAGCCTCAATCTCAATGTAATAATTTACACTAGATTAAATTCATTTATGAACCACGCCATGGGCCAAGGAAAATAATTATAACCCACTTTCAAGGCAGCTGCCTGCCTAGCAGTGAGCGTGCCATGTGGTCTCTGCAAGCGCAGGAGCTTGTGATGAAAAAAAAACAATCTGGACCTATCAGCAGTTACAGTGGCCTAGTCCCTCACGTAAATCCGGGGGCAGCACCTGTGTGTTGTTTTGCCAATTGCGGAAAGGCGCCTGCCCCACTGTGACTTTGCAGGGTCTCAGTGGCTGACAGATTAGACAGGCAGCGGGCGGCAGTTTTGTTTTATTTGCCTCATCTGACAATGCACGAACATCAAAGGAGGTTGCGCTTACTGGCACTGACTCTGGTAGGACTGTGTTTTGTAAAGTCCTGATGGGGCATGGGCTGCTTTCCTCAGCAGGCCCCATACCCAGGCTTATTGCCGCCGCCCGCCCAAGCCAGAATAAAAAGAATTAATTTCACCTCTGCCTTCCACGTGTGTTGGCAGGAAGGTATACAGACTTGTGTCCCAGGTGAGCACTTGTGAGGTGGGCTAACCAAACCAGCCTGCTGGACTCAATGTATTGCAATTCAGACAGTGATGTAGCTCTGCAGCCAGGGACGGGAAGCAAAGACTTTTTAATGCATGGGAAAAGTGGGCGCAGGCCTAGGTCCCCAGCATTTCAGGGGGCTCGTGATAGAGCCAGCTCTGTTCCGCAGAGAGTCTTGCCCTGATGACCTTGAATAATTCTTCAACAAATTGTTTTAAATACCGTTTTTCTTTAATTTATTTTCAATGTGGGTGATGTGTGGGAGTCTATTACAGGCATTTTGCAGAGAAATGTTGCGTTTTAAGAGAAATGAAAGGGGTTCATAGAGATTATATGCAGTAATATTAGTGAGCTGCTGCTGTGTAACAGTATTGAAAACACACATTACTATCCTTGAATATTAGATGTAAACACATTTAGAATTTGGACCAATGTGCCTGTGCACTGTCAGTGACCTGGCCAAAGAGAGCATGAAGGACCTGAAATTGGTCATAAATTTAAATCTGTTCCTAACAGGGGCCCTCAAAATATGTTTGACCCAGGGCCCCCAAAATCCTTAAGATGACCCTGACATGAAGGTCTGTCACCTGGGCTGTCAAATGTGCGCTGGGCATAGTTATACCACCAGCAATGAGCACCACCATCGAGGGCACAGACTGGAGTCGACACTCATGAGTAATTGTGTATGCCAGCACTTGTGGTTGATCCTCAGTTGGTGAGCGGGTAATACTGTTTTTGTTATTAGTCGGCCGTGTGGCAAACTAGACATGTAATTAACTATTTTGGAGTAGTCCTAAATTGAGTTCCATGTTGGTATGCTATTGTAGTAGTAGTAGTCGGAATAATGGAACTACAGTGAGCTGCATCAACATCTTGTGTGTGGTAATTTAAGGCAGAGATTAGGGTTGCTACCTTTTCCTGGGACAAATACTGGTGATATGTTCATCTTTCAAGATTCTGCAAAGGCCTGGAAATCATACTTAAATAGTATTTTACATATACTCATCTATATTCATTTTAACATGGCTTTTTGTCTTTGTTTACTCTAATTATGTTATGTTATGTTATGTTTTTAGGATTTATAAAGCGCACGAATACCCGCAGGTGTCTTGGCGCTGCGTAACTGTAGTGACCCTGTTGGCAATCTAATTTTGGAACAACCAGGTTTTAAGTCCTTTCCTGAAGGAGAGGAGGGAGCTCGCACCTCTTAGCTCATTCGGGAGACTGTTCCAGAGCTTAGTGGTGCTGTAGAGAAAGCTGCGGCCTCCCCATTTTGTGGTCCGAATTCTAGGCACTGTCAGGAGTTTGGCTCCCGTGGATCGAAGATGTCTAGTTGGTTCATACCAAGTGAAGAGATTCTGGAGAAAGACAGGACCTGTGAGACTCAATGCCTTATAGGCCAGACACAGTGCCTTGAATTTTATTCGTTGTGCCACTGGCAACCAATGCAACCCGCGAATCTCTTCAGATACGGATTTGCGTCTGGGGAGGTTAAGCAGTAGTCGCGCTGCTGCATTCTGTACACTCAGTCAGGGATGATTAAGTCAGCTCTAGAATACATTTTAAAGTGCCTTCTTATAATTACTGGTAAAAGTATGTACAGATAGGGAAAAATGCCGGCTTTTGGCAATCTTGCTAATTTTTTTATCAGCCAGGACATTAAGGGGTAGAAGGTTAGTGGCCTTCCATTGCAGGTGTTTTTCAACAGTTTCCAGATCTTTTTAGAGCTTCTAATTGCTTCAAAGTGGACAATTTCTGATATCTATCTCTTCCCATGCTCTTTTTTTGCTTGGTTTTACTCATAGAAAAGTGTCACTGTAAGTGTCACACATTTGGTCATTGACTGTCACTCATAGGGACACTGAAACCAAGGAAATGTCACACATAAGCATTCTGAAAACTTGGCAGCTATGGCTAGGGATGGGAGAAAAGTTAGGTTTTCTTTTCTAAAATGCTTTATCCTTGATGAAATCTGTTATTTCCTTTGTATTCCGTTTATGAGGCAAGCACATACACCTGGCCAAAAACATCAGCTGTTTCCACCAACCCTAAATTAGGCAAAGGGATGTAGAGGAGACACATTTTCTCTATCTCTGGAGGCAAATTGATGCACCCACTCCTTCTTATAACTCCAAGAAGGAGTAATAACAAATACAACAAAGCTGATATGGAGGGGGCATGTCAGTGCCCTCGGTCCCTACAGAGGGTAACCCCCACATTTATCAGGGCAACCACCTTAAGAAATGACAACCTGAGACCAGAAACCTTTGATTTGCTTAGAGGTATCCCAATCTCAGGCCATATTTAACACAACTTAACAATGTAGTCTGTGCCACAGCTACTAAATATGCTGTAAATATGTTACTTATATTGCTATTTTATTCACAAAGCTTTACATAGCACGTTTGTACGTTATGCAATACATCTTTTGAAACATGCAGCTTTAGGTTCTTGATGGAGCAAGGACTCACAAATGAGACTTGCTCGTACGCAATCTCCTCATAGTATTAATTTATTAAACTTGTATTGTCCCTATTAATCCTTGCATACACTACACGAATAGTAAGGATGCTTGCCTATGTGTTTAACTAATGAATAACGCTTGTATATAATCTAAAATGGCCGCTAAAGCGCGGGAACCTTACTGCGCATGTCTCATCCATATCACATGGTGTGACGTCTCTTCTTGCTTGGTGGGAAATTTCTGCTTCTGCGCAGTGTGCATTAAAATGGCTGCTTGATGTTTTCACATGCTTCAGCTTGCTCTCATGTCATTATTTAACTGTTGTTTCTCTAACGCTACTAATGCGGGATAGAATTTATAATTAAATGGGAATAGAGTAGAAAGAGTGGGCATACAGTGAAACATTTTATTTGTGATTTTAATGTTTTCTTCTTTGACTTTTATTAGTTCTTGTGTAGTTTCCAGTATCTTTGGAATCAGATAGAGGAAAACATTTTAACAGTGAAGTGATCCAAATAATCTGTGAAGCATTCCAAATTAAACAGAAACTGCACTGTGCATATCGTCCAGAGGCTTCTGGAGTGGTTGAACAATTGAATGGCACTATAAAGTCAAGATTGGGAAAAATGTGTGCATCAACATCATTAGAATGGCCAGATGCATTGCCACTTGTTTTAATGGGACTCAGAAGAATACCTGACAGAAATACAGGATTGAGCCCCCATGAGATAATGATGGGAAGAGCAATGAGACAAACACATGTTCCCACAAACAAACTGCTGAATATATCTGATGATATGGTACTGGACTATTGTAAAGGACTGGCTGACCTAGTGCGTTCTGTCTCTCACCAGGTTGGAGAAGACGCAGTTTCCAGGCAGCCTGAACAGGAACATGATCTGAATCCTGGTGACTGGGTGGTAGTGAAGAATCACACCAGAGAAACGTGTCTATCACCCAGATGGGGCAGTCCTTGTCAAGTAATACTGACCACAAATACAGCAGTGAAGTGTGCAGGATTTCCTAATTGGATTCACGTAAGCCACACCAAAAGAGTACCAGATCCTGAAGAAGAAAATCCTCAGTCAGCATCAATTACTGAGGAAGCTGAAGGTTGCCTAGCTGAGGAATCTCAGGCTCGAGATTCAAGAGAAGCTGAAGAAGAACAACCGAGCACAAGTCAGGACTGGATACCGGTGGTAGAAATTCCTGAAGTTTACCACAGAACAAGAAGTCAAACAAGATTTGAGGAAATCGAAGAAGATCAGATAGGTGAAGAAGAAGCAGCTCAGGAGAACGAAGAACAAACAATAAAAGAACCTGAGCAGGACCAGATAGGGAAAGGAAACTGGGCTCAAAATAACGAAGAACCAACAAGCTTTGAGCAGGAACAGACAGGTTTAGAAGAATCCGGTCAGGCTGCAGAAGTACAAAGTGCAATAAGCCCTGATCAGAACCAGTTAGATCAGGAAAATCACACAGAAGAAAAAGATCTCGAGAAAATGAAAATGAAGAAATAAATCAAGCACAAGGTGAATTATTGGAAACTCACAGTGGAGCTGCTGAAGAAAAACAAATCAGACCTGAAAAAGAGCAAGTAAGAAAAACAGTAATTGCAGAAGACGAAAAAGGGTCAGAAAGTGAAAATAAAGAGATTCCTGAAGACAAAGATAAAGAAACAGTGCAAACAAAGAAAACAAGAAAAGGAGATCATTGGCCGAGTGTCATTAAAAGAGTAAAATACCACATAAAAACCAGAAGTGACGATCCAGATCAAGTAAATGAAGTAACAAGCCAAACTGAACAACAGAATAAAACTGAGAAAAGAAGAAGTAAAAGACTGAAACTTGTGAATAACAAATTCAAGGGTCCTGATTGGACTTACATCATTCTTGAAGATTACGAAAGTTCAGAGTCAAGTGAAAGTGGTGATGAAGGAACAAGTGCAGAACTAACGTACGAGAAAGAAACAAGACCACCTTGACTAAGCAAAAGAGTCATATAAAGAAAAGAGGAAATAGATAAGAAGAGCGATCTTCCTTGTCGAAAATGCCTGACGATAGAGTTGCTGGGAGACTAAAACATAGATGTTATAGAAGATGCTGTGCAATATGCATATGTAGTCTAGTAATGGTGCTTATAGTATGGTTAGTCCTGATCGTAGCAGTCCCTTACCTTATGATAATGGATAAAAAGATTAATAACGAAACTAAAGGAAGGACAGCAAACATGAAGGGCAATAGAGTAGAACTAATGGCAGAAAATGAACCAGAATTTCATCATGAAATAACTGATAACGACTACTAGTTTAAATGTTTTCACAAAGTTATTATTTCAGTATGTAGATACCATGGAAGTTAGTAATTGTTATGTCTGTATGAAGTTCCCTGAATCAGTAGCAGAAGGATTAACATATCATCACTTACCACTGACATATGGCATAGATGTGATATTTTCTGAGGTTCCGATTCGAAAGAGTATGAACCCAGTGCTTAGTAGTCAAGACGCACAGTTTATGGGAGAATTTTTCTTAACAATAAAATCAATAGACATAACACATGCACATAGACACAATCTAACATGTTCTCTACAGGAAGAAGAAAAGATATTTCTGAATTTAGTAGAAGATAGAAGACAAGATTTTCAAGATTTTCAAAAGAAAGCTTCTGAGCATAAGGCTCATTTGCCACCTTGGGCTGAGAAAGAAGGGAGTTACACACCTGGCAAGGCTCAAGCTGCTATGGCTCTGGATTTTGTAAAGACAGGGAAAATTTGTCTACATAGGTTAAAAACTGAATATAACAATGTTTTCATCGGTACCAGTGAATGTGAACACAATTTCTTAATTCTTGGAGGTTGGGGAATCAAAGGAGGAACAGATTCAGTATTTCCTGGAATCTATTATGTGTGTGGGAATAAGGCTTACTTTAGGCTTCCTGCACGGTGGTATGGAAGTTGTTATTTTGGAATAGTATTTCCAAAGATATACCACGTAAAAAGAAACACTGGGAGCAATGAAAACAATAGTGAATTAATACGTAGTAAAAGAGCTAGTTTTTCTGAAATTGTAGGTGATATATTTGGTGCATTGATACCTTCGGTGGGAATTATTCTGAACTCAAGGAAAATATGTAAATTGTCTACAGTGGTTGATCGTTTATCAACAGATACTGCTGGAGGATTTCTAATGATTAATGCGGAGATGGTTGCGATTAGATCTATGGTGATGCAAAATCGACTTGCTCTTGATATTATATTGGCCAAAGAGGGCGGAGTCTGTAAATTATTGAAGACAAAACACTGTTGCACTTATATTCCTGATAAGAGTGCAGAAATTGGAACGTATATACAGAATATAACTAAACTTGAGAAGGAACTAAAACCACTGGAAGTTGATAGTGTATGGGAAAGATTGACAAGTAGTATTGCGTCAATTGGTACCTGGTTTACTAATGTAGGAAAAGGACTTATAGGTCAAATATTAGTACCCCTAGCAGGGATAGCAATAATAGTACTGTCAATAACAATATGGTGCAAATGTTGTAGAAAGAATGGAACATATAATGTGACAGGAAAAGGAAAGAAGAGAAAATTAGATGAAATAGAACTTGAAGAATGGAGAAGTGAATTATACAAGAAATTGAAAGGGGATGGTAAAAATAGAAAATGTAAAAATGAGAAGGAAATTATTTGCTAGAAGTTGGCATCTGATTGTGGGTAGTATTTTGATGGCTCAGAAACGCCATCAGAGAGGGGATTGATGGAGCAAGGACTCACAAATGAGACTTGCTCGTACGCAATCTCCTCATAGTATTAATTTATTAAACTTGTATTGTCCCTATTAATCCTTGCATACACTACACGATTAGTAAGGATGCTTGCCTATGTGTTTAACTAACGAATAACGCTTGTATATAATCTAAAATGGCCGCTAAAGCGCGGGAACCTTACTGCGCATGTCTCATCCATATCACATGGTGTGACGTCTCTTCTTGCTTGGTGGGAAATTTCTGCTTACGCGCAGTGTGCATTAAAATGGCTGCTTGATGTTTTCACATGCTTCAGCTTGCTCTCATGTCATTATTTAACTGTCGTTTCTCTAACGCTACTAATGCGGGATAGAATTTATAATTAAATGGGAATAGAGTAGAAAGAGTGGGTATACAGTGAAACATTTTATTTGTGATTTTAATGTTTTCTTCTTTGACTTTTATTAGTTCATAAACTTGGGCCTGGGTTTGGTGAACTGAAAACTCATGTGACAAAGATTCTGCACATGCGCTTTGAGAGGCTGACGAGAAAGGAAGAGATGAAGTCAACTTGGACATCATCCAAGGCCATGACCTGTTGGCCGACACCACTACATACCAAGATGTTCTCGTCGAAAAGAAACATTTTATATGAATAAATTGTAAATTTTGTCATGAGACGGGTGGGAAATAAAGCAAATGTATTAAATTGAAGGGGCGGTAGTTTAAAAACAATAGGCTTCAGAAATACAAGACAAATCAATATGGTGTGAGAATCCACCCCCTGTCCCTGTCCAATCAGAAGTAGTGGTCCCATATTTTAGCAACATTAAGGGGAGGTACATGGGCGTAGAAGGGTATAATAGATATAGAATTAGTTTATTAGTTAGCTTAGCACAGAACGCGAAGAAGAGCTCCAGACTGCCAAGCTGATCGATCTGTAGACTGACTCCCTATCCAGAGAGGTCCTGAGGAGGGGGCGGCGGAGTCCATTAGAAGGAAGACATGGGCGAATCGAGGAGAAGTCGAGTATCAGAGAGGGGAACGACGCAGGCGTCGTTGTAGAGAGGTCACCGGTCCTGTCCTGATCCTGGAAGAAGTCTTTGCTCTTCATCCTTCCTGGGTCCTATTCTTTCCAACTCCTTGGCCAAGGGGTTTGGTTCTCGCACTTAGGTAAATATAATGCAACCTTTAGTTGCGCTGCTGTCTCTATCCTCTCCTTTTCTGAGGGACCGTCATTGATTAGCAATAGTTATTCTATGCTTCATCTTGGGTATTACGATTAAGTACCGTGTGGTTCTGTATTTTACTCTGCTAAATCTTAGATAAACATTTTAAAACTTCCTGACTCAGTGGTTATTTCAGGATTATGTACTATAACGAATGTCACTCATTTTAAACTTCCCAATTAGCAAAGGATTCATTGGTAAGTCATTACTCTTCATTCAGAAGGTAATTGGTAGCAGGGATTTTGATAAAGAGTAACAACTGATAAAACCCAGCGTAAGTATTAGCGTAGTATGAATGTATGGGCACAAGTGAGTATCTGGTGTATGAATGCTGTTTGCTAATATCGCGCTGGATCATTCTCATGAACTGTCTGATATCCATGGTTGTGCCTTTAGCCAACAGAGGATCTCCACAGGGTTGGACATTCAACCTTCCCCTTGCGTGAGTAACTGTGGGTGCATTGATTTGCAGAGCGAGGGTCTTCCCTATACTGGTGAGTAGATGGACTGGGTCTTACAAACCCCAGCCTAACCTATGTGAGTTAGAATTATGGCATGGGGTTTCCCTGCACATACTCTATAGGGGGTATTTGTTCTTAATGGACATCCAGGGAGGAGAAGGGATGAGATGTGGCCTAATGGCGAGAGCAACACACCTTGGAACTGGAACACCAGGCTCGAGCCCTGGCTCACCCTCTTGTGAGTCTGGGTAATCACAATCTCCCCGTGCCTAAAAAAATGTGTAATGTATTCTGGTGCTAATGTAAACCACTCTAATGCCCTTTGGCCAAGTTTGTGCTATAAAAAAATCCAATCTAATCATCATTATCCTTGGCAGTGTTGACATGTGCGGGTAATGGATCTAGTTCTAAATTAGAAAGTGGTCGTGTGTCAGAGCCTTTGTAGTGCAGTGTTTGGAACTGTTCTGCTTCTTGTCTGCCTTATAATGTTCCTGAGCTTGGCTCTAATTCATCTAAAGCTGCACTGGTTCCTTGCCTCCCTGTAGTTAGGATAGAACTGTCCCTGTTACTGTTGTTCTCAGGTTTACTGTCCACATGTCTGCTGTTTGCCTCCTTTATGCCACTCTAGGAGTGCCTCTGTTCCCAGGTCCTCTGTGCCTGTCTCCCGCTTTCCAGGGTTTTAAGTAAACCAGAACTCTCTGGGTCTCAGACTTGGGATCGCATTATAAATGCGCCGCATTTTCCTTCATTGCGCTGGGCGCACCTTTAAAAATGTGCGCTCAGCGCAATGAAGGAAAATTTGCTGTATTATGATGAACCGTCTGTCGACTTCTCCCCCTGCCCGGCCCCGCCCTACCGACTCACCACTCTTACTTGCACCGGCTGCGCCTGGTGCATTGTGTGTCTGGGGAGTGGTGAAATTAGGGAGTTGCGAGGAAGTGCATTCAGGAGAGAGTGAAATGAATTTGCTGAAGAGGAAAGAGATAGATGTGAGATATGCAAATGGATGGGATGTGGAGAAAAAAGGGCATACATGTCTAACATAGAATGAACATAGCAGGACTGATTGAGACACTGAAGACCACTAACTCATCCACAGGCCTCAGTAATGTTTAATTTACAGTCTCTCAATTACAGAATTGAAGCATTTTCAATATTAATTATTTAACAAACTCATTATTGTTACTCATTTGTCTTAAACAGCTAACAACCTTTGACAAAGCCAATAGTCCTGGCTGGTTTTAGGTGTATGTCAATTGTGTTATATATCTGAATGCAATAGCAGAGACCTCAGAGAGGCACCAAAATACCCATCAGGTGGCACTCTATGGGAATCACAGTTTACATGTCCAAGTCACACCTTTAATTACATAGTCCAGGGCACTTTTAGAGAGCCCCCTCTTTTTTCATTCCACCTAAAGCACTGCTGCTATCCCTTGTTTTCCCTGTCCTACAGGGGCAATTGTCTCTGAGGTTCCGTTTCCCCAAGACTCTCTGCCCACTGGCTCCCTGTCCTCTGAGAGACCCTGAAGCTCTGTGATCTAGTGTTCCTCTGAATGTACAGATGAATACAGGCAGATGAACAAATAAGTCGACACAGAGGTAAAGAGGTAGAGACAAACAGGAATGGACCAAATGAAGGATGTGTGAGGTGAGCCAAATATAGCCTTACTTCAAGTGGAAAGCAAGGCAAAGCTCTGTTGTCTTGCGAAGCAAGGGAGATGAGCAAGGGATAACTCTGTTGTCTGTAACAAGTGAAAGTTTCTCTGCTGTTGGTGGAAAGTGAGGGGTAGCTCTTCTGTGTGCAGCAAGTGAAGGATGTTATTTGCGCAGAGTGATGAACATGGCCATTGGGTTTATGCCACATGTGAGGACCAATTTATGTGGCAGGGTTGATTAAATTATGTGGCAAGAATAGGCAAATTATGTGGCATAGTCACATAATTCCAGTGGCCTTGATGATGGATAAAGCTGAGTAGCCGGGATAAGTCAAAGTTTGCTCCACTCTGGCGATCTCTGAATTGGTAACAGTATATTCTTCCATATGCCAATGCAGTTGTGTTGCCAGTACTCTGTCCCATATGTTTACAGAGACATGCATGCATTATCACTCTTTCTCATTGTTGCAGGGATTCTGTGTAAACAGAAGTATGCCTTGGACCACAGAACGTCAGTATGTAGGGACGGAGTCACCATACCACATCAGTACTTATGAGCCCCAATCCAGACTAGCTCATAGTGCTTTACCTGCCCTCCTAACCTTCCAAGAGTGACAGGTAAGTTAGCACCCCAGAACACAACACTCTAGTCCCCTCAGAGAACCATGGAAACAGATCGTCAGCCTTTTGTTTTCTCACTCATGCATTTCCATAATAAACAAAAAAACAGAAGAACAGTTTACAATATTTATTGAAACCTATCGTGCTCTATTATAAAACATCTGCAACTAGAAAACATATGCACCCCAACAGAGTGAGGAGCGTTACAAGTAAACTATTAACAATAAGAAGCCCTACCATGGTGAATTATTTATCTGCCTCACCCTACCCCCACTGTGGAAACACAGTGTTATATTATAGATCTCTGGGTTTAGTGGCGAACCCCTTACCTACTAATCATAGGTAGTTGTTCTACATCTCAGGCAGGACCTCTGCTCTGCTAGAATGTCTTCTCTCTGTTTTTAAAATGGCATGTCTCGGTGTATATGTTACTGTAGGAAGGTGGAATCTGACTATATGGTTGCCCCCACTTTTTTTATGGTGTTTTGCTGGTTTATGACTTAGTTGGACTGGGATCCTGCTATTCAGGGCCCCAGTCTATCTGCTTTCTCTGTAAAAGGTTTCCATGTGCCTTAGGCACATCTATGATTGGAATCTGGAGTGCCCTTATAAGTCCCTAGTATATGGTATACTATGTACCAAGGGCATAGGTACCTCAGAGGCCTACCAGGGGCTGCAGCATGTATTATGCCACCCCTGGAAGGCCATCCAAACTGACACCACAGGTCTGCTACTGCAGCCTGGGTAAGGTGGTGCATGCACCCCTTACTGTGATATAGGTTACCTATATCACTATATACATACACACATATAAACCTATAAGTCACTCCTATGGCAGGCCTTATCAATCCTGAAGGCAGAGTGCGTGGTTCCTATGTGAGAGGGTGCCCCTGCATGAGCAGGGCCCCTCTGCAGCGTTCGGAGACCCTTCTCTGATGCTGTTTGTAGTGCAGCCTGACCATATACTCTTAAGCGCATTATAACCTCGCGTTAAATGCTAACTTTGGAATGGCTGCACCAAAACATGTCGTGTTTGGTGTCAAACATCTTGGAATACTACCCCTCCGCCAATTCTGGTGGCGGGGGTAGCATTCCACCCTTCTAGAGGGAGAGACATGTTAACCCTGGCCTGGCCGGTAACTTCTTTCTAAAGCCCTGGCATCACAAAATGGATGCTGCTGCCACAGACACAAGTCTGGCCTCCTGCTGCTGGACGAAACTCCGGCAGGGGAGGCCTGGACAATAGGTTTCCTGTCCCAGGGAGGTGTGACCACCTCCCCAGACAGGATAGTGTGTATTGGGGCTGGGCGGGAGCACTTTCGGGTGCTTTGAAGTCCGGCACTGGGGGCACACTTGGTGTCCCTGTGCATACCCCAGTTCAAACCGGATCAGGGGCTTGCAGCCCCTGCTTTGGCGTGAACTGGACAAAGGGAAAGGGGTGTAGCCACCCCTCTACCCTGACCCACCCATAGGTGGGGCCACAGAGTAGTCCAACCCCTAAACTTAGTATAAGTATAGGAACCCAGTCCTTAGGACTTTAGATTATCCCTGGACGAAACTCTGACACAGAATCCTGGACCTTCGACGCTCTACTCAAGACTAGAGGACAGAAGAATCTCCCTTGGGGTCAAGGAGTGACTCCCCTGCTTGGCAGGCACCAAAGAGGAGAAGTGTGGCTCAATGGTTAGAGCGGCAGACCCTGATGCAGAGATCTGGCCCGGGACCAGGGTTCAATTCCCGCCTCGGCGGGTCTTGGGCTCAATTTCCTCGGACCTGATAATTCTCGCCTCGGTGCCTATTCTAATCATGGGTCCCACTCTGCAACTCTGGCCAATAGCTTGCTTAATCTCCACAACGGCCCCAACAGCGCTGGGATGCCTGGCTTCACCCTGGGGGTGCCCAGGAGTGGACATTTCACAGGGAAAAGCCAGGAAGGGTTCCACAGCGGTATGCGTACAGCGCCTGGACACCCCTTTGGGGGTATGGGTGCGCTTTACAAGTACAAATTTCATTTCATTTCATTTCAATTGTCCGGTCTGCATCGCCTAAGCTCCCGTCGGACGCCGAAGTCTTTGCATCACCAGAGGTGGATTTCCAGACTTCTCCGAGGCAGCCCTGAGTCCCCAGCAAAGCTGAGGCCTGTAGCTGTCGTGGGTAACGTGGAACTGTGACCCCTGGACACCGCACGCATTTGCTAGTGCATCCTCTTCTGGGTCTCCCACGAAGTTGTGCTTTGGGCTCCGAGTAGCCCTAGCCTCCAGCACCAACTGCATCGAAGATCACTGGCCTCCACTCCACGAGTGTCCTGTGAGCCAGCTCCACGTGCACCGTCTCGAGGCTCCTTCGCGGTCGCTAGCCCGTTGGCTAGTAGCCCTTCACGAAGGCCAATCCTTTTCTTCTTGGGCTCCCTGGTTGCTCCAGGCTTGCCCTCACTTACTTTTGCTGGGTGAGTTCCTCAGACCTTGCTGGTCTGCATCATCGTCATTCTTCATCTACATCGAGACTTGCCGTTGCCAAGGCTTGTTGGGTCCAATCTGGTCGCCGACACCTCAGCACTCGACAGACATCGTGTACCAGCCTGAATCCCGCTCCTGGTTGCCGACAATGCCTCCTGGACCTCGTGGCTGAAGAGTCAAGACGACCGTCAACCTACCTGAAGCACTCAACATCGGTGGGCATCCGCTCATCGCCTTCCTGGTCACTGGCTAGTGACCCAGACTCTGTCCCCTCTGCTTTCAGGTTCTTCAGATCTCCGATCCACTCTTGGATCCACCCGGACACTTTCCACTTGGTCGCCAGCAGCACTTTGCAGCAGATCGCCATTCAAATCGACGACGAAACCCGACCCCGAAAGGCACCTATGCACCCGGCTTCCCTGGGTGAGGTAACAAGAGTACTCCGGTGCTCCCGTGGGTAGAGACTCTAGAACGACTTAGTTCTCAAAGGGTTTGCTCCAAGTCCTCCTTTAAGTGTCCCTTTTCTTTAATTTCCCAATCGCGACTTTCTCCATAGAAGTTAACGGCGTTTCGCGGCTGTGTATTTACACTGCACGCGTCCCCCGGGGGTCCCCTGTGTCACTACCTTGGGTGGTTCCTTGGGGTCCAAGCACTTCTAGAGGCTCTAGGCCTAGTGTCTAGCTCAGTCGTGGTTCTTATACCACTTTATTGGTATATGGTTTGGTACGCCCCTAGGGCACAAACGTGTATTTGTGCTATTACTGTGTTTAAATAACTTATAACTTATGTACTTCGAACTCTAGCCTCATAAAGAGACTAGAGGGGTGTGTTTAGCAATAAATACATATATTTTGAATATATACCTGGTGTGGTGCTCTTTCATTTGATCACTCAAGAGATTATAGACTGGTAAAACAAGCTGCTTTACATTCCTTCAAGACTTAGCCTGAAGGCTGCTCTCCATAGCTACCACTAGGATAGCTTTCAATAAGGTTGTCTTTAACCTATCTCCAATAAGGGGTTGTTTGGACTGGTGCAAGGTGCCCACTATAATTAGTGGACAGCATATGCCAGGCCAACTTCTCACATTGGTGTGCAGCGTGTGGGATTCCAGCTTGCTATTGTTTTACCAGATAATCTCAATTGAATTGATCAACTGAAAACCACTAAAGGTACCTAAGGTACATATAAATTAAGCTTAGAATACAGTAAGTTCTACTGAACTTAGAGTTGTGTGTTAAGGGATAGCACACCCTTTCTACAACTCAAGAGAGTTTAGTAGGCCACACTAGAGTAGGTAGTGCATACACCACACCTCACTAGTGATGTCTTCAAAGCCAGGACCCAGTGAGTCCTTGCCAGAAGCCCATGGGCTTCTTCCCTCCAAGTATGATACACTCCCATTCTTGGAATTGAGAGCATTATGCAATTTGAGGAAACTGAAGACAGGCCAAAGCCCCACCACCCAACATCTGAGAGAGATGTTAGAGGCTTATGATCTCAGCAGGCCCTTAGGGACTGAAGGGGTAGGAGCAGAGGGTGGGGCAGAAGATGAGGATGGGGCCAGGGGTAGCAACACCCCCAGCCCCCTCTGGAACTGACCAGGAGGGTGACAATGACCCTGACCTGGATAACCCAATTCCTCCTGTGGATGAGGAGGAGGCTCAGAATGACCTCCACTTTGTCCCCCAGGAAGGATTGTGAGTGTGCCCAGAAGGTCTAGATCTCCTTCTCAGGAGTCTAACCACTCTGGCACCTCAATAGGGACCTCTGTCTCCTCTCATAGGAGGGAATCCTCTCATGAGAGGAGAAAGAGGCTGATTCAATATGAGGAAGCTCAGCTTGAACTCAGAAAACAGCAACTGGCTATAGACAGGGAGTCCCTAGATCTCTACAAAGAGAGAAAAAAGTTGGGACTAGAGTCCCATGGTGGCAGCAATATCCCTAAAGATAGGGAAAGGTCTTATGACCATAGAAACCTAAACAAGAGTGTCCCTCCCTACCAGAGTGGGGATGACATCCACAAATGGATAACTGCACTGGAGAGGGCCTGTAAAGTTCAGAGGGTCCCCCAGAAGCAGTGGGCAGCAATCTTGTGGCTCTCCTTTGCAGACAAAGGTAGAGACAAGCTCCTCACTGTAAGAGAAGAGGATGCTGACAATTACACAGTCTTGAAGAGTGCTCTGATAGATGGGTTTGGCCTAACCACTGAACAGTATAGGTTGAAGTTCAGAGACACCCAAAAGCTCAGACTCAAGACTGGGTTGATTTTGTAGATTGTGCTACTAAGGCTCTGGAAGGTTGGATACATGGCAACAAAGTGCAGGACTTTTTAGGATTGTACAATTTGATTATGAGGGAGCAGATCCTTAATAATTATCAAAACCAGCTTTTGCACCAGTATCTGGTGGACTCTGATCTGACCTCTCCCCAAGAATTGGGAAAGAAGGCAGACAAATGGGTCAGAACCAGAGTAAAAACTAAAAATCAGGGTGGTGACCAGAAGAAAGATTCTACTAAGTCCCAAGAGAAAGGTGGGGATAAATCTAAGGATAAGTCCCCTACAGGGCCCCAAAATTCCTCTTCTGGGGGTGGGTCCCAAACTCCTTCCTCTCCTGAAAAGAAACCATATTGCCATGTCTGTAAAAAGCCTGGGCACTGGAAAACTGATACCAGTTGCCCCAGGATTGGCAATAAAGAAAATGTTCCTCCCACAACTACTACCACCCCTCCTGGTACTACCAGTAGTAATCCTCCAGTTGGGAGTAGTGCACCCAAAAAGTTGGGTGCTTTTGCAAGAGGAACAGAGGTGGGCCCTAGTTTAGACAGGGACCCCTCAACAGACTCCTCTGACTCTGATGGTGGTATAGGATTTGCCACCTTTACCATGGGTCCCACAGCATTGGGCAGGTACAGATTGGACCCAATAATTAATGGTCAGAAAGCTGTGGCATTTAGGGACACAGGGGCTAGTGTCACCATGGTGGCAGGGAAACTAGTCCCCCTCACCAGCTTTTACCTGAGTTTAAATACCAGGTGACCAACATTGATGGTGTCAGAACAGATCACCCCATGGCCATAGTCAATCTCAGCTGGGAGGGGGTCACAGGCCCAAAAGAGTGGTAGTGTCCCCAACCCTACCTGTAGATTGCCTGATGGGCAATGATCTGGAAATTTCAGCCTGGGCTGAAGTTGAACACCAAACCCATCTCAGGATGCTGGACGTCCCTGTAAAGGTTAGTGGGGCTGTGATGGCCACAGCCCCAGCCCAAGATTTTGGAGAGATGGAGCCTAGAAGAATGGCCCACTCTCCCCCAAAAGAGAGCACAAGGGTTGAAGAAAAGTCTTCTTCCCTCCAGACAGTAGGTAAGGGTCAGCCTCCTCAGGGAACTGACCCTACCCCTAGTGAAGGAACTGCCCCAGAGGTAGTCAGGCCTGGCCTGGCCACACCCCTGATGGCAGAGGACCCTTCCAAGGTGGTACCCAGTCTGGAGCAGGTAACCTGCCCCTCTCTACCCTGCCTCAGCCAGCCCAGGGCTGCAGAGGTCAGGGAGGTCAGTGGACCCCCAGGGCCCCCTGTCCAGAGGAACCCCCATCAGCAGATTAGGGGCACCCAGTCTAGTAGCCCTAGCCAGGTGAAAATTCCTCTACACACTGAGGGATCCCCCATACCTTTATGTAGGGACCTCCCCCAAAAGGACTCTGGTAGGCAAGGGCAAACCTGGGACCAGAAGGTTCCAAACCTGCCATGTCCCTCCAGTAGTCCATCCAAAGGGACCCAACCCCCAGCTGTAAGCAGCCAAAGGTTGACCCTTAGAGCAAAGTGCAACTCAGTCATGGAAAGACAGGCATACATGGTGACCAGTGATCTGAGGAAGCTGAGACCAACATTCCTAGGGCCTCACTTCCCTACTCAAACACCTCACCAGCCTTGTACTTTACCTAAGCACCCCACAGGTAGTGATTCCCCATGGTGGAGACCCTCTCATACCCTTAGGGTGAGGGATTGCTTAGTGGACCATAAGACAGGGGGCAACCATGCTAGTGCAGGTGCTTCCTTATATGGCCACTTAGTCAATGAAGGCTCAACTGGCCAAGGTTAGCCTTATCTCCTTTCGTTTGGGGGGGTTATGTAGGAAGGTGGAATCTGACTATATGGTTGCCCCCACTTTTTTTATGGTGTTTTGCTGGTTTATGACTTAGTTGGACTGGGATCCTGCTATTCAGGGCCCCAGTCTATCTGCTTTCTCTGTAAAAGGTTTCCATGTGCCTTAGGCACATCTCTGATTGGAATCTGGAGTGCCCTTATAAGTCCCTAGTATATGGTATACTATGTACCAAGGGCATAGGTACCTCAGAGGCCTACCAGGGGCTGCAGCATGTATTATGCCACCCCTGGAAAGCCATCCAAACTGACACCACAGGTCTGCTACTGCAGCCTGGGTAAGGTGGTGCATGCACTCCTTACTGTGATATAGGTTACCTATATCACTATATACATACACACATATAAACCTATAAGTCACTCCTATGGCAGGCCTTATCAATCCTGAAGGCAGAGTGCGTGGTTCCTATGTGAGAGGGTGCCCCTGCATGAGCAGGGCCCCTCTGCAGCGTTCGGAGACCCTTCTCTGATGCTGTTTGTAGTGCAGCCTGACCATATACTCTTAAGCGCATTATAACCTCGCGTTAAATGCTAACTTTGGAATGGCTGCACCGAAACATGTCGTGTTTGGTGTCAAACATCTTGGAATACTACCCCCCACCAATTCTGGCGGCGGGGTAGCATTCCACCCTTCTAGAGGGAGAGACATGTTAACCCTGGCCTGGCCGGTAACTTCTTTCTAAAGCCCTGGCATCACAAAATGGATGCTGCTGCCACAGACACAAGTCTGGCCTCCTGCTGCTGGACGAAACTCCGGCAGGGGAGGCCTGGACAATAGGTTTCCTGTCCCAGGGAGGTGTGACCACCTCCCCAGACAGGATAGTGTGTATTGGGGCTGGGCGGGAGCACTTTCGGGTGCTTTGAAGTCCGGCACTGGGGGCACACTTGGTGTCCCTGTGCATACCCCAGTTCAAACCGGATCAGGGGCTTGCAGCCCCTGCTTTGGCGCGAACTGGACAAAGGGAAAGGGGTGTAGCCACCCCTCTGCCCTGACCCACCCATAGGTGGGGCCACAGAGTAGTCCAACCCCTAAACTTAGTATAAGTATAGGAACCCAGTCCTTAGGACTTTAGATTATCCCTGGACGAAACTCTGACACAGAATCCTGGACCTTCGACGCTCTACTCAAGACTAGAGGACAGAAGAATCTCCCTTGGGGTCAAGGAGTGACTCCCCTGCTTGGCAGGCACCAAAGAAGCAATTGTCCGGTCTGCATCGCCTAAGCTCCTGTCGGACGCCGAAGTCTTTGCATCACCAGAGGCAGATTTCCAGACTTCCTTGAGGCTGCCCTGAGTCCCCAGCAAAGCTGAGGCCCGTAGCTGTCGTGGGTAACGTGGAACCGTGACCCCTGGACACCGCATGCATTTGCTAGTGCATCCTCTTCTGGGTCTCCCACGAAGTCGTGCTTTGGGCTCTGAGTAGCCCTAGCCTCCAGCACCAACTGCACCGAAGATCACTGGCCTCCACTCCACGAGTGTCCTGTGAGCCAGCTCCACGTGCACCGTCTCGAGGCTCCTTCACGGTCGCTAGCCCATTGGCTAGTAGCCCTTCACGAAGGCCAATCCTTTTCTTCTTGGGCTCCCTGGTTGCTCCAGGCTTGCCCTCACTTACCCTTGCTGGGTGAGTTCCTCAGACCTTGCTGGTCTGCATCATCGTCATTCTTCATCTACATTGAGACTTGCCGTTGCCAAGGCTTGTTGGGTCCAATCCGGTCGCCAACACCTCAGCACTCGACAGACATTGTGTACCAGCCCGAATCCCGCTCCTGGTCGCCGACAACACCTCCTGGACCTCGTGGCTGAAGAGTCAAGACGGCCGTCAACCTACCTGAAGCACTCGACATCGGTGGGCATCCGCTCATCGCCTTCCTGGTCACTGGCTAGTGACCCAGACTCTGTCCCCTCTGCTTTCAGGTTCTTCAGATCTCCGATCCACTCTTGGATCCACCCGGACACTTTCCACTTGGTCGCCAGCAGCACTTTGCAGCAGATCGCCATTCAAATCGACGACGAAACCCGACCCCGAAAGGCACCTATGCACCCGGCTTCCCTGGGTGAGGTAACAAGAGTACTCCGGTGCTCCCGTGGGTAGAGACTCTAGAACGACCTAGTTCTCAAAGGGTTTGCTCCAAGTCCTCCTTTAAGTGTCCCTTTTCTTTAATTTCCCAATCGCGACTTTCTCCATAGAAGTTAACGGCGTTTCGCGGCTGTGTATTTACACTGCACGCGTCCCCCGTGGGTCCCCTGTGTCACTACCTTGGGTGGTTTCTTGGGGTCCAAGCACTTCTAGAGGCTCTAGGCCTAGTGTCTAGCTCAGTCGTGGTTCTTATACCACTTTATTGGTATATGGTTTGGTACGCCCCTAGGGCCCAAACGTGTATTTGTGCTATTACTGTGTTTAAATAACTTATAACTTATGTACTTCGAACTCTAGCCTCATAAAGAGACTAGAGGGGTGTGTTTAGCAATAAATACATATATTTTGAATATATACCTGGTGTGGTGCTCTTTCATTTGATAACTCAAGAGATTATAGACTGGTAAAACAAGCTGCTTTACATTCCTTCAAGACTTAGCCTGAAGGCTGCTCTCCATAGCTACCACTAGGATAGCTTTCAATAAGGTTGTCTTTAACCTATCTCCAATAAGGGGTTGTTTGGACTGGTGCAAGGTGCCCACTATAATTAGTGGACAGCATATGCCAGGCCAACTTCTCACATTGGTGTGCAGCGTGTGGGATTCCAGCTTGCTATTGTTTTACCAGATAATCTCAATTGAATTGATCAACTGAAAACCACTAAAGGTACCTAAGGTACATATAAATTAAGCTTAGAATACAGTAAGTTCTACTGAACTTAGAGTTGTGTGTTAAGGGATAGCACACCCTTTCTACAACTCAAGAGAGTTTAGTAGGCCACACTAGAGTAGGTAGTGCATACACCACACCTCACTAGTGATGTCTTCAAAGCCAGGACCCAGTGAGTCCTTGCCAGAAGCCCATGGGCTTCTTCCCTCCAAGTATGATACACTCCCATTCTTGGAATTGAGAGCATTATGCAATTTGAGGAAACTGAAGACAGGCCAAAGCCCCACCACCCAACATCTGAGAGAGATGTTAGAGGCTTATGATCTCAGCAGGCCCTTAGGGACTGAAGGGGTAGGAGCAGAGGGTGGGGCAGAAGATGAGGATGGGGCCAGGGGTAGCAACACCCCCAGCCCCCCTCTGGAACTGACCAGGAGGGTGACAATGACCCTGACCTGGATAACCCAATTCCTCCTGTGGATGAGGAGGAGGCTCAGAATGACCTCCACTTTGTCCCCCCAGGAAGGATTGTGAGTGTGCCCAGAAGGTCTAGATCTCCTTCTCAGGAGTCTAACCACTCTGGCACCTCAATAGGGACCTCTGTCTCCTCTCATAGGAGGGAATCCTCTCATGAGAGGAGAAAGAGGCTGATTCAATATGAGGAAGCTCAGCTTGAACTCAGAAAACAGCAACTGGCTATAGACAGGGAGTCCCTAGATCTCTACAAAGAGAGAAAAAGTTGGGACTAGAGTCCCATGGTGGCAGCAATATCCCTAAAGATAGGGAAAGGTCTTATGACCATAGAAACCTAAACAAGAGTGTCCCTCCCTACCAGAGTGGGGATGACATCCACAAATGGATAACTGCACTGGAGAGGGCCTGTAAAGTTCAGAGGGTCCCCCAGAAGCAGTGGGCAGCAATCTTGTGGCTCTCCTTTGCAGACAAAGGTAGAGACAAGCTCCTCACTGTAAGAGAAGAGGATGCTGACAATTACACAGTCTTGAAGAGTGCTCTGATAGATGGGTTTGGCCTAACCACTGAACAGTATAGGTTGAAGTTCAGAGACACCCAAAAAGCTCAGACTCAAGACTGGGTTGATTTTGTAGATTGTGCTACTAAGGCTCTGGAAGGTTGGATACATGGCAACAAAGTGCAGGACTTTTTAGGATTGTACAATTTGATTATGAGGGAGCAGATCCTTAATAATTATCAAAACCAGCTTTTGCACCAGTATCTGGTGGACTCTGATCTGACCTCTCCCAAGAATTGGGAAAGAAGGCAGACAAATGGGTCAGAACCAGAGTAAAAACTAAAAATCAGGGTGGTGACCAGAAGAAAGATTCTACTAAGTCCCAAGAGAAAGGTGGGGATAAATCTAAGGATAAGTCCCCTACAGGGCCCCAAAATTCCTCTTCTGGGGGTGGGTCCCAAACTCCTTCCTCTCCTGAAAAGAAACCATATTGCCATGTCTGTAAAAAGCCTGGGCACTGGAAAACTGATCCCAGTTGCCCCAGGATTGGCAATAAAGAAAATGTTCCTCCCACAACTACTACCACCCCTCCTGGTACTACCAGTAGTAATCCTCCAGTTGGGAGTAGTGCACCCAAAAAGTTGGGTGCTTTTGCAAGAGGAACAGAGGTGGGCCCTAGTTTAGACAGGGACCCCTCAACAGACTCCTCTGACTCTGATGGTGGTATAGGATTTGCCACCTTTACCATGGGTCCCACAGCATTGGGCAGGTACAGATTGGACCCAATAATTAATGGTCAGAAAGCTGTGGCATTTAGGGACACAGGGGCTAGTGTCACCATGGTGGCAGGGAAACTAGTCCCCCCTCACCAGCTTTTACCTGAGTTTAAATACCAGGTGACCAACATTGATGGTGTCAGAACAGATCACCCCATGGCCATAGTCAATCTCAGCTGGGAGGGGGTCACAGGCCCAAAAGAGTGGCAGTGTCCCCAACCCTACCTGTAGATTGCCTGATGGGCAATGATCTGGAAATTTCAGCCTGGGCTGAAGTTGAACACCAAACCCATCTCAGGATGCTGGACGTCCCTGTAAAGGTTAGTGGGGCTGTGATGGCCACAGCCCCAGCCCAAGATTTTGGAGAGATGGAGCCTGGAAGAATGGCCCACTCTCCCCAAAAGAGAGCACAAGGGTTGAAAAAAGTCTTCTTCCCTCCAGACAGTAGGTAAGGGCCAGCCTCCTCAGGGAACTGACCCTACCCCTAGTGAAGGAACTGCCCCAGAGGTAGTCAGGCCTGGCCTGGCCACACCCCTGATGGCAGAGGACCCTTCCAAGGTGGTACCCAGTCTGGAGCAGGTAACCTGCCCCTCTCTACCCTGCCTCAGCCAGCCCAGGGCTGCAGAGGTCAGGGAGGTCAGTGGACCCCCAGGGCCCCCTGTCCAGAGGAACCCCCCCATCAGCAGATTAGGGGCACCCAGTCTAGTAGCCCTAGCCAGGTGAAAATTCCTCTACACACTGAGGGATCCCCCATACCTTTATGTAGGGACCTCCCCCAAAAGGACTCTGGTAGGCAAGGGCAAACCTGGGACCAGAAGGTTCCAAACCTGCCATGTCCCTCCAGTAGTCCATCCAAAGGGACCCAACCCCCAGCTGTAAGCAGCCAAAGGTTGATCCTTAGAGCAAAGTGCAACTCAGTCATGGAAAGACAGGCATACATGGTGACCAGTGATCTGAGGAAGCTGAGACCAACATTCCTAGGGCCTCACTTCCCTACTCAAACACCTCACCAGCCTTGTACTTTACCTAAGCACCCCACAGGTAGTGATTCCCCATGGTGGAGACCCTCTCATACCCTTAGGGTGAGGGATTGCTTAGTGGACCATAAGACAGGGGGCAACCATGCTAGTGCAGGTGCTTCCTTATATGGCCACTTAGTCAATGAAGGCTCAACTGGCCAAGGTTAGCCTTATCTCCTTTCGTTTGGGGGGGTTATGTAGGAAGGTGGAATCTGACTATATGGTTGCCCCCACTTTTTTATGGTGTTTTGCTGGTTTATGACTTAGTTGGACTGGGATCCTGCTATTCAGGGCCCCAGTCTATCTGCTTTCTCTGTAAAAGGTTTCCATGTGCCTTAGGCACATCTCTGATTGGAATCTGGAGTGCCCTTATAAGTCCCTAGTATATGGTATACTATGTACCAAGGGCATAGGTACCTCAGAGGCCTACCAGGGGCTGCAGCATGTATTATGCCACCCCTGGAAAGCCATCCAAACTGACACCACAGGTCTGCTACTGCAGCCTGGGTAAGGTGGTGCATGCACCCCTTACTGTGATATAGGTTACCTATATCACTATATACATACACACATATAAACCTATAAGTCACTCCTATGGCAGGCCTTATCAATCCTGAAGGCAGAGTGCGTGGTTCCTATGTGAGAGGGTGCCCCTGCATGAGCAGGGCCCCTCTGCAGCGTTCGGAGACCCTTCTCTGATGCTGTTTGTAGTGCAGCCTGACCATATACTCTTAAAGCGCATTATAACCTCGCGTTAAATGCTAACTTTGGAATGGCTGCACCGAAACATGTCGTGTTTGGTGTCAAACATCTTGGAATACTACCCCCCACCAATTCTGGCGGCGGGGGTAGCATTCCACCCTTCTAGAGGAGAGACATGTTAACCCTGGCCTGGCCGGTAACTTCTTTCTAAAGCCCTGGCATCACAAAATGGATGCTGCTGCCACAGACACAAGTCTGGCCTCCTGCTGCTGGACGAAACTCCGGCAGGGGAGGCCTGGACAATAGGTTTCCTGTCCCAGGGAGGTGTGACCACCTCCCCAGACAGGATAGTGTGTATTGGGGCTGGGCGGGAGCACTTTCGGGTGCTTTGAAGTCCGGCACTGGGGGCACACTTGGTGTCCCTGTGCATACCCCAGTTCAAACCGGATCAGGGGCTTGCAGCCCCTGCTTTGGCGCGAACTGGACAAAGGGAAAGGGGTGTAGCCACCCCTCTGCCCTGACCCACCCATAGGTGGGGCCACAGAGTAGTCCAACCCCTAAACTTAGTATAAGTATAGGAACCCAGTCCTTAGGACTTTAGATTATCCCTGGACGAAACTCTGACACAGAATCCTGGACCTTCGACGCTCTACTCAAGACTAGAGGACAGAAGAATCTCCCTTGGGGTCAAGGAGTGACTCCCCTGCTTGGCAGGCACCAAAGAAGCAATTGTCCGGTCTGCATCGCCTAAGCTCCTGTCGGACGCCGAAGTCTTTGCATCACCAGAGGTGGATTTCCAGACTTCCTTGAGGCTGCCCTGAGTCCCCAGCAAAGCTGAGGCCCGTAGCTGTCGTGGGTAACGTGGAACCGTGACCCCTGGACACCGCATGCATTTGCTAGTGCATCCTCTTCTGGGTCTCCCACGAAGTCGTGCTTTGGGCTCTGAGTAGCCCTAGCCTCCTGCACCAACTGCACCGAAGATCACTGGCCTCCACTCCATGAGTGTCCTGTGAGCCAGCTCCACGTGCACCGTCTTGAGGCTCCTTCACGGTCGCTAGCCCATTGGCTAGTAGCCCTTCACGAAGGCCAATCCTTTTCTTCTTGGGCTCCCTGGTTGCTCCAGGCTTGCCCTCACTTACCCTTGCTGGGTGAGTTCCTCAGACCTTGCTGGTCTGCATCATCGTCATTCTTCATCTACATTGAGACTTGCCGTAGCCAAGGCTTGTTGGGTCCAATCCAGTCGCCAACACCTCAGCACTCGACAGACATTGTGTACCAGCCCGAATCCCGCTCCTGGTCACCGACAACACCTCCTGGACCTCGTGGCTGAAGAGTCAAGACGACCGTCAACCTACCTGAAGCACTCGACATCGGTGGGCATCCGCTCATCGCCTTCCTGGTCACTGGCTAGTGACCCAGACTCTGTCCCCTCTGCTTTCAGGTTCTTCAGATCTCCGATCCACTCTTGGATCCACCCGGACACTTTCCACTTGGTCGCCAGCAGCACTTTGCAGCAGATCGCCATTCAAATCGACGACGAAACCCGACCCCGAAAGGCACCTATGCACCCGGCTTCCCTGGGTGAGGTAACAAGAGTACTCCGGTGCTCCCGTGGGTAGAGACTCTAGAACGACCAAGTCCTCCTTTAAGTGTCCCTTTTCTTTAATTTCCCAATCGCGACTTTCTCCATAGAAGTTAACGGCGTTTCGCGGCTGTGTATTTACACTGCACGCGTCCCCCGGGGGTCCCCTGTGTCACTACCTTGGGTGGTTCCTTGGGGTCCAAGCACTTCTAGAGGCTCTAGGCCTAGTGTCTAGCTCAGTCGTGGTTCTTATACCACTTTATTGGTATATGGTTTGGTACGCCCCTAGGGCACAAACGTGTATTTGTGCTATTACTGTGTTTAAATAACTTATAACTTATGTACTTCGTACTCTAGCCTCATAAAGAGACTAGAGGGGTGTGTTTAGCAATAAATACATATATTTTGAATATATACCTGGTGTGGTGCTCTTTCATTTGATCACTCAAGAGATTATAGACTGGTAAAACAAGCTGCTTTCCATAGCTACCACTAGGATAGCTTTCAATAAGGTTGTCTTTAACCTATCTCCAATAAGGGGTTGTTTGGACTGGTGCAAGGTGCCCACTATAATTAGTGGACAGCATATGCCAGGCCAACTTCTCACAGTTACGAGGTGTCTTTTTGAAAACAGCAGATATAAATGTATGTTGTGTCTAAGTGCCAAGCTACGTTTGCTAACCGATAACAAGAAGACCGGGCACAGTGTTGTTTGACCTTGTATAAGATGTTCAGAGAGTCTGAAACAATAACAAAAAGATGTGCGGTGCTTTTCTAAAATAATGTTGTGGCACAAAAATAAATGTGCCAAGCGTAACATGTGCAAAGCAGCCTAAATGTGCAAGCAAACTAAAATACAAGCAAACTAAGTGGGCCCTAAAGGAAACACACAACATCATCAATCAATATATTTATGTGTCGAGCACAGTGTTAGAGATTTGTAAGGAGTGGAGGTAAGTGATTGCCAAGCAGTCATTTCCATTAAGCTGTGAGGACACCGACATCTGGGTGCAAGAGAAAGGCCCTCATCCGGGTTTTAAGAAACAAGCCCTGACACTGTCTGGTCCTAGGGCAATATGGCCTATGGTGACACTGATCCAGCGTGTTACTAGCAACAAGCAGTCATACACAAAATACTCACTTGGGCCCATACATTCATACTACGCTAGCAATTTCCGCTGGTGGGTCAGTTGGTACTCTTTATCAAAATCCCTGCTACCAATTACTTTTCCGATTGAAGAGTAATGACTTACCAATGAATCCTTTGCTAATTGGGAAGTTTAAAATGAGTGACGTTCTATACAATTCATAATTTCTGAAATAATCACTGAGTCAAGAAGTTTTAAAATATTTATCTAAAGTTTTAGCAGAGTAAAATACAGAACCACATGATACTTAATCGCATATCAAGGGTGAAGCACAAGAACTCAATTATCGATTAATGACGGTCCCTCAGAAAGGAGAAGATAGAGACAGCAGCGCAACTAAAGGTTGCATATATTTACCTAAAGTGTGAGAACCAAACCCCTTGGCCAAGGAGTTGGATAAGATAGAACCCTGGAAGGATGAAGAGCAAAGATCTCCTCCCGAATCAGGACAGGACCGGTGACCTCTCTATCAACGACGCCTGCGTTGTTCCCCTCTCTGGTACTTCGCTTCTCTCCGATTTCTCCCGTGTCTTCCTTCTAAGGTACTCCGCCGCCCCCACCTCAGGACCTCTCTGGACAGTAGTTCAGCCTGCAATTGATCAGCTTGGCGGTCTGGAGCTCTTCTGTGCGTTCTGAGAGCGTTCCTTTCAGCGTCTAGTCTAAACTAATTAGCTAATTCTATATCTATTATACCCTTCTACGCCCATGTACCTCCCATTAATGTTGCAAACATATGGGACCACTACTTCTGATTGGACGGGGACAGGGGGTTGATCCTCACACCATATTGATTTAATTCATTTTTCTTAAGCCCTTTGTTTTAAAATACCGCCCATCAATTTTAATACATTTGCTTTATTTCCCACCCGTCTCATGACAAAGTTTATTCATTCTTCATGTACATTGTTGCACATTAGTGGGGACATTTATGTGTACAGTAATATTGGCCATCAGGTCATGGCCTTGGACGACGTCCAGGTTGACTTCATCCTTTTCCTTCTGGGCAGCCTTTCATGGAGCATGCGCAGAACCATTGTCACACGAGTTTTCAGTTCACCAAACCCCAGGCCCAAATTTACGAACTAATAAAATCAAAGAAGAAAATATTAAAATCACAAATAATATGTTTCACTTTATACCCACTCTTTCTACTCTATTCCCATTTATTTATAAACTCTATCCCGCATTAGTAGCGTTAGAATACCACAGTTTAATTGCAACACAAGAGCAAGCTGTAGCACGTGAAAACATGTAGCAGCCATTTTAATGTACACTGCGCAGAAGCATGAGTTTCCCACCAAGCAAAGAAAGACGTCACACCACGTGATATGGTTGAGACATGCGCAGTAAAGTTCCCGCGTTTTAGCGGCCATTTTAGAATAGACAAGCGTTACTTGTTAGTTAAAACACATAAGCAAGCTTCCTTGCTACTCATATTGTGTATGCAGTTGTTAATATGAACAATACAAATTTAATACATTAATACTTTTGAGAAGATTGCATCCGAGCAAGTCTCATTTGTGAGTCCTTGCTCCATCAATCCCCTCTCTGATGGCGTTTCTGAGCCATCAAATACTACCCACAATCAGATGCCAACTTTTAGCATAATATAGTTTCACTTTCAATTTTACACTTTCTATTTTTCACATCTCCTTTCAGTTTCTTGTATAATCCGCTTCTTAAATCTTCAAGTTCAATTTCATCGAACTTTCTCTTCTTTCCTTTTCCTGTCACATTATACGATTCATTTCTTCTACAGCATTTGCACCATATTATTATTGCAAATACTATTATTGCTATTCCTGCTAAGGGTACTAATATTTGACCTATAAGTCCTTTCCCTATATTAGCAAACCAGGTACCAATTGACCTTATACTATTTGTCAATCTTTCCCATACACTATCAACTTCCAGTGGTTTTAGTTCCTTCTCAAGTTTAGTTATATTCTGTATATACGTTCCAATTTCTGCACTTTTATCAGGTATATAAGTGCAACAGTGTTTTGTCTTCAATAATTTACAGACTCCGCCCTATTTTGCCAATATAATATCAAGAGCAAGTCGATTTTGCATAACCATAGATCTAATCGCAACCATTTCTGCATTAATCATTAGAAATCCTCCCGCAGTGTCAGTTGATAAACGATCAACCACTGTAGATAATTTACATATTTTCCTTGAGTACAGAATTATTCCCACTGAAGGTATCAATGCACCAAATATATCACCTATAATTTCTGAAAAACTAGCTCTTTTTCTACGTGTTAATTCACTAGTATTTTCATTGCTGCCAGTGTTTCTTTTTACGTGGTATATTTTTGGAAATACTATTCCAAAATAACAACTTCCATACCACCGTGCAGGAAGCCTAAAGTAAGCCTTATTCCCACACACATAATAGATTCCAGAAAAAACTGAATCTGTTCCTCCTTTAAGTCCCCAACCTCCAAGAATTAAGAAATTGTGTTCACATTCACTGGTACCGATGAAAATATTGTTATACTCAGTCTTTAACCTATGTAGAAAAATTTTCCCTGTCTTTACAAAATCCAGAGCCATAGCAGCTTGAGCCTTGCCAGGTGTGTAACTACCTTCTTTCTCAGCCCAAGGTGGCAAATGAGCCTTATGCTCAAAAGCTTTCTTTTGGAAATCTTGTCTTCTACTCTCCACTAAATTCAAAAATATCTTTTCTTCTTCATGTAATGAACATGTTAGATTGCTTCTATGTGCATGTGTTATGTCTATTGATTTCATTGTTAAGAAAAATTCTCCCATAAACTGTGCATCTTTGCTACTAAGCACTGGATTCATATTCTTTCGAATCGGAACCTCAGAAAATATCACATCTATATTTGAATAATAATACTGAAGTTGCCCTGTTCTATAAAATAAACTAGTCAGTACACTACATGATATGCCATAGGTTAATGGCAAGTGATGATATGTTAACCCTTCTGCTACTGATTCAGGTAGTTTCATACAGACATAATAATTACTAACTTCCATGGTATCTACATACTGAAATAATAACTTTGTGAAAACATTCAAACTAGTGTCGTTATCTGTTACTTCATGATGCAATTCTGGTTCATCTTCTGCCTTTAGTTCTACTCTATTACTTTTCAAGTTATCTGTCCTTTCCTTTGTTTCGTTGTTAATCTTTTCATCTATTATCATAAGGTAAGGAATTGCTATGATCACAACTAACCATACTATAAGCATCACTACCAGATTGCATATGCATATAGCACAGCATCTTTTACAATCTTTCTGCTTTGGTCTCCCAGTAACTCTATCGTCAGGCATTTTGACAAGGAAGATTGCTCTTCTTATCGTATTCTTCAAGTCTCTTTACGTTCTCAAGGTGGTTCTATTTCTTTTTCATAAGTCAGTTCTGCACTTGTTCCTTCGTCACCACTTTCACTAGATTCTGAGCTTTCGTAATCTTCAAGGATAATATAAGTCCAATCAGGACCTTTGAATTTGTTGTTCACAAGTTTCAGTCTTTTGCTTCTTCGTTTCTCACTTTTATTTTCTCGTCCCGTTTGGCTTGTTACTTCATTCACTTGTTCTGGGTCTTCACTTCTGGTTGTTATGTGGTATTTTACTCTTTTAATGACACTAGGCCAATGATCACCTTTTCTGATCTTCTTTGTTTGCACTGTTTCTTCACTTCTTATTTCTTCTTTAGAAATTCTTTTATTTTCAAGTTGTGGCACAATTTGGTTTTCTTCGATTTCAGTATCTTTTACTTGTTCTTTTTCAGGTGTTATTGTTTTCCCTTCAGCTGTTTCACTGTGAGTTTCTAGTAACTGATCTTGTTCTTGATTTACGTTTTCCTGCTCGATATTCTCAGGATCTTCTTCTTCCGTGTACTGTTCTTGATCTAACTGGTTCTGATCAGGGCTTATTGCACTTTGTACTTCTGCAGCCTGACCGCATTCTTCTAGACCTGTATCTCCCTGCTCAAAATCTGTTGGTTCTTCTTTAATTTGAGCCCAGTTTCCTCTCCCTATCTGTTCCTGCTCAGGTTCTCTTATTATCTCTTCTTCTTCTTCCTGAGCTGCTTCTTCTTCACCTATCTGATCTTCTTCAATTTCTTCTAAATTTACTTGACTTCTTGTTCTGTTGTAGACTTCAGGTATTTCCACCACTGGTATCCAGTCCTGACTTGTGCTCGGTTGTTCTTCTTCGGCTTCCTCTGAATCTCG
This sequence comes from Calotriton arnoldi, assembly GCA_963921515.1. Taxonomy (NCBI): domain Eukaryota; kingdom Metazoa; phylum Chordata; class Amphibia; order Caudata; family Salamandridae; genus Calotriton; species Calotriton arnoldi. The sequence continues at coordinate 812,649 of CAWUFW010000187.1, forward strand.
GACCTGAGATTCTTCAGCTGGGCAACCTTCAGCTTCCTCAGTTATTGATGCTGTCTGAGGATTTTCTTCTTCAGGGTCTGGTACTCTTTTGGTGTGGCTTACATGAATCCAATTAGGAAATCCGGCACACTTCACTGCAGTGTTTGTGACCAGTATGACCTGACAAGGTTCGCCCCACCTAGGTGATAGACACGTTTCTCTGGTGTGATTCTTCACTACCACCCAGTCTCCGGGACTCAGATCATGTTCTTGTTCAGGCTGCCTGGAAACTGCGTCTTCTCCAACCTGGTGAGAGACAGAACGCACTAGGTCAGCCAATCCTTTGCAATAATCCACAACCATATCATCGATAAATATTCAGCAGTTTATTTGTGGGAACATGTGCTTGTCTCATTGCTCTTCCCATCATTATTTCATGCGGACTCAATCCGGTGTTCCTATCAGGAATGCTTCTGAGTCCCATTAAAACAATTGGCAATGCATCTGGCCAATCTAATGATGTTGATGCACACATTTTTCCCAGTCTGGATTTTATCGTGCCATTCATTTGTTCAACCACTCCAGAAGCCTCTGGACGATATGCACAGTTCAGTTTTTGCTCAATTTGGAATGCTTCACAGATTATCTTAATCACTTCACTGTTAAAATGCTTTCCTCTATCTGATTCCAAAGTTACTGGAAAACCAAATCTCGGAATGAGTTCGCGTAGCAACAACTTTGCGACTGTAATACTGTCATTCCTTCTGGTAGGGTATGCCTCCGCCCACTTTGAAAACAGACATACTATGACTAGTACATATTTCAGCCCTCTACATGGTGGTAACTGTATGAAATCAAGTTGCAATCTCATAAAGGGACCCTCCGCCTTTCCAATTTTCCCAAACCCAATTACTGTTTTTCTTCCTGGGTTATGCATTTGGCAAGTTAAACATCTCTGGCAAAGACTCTCTGCTACTGCCCTAAACCTTGGATTGTACCAATTTTGTCTAAAGAGCCTAATCATTGCATCTCTCCCTACATGTGTGTCTCCATGATACATCCTGGCCATTTGTGAAAGCAGACAGTCAGGCATGACTGGTCTGCCATCGGCACAAATCCATACATCATCGTCTGCCTTTTGAGAACATCCCATTTTAATCCATGTACTTCTTTCACTATCATCAGCATCATCTTGCAATCATTTCACATCATTCCATGTTTCAGGAGGTGCATACAGCATAGGTTTGCAGCTGATTCCCATTCTTTCCACCCTTTTATTTACTGACAATCTGTTTTTGGCACAATGTTGAGCCACAAGATCTGCGTATCTGTTGCCGACTACCACCCAGTCATCTTCTGACTGGTGTGCGGCACATTTCACCACAGCCAATTCTTTTGGTGATTGTATTGCCTCCAGTAGTTCTTTTTACGAACTGTCCATTTTTAATGGGGGATCCTGAAGAAGTCATGAAATCCCTCTGCATCCATAGTTGGCCAAAATCATGCACAACCCCGTAACCATATTGGCTATCTGTAAATATAGTTACTCTTTGATTCCTCCCAATTTTGCAAGCTTTTATTAATGCGATCAATTCAGCTATTTGTGCAGATTTGACTCCCGGTAAATAGGATGCTTCGACTATTCCAGTTAGTTCACATACTGCATATGCTGCAGTTAGTTTTCCATCTTCATGCCTTTGGCATGATCCATCAACAAACAGCTCCCTGTCTGGGTTCCTGAGGGGTAGTTCCTGAATATCAGAACGTGGTTTCGTACACAACTCTGTGACTTGTAAACAATCATGTTCCTCTTCGTCATCTTTAACTTCTTCATGATATGGGTCTGATAATAAGGTAGCTGGATTTACTATTGTGCACCTTACAATGGTCACATTTTCAGCACCCAGTATTATTCTTTCATATTTAGTCAGCCGACTAGGAGTAAGATGCTGAGTTCATGTTCTTGTCAATAGAATCACAACCGCATGTGGAACGAACACTTTTACAGGGTGTCCCATTACAATTGACTCACTTTGTTCAATGCTCAAACAGGTAGCCGCTACTGCTTTTAAGCAGCCTGGCAATGCGGCTGCCAGTGGGTCCAATGTAGCAGAAAAATATGCTATAGGACGTCTGTCTAAACCATGTCTCTGGGTTAAGACTGAAAGGGCACAATTTTCTCTCTCGTGGCAAAATAATGCAAATTTTCTTTTATAATCAGGCATGCCTAGTGCAGGTGCTGCACATAAAGCATTTCTTAATTTTACAAAAGCTCCTACGCCTTCATCATTCCACTCAACTGGGTCCTTTGCCTTCTTTTTCGTCATTTGTATTAATGGCTTTGCTAACAGTGAAAATCCTAGTATCCATTGTCGACAATACCCTACTATTCCAAGAAACATTCTTACTTCTCGTTGAGAGACAGGCATTTGCATTTTCTTTATTAATTTTATTCTCTCAGTTGTTATTCTCCTTTTACCCCTCTCGATCTGGTGTCCTAGATACTTCACTGCTGTAGTACAAAACTGCAATTTTTCAGGTGAAACTTTATGCCCTTCTTCAGCTAAATGATTTAATAGTGCAATAGTGTCAACAACACAGTCCTCTCTGGTGTTAGATGCCACTAATAGGTCGTCTATATACTGCACTAATACTGAGCTTCCTGGCATCACCAGTCTCTCTAGGCACTTTTTCAATATCTGATTAAAGATGGAAGGACTTTCCGTGTACCCCTGAGGAACACGATTCCATACATAGACCTTGTTCTCAAATTTAAATGAAAATAGATACTGGCTATCTGGATGCAATGGTATGGAAAAGAATGCTTGGCATAAATCAATCACAGTAAACCAGCCTGCACTCCAAGGAATCTGGTACAGAATTACTGCAGGATTTGGTACTATAGGACAACAGGGTTCCACAATCTTATTTATTTTGCGTAAATCCTGAACAATCCTATATTTTCCACTGGGTTTCTTTAGACCCATGATTGGTGAGTTACAAGGGCTACTCATTACTTCTTTTAATATTCCTTGTTTTTCCATTCTGTTAATTTCTTCAATGACTCCTGCTTTTACTTCTGCACTCATTTTATACTGTTGGGTGTTTGGGAAAATCGCACCTTCTTTTACAATAATCTTAACTGGGTCTATTTTGGCCATAAGTCCTACTTCTTTTCCCGTGAAATCCCATACCATGGAATTCACTGTAGTTTTCAGTTCTTCTGGTAACTCATCTTTGGTTATCAATGAAAACATCTCATCTACTTCTGTACCTTGCTTTGCAATCATAAATTTATATACATGGTCTTCATCTGGGGTCTGAACTGCCACACCATCCGGCGTGCATAATATATCCCGGCCCAATAAATTTACTGGACTGGAATTACACACTACAAATTGATGCATTTCTCTAAAGTTTCCGATTTTTACTTCCATTGGTTCGGTAAGAGGTGTTCTAATCTTCTGATTAGCCACCCCCACAACTTGGATAGCTTCTCCAGAGAGAGGAAGGTCTGGGATGTCTGCTGTTCTCACAGTAGACCTAGTAGCACCAGTGTCCAAAAGAAAAGTAATCTCATTACCTTTCACATTCTCTTCAACATATGGACCTGACTGATCTACCGGTAAGGATGCACCAAGTATGCACTCTTTCTCCCCCTCTCCCAGGCCCCGTCATGAACTATAGGGACAGAAATCGTCCTGTAAAAGAAATTGTGACGTTACATAATCATTCTTACCACTTCCTCCTTGATATCCGACGTCTGTACCGTGCTTTGCTCTGCTTACATTACCCTGTATAGGTGCAGGTGGCAACTGACTCTGAGGATTCACACCCTGCTGTGAGTCATTCTGCGTCTGTGGATTTAAATTTCGATTTGGGCCATTATTATTCCGAATCTTTTTACATTCATCCTTCCAATGCCCCAATTTTCCGCACCCATGACAAGGAAACTTCTTTTTAGCCTCTTCCCTGCTCATTCGTCCTCTCACTTTTCCTCCATTCCCAGTGTCACCATTCGTTCCAGAATCTTTTCCTTGATTATCACTTGGATTATCCAAATTAATTCCCTGTCGCTCAGCCATTTTCACCTGAGCCCACATCACCTTCTCTTGCAATTTCTTGTGCCTATCCTCAATGTCATCTCCACAATATTTCGCATATTTCAAAATTTCGTCAATCGGTTTCCCCTGCCAGCACAACATGTGCTGTTTAATCATCTGACAAATCTCTGGTTTCAGACCGTAAACAAATCGGTAAACAAACTGACTCATGTTTTTATCTCCAATGTCCTCAAATCCACTATACTGCTTAAATACCTGCAATAAACGTTCATAGTAGGCATGTACCGATTCACTAACTTCTTGGGTAGTTCTATCTATTTTCACCCAGTCTGTTTCTTTTGGCGGTATTTTCCCTTTCAGGTAAGTTATCACCTGTTGATATTTTTTCATTACATCATTTGACGGGGCACCTGTCTTTGGATCTCTAGGATACTCTTCACTGGGCCAATCAACTGTGATTTTACAATCTGTCCACAAATCGGCAGGTACCACTATGTCGAACAAACCATCCAAGTCTTTCAACAATACCTTTGACACCTTCACAAACCTCTCAACCTGCTTGTACCATTCAATTGGCTTTTCTCTCAATTTTGGGAAATCGTTCGTAAATGACAAAATATCCTGTCTGCTCCATGGGACATGTACATATCCCCCTCCTGGAACTTCTCGCATCGGGTACATTTGATCTCCTTTCCCTGTTTCCTTCATCAAATATTCAGAAGTTGTTCTATTGTATCGTGCCTCTTCCTTTTTCTTTGTCCACCTATCTTTCCATTTATCTAGCTCTCCCCATTTCTGCAAGACTGTCATTAATTCTTTTACTTGTAATTTTCTTCCAGATGCATTCATGTTTTCCAAATCTTTATCTGAAAAATCTGCTCTATAGGGTTTTTGTAATACTTTTGACTTCCCTATTTCAATTCCCATCTGTTGAGCTAAATCTGATAATTTCTCATGAAATATTTTTGCATTTCTTGTGATGCTTCTGCATACGAACAATAATTCTTCTTCATCGTAAGTATTTAGGCGATCTACTCCTATATTTCCTGCTATCATTTCTTCTATCTCAACTTTCAATTTATAAATGTCCATGATCTTTGGGGGTGAATTCTGTTTGTCTGTTCCTTGTGCCCACCTTTCTAAGTCTTCAGGTGTAACTACTGTGGCACTTTTCGTTCCTGATGAAGTTATTATGTTTACATCTTTGGAGCAACCAGGTGTTACTCTTCTGGGAGTACTATTTACAGAATCTCGAATGGGCAAGTCCATTAATGAAATCATAGACTCACAATCACTAAAGTGATCCTCAACCATTACTACTGCTTCAGGTTTGGGAACATTCACAGGTGTAGGCATAACTAGAGGTTTGGGATAAGTTACTTTGTCACCATATAAGGGAACCACTGGACCAATCGTTACAGGTATGGTCAATGAATCAGGATGAATACTCAATTGTGTTACTTTCTGAATTAATTCTGCTCTGTTTTTATCTATCGCTTCCTTTTGTTTATCGTGAAGTACTCTACTAACTGGTGAATCATGCAATACTTGTGGTACCAAAGGTGTTTTTAACAAGGGTGCACTTGGGGTGCATCCACTTGTCCCTTCCTGATATGGTGGCGGATTCTTTAATATATCCTCCATAAATTCATCTTCAGAATCTCCAAATCTAGTCAAATTTTTTTTCTTTTCTGTGCATTTACTCCCTAATGATTCTTCTGCCATTAATATCGAATACAAACGCTCTGTAAGCATTGCTCTTCTCCACTGTTTCATCTGACCGTCCCTCGACTCATTTTGGTATCTAGGGAAAAATCCCCGATAACCCCTATTACTTCTGGATCGATCACGTTCGAATGCCTCGGTTTCCCATTCCTCTAAGGCTTCGTATTGAGTTAATCTAGGTCTGGGTTCTAAGTCATTCATTCTTAATCTCAAATTTTGAAGAATCCTCCCATTGAAAGTACCATTATCGGGAAAAGCTAATATTCCATCATTTTTTGTATATTCCATCCAATTTTCTATCCATACACAAGTATGATAACCTCTCTCCATCATCATGAATGAAGCGGGCGTTTTAGCTGGTGAAATGATAATTCCTTCCCTAGTTTTGATTGGTTTATCCTTTTTAAAATAATTCTTAATCTTTTGTAGAACTGACATTTTTCTCTTTTCTCCGTACATTTTGGGTAAATGTCGCTGTATGAAATTATATTCGGCAAAGCCTAGGAATCTCCTATCCGGATGAACTCCTATTAAAGTCGGATCACCTTTTAACATATAATCTCCACTATCCACTAGGATTTCAGCTTCTCTGGTAGCAACCAATCAGATTCCAGCTAACTTTTGTCTTTGGACCAATCCTAGCGTGGCCTTTTTGTGACGTTTATCTGCCAACCCCTCCTTTACAATCTGCGCTTCTCTGTCCTTCGCTGTTTTCAACCAATCCCAGCGCGACACTTGTGACGTCAGTGTTACTCCTGACTACTGACCCCTCCTTTACAAGAGTCGTTCTACGCCCGCGGTTTCGACCAATCCCAGCGCGGCGTTTGTGACGTCAGCTTCCTCTTCGATAGCTGACCCTCCCTTTACAAAATCGTACGCAAAACTTTATTTTCTCTATACTTCTTTAGAATTCAGTAACAACATAAAACATTCGCTATCGTGCCAGTTTCTCTAAATTGAAAAAGATAGTTTCTCTCACCCTTAGTAAAACCTTTCCATTTACTATACATACACTACGAATAAACCCTTCCGTCTACTCTTCACACAAGCTTCAGAAATACCTGCTACTTCTTCAATGTTACCCTTTCTAGGTGATATAACATCAAATTTTTACCAGCATATTCTTTTGCTATTACTCACACACATAGAGTCCCTAACAAGTACTGATATCCCTACTTAACTTTTCAGTACTATTTCTGCCTGACAGATAACCTCACTGCAGTATGGCTTCCACTTACCATCCGCTATTCAATTTTCCCCGGGGATTTCTGGACAACATAAAACAAACTTTAAACAATAACGGATGTTAGTTCATAAAAATAAAATTCTCATTACCCAATTAACAAAGTGAAACCATCCTCTGATAACCAGAAAACTGATCCAGCGTGTTACTAGCAACAAGTATTCATACACAAAATACTCACTTGGGCCCATACATTCATACTACGCTAGCAATTTCCGCTGGTGGGTCAGTTGGTACTCTTTATCAAAATCCCTGCTACCAATTACTTTTCCGATTGAAGAGTAATGACTTACCAATGAATCCTTTGCTAATTGGGAAGTTTAAAAAGAGTGACGTTCTATACAATTCATAATTTCTGAAATAATCACTGAGTCAAGAAGTTTTAAAATATTTATCTAAAGTTTTAGCAGAGTACAATACAGAACCACATGATACTTAATCGCATATCAAGGGTGAAGCACAAGAACTCAATTATCGATTAATGACAGTCCCTCAGAAAGGAGAAGATAGAGACAGCAGCGCAACTAAAGGTTGCATATATTTACCTAAAGTGTGAGAACCAAACCCCTTGGCCAAGGAGTTGGATAAGATAGAACCCTGGAAGGATGAAGAGCAAAGATCTCCTCCCGGATCAGGACAGGACCGGTGACCTCTCTATCAACGACGCCTGCGTCGTTCCCCTCTCTGGTACTTCGCTTCTCTCCGACTTCTCCCGTGTCTTCCTTCTAAGGTACTCCGCCGCCCCCAGCTCAGGACCTCTCTGGACAGTAGTTCAGCCTGCAATTGATCAGCTTGGCGGTCTGGAGCTCTTCTGTGCGTTCTGAGAGCGTTCCTTTCAGCGTCTAGTCTAAACTAATTAGCTAATTCTATATCTATTATACCCTTCTACGTCCATGTACCTCCCATTAATGTTGCAAAAATATGGGACCACTACTTCTGATTGGACGGGGACAGGGGGTTGATCCTCACACCATATTGATTTAATTCATTTTTCTTAAGCCCTTTGTTTTAAAATACCGCCCATCAATTTTAATACATTTGCTTTATTTCCCACCCGTCTCATGACAAAGTTTATTCATTCTTCATGTACATTGTTGCACATTAGTGGGGACATTTATGTGTACAATAATATTGGCCATCAGGTCATGGCCTTGGACGACGTCCAGGTTGACTTCATCCTTTTCCTTCTGGGCAGCCTTTCATGGAGCATGCGCAGAACCATTGTCACACGAGTTTTCAGTTCACCAAACCCCAGGCCCAAATTTACGAACTAATAAAATCAAAGAAGAAAATATTAAAATCACAAATAATATGTTTCACTGTATACCCACTCTTTCTACTCTATTCCCATTTATTTATAAACTCTATCCCGCATTAGTAGCGTTAGAATACCACAGTTTAATTGCAACACAAGAGCAAGCTGTAGCACGTGAAAACATGTAGCAGCCATTTTAATGTACACTGCGCAGAAGCAAGAGTTTCCCACCAAGCAAAGAAAGACGTCATACCACGTGATATGGTTGAGACATGCGCAGTAAAGGTCCCGCGTTTTAGTGGCCATTTTAGAATAGACAAGCGTTACTTGTTAGTTAAAACACATAAGCAAGCTTCCTTGCTACTCATATTGTGTATGCAGTTGTTAATATGAACAATACAAATTTAATCCATTAATACTTTTGAGAAGATTGCATCCGAGCAAGTCTCATTTGTGAGTCCTTGCTCCATCAACACTATAGCCCTGAACGAAGGCCGCCACTGTAACTTGTCTGTTGAAGTACACAAAAAAAGGGCTGAGGATGCATTGGAAGGAAACAGGGTGCAGAATTCTGCCCATTTCATCGCATGATTTCTTGAAAAAACAGGTGCCAGTAGCTGCAGCCGCCAGTCCCTATTGTAGGGCCTCATACGCACACGTGTGCATACATATCAGCACCCCTGAAACAGGAAGTGAACGCTATTAGACTGGTAGGTGGGAAGAATCCTTCCAACATGGGAAGTCCATTTTCCGCCATAGGCTAGAAGTGATGAAATGGTGGTGTATTTACTAACTGGCATCACTGGAAGCTTAGGCCTTTGGTATAATACTTAGCAGAGACTGGTGCATGTCTGGTTGGCCCACCGCTGGGCATGAGTCAGGGTTAGTGAGGGATATCACAAGCTTGGAATTGTTCCCAGTTATTGCAGCTGCATGTCTGTGGGAAGCGCCTTCGCAAACACTTGGTCATCGGTGGTCAGGGAGCACGTCTGTGGTGAATGTGTTTAATCATCAAAAATCATCTTGTAAATGGGATCGGAGATCACTGAAGAGGCTGGTGCTGAACTGTTTGAAAGACACCACTTTGTTTGGAGCAAATTACGTGCAGTGGCAATTAACGACATGCCTGGAGCTTCTTCTTTTTCCAAAATGAGGGCTTTCAGGTGTTTCACTCAGTAGCAGCAGCAGCAGCGTCTCTAGAAGTGAATTTTAGGGGGGCACACGTAGGGTCACAGATAAAACTGGTGGGGCAATCCCCAAAGGCCCCCCCATGAACATTTCCTTAAAATGTTTAAATCTGTCTTCGTATGTGCGAAGTTGTATATACATCTCCCTTTTTATAAGTATATATACACGCATACATATAAAGTCAGATGTAAACATTTAAGCAAACACCACTGCTTTCCAATGAAAGGTAGATAGACGGTGCGCTGCGTTTGTCAGCATCAACCCACAGGCAGGTTGTGATGGTTGAGGACTCTGAAGGTGCTGAGTGGTCCCAACAGATCCTACGTTTGGCCACACGCTGTAGACATGGGCTGCACCCTAGTCCTCTCCTACAACCACTGCTAAAACACAACGGTAAGACTGCAGACCTACGCCTGTGGTCGAGAACCAGCCGCTTCAACATGCTGATGTGAGCATAAGGAGTTGAGACTGTTCACACACTTGCTACAACACTAGCGGTATGCCTATACTGATAGTATATTTTAACTTGTGGGAAGCAAAATCTATATCTGTGCCTCATTCATGCTCCTGTCACAATTTACTGTGGATCTATATATATCTATATCTATAACTATATATATATATATAGGAGTAGGAGTAGGAATAGGAGTAGGACTCCACAACAAAATAAATCCCTGGCCCGATATTTTTACCTATTTAGATACTGGTCAATAATCAAATGAGATTTTTATTGCGCATTTGCACAGTTTCAGTGCTGACCTCGCTAATTTTATGCATTTATGCAGTAACATGTTTTAACATTAAGCATAGAACACTCAATATTATGTGTCTTGCTTTCAAGTGGGTTCTTTTTTCTCTTTTTAAAAAAAACCATTTACTATATTTGAAATTATTATCTAATTAGTAATGTATTTCAACATGTTTTTTTAACGGATGTATTTTTTACATGATGAGACATCTATCTCAGTCAGAACTATGTATTTCAATCACAATGTGTAATAATATTTCTGCTGACGAAACAGTATAGAATGAGCCTGCATTGGAGAAAATGGAGAAATTAGCAGACCTGAGAAAAGACTATACAACAGGTTCGAGTATGTTGTCTCTGTTTATTTAGGTGTTTAACACGTGACACGGGTGTATGACAAAATGCATTATAAAAATTGAAGACGGACTGCGTTTCCGCATGTGATCAAGGGCATCTCACTGCCCGAAACGCGTCATACGGCTACTATGAAATAAACATCAGTTTCTGCCACGAATTTTGGGTCCGTGACTCTCTTTCCACAAGGAAGCAGGAGGGAGTCTTTACTCTGATCGAATTTTGACTACGGAATACAGGTTGATTCCGTCAACGGACCCCCTCCCCACTAATGGGCGGCTGCCCGCAACCAGTAAACGCGAGGATCCAGAAACGATAATTGGCAGCTACCCCCTACGGCAGCCGTTTGGACTACCGAACACGAAGACGGAGGTGGCTGGGTCGGAGGGCACGCCAAGAACGAATTCCAAAGCGGTGAGTGTCCATCGGGATCTGCGGAGGAGAGGAGGTGTGGCTCTGCAAGGAAACACCAGAGGTCTAAGTCATCAGGCCTGGTATTTCATCATAGCCAAGTATGTCAGCGGAAGTTGTCCGAGAGCGAGAGGCAGCAGCCGATGAACTATTTAAAAACTTACTGAGTGTCCCCACAACAGGAGCAAGCATGCAAGCAAGCACTAATTCTGGCAGTAAAGACTCTAATGCTAAAGTGCTTTTGAAGAAACTTGAAAAATGTATGAGGTCTGAGGTTACTAAATGGTGGGAGAACAAATCGTTGATTAAATATGAGGAAGCAGGGCGAGTGCCGCGAGGGTTAAGGATTCTTCTGGCGCCTAGTTTTGAGAATCCTAACCCCAGTATGCTCAAGGAATCGGGGCAAAGCAACCTCGATGCATCAATGAACCTTGTCCAAATTCTAATTAAATATGCAGAATCGGACCGCCTTGATCTCATAAAAGAAATTGATAGACTAAACGAGGAACTTAGCAAATTGGAGCCGAATGAGTATATTGCTAAAACAAGACAAGAAATCCAAGGACGACTTAAAAAACAGGAAGAGAGAATCAAGACACGTAAAGTTTATAAATTTGCCCCTGATCTAGCCGATTACGAACAGGGCCGGATTTATACTTTTGCCCGCAAATACGATAATGCCAAGAAACAAAAACTCAATGTGGAAACTACAAAGGACACAGATACCACAATGCAACAGGAGGCTGGAACATCTAAAGACTTGCTGTCAGTTTCAGACGCAACCTCTCTAAGCAGTGACACTGGGTCAGAATGCGGCAGCATACAGACAATGAGTACAGACAAAAGACGACTCAGCCTAGGCGAGGAGGTTGATTTTTTAGTGACGGATCGGCGCAATACATTGAGACCTCGGAAACAAGGGCAACAAACAGAAAAAACAGCAACGCAAAAAGGAGAGAGCGGCGCAAAAAATCAAAAGCCAAAACCAAAAAGAAATTTCTGGCGCAAATAGACAACATGGATGACAGAACAATTGTCAACTTATCCACAATGGTGTTAACAACAGCGGAGAAGAAACTGCTCAGCCTAGGTCTGTCGTATTGCCCTCCCAATGAATTCAACTATGCGCAATCCAGAATAGATTTATTCAGCTTTATCCGCAAACTAAAACTGAGAAAGTTTTTTACCATAAAAAATGGGCTGGAGGAAAATCGTCTAGTCAAAGAAAAGAAACAAAGTAGCAAAATTGGTCCACAAGTATCAGACATCCCATTATTGCGCACCATTCATGAACTCAATGCTGCAACCGAAATAGAAGATGATGAACCAACCATAGCAGTTCCCACACAAGAACAGCTTCGACTCATGGACATTTCGCAACAAGGGGCTGGGAGCAGCCCCTTTAAATCAAAATACACGTTCATACCGATAATGCCGAAGGATGCAATTGACATATTCCACGAAACAGTGACAGAAGAAATGAAAAAACTCAATTACCAAGTCAATAACAAGAAGCGGAGAAAGAATTATAATGAATATCAATATATTCAATTAATGGAAAAACTCAGAAGAAATCATGAAGTGGTCATTACGAAAGCGACAAGGGTGGTAACATAATAATCTGGCCAAAGGCAGATTATATCAAGGAAACAAAAAGACAACTAATGGATCAAGCATGCTATGTTAAAACCAATTGGAAAGAATACAACAAAGCCAAAGACTCTCTGGAAAATAAGCTACATCAATTCAAACGAGAAGGTTTGATCTTATTGGAGGAATATAAATACTTAAAGGTGGAATATCCAGTCATTCCCATAATATATTTTATCCCCAAAATACATAAGAACATTACTCCTGTCCCCGGACGCCCAATTATTTCAGCGATTAACAGCATGGGAGAACATATCTCCCAGTATGTGGATTATTTTTACAGGGTCTGGTCAAAGATCTTCCCACATATGTAAGAGACACCGGGGATTTTCTAAATAAAATCAAGAACATCAAATGGGAGAAAGATTGGATGTTCATAACTCTAGACATTTGGGGGCATATTATCAAGGGCTTTATCGCCGCTTTAGCGGCACTTTTTGCCGCTAAAGCGGCGATATTTTTATCGCCCTATTAGCAAGCTGTCGCTAACAGGCGTTAGCGACAGCTTTCAACGATAGCGGCCGGTTTTCACATCGCCTTGCATGTCAGCGATAATTATCGCTAATGACATGCAAGGTAGGCGTTCCCTACTAAAGCGACTGAAAACAGTCGCTAACACAACTACCCCCTATTAGCAAGGCAGGCGAAGCGATAAAATTAATCGCGCTAAGCGCGTTTATCGCTAGATCTTTACACCTGCTACTGAGGGTGACTTACCTGTTTGTAGCATGGGGGGTGGATTGTCAGGCTAAATCCACCATTGCGTTAATACGAGAATATCGCTGGTTTTCCAGCGATATTCTCGCATTTTGCCGCTATCGCTGGAAATATTATCGCTATGGAGATAAACCTTACTGATAGGGTGTTATCTCAGCGATAATTTCCAGCGATAGGCGGCGTTAACAAAAAACGCGCTAAGCGCGGTTAGCGATATATATCGCTAATCCTTGATAATATGCCCCTGAGTCTTTATATACATGCATTGAACACAGCACAGGACTCAAGGCCATTAAGTATTTTTTAGACTCCAGACCAGTCGAATGCTATAAACACAATGCAATGCTGATGGACTGTATATCATGGTGTCTCAACAACAACTTTTTTCTGTTTAGCACGGATGTGTATAGACAATTGCGGGGTGTTGCCATGGGAGCCTGCTTCTCTCCCAGCTATGCCTGTTTGGTGGTAGGCTGGTGGGAGGAGCGGGTTCTCAGGGTCATACACTCTGAAACGTACAACAGACATGTCAAATACTGGTTCAGATATATTGACGATGTTTTTTTGGTATGGCAGGGAAATGTGGAAAGTGCTAACATGTTCATTAACAACATCAATGATAATTCAATCAATCTGAAATTTACATCGCACATCAGCGCAGAAAGCATTGAATTCCTAGATGTACAAGTTTCAATTAAAAATGAACACATAGTCACTACCCTACACAGAAAGGCGACAGCCGGGAATTCCACACTCCATGCCAATAGCAAGCACCCGAAACATCTGATAAGGAGTATACCATTCGGGGAACTCCTACGGATTAAAAGAATATGCAGTAACGAACAAGAATTAGAGAGATGTACAGATGAGGCCCTTAAGAGATTCAGACAAAGAGGCTACAGTGATTCTGTCCTTAGAGAAGCACAAACTAAAGTACAATCAAAAACTAGAGACATGCTTTTAGTAACTAAAAATCAAATCCAAGAGGTAGAACAAGAGAACAGTGCACCGAGACTTATCCTCACCTATAATCGACAAGAAAGACAACTTATATCGATTTTCAAGCGCAATTGGCCCATCTTACTTACTGATGCGGTGTTGGCACCAAACCTGTTAGATAATCCCACAATAACATTCAGGAAAGGTATCTCAATGAGGTCGCAGTTAGTAAAAAGCAGCCCAGAGGTGCATTCAGGTTCAACGTGGCTACAGCCGAAGCATGGATTTTTTAAGTGTTCGAGTTGTAGAGCCTGCAAATTTGGTGAAAACACTACTAGTTATATGACCGCATTTGATCTTAAGCCCAGACTGATCAAAGGCAATTACAACTGTAGAACTGAATTTGCTGTCTATGTCCTGACGTGCACCTGTGGATTGAGATATGTGGGCAGTACGAAGCTACAGGTGCATGTCAGGATATTACAGCATCTTCGAGCAATTGTTAACAGTGACACAACTTATCCTGTCGCAAGGCATTTTAAGCAAATACACAACAATGACCTCAATTGTCTCAGATATTTTGTAATAGCATCAGTACCCAAACCACGCAGAGGAGGCAATAGGGAGCGTTCCCTTCGCCAATTGGAATCTCGGATAATCCTTGAACTGGATAGCAAATTCCCTAAAGGGCTGAATAACACGGAAGATTTGCATAACTTTTTGTAAATATCAATGATATCACTGACTTCAATTCCACCTGTAACCCTAATATCACAGACCCTTATACATTAGACTGTAACTGTAAACAAGGATTTGTACAGTTACAGATCATATTGATTTTTTAAGTTCTACGTTGCTGCTATGGGGAGTCAACACTACAATATCTGAATGAATTAATTTAGATTTTAAATATGTATAGTTCCTCGGCTGCTGCTAACCTTTTTGTATGTTATTGTCTTTTAAACCCATGGTCTTAATATTTATTACACTTTGTAAGTATCAGCACTCTTATCAGACAGGTAGGGTATTTGAGTCCTACCATATAGCACACAGCACTTTCACTGGGAGCACTGAAATTGTTATGTCGTATAAACATCATGGTCTGAATTTTTTAGTCTATTTTATTCCATTAGCAGTAGGTATATATAACAAGGTCAGGGTTCATACCCTGCCTCTATATAAATCATGATAGAGGAGTCGAGTCAGAACCAGCATTCATGCAGGAATAGGAGTAGGACTCCACAACAAAATAAATCCCTGGCCCGATATTTTTACCTATTTAGATACTGGTCAATAATCAAATGAGATTTTTTATTGCGCATTTGCACAGTTTCAGTGCTGACCTCGCTAATTTTATGCATTTATGCAGTAACATGTTTTAACATTAAGCATAGAACACTCAATATTATGTGTCTTGCTTTCAAGTGGGTTCTTTTTTTTCTCTTTTTAAAAAAAAACCATTTACTATATTTGAAGTTATTATCTAATTAGTAATGTATTTCAACATGTTTTTTTAACGGATGTATTTTTTACATGATGAGACATCTATCTCAGTCAGAACTATGTATTTCAATCACAATGTGCAATAATATTTCTGCTGACGAAACAGTATAGAATGATCCTGCATTGGAGTAAATGGAGAAATTAGCAGACCTGAGAAAAGACAATACAACAGGTTCGAGTATGTTGTCTCTGTTTATTTAGGTGTTTAACACGTGACACGGGTGTATGACAAAATGCATTATAAAAATTGAAGACGGACTGCGTTTCCGCATGTGATCAAGGGCATCTCACTGCCCGAAACGCGTCATACGGCTACTATGAAATAAACATCAGTTTCTGCCACGAATTTTGGGTCCGTGACTCTCTTTCCACAAGGAAGCAGGAGGGAGTCTTTACTCTGATCGAATATATATATATATATATATATATATATATATATATATATATATATATATATATTTATGTATATATATATATATATATATATAGAACTACTCCTGGCAACATCCTTAGACAGGCACCGACTCTGTGAGAATTTGGCACAGAGATTTTTTATTTCCAACAAGAACCCAGACGCGTTTCGATGGCGAGCCGCCTTGATCACTACATCAGGTACTCTGCCATTTTCACCACTTATGTAAATCACTCACATTTGGTTGTCACAGCAACCATCTCCCAACCATAGACATAAAAGTGATATATACATGACAGTGCAAAAAATAAATTTCAAAACGAAATATATATTACCAATAAAATAAATAACTAACTAAGCATTTACCAATGTAAATAATATCACAATTGGAAAATGTGAAATTAAAGAAAATTGAATATATCTCATTACAACAAACTGGCAACCAGTATTTTTACCATACATGTTAAAACTAATGGCGATAAAGCTGTAAAGAAAAATGTTAATGTAACTTTGCAATAAACATAGCCCTCAATGAAGATCAGCCTTATGTGTATATCAATCACAATGGATTACTAGTATTGTCATGGTGCACACGCCCTAATTTGTACCCATAGTGGAACAATGAAATCGGGTCTAGATAAGACACGGAAGACCGATTGCTCATATGTGTTGTATGAACTAAAAATACCAACGGTATGATTGTATCACCCAATATGTTAATGGTCTTATTCATTCAAATCGACTAAAGCCAGGTCTAACTATGGCCACCCTATACTATTAAGCTATCCAGCCCCAGTGGGCATGCTGAATCAATTTAGAGCGAAATAAAATGAAAAGTATGTATTATAGAAATCTATAATAACATTGAAAGTTTAACACATGTAGAAAACGGTGCCAGTCACTGGGAGAAGAAACAAAACAGTAAGATAAAATACAGTGAAAAGAGGACCTAACGCTAAGAGGAATGCGTCAGGTACAGAAAGCGTATAACATTATCTTTATAAATGTACATTCATTGCTTCGTCTGCATTCATCCCATTAGGGATTTTCGAATTAAGCAAAATGATGTATCTCGACTCTAATCTTCTTAATGTCAATTGTCTATTCCCTCCCCTTGGGTTTTTCGGGACTGTATCAATTACATAAAAAGATAGATCTTGGGCTCTTCCCCCATGGCAAGAATTGATATGTCTTGCCACCGGGTACGATTGGTCATTATTAGAGATGGCCCTGAGATGTTGCAGAATGCGGACATGTACGGGGTGGATGGTGCTCCCCACATACTTTTGACACACGTACATTGCAAAACATATACAGCAAAATCAGATTTACAGTTGTAACTGCCTCGAATCTCATAGGGTATATGTCGGAAAGGCAATTGTACTGTTTTTATATTCATACCATGTTTACACGCCTTGCATTTTGTGCACTTAATAAACCCCTTCTGTGTTTGCAGCCAATTCGGTATTTTAACAATTGTTGGCGCATTGTACACTAATTCTTGGCGCATAGATTTTGCTCTCCTAAAGCTTATAGAAGGGATTTTAGCGCATGTGGGGCCTATGATTGGGTCACTGCGTACTGTACCCCAATGTTTGTAGAGTATTTTACGCAGTGTGGCATGGTATGCATTAAATCCTGTTATGAGTCTTGGGGTGTCTGTCTTATTGTTAGTGCAACTGTTTTTGCTTTTGGTGTTAAAGAGCAGATCTTCTCTTTTAAATTTAATGCTCCTAGCT
Source organism: Calotriton arnoldi (assembly GCA_963921515.1). Lineage (NCBI taxonomy): Eukaryota > Metazoa > Chordata > Amphibia > Caudata > Salamandridae > Calotriton > Calotriton arnoldi. The sequence continues at coordinate 830,576 of CAWUFW010000187.1, forward strand.
TTTGCTGTGGCCAGGGTTTCAGTCTTGTATCCTCTCCTTTCTAATCTGCAGAAGAGGTTATCAGTAGATTGTTGTAAACCCTCTTCTGTGCTACAGTTGCGCCTCATGCGCAGACATTCAGCATAAGGGATGCTATCTTTGACACTGTTAAGGTGGAAACTACTAGCCTGGAGAATAGCATTTCCAGCTGTGGGTTTTCTGTAGGTTCTTGATTGCAATTTGTTATTTTCTGCATATATTTCTAAGTCTAGAAATTGAATGCACTCTTTGCTGATGTTACAGGTAAATGAGAGATTCAGGGTGTTATTATTTATCTCTTGTGCAAATGTCATCGCACTTTCTTGTGTGCCATGCCAGAGAATAAATATGTCATCAATAAACCTGACATATCGAATGACATTCTCAGTCATAGCTGATATATATATATAGACACAAGAGTGGGACAGAGCACGGAGGGAAAGGGGAGGGAGTAGTGCCCAGAGGGGAATTCTAACTATGGTTATTAATCTATATGCTTCGATTGGATTGTGCAATATTTTGCATTGCTGTGTGATTAAAATAACTTTGTTTTCCCCAAAAGACAAGCACTGTGTTGGACATTGATTTATTGTGTCTGTTGGTTGATTGTTGAGTTCTGAGTTCATCCCCCCACATTTCGTTTCTGAGAAGCCTGTGACTGATGGCCCTCGGTACCCTGAGAGTCAAGTGCAGAAAGGGTGTTCTTGCCTCAGTTTTCAGAGCCATAGTAGGACATGCATAATAGCCTTTTAAGGCCAGGCTGGCGGTGATCCTGGCACAAATCATGGATCACTGCTCGGGACTGATAACCTATACTCCATCCAGTCCCTTATATTTCCTCCATCGGCCACGCACAGCTAGTGGAGGGCATGCTGTGTCATCATCATGTGCTGATCGGCAAACTGCACCCCCTATCAACTTTTATGAAAATGTACCTATTAACCATAAAATGTGTTGGAGAGCTCCATTCGGCTCAGCATAAGAAGTCTTTGAGCTTTACTGACAGTTGAGGGTTACTTCAAAAGTTATAGTATACTTTTCCTCACTCTTCATCAAGTGCTTCCTGGTTACAATTTGGGTGGGAGCAGATCCTGTCTGGTGTCCCTATGGCTGTAGTGGTCTGGTTATTCTCCCTGGTTATTGGGTGAGAGTTTGGCTCAACCTGTGAGGACTGGGTTGTGGTATTTTCTCTTCCATCCTAGGTCTTACTTTTAGTACATACAATCTTCTTGTTAGTGGTCTGGGATCGTCAGAGACAGACTGATGTCATGTGGTATCGCCTCCCTTACCGGCCTTCCAAACATAACGAATGATGGAGCACACTTCGTGGTACAGTGGAGTTGGTACACTCATAGGAATTGGTGGGTTGACTTTTCTATATTTCTCTGCTCTGTTCAGCTCCCATTCAAATGGTCCTTTTGAGAGTACGTATGAAGCGTTCTAGTTGTCCATTGGCTTGTGACCGTCTCAGGGTGATTTTCCTGTGCCTGAAACCTACTTCCCTGAGGTATCCTTGAAAGTCAGCCCCTTGAAATGGCTGCCCATTATCTGTGTTGAGCTGTTCAGGAATTCTGTATGTGGTAAATATCTTTTCCTGTTCTGGCTGTATTTGTTCAGACACTACAGAGTTTACTATCTCCACAACTGGATGATTGGTGTAAGCATCTCTAACTACTAGCAGCTGTTTCCCCTCACATAAGGCACAGAAGTCCAGACTTATTGTTGCCTATGGTTTTGGGCAGTCATCCGCAGTGGTCCCTGGGGCTGGTAGGTCGGGATCTCTGGTGGTATGGAATGGTAGGCAGCAAGCTATTGTCCTCTTCACATGTTGGTCCATATTCGGGTACCACAGACGGTTTGGTTTTTACGATACCTTGGTAAATATCCCACATGCGCCAATTGCTCTTTTCTTTCTTGGAGTGTTGCTGGGATGAATATCTTGGGCTCTTTTATCAACAGGCCATCTGGCATTGAGCTGAATTCATCTCAAGCTCTCCATAGGGCTAGCTTTGTCATCTGTCTGTGTCCTTGTCCTTCATTAGTGACAAAAAGGTCTTCACCTTTTTTCATTGCTGACTTTTATGGCCATCAGTAGGCATGTGTCTTTTGCCGAAGGATCCATAAGTCTCGTGACATTGATTTTTGGGCAGCTTGTTTCAGCTATCATGTTGATATCCTTTTCCATATTTTCATGTCACACTAAAATTCAGTTTCCTGGGCCTTGAGACAAAAAGTCAGCAGAGATGTTGCAGCAGTGTTAGGAGGATACTAGTACTCAGTATTTATGTATTGGGGAAAGTTTCTGTGTGCATGGCGGTGCAAAATGTGGCGTTCTTACGAATAGGTGTATTACGAGTTTCTGTTCGGTAACAGCCTCAAAGGCTTGCCATTAGATGCGAAGATGAAAGGGTGCACATCACTAGCGAATGACGAGCATCTCTTCTTTTTGATAGCATTGTATCTCAGTGTTCAACAGCCCCTAGGTTGTGAGCGCCATTGGCACCTACAAGTCGACTTCTTGCCATTACAGTAGTACCACCCGTGTGCCCAACAGGCTGCCCTATAAAGACCAGTTTGGTCTTTAAATCAGGGTTTAAATATCTCATCACTGTTGCACTCATGAGGACCTATTTATGTTTCTTAATGTCTCTTGGTGTACCTCTATCCATTGCCATAGTTTGTACATTTTCATCAGGTGTCTTATAATCTCCCTGAGTATGGCAAGCTTAGGGCCTGATTTAGATCTCGGCGGATGGGTTACTCCAATACAATGGTGACTGATATCCCGTCTGCCAAAATATAAATCCCATAGGATATAATGGGATTTATATTTTGGCAGATGGGATATCCGTCACCGTTGTGACAGACTAACTTGTCCTCCGAGATCTAAATCAGGCCCTTAGTTTTGAATCTCCCTCAACATGTGGACATCCTGGGGAAACTCATTACCTCAGTGGCACTTTAGTGGGCTTTGGCATCTTGTCTGTCTCAAGCTTTTTGGGATCCATGACGAAGCCATTTTTTTAGTCTACATATCCATATAATTCTATCTTGTCCATTAAAAATACACATTTTTGTTTGTTTAGTAACAAGTCGCATTCTGATATTCTCTGAACAGCTGCTCTCAGTCTCATGTTGTGTTCTTGCACCAGCTTTGCATTCATCAGGATATTGTTGCTGACACTCACGACTCCCAGGAGACCTGACAATGTCTCCCTGATCATGTTTTAGAAGAGTTTCACCAGGGAGAAGATCACCAAGTTTAGTCTTTCATAGAAGTGTAATCGGATGTGCATGAAGAAGGTTCTAACTTAGCTACTGGATTTGTTAAATGAGATTGGATAATATCCAGCATTCAGCTCCAATATGGCGAACCATTGTGACTCATTCAGGTCATGCAGGAGGTCGTATATTGTCGGTGTTACGTGACGTTCCCTCCAGATGACCTTGTTGGACAGTTGCATGTAGACACATATATGCATTGCGCCTGGTTGCTCCGATTTCCTGATGACCACCACGGGGATACACTGAAGGTGTGAGCCATGAAGCTCTATTACCTCAAGTTCTTCCAGTTTCTTTAGTTCCTGTTCCACTGTGAATCTGAGGTGGAAAGTGATTCATCTGTGGTAAAGTGCTGTAGGGCGGATTGAGGTGCCGATATGGAGTTTGACTGGTTCTGTTTTTAGACAACCTAGATGACTGAAGAGGTGTTATAAGTGCTTCAATATCTCTTCTAATCCTGTGGTGTAGACTTGTTGTGCTAATGCAATGAGGGTTTCTGAAGTTTGACAGGTTAGAAGCATGCTAATGCCAGTCTTGGAGACAAAGAAATTTGCTTCTGTGTTTTAGGATCTATGGGACACCTTGGTACTGAAGATACCCAGCAATGGGAATGGTTTAGTTCTGCCATATGCAAATAGATGTGTTATTGTTGTTTTCAGTGTTGGACATGAGTCGAGGGGTAGAACTGTTGAGCACGCATTACATTTACTGAGTCGCAAGTGTCTATAAATGCATGCACTCTGCGTCCGAGGATTTGTCTTGTGCATGTTGGTCTCAACGATTTGTTCCGCTGCGTTTCTTCAGTGAACAATAGCATGGAGATTTCTTCATCCTCCTCTTTCTCTTCAACGTGTGAAGTCGGAATAGCTGCGATGTGGGGAGCGTTTGTGTTCTGCTTCAGGTGTGAATATCCAACTTATAGAGTGCACTGTCACTCACAATTGAGCATCCTGGCGCTACGCTGGGGATCGACATGGATCCTTACGTGAAGGAACTGGGAGGAAAGGAGAAAGATTGATGAAGAGGCAAGATTAAGGATTAGCAGAGAGTGTCAGGGGCAAAGAAGAGTCAGGTCTTCAAGCATTTTTTAAATTTATCTTCAGGATCAGTAAAGGGGAGAGAGCTGGGGAGTTGATTCCAGGCTTTGGAGCCCAACACCATGAACTCCCTCCCCCCCGGGTTAGGTCTAAAGGGTGGGGGCTTCAAAGATTGGCAGTGGATGATCCCAGCATCCTGTGGGTCCTGTGGTGGCAGAAGGAGGCAGTGAGGTATTTGGGTCTGTTGCGCTCTGAAGATCAGTAGTAGAATCTAAAATATGATCCTCTTGTGGATTGGTAGCCAATTAAGTTTTTTCAGGGTTGCTGAAGTGGTGCTTTGCTTAGGGGGTTGCAGCACCAATCTTGCAATGGCATGTTGTACCATCTGGAGCTTATGAATTAACTGCTTGGAGCAACCTGCGTAAAGACTATCACAATCGTCAAGTCGTAAGTGATTAGGGCAAAGGCAACCGTTTTCCTAGAAGCCAGAGGAAGAAAATAAAATAATTTTTTTAGGGATTAAACTAGGTTAAAACCATGCCAGCCACTGCCATAGCTTTTGGGTGAAAGGAGAGGGCGGTGTCGAATTTGATCCCTACATTTTTTGTCACTTTTCACGGGGGCAGGAGGCAGGGGCGTGGAGCTGGGCCAACATTGGATAGGGAGAACAAGTTTGATTTGCTGAAAAGAAGGATTTCCGTTTTATCTGTGCTGCATTTGAGGTAATTGTTTTGCATCCAGAGGATGATCTTGGAGAAGCAATTTTGGAAGTTGAGTTCATAGTCGAAAGAACCTTTGCCTAAGGAAAGGATCAGCTGTATATCATCAGCCATGTGGTAGCGATTCCATATGAGGCTATCAGGGAAATGAGGTGGGGGGCATATAAATATTGAATAAAGCAGGGCTAAGGGAAGAGCCCTGCAGAACACCTATTGCACCTGGTCTTTTAGCTGACGAAAATTGCCCTACGGCTACCATTTGTCTCCTGTCAGTCAGGAAGGATTTGATCCAGGACAGAGCCTTGTGGGAGATGCCAATTTCAATTTTTCTTGGATCCTCTAAAGGAGTATGGTGTGGGAGGTGGTACTGAATGCGGCTGAGGGATCAAGCTATATCAGCACGGCATTGTTGCCCTCCAGATTGGATGGCTTGAGATACTTCTAGTAAGACTGACTCAGTGGAGTGTTTGGGTTCTGAAACCGGATTGTCGGCCCTATAGTGAGTTGGAATTTTCTAGGAAGGAGATGAGTTGACCATTAACAATTTTTTTCCAATATTTTGCTTAGTGCAGGAAGTAGGGATATGGGCCAAAGATTAGACAGGGTGGTAGGATCTGCTAGGGTTTTTTTTGTAGGGGTTTCACAGCTGCCAGTTTCTAGGCTGAAGATACTTCAACTGAGGATAAGGATGTATTGAGAATCTGGTTGATGAGGGGGCCAACAGTGTCGATGGCCATGTGTAGTGTAGCCGGTGGGCATGGGTCATAGGGAGAGCCGGACTTACAAGAAAGAGTGGCTTGGTGCAATTGAGGTAGCAAAATCTCCTGAAAGGCGGCCAACCTGGCATTTATAGTTTTTAGAGGCCTACCTGGGACATGGTCGGTTGTGGTGGTGGATGTAGCGAAGCCCAATTGTATAGTCTGGATGTTGTCCTAAAAAAAGCTGAAATCTGATAACAAAGGGCCTGCAACTAGGAATTTCTCTTAAGTGGGCTTTGGGCTGTAGAAAAGCTTTTGAGATTTTGAGAATAATTTTTGAGTTGTAGTGGTCCTCCTCAATTTGAGTGGTGAAGTGGGTTTTCTTAGTCTCCTTAAACAACTTGTGGTAGAATTTCTGTGCCGCTCCGAAACAGGACAGGTCCTCTGGTTTATAGGCCTGACACCATTTGCGTTCGAGCTGCTTGCAGTGCAGCTTTTGTTCTGCTAAGGCAGGGGAGAACCAGGGTGCAGAGTGCAGCGTTTGCTGGGGCAGATTGGGGGTGTTAATTTGTTGGCTGTATTGGTAAGCCATTTGTTAAATGAATTGCGGTAATCCGATAAACTTCCCGTGAGGGTCGAGGAATTGATAGACAGTCGGGTGATGAGGTTAGGATTCGTCCTCATCATTCCCCATTTGTGCATGGTGTGGGGATATTATCAGTGGGGAGCGTGGGGGAATTATGGGTGTTAATCACTAATTTGAAGGGGACTAAACTATGGTCAGACGAGATTGGGTAATAGAATCTTCTAGTGCTAGTTGAGGATGGTTGGTGCAGATCCCATCGAGGGTGTGTCCCACTGTGTGGGTGGGGGCGGACATAAATTGAAGGAGGCCTATTATCTTTAAGGCGTCTTTGAGATTAGTGACTTGTGAATTGTCTGGGGGCATCAAAATGATAGTTGAATCACCAAGAGTGGTGAAATTAGCATATTGGAGTAAGAATGGAGCTAAGGCCTCCCCAAGAGTGGCTAGGAAGGTACGCACTGGGCCCCGTGGGCGATAAAGTAGGCAGCCGGAGAAGGATTGTGAGGGGTAGAGCCGTTTTAAGGCATTGGCAAAGTGGGCCCTGGCCCAGGGTCCCAGCCTTTCAAGGGGCCCCCTGATAGAGCCAGCTCTGTTCCTCAGAGAGTTTTGCCCTGAAGCCTTATGTAATTCTTAAGTAGATAGCTTTAAATACCGTTTTCATGCAACATCCATAAGACGTTTTTTTTAGATCAAAACAGGACCTCACATATGAGAAATGGGAGGGTGTCACAGATATTATTTGCAGTAATATTAGTGAGCTGCTGCTGAATTTCAATATTTAAACCACACGTCATTATCCCAGGATATTAAATGTAAATACGATTAGAATTTGGACGAGCGTGCCTATGCACTGTCAGTGACCTGGCCAAAGAGGTCATGAAAGAGCAGAAATTGGATCATAAATCCAAAATTGTTCCGAACAGGGCACTCCAAAATACGTTTGGCCCAGGGCCCCCAAAATCCTTAAGGTGTCCCTGGAGAGGTGTGGTGCAGCGGCCAGGGCAGCTGACTTCGGAGCACAGGGTTCACGGTTCGATCTCCGGCTCCGGCGGCAGCTCAGCACCATGTGACTCTGGGCAATAGCTCACTTAATTTCCACTACGGCCCCCAGCGCCTTGAGACCCGTAAGGGTGAGTAGCTGCGCTATATAAAAACGGACTTACATTTACATTTTTTTTACTTACCTGGTGAGGGGTTGATCTGGAAGCAGAAACCTAGGCTTTCTGCTCCTTTAAGAGAATCTATGTCAAATGAGCTGCATTGGAAGCCATCACGGAAGATAATGGCTAAGCTACCTCCTCGGCCTTGCGCCCTGTCATGTTTAAGGATCGTGTACCCAGGGGGCAGGGCCAATACCATGCCAGGGTTGCACCAAGATTTGAACTATGATTCAGTGATAAATAGAAAGTCAAGATGGTGATCACTGATCAGATCATGAACTTCTTGTGTGTTTGATCAGGGAGCGTGTGTTGATAAGCCCCCCCAGAGAGGGATGCTTGGACAGGTGTAGAGGTATGTATGAGAGCAAAGGAAGGGTCATAAAGAAGACCAAACTCGCCTTTGCAGAAAATGCAGGATACTGGGCCCCTAAGCGTGTGGGATCCCATGTGTGGCAATCGTGAGAGGCTTTAATCATAAAGCTTTTTAAAAATTCAGATGAGAGAATATTACCTGATCTGAAACGGGCAGGGTGGCTGGCGCTGTGAAGTGTAGAACAACCTCATTCTGATGATTATCGTCCTAGGGGTGAGGTCTCTTTCCTCTACAGAAGCCCTTGCAAAATGGTTCCGTTTGTCATAGCTGGCATATCTTTTACATTGGTTGGGGCACTGTGTGGGTGAGATTCAGCACCAAAGTAGCCACAGTGTCGCTGATATGTCTCACTTGATATTCTGCGGTAGCTGATGTTGCTTCTTGCTCTGCATCCACCCCACAAGACATTGACTGATTCAGTCTTGATCGTTGGTGAGATTTCTGGTACATCTTATATGGATATCTTTATGACAGTTAAATCAATGCATTCTGCTCTAATGTTGGATAGCTCATGGGATCGTCCTAGCACTAATAGTGACATGCATGGTTTTTAAAGTATTAGTCTTCTCAGGACTGACAACTTGCACTACTGTATAAGTTGGGCTCTGAATTCTGTGGCTCGGTTGCCTACCATGCTCGTGTGACTAGTTCTTTTAGTCGTGCGTAAAACCTGTCTAAGGTTTTGTTATCATATTGTTTGGTTTGGCGAAGTTTGAAGTGTTCAAAGTCTGGGTTTACATAAAGGTTCAAATGGGCTTCCAGGGTAGCTACCGCCATATTGTAATCATACTCTCCCTCTATACATGTTAGATCCTCAAAAAACTTGAAGATGTTCTCTTCTGCATAGTGGAGCAGCAGGGCTGTCTTGACAATGTTGTTGCTCTCATTTGTGGATTCAAAATGAGTATTGATTCTGGCTAGCCAAGCCCGCCATCTGGGTGTTGTGGTATCTGTGGTGGTGAATACGATAAATGGCTGGAGCAGGTTGCGTGCAATCCCTCCCACTTAGTGTACAAGAGTTCTGGTGTGGAGTGGCCATAGGTGAGGTGCACCTTCAACCACCTCTTCACTGTCTAAGGGGGAGGTGTTGTGCTCTTCTTCCCCTTCATTGTGTTTACGCTTGTTCATTTCTGTGTCTGAGTATTATGTGTTTCATATAGTGACAGGAGGCGCAATGAGGTGGCCTTTGCCCTTGGGCCTCAAGTTGGTTCTGGCTGCAGTCATCAATTTATCCCTTTTTGGCCTGCTCGTTGTGGTGGGGCATTGTGTGCTTCGTAATAGCTATGTGTGTCTCATTTCTTTATAAGTGCTCTTATCCGGCTCACCAAGGGGTGTTCATCAGTCTCTTTGCTCCCACTCATCAACATTGTGGTGTATTGGGTGCCATTTTTAGGGCACTGACATATGGTGTGCCTCTCTGTTACAGATGTGGCTGGCGGTGGAACTTATCTTTTTCTCCTGATGTGGGGTGAATGATGATTGGCACTCCTTGGAGCGCCAGTGGATGTCGGGCAGTCATCACAGAACACTCAACCATTTCTTGCACCTGTGACCCTTCCTTCTAGTCTGGAAATGGCTGGAAAGGCAAACAGTGCTCCCAGCCCTCACCACCAATATAGAATGGCCTGTTATGGTTGGGCGGTGGCATGCCTGGTGAAACGTGCAACAGTAGCTCACATGCACACCATGGATCAGAGCTCCGAATTAGTGGCTTGTGTGCCATCTAGTCCTATGGCATGCTGCCTCATCAGCGTGTGCTGAGTGGCACACTATAGGACAGACACATGGACACCAGTGGCAAACGACCTCAACCACTTTGGGTGTTACCTCATAGCCCCTGTCTGTCCTGAGGCCTACCATATGGGCTCTGGTAGTATTTTATAGCAGTGTTTGTTAACCTTTTGTCTTCTGTGGATCCCCACTTAATCATTACTGGAAACCGGGGACCCTCACTGAATCATTATTGAAATACGGGACCCTCCCTCACTGAGTCATGATTGGAATCCGGGGACCCTGGCCTATGCAATTTCGATTATTGGAACCATAAAACAATACACAAAATGACAGATACAAGCATTCATCAAACAAATACTGATAAACTATTTTATTTAATTCACAAATATGAAAAATATCTAAATTGTAATTTTGTTGGAAAGGCTGGAGCTTTTTTTAATTTTAGTTGAGGCCAACCATCGCCTATACTATATTTTGTTTGATGTACTTGGACTGCTCCCACAAATCAATGTGAGGATACCAACTTAATTTTTAGCCTCTAATTTCAAATTCCTTCACATTTACAGAGCATTTTAAAATTAAAAAGTTTACCTTTTACTTTTTATCAATATACACTTTAATAATCTGTATTGAAATTGCATTTATATAGAGCTTACTACCTCTGACGAGGCTTTGAAGAGCATAACGACTAGTAGCGCACTTCTCAGGAGCCCAAAGTTAGTGCTCAATACATTGGTTATTGGAATTAGTCTTGTGTTCTCAAAGAAACGATTCCATGCATTTGCTTCACTTTCTCTACAGTACATTAATGACTTAGGTGTGCTCATTAGGGGGAGTCATGTGAGAAGCAAATGGGTGATGGAATGAATAGATATTGTTAGGTTGCAGGGATATGGTGTCAAAGAAAAAGAGAGTAAGATAGGCATACAATTTAGAGTAGGCAATATATACAGGAGGCATGCAGACGTTAGAAGGGAAGGAGAAGAGCATTTAAATAAACAGGGAAGGAAAAAATTGAAAGTTTCAGTCTAGGTTATTTTTCATGCAGGATTTAAGAAATATAGTAAGGAGATTTTTACATAGCATGCTGTCTGTGGATATAAATTTGTAGAAAGAAACAAATTGAACATTGTACTTTAAAGGATTATGGCTTTTGACAGTCTTTATAGAGACACTTTAACTTTCAACAGGAGGCAGATACTTGCCTCACTGAACAAAGCAACCCCACTGTTTGTTGACATTCCTTTACGAGTGAAGGTCAAGCAGTGACATTTAAGCATATCCCAGTACCTGTAATTACCATTTGGCTTTGACAACACCATTGAGAAAGCTCTTGTGCACATCATCCTACTGTAGGTGAGATATAAATACTTGCAAACCTAGAAAAGACATCTGTGTGTACCTGCTTTAGCAGTAACTTAAAAACTATTAAGTATAATTATAGTTTATTCATGCAAATCACCATACAAATAGCACATATAAACATATCATTTCATGTAAACACTCATCAACTTTATATATAACAAGGCAGTCATCATTAGTAAATTCAGTGCATCATTTATATGACCCTTTCATTAGCTGGTTCGGAAGGGCGTGGGAAAGTGTTGCCCCTTGCCCCACACCATGAAGAGTACTGGGCACCACAGACCACAGATCAGACACCACAGTGCTTAGAATGAATGTGTCTTGTAGTCACACCAGGACTCTCCAGCATTCACCTTGCCAAGTGATAGAGCACACCTGGCCCTGAATATTATGTTAATATTATTTTATTTTCTAAGCAGTTGCAAACCCCCCCGAGTAGGCACTGCGGACCACGAGGGGTCCATGGACCACAGGTTAAGAACCAGGCTCTAAAGTAATGGACAGATTTTATGCACTAAATTGCCTGATTGTGCTGTCCGCTACTCGTTTAACAGCTATACGTTTTAGGCGGAAGTGGCCTTTTCACTCCAATTATGATTGGGTGCTAGCAGCCAATCTGAAAGGTCCTAACAACAAAGTAACCTATTCTGATTGGCTGAATTGGTGGTCAGTGAGATTGCTGTTCTCTCTGTAATGTAAATGGCTACTCTTTTAACCATTAGAAAATATTAATGTGTTAGGCCTATTCTGAATAGTTGATGGTAGCCAATCAGAATAGCCAGTACATTACCATTGCGACCTGCCAATAACACACGCACAGGATAATTATCTCACAGCAGCCCTTGATTACTGCAAAATTACTGACTGTAGTCAGTGTTTATGTTGCCCGCTGTTTAAAAAACTCAAAACCCAAAAACAGAAAATGTTCTCCATGGTTCCCTTATGCTTACCGAATCCTAAAAAATATTTTGCCCAGGGCCAGCCCTAGCCCATTCGGCACCTGAACAGATAAGGCCATATATACTGTATCCACAAAGAGAGGGATCAGAGAGACACACACAGCGGTTTTGTTTCAAGGCACTAAGAAAAACAAAGAAATGCTTTGGGCACGGTTTGTTGAATTTATATAAATGTTCCATTGTTGTGAACATTCGCGGTCAATGAGAGATGGGCAGCATGTGAGAATGTGGGCAAAATCTCATGCAGGTATATATTTTATGTTAATGCTATTTTTGTGTATCGCCGCATTTGTACGGTATGCTGATGTTTTAAAGTATGGAAAAAGTAGGCAATTGCACAGGGCCCGAACCTTCCAAAGGGTCCCCCTGGCCCACCTGCAAAGTAAGCATTCTCTATCTCACCTCTATTTCTATATCTCAACCTTTCTCTGCCTACTGCTACTTCAGCCTATGTCTCCTTTCACTCAGTGTCATGTTAAGGATTTGTGTTTGAACTATTTTTGTATGACTCCGTTTTTAAGTCTCGCCTACTAAACAGCACATAGGCTGCCTGGTGAATGATGTATTGTTCGCTAACAGTGGGTTTAGGACCCGCCTATTGCTTACGATTGGTTGGCTTTATTGTCACTTATTTGCTTGTTTCCTATTCGTTAGTATGTGTGGGCTTTCCTTCCTCTTGTTTTGTTTGTACCTCCCTGAAGCATGAACACATTACTGTGTCCTTACACAGCTCGGTTTTTGAGTTGCTAGATATTTTTTAAGCACTCCACGAGAGTGCTTGTGTTTTTTAGCTGTGTCCCTTGTGTGCTTCTTTACCCCTCTCCTCTCTGCTGTCTCTCACCCATGTGATTCTCGCCCGCCCCCTCTGCGATTGCCTGGACGTTGTGTGCTCCCCTCCCAGCACCATGTTGCTCTCTCTTGTCCGCTTGCTTTTTTCTCCTGACCTCCATGCTCCATGTTGCTCTCCCGCTTGCCCATTTGCTCCCGCCCATGCCCTCCATGTTGATTAACCCTAACAGCACCCTCCATGTTGCCTCAGCCCCTAGTGGCCACTATGTTGCTTCTGCGCCCCCCTGCCAGTGTCGCTTCCCCACACCCACTTTGCTCCCTTGTTGTGTCTGTGCTTCAGACCATGTTGATTCCACCCCACCTGCTTCCAGCATTGGGGATGCCATGCATCATGGCTAAAAGGTATTGACGAACCCAATAGGTCCCAACTGTGTGACTTAGTGATTTTGCCAATGCTTGTTTCAAGTTTAAGGTATCATTTTATATTGTTTGGCGTTATGCGTGCTTGAATTAGCAGAAAATGGGCAATTAAACTTCATAGTTATTTTAAAAAGAGGTGCCCAAGTATGTCTTGCCCGAGTTCCCAAAAACTTTACAATGATGCTTATGGCATGGTCTGTAGCATCCTCCCCAGCCCGGTAGCATGTAAATTAATTCTGCCACACACAGAGCTTGGTATTGCACGTCTTTATTCTCTAGAGTGTAACCGTTAACTGACACGTACTGCGTCATAATTCTTTTTAGCCACACCCAATCACTTACATCACTAGACTACGGAGTCCGTTAGGGACCCTAGGGGTCCCACGCTCTATAATGTACAAGACACCACATCTCCCCCTTTGTTAAATAAAAAGTACAAACAAAAAAATATATATATACGTCATAGTACGTCGATGAATAGTCTAGGTGCTCGAACCACTCTTCCAGATATCGTGGTGTGAGGCTGATGAAACACAGGAGAAACAACCGCAGCAGGCACTGGTGATCGAAACACTGATCTGGGCTTCTGATGACAAAGTCTCACTCCGGATGTCTGGAGCCAACAGACTCTAAGGGAGGTGCTTGATTTGTGAGGAGTCCCTCGTAATGGACTTTCCAGGACAGTGAGCAGTCACCATGTGTCCCTTAATAGTCGCAACTTGCAATGGATCGGCATCGAATTGAACATTAGTTTAGTGTTCCCGCCTCTGCTTGACAAGGACACAGTATTCTTTCAGAAGTGTAATGTCCCGAGCACATCAATGCTTGTCTGCATAAATCTTCATTCTGGACTTGTGAGATGTATCAATGAGTCGAACTTCCTGAGCATCAAGTGTTCTTTCAGTGGTCCACTGGGGCATCTTGGTACCTATGGCTCTCCCGAAAGTCAGTGTGGCCGGAATTCTGCTGGTTGTAGAATGGGGGGGGGTAAATCTATAGGCACCCAAGAATAAAATGAAGAACAGACAAGCTCAAGTCCCTCTAGCTCAGCGCACTAGACAGCCTTCTTAAGAGTACTCATAAAACATTCAACAAAGCCATTATCCTGTGTCCATAAAAGTGTGCTTTTCTGATGCTTGATATTCAAATGAGTAAGAAAGTCTTTCAATTCCCGGCCATTGAATGGTGGGCTATTGTAAGATTTTAGAATGGACGGAACACCTCAGGTTGCAAATATAGTCTTTCAATTACTTGATCATGAGTGATTGACAAGAGGTCTGCCACCAGCAGAAACCGGGAGTACTCATCTACAATTACCATGAGGTAATGACCATTTTCAAGCGGTCCAAGGAAGTCAATTGCAATTTTCTCCCAGACGTGTCTCGGAAGATCTGACATGTTCAAAGGATGCTGCGTTGTTTTGGGACATAAACAGTTACACAAATGACAAGCATGGAGCTCTCTCTCAGCTCGCTCCTCAAGATGAGGGAACCAAACATGGTCTCAGTGGGCTCGCTCTGTGGCGACAATTCCACGATGTCCCTCATGTGCCACTTCAATCACTTGCTGTCATAGACTTTCAGGAATGACAATTTTAGACCCTCACAAGAAAATCCCTTCTTGTGTAACGGACAGTTTAAAAAAAAAAAAATGTATTAAGGTTTTTTACATCAGCAAACATAAAACAAAGCAAGAGAGAAACAAAAGGAAAACCATTACCGCATTACAACATGGTATTGCAACCTATGTAACGGGGTAATCAGTCACATTGGTTCAAGCATTATCCAACTGTTGCTATAGAACACACAGTGTAAAGTGCACACGACACAAGCCGCATTACGAGTAACAATCATGGGGTTATGCATTCTTGCGTGACTAGGCCAAGGTTGCATGTTGTTCCAATATACAAAGTCCAAAGTTCCTTGCGCTGTACCAGGTGCAACTACAACACTTCTTCGTCAGCGGCGCACAGCCAGCTAGTGAACAGGGACTAGATGTCTTTGGGGCGGGATCGAGCCGGCATCAGCTCCCAGTAGCAGGACAATTGGTCTCTACAGTATGTGACATCTTTCACCCAAGCTTTTATGGTCGGAGGTGTTATCGTTCCCCAGTGCATGGCCACTCTCCTTTTAGCCAGCAATAACATCAGTGCAGTGAGACGTTTCACTGAGGTCGGGATGTGGTGTATGTATCCTAATAGTGCCACCAGGGGAGTCCGCGGCAATTTCTGTTCAGTTATGTTCTCTATATGGTTAAGAACCATCTCCCAGAAAGTGGATATGGGTTGGCACTCCCAAGCCAAGTGTAAGAAGGATGCCTGGGGAGTCCCGCAACGCCAGCAGCATGCGTCTGGCCTTAACCCCATACGGTGCATTTGTGTCGGGGTGCGGTAGACGCGATGTATATATTTAAAATGAATCAGCCTGAGACGATAGTTGGGAGAGAGCTGCTCTAACTGACTGCAGCAGAAAACCCACTGTTCGTCTGTTATTTCGACTCCCATATCTGCCTTCCAAGCGCGACGTGATTGAGGGACGATGATCGGGGATTCTCGTTGTGTGATAGTGTATGTATGAGTGACCAGCTTCCGAGCCGATGTGGCTGTGATCAAGTGTTCAAGCGCCGGCAGTGGTGTTGGGGCAGTTGGAAATGTGCTGTATCTCGCGCGGCACGCTGTTCGTAGCTGGTAATATAGTAATGTGTCCATTGTCGTGTGTTGTGATGTGCTGCACATTTATTGAAGTGTGAGGAATTGTCCTTCTGGGAATAGGTCACTGCCAGTGACAAGTTTATTTAAGTGTGCACTACCCTGTGTGTTTCTCTCCAACATTGGGGGGATCAATGAGTTATTTGCCAACGGCATGGATGGCGCGTATATAACTTTCAATTTCGCCCTGTTACAAATGCCTGTCCAGGCCCATCGCAGGGTTTCTGTGGTGTCAATTTCGTGTCTTGGGCGTTTGTAATTTTGGTATATCGCCGTGTTCAGGGGTAGAGGTGCCACCTTGTCTATTTCAATGGCCACATGTGGTTGGAAGGGCGTGGGTGCTGCCAGAATTGGAAAAATTGGGCCTGCGCGCTGTATGCATATAGTGCGAAGTCCGGTGCCCCAAGCCCCCCCTGCGTCTGCGGCAGCGTGAGTATTTCCCAAGATACCCTGGGCTGTTTCCCTGCCCACACAAGTTCGATCATGCTAGACCTGAGGCGTCTGAGAAATAGTGTGGTTATTGGTATGGGGATGTTTACAAATAGATACAACAGTTTTGGGAATATGATCATTTTGGTGATGGCAATGCGACCTACCAGAGATAGTGGCCGATTTTTCCACCTTTGGATTTTATCCTCTATCCAACCTATTGCCCTGCCATAATTAGCCGACCATATTTCTTGCAAATCTCTGCTAATCCAGATGCCCAAATAGCGTGTCGGACCGTTTGCCCAAGCAATCGGATAGTCCGTGTCAAATGCAGTTGTGCCGTCTGTTAGGGGGAGTATAGTGGATTTTGCCCAGTTGATCTGAATCCCAGATAACCCGCCGTATCTCACCAGTTCCCTAGTGATGGGTGCAAAGTTCACCGCCGGGTCAGTAAGGTAAAGCGTAATGTCATCTGCATACATCAATACAATCAAACCCCTGGTGGTGAAGCCTATCCCTCGATTTGTGTGGTGTTGCCTTAACCTGGCTGCCAGTGGTTCCGCGGCTATAGCAAATAACAAGGGCGATAGTGGGCAGCCCTGGTGGGTACCCCCGAGTGATTTTTATGGGGTCGGAGATCAGGCCATTTACTCTAATCCTAGCAGTTGTCGAAGTGTAGATAAGTATAATGTACTGAATAAAGATGGGACTCAAACCTAATCTGGTCAAAAGGGTGAACAGGAATTTCCAATCAAGGGAGTCAAAGGCTTTTGTTGCATCTAATAAAGCGGCAATGGCAGAGAAGTGCGGTGCGAGGTAATGGAGGAGTGCGAATATTGTACGCAAGTTATGTGAAGTAGAGCGACCTGGGACGAATCCTGATTGATCTGGCCGCACAATTAAAGGAAGTAGTGTCTGTTGGCTAATAGTTTAGCAAATATTTTTGCATCTATATTTATTAGTGAGAGTGGTCGATATGAGTCACTTTTTGAAGGGTCTTTGTCTGGCTTTAGCAATGTAATAATGATAGTTTCTCGCATGGACTGTGGCAATATATCGTTTAGCGTCGCTTCTTGGTACACCTCTAATAATCGAGGGGCCAAGAGCTCCGCATATTCTTTATAAAATTTGGCCGAAAGGCCATCAGCACCGGGGGCCTTGTCTGCGGGTAAACTATGAATGACCTGCTTTACATCCTCTGTTGTAAAAGGCTCCTCCAGATATTCACAATGTGCCCTACTTAACCATAGAAGTTCCAGCGAGTCTAGATACTCCAATAGTTCTGAGTCAGCCGGGTCTGTTTGAGTGGGATACAATTGCGAGTAGAAGTTTTTCATTGCCTGCAGCACCTCCGGCGGCGATCGGGAAGGTGGTTCACCAGGGGTACAAAGTTCCGTGATGTAAGTAGAGCCTCTAGGGGGTTTTAGAAGATTCGCCAGTGTCTTCCCCGGTCTGTCTCCCTCCCCGTACCTGTGCGCCTGTGCGTGTTTGTGCAAGAATTTGGTCTCCCTCTCGGCTTCTTCTTGAAAGTCTGTTAACTTTACACGTATATCTGCTAGCATTGTGGGTGCTGGGGAGTGAAAGTATTGCCGCTCTAGGTCACGGATCTCGCCCTCCCGTCTGCTTAGTCTATTGCGAATATCTTTAAGGACTCCTGACTGTAGGGCTATGCAGGCGCCCCGTATCACCACCTTGAAGGCCTCCCAAACCATGCCCACCGAATCTACCGTGCCCGTGTTGCGTTCAAAGTATTCTTCTATTTTTTTCCGTATCTCTTCAGAAAACACAGAATCAAGTAGGGCATTTGGGGGAAGCCGCCAAGTGAAGGGCTGTATGTATGGCTTCGGGATCTG
The DNA here is from genome assembly GCA_963921515.1 of Calotriton arnoldi. Classification (NCBI taxonomy): domain Eukaryota; kingdom Metazoa; phylum Chordata; class Amphibia; order Caudata; family Salamandridae; genus Calotriton; species Calotriton arnoldi. Next base: position 848,705 of record CAWUFW010000187.1, read on the forward strand.
GAATTGGATCATGACGGGTGCGTGATCAGACAATGTGCGCGCATTGTGTGAGACCCCAGTTACCCAGGAGTGTATATCCTTAGAGGTTATCCAGTAGTCCAGTCTGGACCACGCATTATGTTGTTGGGTTATGCATGTGCCCTCCCGGGCCAGAGGGTGTAATGTACGCCACGAGTCAATCAAGTAGTGATCGTCGATTATTCTGCGGAGTGTTGCAGCCGCTTGCGGATGGTGTGTGCGGGAAATACCTGCTCTGTCATCCTGTGATGATAATACTACATTGAAGCCCCCGCCCCACAATATAGCAGCACTTCCCATTGATTGTATCCCATGCCAGACTAGATTAAAAAATTCAGGGCTGTCAGTGTTGGGCCCATAGATGTTAGCGATAATGAGTTGCTGCCCATAGATCTTCCCCCGTAATAAGATGTAGCGTCCCTCGGGGTCCGTAGTGACTTATTTTGTTGTCCATGGGATTCCTGCCCGTATCAAGATTGCCACCCCGCGGGAGTAGTTAGAGTAGTTGGAAGTAAGTACCTCCTTCCATCTGCGTGAGTTCAGTCTGGAGCAGGATGTGTCTTTCAAGTGGGTCTCTTGTAAAAGACAGATGTCTGCCCCATGCCTGAGAAGATACGAGTGCACTAGTCGTGACTTTCTGTGGTCATTTAGAACGCGCACATTCCAAGTAATGCATTTCAATAAGGACATGGTGCCTACGTGTGGTCATAACAGTACACAGGCTGTGTCATGCAGCTTGGAATGTGGCCTTCTACCTGTGGTACAGTACACCCTTGAATTGTCCCCATCCCCGTGCATATTGGTTGGAACCCGTGTCGTGCCCTTTCTTTCAGTTACAATGTGTAGTGACAGCGGCATTAGCAATACAATTTGCGGTATAAAATAAGAACAAATAACAACATCTGCCCACCCCCACCCACACCAACCCCCCAAACAGGTTGTGTATACATCCCTTGTAACAACCCAAAACGTGTGAATATCCTAGGTGAACCTAGGGTTGTGGGGAATTATCCCTAGGGAAACGTGGGGTTACCGGCGGACGCCCCTGCCATTTACGGCAGGGTGGCCGAGCCCGATAGCAACACGACTTACCGTGATGCAATGCACATCATACAGAAAGGACATGGCAGCACGCCGTATTAAGGGAAGAAACTGCAAAGAAATGTGGTGCGGGGCCCTAGGAGACAATATTTGCCCATCCAAAACCAACAGTACCTGTATCAAGGTGTCTTATATTACAGTACATAACCATGTGGGACAATGGACCCGGGTAGCCCATTCAGTCATTGTCGCTCAGCTGGCCGCTTAGCGACGTTTCTTCTGTATGGCTCGGGCTTTGTCTTTTCTTGGCCGCCTGTTTGGCAAATTTTAGCGCGGCACTGGTGTCAGTGAATATGAGGGGCTTGCCGCCGGTTTGCACACAAAGCTTTGCCGGGTAAAGAAGGGCATATTTGGTACCAACTTGTTGAAGCAGTTTTTTGGCTGGTACGAACTCCCTGCGCGCCACTTGAACCAGTTGGGTGAAGTCCGGATATAGAGCTATTGTGTTTCCTTGGTATTGAATTGTCCCCTGCTCGTGGGCCAGCCTCAACACTGTGTCTCTGTCTCGATAATTGAGGAGTCGAGCAAGGATCGTACGCGGTTGCGCCCTGGGTGGGGGTCTGGGGACCAGTAATCGATGCGCTCGCTCCACCAGAAACATGTCGGAGAGGTCATTTCCAAAAAGGTCCTTTAACAGCGCTTCCACATATTTCTCCATGTTTTGGATGTTTTTTGATTCCGGAATACCGGTAATTCGGACGTTGTTTCGCCGAGATCTGGCTTCCAAATCCTCATTTTGAGCTTTTATGAGGTTGAGAACCCTGCCATACGCAGTAGCTTCTCATGTGTTTCGGTTTGGCGGTCATCAGGGTCTGATATTCTAGTCTCGAGCGCGTCAAGTCTAGTTTCGTGTTTCTCCACTCTCTGGGATACTTGGTCCATTCGTGCAGCCATAGTGTCCAGTTTGGAGTTAATCGCCTGCAGACTAACTTTGACATCCTTCAGCATGGACCTTAGATCGTCCTCCTGCATGTCATCCATGGTGGCCCCGCCGAGCGGCACCGGTCCCCCCTCCTGCTGACGCGTCGCTCTCTGGTCAAAGTTAAGCTTTGGCTGTTTAATGTCCGTTTTGCCCATAGCTAAGCCTTGTGCAGCAATGGTCGCTAGGCGGGCGCCGGTACCGGGACCACCCCGGGCTCCGACCCCCCCAGCAGGGGCCGATAGCTCCCCGTTTCAATCCCCTCTCTTGCTGATGGTGAAATGTATTGTCCGTTTACACCCTTGTGCCTTGTGGTTATTGTTGTGTGCACGTCGTATGCCAGCAGTGCGACTGTTGTTGGGCCCTCTCTCCACCAGGTCCGGGCAGCGCGCCCTTTGGTCAGGCACTTAGACTGTATATTCGCCTGGTTTCTGCCGCTGCGATGTCTTCAGGTATGTGAGTGGTTTGGGACGACTCGGCCACATCGCGGCCGCCACAGCCAATGCCCTTGTTCACCGCTCTCCCCGGCGACAGCCCAGGCACCCCCAAGTCACGGCCAGCTTTCTGGAGCCCCCAGCCGGGTGCACCTCCGAGCCCCCGCCGGGCCCATGCAGAGGCACACCCAAGTGAACACCAGGGCCAGCGGCGTCCCACCTGCCGGGCCAGACCACGAGGCGCTATGCGCGGCCGCCTAACGATGGCGTAGCCGAAGATGCACAGGATAATGCAGCCCACTGCCGGGATCCAGTATAGGCCAGAGGGGCACACAGCAGGGCCCGCACCGCCTGCGGCGCCCCGGCCGCTGGTTCGGCGACCGCCGCAGGGGACCTCAAGCACAGGAGGGAACTCGGCCCGCTATGCGAGGCCCAGCCCGCCACGTCCCCACACCAGAGGCCGTCGGTCGCCTGTATCAGCACAGGTCTCTCCACAAGACTCACCGGCCAGGCTGATCGCGTAGTCCGCTTACTATTTGCAGCCGTCAGCCGTCCGCATCCACCAGCCACCGGGCACCCGCAGCCAGAGCGCGCTCCCCTGGGCCGCCCCAGGCGCCGTCACTCTAGTTCGGCAAAAGCGCCAGGCCAGCCGCAGCGCAGATCGCGCCAGTCCCCGGCAGTTTCAGAAGCGCGCTCTTCAGACCGCAATAGGCCTCACCCCGCGAAGCGGGTCAGGATAGCAATCTGCAGCCTCCCGGTATCTGAAAAGCCTGGATTTCGCCTGCGTGACCATCCGGGATGCATATAATGATTATGCTGTGCAGGATCACGTCGTTGAAGCAGGATAATTATCGGATTATCGGGCTCGGCCGGCAGAGCCCTCTCACCGAGTGGCCATCTTGCAGCTCGGCTTGGCCACGCCCCCTTGTTTAACAGACAGTTCATCACGCACAATCTTGAATTCCTGATATTCACTGTCGTTATAAAGCTTTCAAGCATGTGTTCTCCAGGATTGATGCAAAATAATGTCTTTGAGGATGAGCATATTCCTGTCTGCATTGGTAGCATCACTTATTTGCTCCCTGGACACAGCTGCAGGAGTGCTGGCTCTCACAATAAAGTTAAAGTAGGCTTTGGCCAATTTGGAAGGGGTACCCTGGCACTGCGGGGGCACTCGAGAAAAATAGTCGGCAGGATTTTGATCTTTTCCCGGCTGGTGCACAATGTTGTAGTCATACTCTTGAAGTCTGAGCCCCCACCTCTCAATGCGAGGGGTCATCTTGGCCTTTCTATTGCAAAAGATAGTAAGAAATGCTTAGTGATCAGTAACAAGCGTTAAATGTTTCCCATACAGAAAAATATGAAAGTGTTTGCAAGCCTACACAACAGCTAAGCTTTCTTTCTCAGATTGCGAGTAAGCTTGTTCAGTCTGTGACAAACTTCGGCTGGCATAAGTCACAATACCTCTTCACACATTTGCATGTCCACTATGTTGGGCAAGAATCGCGCCTAAACCCACTGGGCTGGCATCAACAGCAATCTCTGTATGCAATTTCAGATCAAAGTCAGCCATCTCTGTAGCATTTTCGATTGTATTCTTAATCATCTTCAAACTTTGATCACACTCTTGTGACCACTGAAATGAAACATTCTGTTTTGTTAACTCTCTCAATGGGGCACTCACAGTGGCAAAGTCACTGATGTACCAAGAACAGTAGCTGGCCATACCAAGAAAAGAACTCAGCATGGTTGCATCTCGTGGAGGGAAGGTAGATGAAAAAGCCCAAACCTTGGCTGGATCTGGAGCCATTCCCTCTTCCTAGAAAATGTGCCCAAAGAATTTTAGTTTGTTTTGTGAAATTCACACTTTTCAGCATGTGATGTAAGACCTGCATCAATAAGATGATGGCACACTTTTATAAGGGCTGTATCATGTTCCTTTTGTGTAGCCCCAAATACTAGTATATCATCACTGTACTTGAAAGCATACGTGACAGGCTGTAAAATTAGACAAATGACATCTTGGAAAAGTTTAGCAGCTAAAGACACTACGAAACTCATTCTTTTGTATCTGAACAAACCAATATGAGTTGAAAAGGTAGTAATGTACCTGCAATTTTCTTCCAGTTTGAGCTGATGATATCCTTTGTTCAGATCAAGGCGCGAAAATACTTTGGCACCATTCAGCTGGGTAATCATATTGGCAATGTGCGGACATGGGTGTCATTCTCTTTTGATTGCCTTGTGTCAGGTACCCCGCTGTCGCTTCAGTGCATGCACACCGCCATTTCCTAGCATGGTATGCAAGACGGCGTGAATGTACTCAGGAGAGTTAGCAGTCCAGTCTTTTCTTTGTACTTCCAGGAGACCTGGTAGGTCAGCTGCACTGATTAGGACTTCCGGGTTACAGAATACATAACGAGCGTCCTGTTAAGCAGATACTGCTGCGTATTTTGCATGATTCCTGCGAATGTCTGTTTTGCCACAGGCAGCATTCCTGAAGCCACATTTTCTTGGATTTCCGTTCAGGGCACATATTTTGTGTTCGGTACACACGCAATGAGTATCCTCTTGTTCTCCACTGTTGCGTGTGCTCTGTGAAGACTTAAATTTGGTAACTTTCCTTCCTAAAGGATAGAGGGAGGAAGGGATACGTTTGTATAAAGCAAACACACTGGGTGTTTGTTTTATGGTTTCAAGTTCGACGCGCTAGAGCGCTTGCTTACGGTTTCTCTTTCTACTTGCTGGAGCGCTTGCATATGGTTTCGCTTTCTGCGTGCAGGAGCGCTTGCTTATGATTTCAATTTCTATGTGCTGGAGCGCTTACTTATGGTTTCCTTACTACGCGCTGGAGCGCTTACATATGGTTTCCTTACTACACGCTGGAATGCTTGCTTAATGGCTTCCTTACTACGCACTGGAGCACTTGTTAGGTAATTAGTACCACTCACTGGAGTGCTTGATAGGTACTTAGCATTACGTGCTGGAACATTTGTTTGGGGAACTTATCACCAAGAGCAACGGTTCAGCAATTCTGGATATTATCCCTCTACTGCACTCATGACCCTGAAGTGCGTAATCAGTAAATATAATCAGTGACGCCCTAACTAAATTTTCCTTAGGGGAGTTCCTTATTTTTATTTGTGTCCAATGTTCTAAGGTGAATATAGTGTACCTCTATTTTCCAATATTTGGGAATGTAAGCATGTATGAATGTAGTGAATGAAAAGACACACATATTATTGACACATTTGTTTTCTTTCTTTCAGAATACATTTTGTACTTCAAACCACACTTCTATTGGCCTACCTATAACTACAGTGTCTATACAACGGATCACACCTTCCAAGGTGATTATAGAAGCCTAGGGGACTTAGGATGGGTCCTTATGTCACTCCCTTATGATCCTGACTCTGTTCTTCATCTTTTAGGTACACGTTCAGAACATACCGATTACAGATACCCAAGATCTCGTCTCCCGGGTCCCAGCATTTTTTCCTTGTTTCTTTAGATACACTTGAGCAGGTAGAAGGAGAGGGACGGGTGAGGTGATTCACATCATCTCTGCAGGATTTCCTTACAGGCTACAGGTAAGGCTAGTAGAGCTTGACACCTTGATTGCATGGCGCATTTCAACACAGATTCGCACAGACCCTCCACTGTCCTTTTTAGGTACCACCACTATCGGTGACACCCATGGCGTTGGACCAGTAGAGTGCTCAATGATATCATGTTTTAGCAAAGTCTCAATTTCTTTTTTAACAGCCTCTTGTAGATGGAAGGCAATTCGACAATGTTGTTAAGCAACCGGACAAATGTCCTCAATAATGTGGAGCTGCACTTTCATTGTCTTATGTTTTCCTAAACAAAATGACAGAAACTGATTCACTATGTTGTGATGAGCATTGCCATTGTAATTCACAGAAATTAGTCCCATGTCAGCAGCATTGCTGAAGCTGAGCAAACATGCACTCAACGAAGTGCCCTGAAGGACATGGATTAGGACTTGCTTCGCATTTTATATTTCATAGTCGCCATAAATGAACCTTGACTTTGCAATGGTGTTGAGGCTGCCCACATGTGAACTTTGGTTTTCGTTCGTGTGAGACGGGGCACCAGAGACAGTTCATGGTACTTTTCGGCTGGCATAAAGTTTATCGACGCACCACTGTCTATGATGAACAGTATATAGTAACCATTAACTTTCAATTTTATTTTGGGACAATGTCCAAATGAATGTCATAATGTCACTGGTCGATTCTTTTTCAACTTGTATTCTTTCTTGCAAGAACTCAGACCTACATGCACACATCTTTCAGTAGTCAGCATCGACATGGCACACCCACCTTCTTTACTGTCCCGCCAACAGTGACATCAAACTATCTTTCAATGAGGCATTAGATGACAATCGGCCTCTTTCGGTTTCTACTTGCCTCAACTGATATTGTCGAATACTTCGGTGGGCGTGACTAGAATGCTTCTGGAACTTACTGGCAGCCATCTTGTCTTCATGACGTGACGCACTAGCAGCCATTTTATCTTCACAATGTGACACACTCATTTTTTCTCTCACTTTATAAAATGTTACACAATGGTTCTCTTTACCCCAGCCTTTCACATCTGCCTAATGGTGGGACATTTACCTCATGCTGAAAGGAAAAACAACATCGAAAACACCGCTTCTTTTTCTTCAGAGACATCACTCTGTGGCCTTCTACCTGGTGTTTTATTTTGCTTTTCATACTCAACGCCTATTTACTCTTGGATCCTCCAGCCTCCATGTCAGCGACTTGTTTGTTGGCACATTCTTCAGCTCTAGTTGCCATGAGCATGCGCTCTAGACTGAGCATTTCTCTCAGTATTTGGCGTCTGAAGGAATCAGACAGGCAGCCATGTGTGACTCTGAGACGAATAGCTTCTTTGACATTGAACTTGTTGAACTTACAGTGTTTGATGAGCATCTCAAGTCTTTCAACAAATTCATCCATTGTTTCACCATCTCTTTGTCTCTCTTGTGTAAAGATGTATCTTTCATAGTCAACGTTCTGCATCGGATTGAACTTGGTGTTCAGTATTTCTTTAATTTGATGGTATGAAGTTTCTTCACCTCTAGTATTTTCTTTATCACTTCTTTCACTCCATTACCTGCAAGGTTTTTGAGATATTTGATGATATTTTTGTCAAAGCAAACACAAGGAGATGATGGACAGAGTGCTGAAACTTTTCAAACACTCACCCCCAGTCACAGATCTGGGGTGAATCCATCATCATTCTTTAGCTCACTTTGCCACCCCAGTTCAGACATAGCTATATGCAAATCAGTCTTGACCCTGTGCCTCATGGGAACAGTCCAGACCGAAGTGCCAAGCCATGTCTTCCTGGACCAGAACCAAGCATTCTGGGACCGGTTTCGGGCTAACAGCCCTCATCAGCCAGGCTAGCTTGAATCCAGTGGCAAAGTGAGCAAGGGACCCACGTCTGGGCATACCCTGCCAACTTAGGGCGAACATTTCCTTGCTTGTTTCCGGTCCAGGGAAGACATGGATTGGCAGTTCGGGCTGGACTGTTCCCATGAGGCACAGGGTCAGACTGATTTGCAAATGGCCATGTCTGAACTGGGGTGGCGGAGTGAGCTAAAGAATGATGATGGATTAAACCCAGATCAGTTGACTGTAGGTGAGTGCTTGCAATGTTCAACACTCCGTCCATCATCCCCTTTGGTTTTGCTATGTTCGCCCTAAGTTGGCAGGGTATGCCCAGACGTGGGTCCCTTGCTCACTTTACCACTGGATTCAAGATAGCCTGGCTGATGACGGCTGTAAGCCAGAAACCGGTCCCAGGATGCTTGTTTCCGGTCCAGGGAAGACATGGCTTGGCAGTTCGGGCTGGACTGTTCCCATGAGGCACAGGGTCAGACTGATTTGCATATGACCATGTCTGAACTGGGGTGGCGGAGTGAGCTAAAGAATGATGATGGATTAAACCCAGATCACTTGACTGGGGGTGAGTGCTTGCAATGTTCAACACTCCATCCATCATCCCCTTTGGTTTTGCTATTATATTTTTGTCATCTGCCTCTTCCAGTGCATCAATGAAGTCATCCAACGCTTCGATCCAGACAGTCCATCTTGCGCCAATATTCTGCTTCTTGGCAAAATCGAAAGCGGACGGTGATTTTAGGAAGGCGGCAGCTGTATAACCAAGTATGCGACTTACTGACGGTGAGAGTGGATTTCTCTCCAACACGGTTTGCTGTCCTTTAGGACTTGTTTCATTCATGCCATCTCTAAGGCCTTGTGACGTGCTGGCCTCAGTTTTGCCCCAACAGGTTCTGATTGCATGAATTCTTCCTCCTCAGCCATCAGGGCTTTCAATCTTTGAAGAGCTTTGGAGTTGTACTGAGCCCCACCCGGCTATTTCAGTGGGGCGCCTCTTCAGGTATCGGCATCTCTGTAAGAACAACCCAGGGCTGTTCACTTGGGCCATGGAATCCGCAGCTAAGATCGGATTACTCTATTTTACGCCGGTTCTGGTGAGTGAAATCGTATTTTATGTATTATATTAAGGCTTTGCTTCCTAACACCTGGTTGATCTCTGCCTTTTAGCGCTTCTTTGCCTTTAATGACTTTTGATCGCAGCGCTATTTTGCACTTTGCTGTCGCCGTTTGTTGTACTTTCTGTACCTGGTTGTCACTGCCTTTAGTGTTATTGTACTAGATGAATGATGGCTCTGTGTTGAGTTGTTCTTCTTAAATCGGTCGTATTAGCAATTTTCTGACCAACGATAAATGAAACTTTCCATGGGGCCTTGACTTTCTTCGAAAGTCTCGTACTGGCTGGAGTTGCCCTTTGACTCCACATGCGCCGATTGTCGATTCTTCACTTTGACTGAGGAAATCACCAAGCAGTTTGCTGGACCTCTGCAAACTCTCTGGGAGAGCACTGTCGACTCTTCAAAGTCACTGATGTACCAAGAACAGTAGCTGGCCATACCAAGAAAAGAACTCAGCATGGTTGCATCTCGTGGAGGGAAGGTAGATGAAAAAGCCCAAACCTTGGCTGGATCTGGAGCCATTCCCTCTTCCTAGAAAATGTGCCCAAAGAATTTTAGTTTGTTTTGTGAAATTCACACTTTTCAGCATGTGATGTAAGACCTGCATCAATAAGATGATTGCACACTTTTATAAGGGCTGTATCATGTTCCTTTTGTGTAGCCCCAAATACTAGTATATCATCACTGTACTTGAAAGCATACGTGACAGGCTGTAAAATTAGACAAATGACATCTTGGAAAAGTTTAGCAGCTAAAGACACTACGAAACTCATTCTTTTGTATCTGAACAAACCAATATGAGTTGAAAAGGTAGTAATGTACCTGCAATTTTCTTCCAGTTTGAGCTGATGATATCCTTTGTTCAGATCAAGGCGCGAAAATACTTTGGCACCATTCAGCTGGGTAATCATATTGGCAATGTGCGGACATGGGTGTCATTCTCTTTTGATTGCCTTGTGTCAGGTACCCCGCTGTCGCTTCAGTGCATGCACACCGCCATTTCCTAGCATGGTATGCAAGACGGCGTGAATGTACTCAGGAGAGTTAGCAGTCCAGTCTTTTCTTTGTACTTCCAGGAGACCTGGTAGGTCAGCTGCACTGATTAGGACTTCCGGGTTACAGAATACATAACGAGCGTCCTGTTAAGCAGATACTGCTGCGTATTTTGCATGATTCCTGCGAATGTCTGTTTTGCCACAGGCAGCATTCCTGAAGCCACATTTTCTTGGATTTCCGTTCAGGGCACATATTTTGTGTTCGGTACACACGCAATGAGTATCCTCTTGTTCTCCACTGTTGCGTGTGCTCTGTGAAGACTTAAATTTGGTAACTTTCCTTCCTAAAGGATAGAGGGAGGAAGGGATACGTTTGTATAAAGCAAACACACTGGGTGTTTGTTTTATGGTTTCAAGTTCGACGCGCTAGAGCGCTTGCTTACGGTTTCTCTTTCTACTTGCTGGAGCGCTTGCATATGGTTTCGCTTTCTGCGTGCAGGAGCGCTTGCTTATGATTTCAATTTCTATGTGCTGGAGCGCTTACTTATGGTTTCCTTACTACGCGCTGGAGCGCTTACATATGGTTTCCTTACTACACGCTGGAATGCTTGCTTAATGGCTTCCTTACTACGCACTGGAGCACTTGTTAGGTAATTAGTACCACTCACTGGAGTGCTTGATAGGTACTTAGCATTACGTGCTGGAACATTTGTTTGGGGAACTTATCACCAAGAGCAACGGTTCAGCAATTCTGGATATTATCCCTCTACTGCACTCATGACCCTGAAGTGCGTAATCAGTAAATATAATCAGTGACGCCCTAACTAAATTTTCCTTAGGGAGTTCCTTATTTTTTATTTGTGTCCAATGTTCTAAGGTGAATATAGTGTACCTCTATTTTCCAATATTTGGGAATGTAAGCATGTATGAATGTAGTGAATGAAAAGACACACATATTATTGACACATTTGTTTTCTTTCTTTCAGAATACATTTTGTACTTCAAACCACACTTCTATTGGCCTACCTATAACTACAGTGTCTATACAACGGATCACACCTTCCAAGGTGATTATAGAAGCCTAGGGGACTTAGGATGGGTCCTTATGTCACTCCCTTATGATCCTGACTCTGTTCTTCATCTTTTAGGTACACGTTCAGAACATACCGATTACAGATACCCAAGATCTCGTCTCCCGGGTCCCAGCATTTTTTCCTTGTTTCTTTAGATACACTTGAGCAGGTAGAAGGAGAGGGACGGGTGAGGTGATTCACATCATCTCTGCAGGATTTCCTTACAGGCTACAGGTAAGGCTAGTAGAGCTTGACACCTTGATTGCATGGCGCATTTCAACACAGATTCGCACAGACCCTCCACTGTCCTTTTTAGGTACCACCACTATCGGTGACACCCATGGCGTTGGACCAGTAGAGTGCTCAATGATATCATGTTTTAGCAAAGTCTCAATTTCTTTTTTAACAGCCTCTTGTAGATGGAAGGCAATTCGACAATGTTGTTAAGCAACCGGACAAATGTCCTCAATAATGTGGAGCTGCACTTTCATTGTCTTATGTTTTCCTAAACAAAATGACAGAAACTGATTCACTATGTTGTGATGAGCATTGCCATTGTAATTCACAGAAATTAGTCCCATGTCAGCAGCATTGCTGAAGCTGAGCAAACATGCACTCAACGAAGTGCCCTGAAGGACATGGATTAGGACTTGCTTCGCATTTTATATTTCATAGTCGCCATAAATGAACCTTGACTTTGCAATGGTGTTGAGGCTGCCCACATGTGAACTTTGGTTTTCGTTCGTGTGAGACGGGGCACCAGAGACAGTTCATGGTACTTTTCGGCTGGCATAAAGTTTATCGACGCACCACTGTCTATGATGAACAGTATATAGTAACCATTAACTTTCAATTTTATTTTGGGACAATGTCCAAATGAATGTCATAATGTCACTGGTCGATTCTTTTTCAACTTGTATTCTTTCTTGCAAGAACTCAGACCTACATGCACACATCTTTCAGTAGTCAGCATCGACATGGCACACCCACCTTCTTTACTGTCCCGCCAACAGTGACATCAAACTATCTTTCAATGAGGCATTAGATGACAATCGGCCTCTTTCGGTTTCTACTTGCCTCAACTGATATTGTCGAATACTTCGGTGGGCGTGACTAGAATGCTTCTGGAACTTACTGGCAGCCATCTTGTCTTCATGACGTGACGCACTAGCAGCCATTTTATCTTCACAATGTGACACACTCATTTTTTCTCTCACTTTATAAAATGTTACACAATGGTTCTCTTTACCCCAGCCTTTCACATCTGCCTAATGGTGGGACATTTACCTCATGCTGAAAGGAAAAACAACATCGAAAACACCGCTTCTTTTTCTTCAGAGACATTACTCTGTGGCCTTCTACCTGGTGTTTTATTTTGCTTTTCATACTCAACGCCTATTTACTCTTGGATCCTCCAGCCTCCATGTCAGCGACTTGTTTGTTGGCACATTCTTCAGCTCTAGTTGCCATGAGCATGCGCTCTAGACTGAGCATTTCTCTCAGTATTTGGCGTCTGAAGGAATCAGACAGGCAGCCATGTGTGACTCTGAGACGAATAGCTTCTTTGACATTGAACTTGTTGAACTTACAGTGTTTGATGAGCATCTCAAGTCTTTCAACAAATTCATCCATTGTTTCACCATCTCTTTGTCTCTCTTGTGTAAAGATGTATCTTTCATAGTCAACGTTCTGCATCGGATTGAACTTGGTGTTCAGTATTTCTTTAATTTGATGGTATGAAGTTTCTTCACCTCTAGTATTTTCTTTATCACTTCTTTCACTCCATTACCTGCAAGGTTTTTGAGATATTTGATGATATTTTTGTCAAAGCAAACACAAGGAGATGATGGACGGAGTGCTGAAACTTTTCAAACACTCAACCCCAGTCACAGATCTGGGTTGAATCCATCATCATTCTTTAGCTCACTTTGCCACCCCAGTTCAGACATAGCTATATGCAAATCAGTCTTGACCCTGTGCCTCATGGGAACAGTCCAGACCGAAGTGCCAAGCCATGTCTTCCCTGGACCAGAACCAAGCATTCTGGGACCGGTTTCGGGCTAACAGCCCTCATCAGCCAGGCTAGCTTGAATCCAGTGGCAAAGTGAGCAAGGGACCCACGTCTGGGCATACCCTGCCAACTTAGGGCGAACATTTCCTTGCTTGTTTCCGGTCCAGGGAAGACATGGATTGGCAGTTCGGGCTGGACTGTTCCCATGAGGCACAGGGTCAGACTGATTTGCAAATGGCCATGTCTGAACTGGGGTGGCGGAGTGAGCTAAAGAATGATGATGGATTAAACCCAGATCAGTTGACTGTAGGTGAGTGCTTGCAATGTTCAACACTCCGTCCATCATCCCCTTTGGTTTTGCTATGTTCGCCCTAAGTTGGCAGGGTATGCCCAGACGTGGGTCCCTTGCTCACTTTACCACTGGATTCAAGATAGCCTGGCTGATGACGGCTGTAAGCCAGAAACCGGTCCCAGGATGCTTGTTTCCGGTCCAGGGAAGACATGGCTTGGCAGTTCGGGCTGGACTGTTCCCATGAGGCACAGGGTCAGACTGATTTGCATATGACCATGTCTGAACTGGGGTGGCGGAGTGAGCTAAAGAATGATGATGGATTAAACCCAGATCACTTGACTGGGGGTGAGTGCTTGCAATGTTCAACACTCCATCCATCATCCCCTTTGGTTTTGCTATTATATTTTTGTCATCTGCCTCTTCCAGTGCATCAATGAAGTCATCCAACGCTTCGATCCAGACAGTCCATCTTGCGCCAATATTCTGCTTCTTGGCAAAATCGAAAGCGGACGGTGATTTTAGGAAGGCGGCAGCTGTATAACCAAGTATGCGACTTACTGACGGTGAGAGTGGATTTCTCTCCAACACGGTTTGCTGTCCTTTAGGACTTGTTTCATTCATGCCATCTCTAAGGCCTTGTGACGTGCTGGCCTCAGTTTTGCCCCCAACAGGTTCTGATTGCATGAATTCTTCCTCCTCAGCCATCAGGGCTTTCAATCTTTGAAGAGCTTTGGAGTTGTACTGAGCCCCACCCGGCTATTTCAGTGGGGCGCCTCTTCAGGTATCGGCATCTCTGTAAGAACAACCCAGGGCTGTTCACTTGGGCCATGGAATCCGCAGCTAAGATCGGATTACTCTATTTTACGCCGGTTCTGGTGAGTGAAATCGTATTTTATGTATTTCATTAAGGCTTTGCTTCCTAACACCTGGTTGATCTCTGCCTTTTAGCGCTTCTTTGCCTTTAATGACTTTTGATCGCAGCGCTATTTTGCACTTTGCTGTCGCCGTTTGTTGTACTTTCTGTACCTGGTTGTCACTGCCTTTAGTGTTATTGTACTAGATGAATGATGGCTCTGTGTTGAGTTGTTCTTCTTAAATCGGTCGTATTAGCAATTTTCTGACCAACGATAAATGAAACTTTCCATGGGGCCTTGACTTTCTTCGAAAGTCTCGTACTGGCTGGAGTTGCCCTTTGACTCCACATGCGCCGATTGTCGATTCTTCACTTTGACTGAGGAAATCACCAAGCAGTTTGCTGGACCTCTGCAAACTCTCTGGGAGAGCACTGTCGACTCTTCGGGTTGTGAGGTTTACGTATCCCTATCCGTACCCAGTTGTAGCGTCCTCCCCAGCCCTGTAGCATGTAAATGAATTATGCCAAACACAGAGCTCAGTATTACACATCTTTATTCTCTAGAGTGTAACTGTTAACTGACGCACACTCGTGAATTTTATTAACCACTAGACTATGGAGTTAGTTAGGGACCACAGGGGTCCTGTGCTCTGTAATACACAAGACACTACATGGTGTTCTAAGTTATGTGTTTTTTTGTAAAGCATAGCACAATTTTTGAATGTTGTTTTTAGTTTGTGTAGTGTTTGGTTGTCATTGTATGTCGTGTATGGTATGTTCAATTCAGTTCAAAATCTTTATTCAACACTTAAAAATGTCATAAAAGTATACATTTATAAAATACGTGCAAACATAGGACAAATCCAATAAAATGTCAAAATAATTCAAAACTACATCTCCTTAAAATCTTAGAAAACTGAGCTATAGAGTCTGACGCGTAAAACTAAAACGATCTGTTTTAAAAATGTAGCTGTTCATAATGGTTTCTTATTTTCATGACATTCTTAATAGAAATCTGAATTCCAATTCATATTTCAACTGAGGATAGCCTTTGTATAAATTCCATTAAATTATTTTTTTAACCAGCTTGTCGCAGTAAAGGTTTTAAGAAAAGCGATCTAGGGCTTGCAGACAGGGGGCACAACAGGATGAAGTGAAATGTGCATTGTCTAGTACATGATTACAGTGATATGGTGGCAGGTCACGGCTCCAGGTACATTGAGTGGGGAAGGCCACTTTAAAATGTATAAGAATACGTTTTAAAAGGGTTAGAAGCAAACTATTAAAAGGGGTTTCAATCCAGCATAAATAGGGTTCAAGGCCTTTAACTGTCACAATCGGGATATAAGCTTCATATTCAGCATCTTACATAATCTTTCGTTGACACAAAATTCCTGAAAAAGCGACTTTACTGTGTCTTTTGCAAGGCCATTAATCAGGGATGACACATTGAACATTTCCTGGAGGCTTAGGTTAGCAAAGCATGCCTTAATGTATACCAGCCAAGGTATTTTGGACATGTTTTAAAGGGACAAACATTCAGATATACGTTGTCTTGTCAAGATCGCCTCAGGATTCATCCAGCATTCCAACCAGAGCAAAAGTGGCGCCAGTTTTATTCGATCCTCTAAAGATTATAGGCCCACTTCCTCATAACAAAGGGAATTTGGTGGTGGCATGTCATTTTATGCTTTGATGTGTTGTGTTACCGGCTGTTATTGAGTGATTGATCGACAGCTGCTTGGCCTACCCGACTGACTTCGCTAGTCATTTTGTCAGTCGTGGAAGGATGAAATGCCGAATCAGCACTGGCAGGATTACCCTTCAAGGAGCCGGGCACACAATATCCCAACAGCACACCTTAGCGCGCGCGCTTCGTGCCCCTTCCCGGCTCCAGGGACTCTCCTCACAAACGCCACGCGCACCGGAGCAGCTTTTAATGCGCTGAGAGCTGGTAATCCGGGCTCAGTCTACTCTGTGCGTACTTTATGGGACACCTGCCACAACCACACTCCGGAGCCCCATGCACAGAGGGGACACGCCACATCCAAAAGACGCGCCACAGAGCCACGAAATGCAGAGCAAGCAAACAAAAGCCCCCAGAGCAAGATAGATGCCTTTCCGGGTAAGCAGTTGGTTTATTGTTTTTATCAGAATAGAATTATACCAAGCAGCAACGACGCGGCGCTTTCCAGTATGATAGTGTACATAATAGAAAAGCTAACGGAGTGTGCTTTCCGGGACATTTTAAGGATTTTGGGGGCCTGGGCCAAATGTATTTTGAGGGCCCCTGTTCAGAACAGCTTTGCATTTATGATTCAGTTTCAGCTCTTTGGTCAGTACTGTCTTTACATCTAATATTAAGGGATAGTGACTCGTGTTTTCAATATTGCCCCACAGCAGCTCAGTAATATTCGTGCACATAATCTTTGTGACCCCCTGCCATTTCTCATATTTGAGGTCCTATTGTAATCTAAAATAAACTTTTTTTTATGGATGTTCCATGAAACATAAACACAACATTTCTCTGCAAAATATCCATAATAGACTCTCACACACTACCCATAATAAAACAAAATGAAAGGAAAACGGCATTTAAAACAATCTGTTAAATACTTATTCAAGGTCATCAGAGCAAGCTTCTGTAGAACAGAACAGGCTCTATCCGGGGCCCCCCTGGAAGGGTGGGGCCCTGTGCCAATGCCCACTTTGCCCATGCCTTAAAACGTCTCTGTGTGCTTTCTATGTGGCAGAGTTCCGTCCATGGAATCGCCTGTAAGCCTTGAGTTTTAGAACCTTTGAAATATAACAAATTGAACACAAGAAAAATCACACACAGAGAAATTAATGTACCGAGTTATTTTTTAAGATTTCCTTCTGTTGGTGAGGTATCTGAAAGAGTTGTTGCGTTTCTTGATGGGATATGTGTGAAATCTGTGGCTTAGGCTCGAATGCTGGCAGAGTCAACTTGTCTTTCATTCTTCTGAAGTCGATACACTGCATACCTTTGGTTGGAGAAATGGTTACAACTGATTTTGCGCTTTTTCTTGATTTAGTGCGCTATTAAAGATACGTTATTATCATTTTACTTGGTAATGTGTGTGTGTGTGTGTGTACTGGGCTGCAGTTTCCTACACATCAGGCTTTCATCATTTTTTGATTTTATTGTTTTTATGTTGCCTTAAGCAGCGCCAGCACAGAGGCTTCAACTATCTTCAGGGCACAAGTCCTAAAAGAAGAAGTGGGGGGGACTAACCTAGTTAGGCAGTATGCAAGTGACATCACGGCGCACGACATCATAGCGTATGACAGCTTGGCGCACGACATCACACATGACATCACAGGAATTGACATCATAGAAGGTAGCATCACAAGCCACGACTTTACAGGAAGTGGCATCACAAAAAGTGACATCAGATCTAAAGCCCTCACATATATGTTTAGCAGGTCTGTCGTGTACATTTAAGCGCATTGCGAGGATAATATAGGGTGACTAGATTTTGAGAGCCAAAAACCGGGACACACCAGAAATAAAAGTAGGACAAAAGCCTAGTCTAATTTCTACATCTGGCCCGTCCCAGTTTTTGCGCGTATGCATGCGTGTGTTTATATATAGTAGGCGTTTAAAGTATATACACACACACACACACTCTCTCTCTCTCTCTCTCTCTCTCTCTCTCTCTCTCTCTCTCTCTCTCTCTCTCTCTCTCTCTCCTACATTTCCTTAACCTTATCGATGGCAGGACCTCCACCCTATGCCCCCTTCCCTTCTCCCCACCTTGTTTCCCCTCTGCTGGGAGCATGCAGCCAAACTGCTCTTGTGCTGCCTGACAGAAACAGAATAGATTGCTTATTTTTTTTCATTCTTTTGAAGCGTCCATGTAAGGAGAGCATAACTTCCAATTATCCTTGCAATTACCTGACTTTTGTCCCAAAAACCGGGACATTTCGTCAAAATAAAGAAATGTGTCGGGACACCGGGACAGTCCACCGAAAACTGGGACTGTCCGGGGAAAACCGGGACGTCTGGTCACCCTAGGATAATAGCACAGTGAGCTATGGAAGATGAAATGTGACTTCTACACCTTGTCGTCCCCCAGTTTTATGTAACACATCCTGTACATTCATTTACAAACTTATATAATTTATTGTATATGTAATATGCACGTCTGATGTAAAGGGCTCTGACACCCTGCATTGGGATGAGTAGGGCTATACAAGAAAAAATAGTGGTACTTAAGTTATTTCAACGCCTCCTCAGGGGCAGTAAGCTCTATATAAATGCAATTTGCTTTGTGTAAATACTGGGAAAGACCAACACATCTGACATTCTTACAGTGCATGCATATCTCCTAAACTGGGACTGAACAAAGTGAAAAGCAGCCTCTCTTAAGTATGTGTAAAGTGCTAACAAGGTGTGAGCCTTTGTTTCCCCTTCGCTTCATTTGCATCAGGTGTGAGGCTCCTGACTGCTCCCAGCCAAGAGACTCGAACAAAAGGAGGCCTGATGACCCCTCAAATTCGGCCTTTGTGATGGGCCCAGCAGGAGTCTAAAATAAGAAAGCCCCGTCCCCGCCTGCACGTTGTTGCTTGTTGCAGATGGAAAGCAGACAATGTGCAGGCGCTGCTGAAAGTGTCCCGGTGTTTGGAAATTACACCGGGACAAGTTCAGCACATTATTCAATGGGGCCCAAATTCTTGGCAGGGTGGACGGCGTTCACCCTGTGAAAATAGTGGGTGGACGCCGTCCACCCGCGTGTACCCACGATTCGTGCCCTGACTATCTTCCTGATGTATAGCTGGGTTATTTTATTCCATACTCACAAGTTGAAGAGTGAAGCCTTGTTTAACAATGGAAAAAGTATCGCCGCATATGTGCTGCACGCACTAAATGTAGTGATTATTTCCCCATGACAGCGGGCGCTATTGTGTGACAGAGGCCTGTTGCAGCGATACCCGTATGCCTGCACAGGTGAGCGGGTCCATGCAGCACCACTGTATGACTGTGGCTGCTTTCTTTTGGTATGGCGGCGCGCTGTTTTGTAGCAGAGGTCGGTGGCCAGAGGCGCTCCTGGGCCTGCACGTGGCTTTCAGTGGTAGATTCGAGGCTCTGTTGTGGTACACACAGCCAGGGTCTGGATTCGAGTAGCCAATGGGCCTGTACAAGCCTCGGGCAGTGAGCAATATTCTTATGTTGTTCTTACGTTTGTATAGTGCGCAATCTGCCACTGGAGTGGCATTGCAGCGCTGTTAGAGGTCCATGAATGACGTTTTAAGCCCTTCCGAGGTTTCCACCTTGTGTGACCGGGGCCTGTTTCAGAGACGTCATTGGACCCCCAAAAGCCTGTCTGCGACCGAGAGCACAATGACGTGGTAGAGACCTGTGTCATGCGTGCACCCGGGCCTCTACAAGGCTCCCCGTGGCAGAGGGCACAGTGGAGTGATACTGGCTTTAAAGATGTCTCTGCAATGAAATGCCTCCCAGACCATAAATTACCTTAGGTTGTAGAGCCGGGATCTGCACGAGTCTCCCTACTCAGGTTCTACCAGTGAACTTCTTCTTACTCTAGTGCAATTTTTCGCAAAAAGTATGGATCCCCGTATCCAAATTTTTAAGTGCACCCCAACTTATTCAATAAATACTCTTATGCTGGGCCTTTGTGTGATTCGTTATCTTTCTTATAGTTTTTTTTAAAGATTCTGTATCATACTTTCACATGAACATGTAAACGATTTACACACTTTACAGTAACATAAATATATGACATACTTCACTGTGACATTATACAAATAATTAAGAAAGGTTCACGATTCAAACAATAACTAACAGTATATGGCAACATAACTTACACATAAACAGTCCATAAGCAAAGAGACATGTCTTTTTACGTTACACATTTATGACATATATTTACAAGTGCTTTGTTCCTCTAACGTATTGCACATTAGTCCAAGTGCCTTATTGGGGTATCATGTGTCCTACTCTTGTTTATTGTTGGGACCGAATACCCTTGCGTCCTCGCACATTTTTGTATACTGACACTATTTTAAGGTCCTGATAAGGTCAGAGCTTTTAATAGATAGGTTGTTGTAGCGCCCTTAATCACGCTTTCTGCAGGGTGCCTGGTGTGCACTAGTTAATTGTTCGTTTAGGCTCTTGACCTTTATGCGGAATACGCTGACACGTTTCGACCTTCAGGGGTGGACCTTGGTGGTGGTTGTATGGAAGGTCTTCTTCAGGGCCATATATTCTTTGGGGACACGTGTTTTTTCTGGAGAAATGAAAGGTTTCTTAGGATATGTTCTAGTTCCTGTATGGAAGGCTGTCTTCCATGGTATACGCAGTAGGCTTTGCGCCTCTCTTTCTTATCCTTTGGTTGGAATGAATCCGATGTGCCTTTGTGAGCGCCGCCAAAGGCACATCGGGGTGCACTTAAAAATTTGGATACAGGGATCCATACTTTTGGCGAAACATTGCACCAGAGTAAGAAGAAGTTCATTGGTAGAACCTGAGTAGGGAGACTCGTGCAGATCCCGGCTCTACAACCTATGGTAATTTATGGTCTGGGAGGCATTTCATTGCAGAGACATTATTTCGATTCCAGCCTCCACAGTCCTTAACAGAATCACTCCCCATTAGGAGACCCACTGGCTTTAAAGATTGCATTTTATTTATGGTCTTACTGCCTCTTCTGTAATTCTATGCTGATGAGCGCTGTAATTCTGAACGCTCAGTACAAGTAAAAGTGTAGACCTTCAATTTTTGTGAAACTTCCCGGTTTTTGGCTTCAAAATTCTGGTCACCCTACGCTGACAGACCACAGGCCTGCCTACATCAGAGGCCGCTATTGTATGACAGAGGCCTACCGTGGCACAGTCCTGGCCTGTACAAGACTGTCTGAGGCAGAGGGCTACTATTGTGTGACAATGGCCTATCGGGGCATAGTCCAGGCCTGTATGTGGCTGCCTGAGGCAGAAAGTACTATTGTGTAACAGAGGGTTACTGTGGGAGGTTTCTGGCCTGTACCAGGCAGTCTGAGGCAGAGGGCACTATTGTGTAACAGAGGCACTGTAGAAGGTTGTATGACAGAGGCACACATAGCTAAACCACTGGTGCCTCTACTATGCTGCCTAAACCACAAATGTGTCTGAACAACGCATTCCTTTACCACGCATGCCTTTACCACACATGCCTTTACCATGCAATTTCGTGGTAAAGGCATGACTGGTATAGGGATGTGTGGTAAAGATCCCACCCTATGCCACCTGCCCTTAGCCCTAACAACTACCCCAATCCCCCCAGCCCTAAAACCCCACCCTGAGCCCTTAAACCTACCTGACCCCCCTGAGCCCTAAAAACTACCCTGACCCCCCCCCCAAGCCCTAAAAAGTACCCCTACCCCCCACAGGAGCCCTAAAAGCAACCCAGACCCCTCCAGCCCTAAAAACAACCCCGCCCCAGCCCTAACCCTGAGCCCTAAAAACTCCCCCCAACCCTTAAAAACTGCCCCAACCCCCAAAGCCCGGCCCAGCCCCACTTACCTCACTGCATCCTCTCCCGATCCTTCCTGTTCCTGGGCCTGCCCATCTCAGCATCTAGACCGTGCATTGCCTTAACCACGCATATGCGTAGTTAAGGCAAGCGTGGTTGCGCTTGCGTTGGAACGGCACACGTGGTTCTGCCCGCGTTGTTCAGGCCGTTTCCCACTGTAGAAGGCTCCTGGCCTGCACAAGGCAATCTGAGACCGAGGGTACTATTGTGTGACAGAGGCCTGCTACTGCAGGTCACGCCTGTACAATACTGCCAAAGGCAGAGGGCTACTATTGTGTGACATTGCCCTACCATGTGGCTAGTTCCTGGTCTGCACAAGGCTGCCTGAGGCAGTATTGTGCAACAAAGGCCTACTGTGACAGGGTCTTGCGCTGTTCTAGGCCGTCGGAGGCAGAGGGCACTATAGTGTAACAGACACGTGACACAAAGGGCTCCTGGCCTGTAGAACTGTACAAAGCTGCCTGTGGCAGAGGACACTATTGTGTGAGAGAGGCCTACTGGGGGTGCTGTTGCCCAGTACACGGCTTTCTGAAGGATACTTTTAACAGCAAATTCCTCACCTTGTGAATCTCCCAGGCACCAGACTGGATCCAGAAACCCTTGCAATAGTTCTTGAGTGCCAATGTCATATCTCCATTCTGCCTCTGGATATGACGACACGGAGCTGCATATAGGCGCTATCCCTGCACACTAACGTCAGTCTCCATTTTTCCATGCCATTCAATGCGGATCCAGAGCTCTGCTCCCACCATTTTCGTTTGTTATTAAACCCTTTCGGTCCAGATTCCCTAGGCATTGTGCAGGAATGTTGCCCTAAAGATGACAGGCTTTAGACCATGTTGTGCATGCCAGAAATAGATTTCCCTTACGGAACCACATGACACCTGTGGAGTCTTTGCATCAAATATGACCCCAAGTCCTGTGACAAGTAGTGCATGATGCATTCCAAAGCCATTAAGGAGCAGGAAGGCAAACTACGTCATGGAACATAAGAAGCGGGGCTCTTCTCAATCTAGATCGTTATTCTGGTGCTACTGATCCAGATCACCCTTTTTAGGTAAGTCGAAGGCAAAGTTGAGAGACAAGTCAAACAAACACTGGCAAAGCCAATAAGTCTCGCCTTTATAAAGCAAGTACAAAGCTATTGGCTTTGCCAATGCGTGTTTGTAAAGTATTCTAAAAAGAAAAAAAAAAATCAAAATATTGGAGCGAAAACAACACATATTTTAAGGTATCTCCAAAATGCGCATTGAATTCAATAATTTTCGTCTTTATAAATGGGATTTTTCAAATACTTTTCACATAGGACATTATGAACAAAATTTTAAAAGCCTTCTGAACATTATCTCAATTAAAAATAAATCAAAAGACTAGTTGGAGGTACTTGTAACAACATAACAGCTGTCTGAGGCCTTGAATAAGAAGTGTCAGAATTTAAAGGAAAATACTTACCAAGGCCTTTGGAACTAGGATAAATGCTCTGGCCATTTGATGCTCTGCAGCAGTCCTGGGAGCAGAAATGATAGGTTTCCAGGAGAAGATATATCTCCTTTCAGTCCTGCTAAATACACCTTCTGCCTCACATTCCAGTTGAGTGAGTGCAGCAGCACGCCCCTCTCTAGTGCCATAAATGCAGTTTTAGTGTGCCAAGGCCTGTGCTTTCATGCAATATATGGAATACAGAAATGCAACATGTTGAATGTAGGAGTTAAAACACAACCGACTAGATAATGTCTGTTCCTTAGTCAAACCCCACCAAAAATGTACCTGGTGTGCTTTTACGGATGAACTTGGAGGGGTGAGGAGCAACATGGAGAGAGTGGGGTAATGATGTCACTGGGAAACAGCAAATGGGGTAGAGAGCAAGAAAGCACATGCACTCCCATGAACTACTTAAAGAAAAAGAAAAAAGTAGTTCCCTGATGTGAGCTGTGGAAGATACAAGTCATTCAATCAAAATGGCGGCATAGAAGCTATGCTGCAGGCGAGGGACAAAGACAAGAAGAGGAAGTAAATCCATCGAATTAGAAACAAGCAAATGAGATTGGCAAGAAAGCCAATCATTCAGTGGCGGCTGGTAATTTTACCAGGGGGGGCACACAAGTACATATACACACTCACTCACACCTGTGCATTCACACATGCACACACACACCCATTCACAACACTCACTAACAAATACATATACATTCAAACATACATGCAAGCACCAAACATACAAACAAACCATAAAACTTACCTTCACTGTAGAGAGGGAAGCCTCAGAGGACTCAGGAGGGTTGAGTATGCTGCCTTCCCTCACTCGTCACAGAGTGGGATGGGATCAGTGAAACTGCTGACTCCCCTCCCCCCCCACCACTCTGTGACGAGGTGATTGTCACTCGGCCCTGGGCACTTCAGGACTTAAAACTAAAGCACCCAGGTCTGAGGTTAATTGCCTCATTGCAAGGTGCCATTGACTAGTGCCTAGTCACCCTAAGTTCCTAGCACAGCACACCACTCCAGAGAGCTTTGAGGTGCAGGTTTCCATTTGCAAGGTGAATCCTCACTACTTTCCTGCAGCTCCTCTGGAGAAAGATTTTAAAGGAATTGATGGAACAGGCAGGAAGTTTTTTTCTCCAGCCAGTTTACCATCTGTCCCTTTTAGAGCGCAATAATCACACTCTCTGGGACATGAGGGTTTACCTGCAATGACTGAAGACTTGCGTATTGCCGTTGCACAAAATTTCCAAGATGGACAAGACACAGCTAGGTAGATTATACATTCTGGCCTTGACACCACGATTTAATTGCTCATGCAATTTGCACCACTGTCATTATCAGATAATACATCTGGATGAGCTCCACCGAATTGTGCAGAGATGTCCAGGCATCATTGATGGCTATACCCTTTGATGGCGACAGTTTTCTGGTGAAAGGAGGTTACAGCTCACTCCTTGGATTGCTATTCCTGGCTCCCAATACCCCCAGTAGTACAGGAAGTTCAGAGGTTACTCTTGCACTGCTGTTGCTCTTCGATCAACATCAGTGTATCCAGCAACCAATGCAGACTTCTTGTGGCATTAGAGGCAGCGCCAAAGGTAAAGAAAAGCAGCATCATCAATCTTCTTTCTCCTGGTCTCCAGGCACTGCTTCCAAACCCCTTTTGTTTCCCTTCAAGCAGAAACCTGGGACAATAGGGGGTCAAACAGAACATTGCCTACTCTACTGGCACTAGATCACCTCAGACCTATGGGTCCTTCAGATTGCCCAAGTTAGTTATGCCCTCCCTATTTGAAACCCCTCATCACATACCCCAAGTTTACACCCAGATGTCTGCAAACTAAGCCACTATGTTCTCCAAAGTAAGAGATGATGTTGCTCGCTAATGGGGCTATCAGGTTTGTACCTAAGGTGGGCATTACTTCCTGGTTTTCAAGAAGGACGAGGAAGAAGAAGTTCAAGATAATGATCCTTGCAGAAGTTCTGCTGGCCTCAGACCACAAATGTGTCCCTGGATCTGCAAGACTTGTACTTTCATGCACCAATCTTGAGGTCCGGAAGGAGGTATCTCCGTTTTGTGGTGGGATCAGACCACTTCCAGTTCACTGTCCTGAATTTTGGCCTAACATCAGCCCTTCGGATCTTTACTAAGATCATGTCTGTGGGGAATGGAAATTTATAAAATATCAACTTATCCAAAGAACGGGATGCTTTTGAAATCAACTTGTCCTGTAAAAAAATCCACTTGTCCTTTTTGGTGCCATTGAGGTAAAAAAGTTCTCATTATGTCAGAGCTTTGGTAATAGCCTTTCTGGTTCTGCCAGGGCTCTCACTACACCAGGGTTTGGATTCTAGCATGGTTCTGATTTTTCCATATTTGCACAAATTACCTTACAAGAGCTAGAAGTAGTCGGTAAGCAGTAGTTTCATAGTTAGAATTTCCTGTGAGTCAGTGCACTCCCAGAAACATACATGTTAACGGGTATTTCCCAACTCTTCTTCCATCTCTTCGCACACTGGAAAAGGTTGAAAATTTACTCTCGACCAGAGCAGGAGTAAAATGGTTTCCACTGTGAGAAAAAAGGGTCTGCAGACAAAGTGAATTTGCAATTGCTGAGCAAATTTTCACATAAGCAAGTATACGCATGTGTTAATTCACTGATGTGAAAATGCGCATTACAAACATTTGCTAGGAGTACTATTTCCAGATGTACTTTGGTAAACTCTTGTGAATTTCTGGAAGCCGAAAATCTCCATGAATGCAAGGACATGTACCAGTGGTGCTCCTAGTGACTTTTTTTAAAAGATTGGGCTCCTAATTTATTTTCACGATGCCCATAATGGTTTTACACTGTTTCTCCATTATTAATTGATATTTAAAAATTGGCATGCAACAAACACGTTTCACTAAATGATGCCTCAAAGAAATAGTATCTACGGTTGCACAATAGTTTAGCAAAATATATGTTTTTCCAGTTTGCAAATATTTTTGTATACATTTTTTTATGAAAGCAAACAATCACCAATCTTGCTCCCAGGCTTCTGTGTGTATCTTTACACCATCAGTGAGCAGTTTGGGATCCTTTTAAGTAGCCTCAATTGTTAAATTAAGCATCTGTACATGCTTTTTTTTACTGGAACGACTGTCGTTAGGGCGCTCACCCTAATTGTAAAGGCGCTGCATTAGTAAATATATAGGCAGGTTTAAACAACTTATACATATGTATAAATATCTTGCATTAGTTGCAGACAGTCCTCTTTCACAGATCCATTCTGTGGTACTACAACCTGGGGAAAAGGGCTGGTGCTGCAGGGGTTGGGCCTACTTGTACAATGGACAAAAGAAACATTAAAATTAGTTGTCCTTGAACCCAAACAGTATGTCCTGGGTGCCAGACTCTAGGAACTCCACACCCTTGTGTCTGTGATCATGGTTCATCTGTGCAGGTTGGGTATATAAGTATTCCCGTACCGCAACAACTACCTGTTGAGGGCAGGCTTACTCCCTCAGCGAGTTGTGCACATTCAGGCTATTATCCAAATGCTCCCGCTAAGAGCTTCTGATCCAGCCTTCACGATTCTGAGGCTTCTGGATCTAGTAGTATCTTGCATCCTGCTGGTACCTCAGATTCAGTGGCACATGCTGGCCCGTCAGTCGAACCTGCATCTGCAGTAGGCCCAACATAGGGGAAGATGCATGGACTTGATCCATGTCACTGACGAAATTGCTCAGGACCTCCAGTGGTGAAATGCAGATGGCACTGTGACGTAGGGAAAACCATTTTCCATATCCGTTCCGGAAGTCACAGTAGTAACAAATGCATCTTCTTGGTTGGGGAGGTTATCTGGAAATTGTAAAGATAAAAGTCCTCTGGCCTCCAATAGAGCAGCTCCATCACATCATAGCTGGAGCTGTGTGACATCTGACTGTCTTTCACGCAAGAAGCCAGGCTGCGTGGGGTGACAGGCCCTCTCTCTGGAGGTATTAAAGTTGTGACTCTAGTTAGCACTTCTTGGAATTTTTCCTGTCAGTCATCGAGCAACATCACTCAGCATCAGGGCAGGCAAGCTCAGATGAGCCATTTTGCGGACCACAAGTTTCATCTTCTCCCTAAAGTGGTGCATATCATCTTCTCACATTTGGGTGCACCTTTGGTAGACCTTTTTGACACTTCAGACAACAATCAGTGCCCAGCGTTTTGTGCTCTAATTTCCCTCTCTGGAGTCTCTAGAAGATGTGGCCGGTTTTTAGTAGGATTTCAGCCTCCTGTATGGCTTTCCACCACTGCCTCTGAGCCTGCAGGTGCTGAAGAAGGTCAGGCATGACTCAGCACAGCTCGTTCAGGGGAATCATCTATTACAACGCAGGCGTTACATCGTAGTGCCTTTACAAAGCAGTCAGTACCACGACTGCGACGTTACTACGAGTTCCATTGCAACATAAGTCATTACAACTACTTGCTTTAGGGAATGCGGTGCTGGACTGGTGTTGGATTTTAAGTCCAACACCTTCCCTACTGACTGGAGTTGGAATAGTAATTTAAACTATTCCAAAGTCCAGCGCTTCCCTAAAGCAAATCGTTGTAATGACTTGCGTTGTAATGGAACTCGTGGTAATGACACAGTCGTGGTATTGACTGTGTTGTTAAGCCACACGTAGTTTTGGCATGCGTGGTAACAGATGCGTTTCCTCTTTCAGATAGCCCCAGGCTGGGCTGGGAGGATATGGTACTCTGAACTCCTGACTGACAATGTGCCCTTCCCTTCAGCAGCCACTTTGGGAGGATCTGCTGTCCCAGCAGCATGGCAGAGGTTCACACTGAAACCTCCACAATCAACACTGCTAAGTGTGGAGATTGAAGGGAAGCAACTAAGAGGCTTCAATCTTCTATCAAAAGTGGTAAATGTCATTCTGGCTGCTCATTGCCCCTCTACTAAATCTGTATATTCAAGTTTTTTATCTTAATCAGTTGCCCAGTGTAAAGAGGAACATGGTGCCTCCTTACCGGTGAAACTGTCTGATGTATTGTTGTTTGTATTGGTCTTTGGACTGGGAACACCTTGCTGTGGGCACAGTTAAGGGCTATGTTACCTGAACAGCCTCATTATTCAAATCACGGATTGTGATACATTTTTAATAGGCCTTTCGCATATGTTTCTCCCTGCTGTCTTTATGCCGCAGGGGGACCTTCATTTGGCCTTAACCTTTTAATCTGGGCTCCCTTCGAACATCTCAACAGATGTAGCCTGAAAATCTGTGTGTCGCATCAGTGAGCTGCAGGGTTTTTCAGTTCAGGCTCTATGTAATACAGTTTTCCCTGAAATGCTTGTATATAGGAACCATGCATCCTTGTTCCGAAAGAATTGTCACCTTTCTAAGCGGGTAGTCCATCATGCTCCCTATGTTCTTTTCATTGCCGCATCCATCTAAAGAGGAGGAGAGGCTACACAGATTGGGCCCACGGCGTTGCCTTAGTTTCCAAATTCATATGGCTAAAGAGCACCATGTGGATGATCAGATATTTGTTGGGTTTAAGGTGGATTGTCCTCTGTATGAAACTGTTTTATGCCTAGGCCAAAATGGATCACACTGAGGGCCTTATGGCTCCTTCCACAAGAGCTAAAGCCACTCCTGCAGCCCTATCATGGGATGTTCCTGTCCTGAGTAAACAACAAGGGGGACAATGAGGGCTTGATAAAGGTCCACAGTACTTGCCCTGGGTAGAACTAGAAGACAAAAGAGGTACGGTGTTCCTGGGTGGCAAGTTGGCCACCTGGTTAGTACTCAGAGTGGTGGGGAGGTGGGAAATACCTCCTTTTGGAACTAGGACCCTCACACACCCAGCAAGCTAGGTGTCATGCTTCATCATATGGGTCTGCTCCTCGTCGAGCCGGCGCTGCAATGCTCGACGGGCACCCATAAAGGGGCTCTTTATCGGAGATCTTTTGTTCCTTGCCGTATAGGTGCCGTGGGTGTGAGGGGCCTGGTAAGATGTAGATGTGGTGTGTGGGTTAAAACAGGTAAGGGAATCCTCTATAATTAATTAGAAACATGTTGACCACTAAGGGGTAGAGCGTAATTTTTGTCAGATTAAAACAAAATAGTCGCCCTCCTTCTTCTTTTTACTTTTTAATCAGGTTGTGACCTCTCCAGAATAAAAATAATTATAGAGGATTCCCTTACCTGTTTTAACCCACACACCACATCTACATCTTACCAGGCCCCTCACACCGACGGCACCTATACGGCAAGGAACAAAAGATCTCAGATAAAGAGCCCCTTTATGGGTGCCCGTCGAGCATTGCAGCGCCGGCTCGACGAGGAGCAGACCCATATGATGAAGCATGACACCTAGCTTGCTGGGTGTGTGAGGGTCCTAGTTCCGAAAGGAGGTATTTCCCACCTCCCCACCACTCTGAGTACTAACCAGGTGGCCAACTTGCCACCCAGGAACACCGTACCTCTTTTGTCTTCATGTTCCTGTCCTGGACATCTGCCAGCCGACCACGCAGGTATGTATCCATACTTTCACAAGGCACTACTGTATTAATTCTCACGTCCAGAAATAGGGTCATTTTGCCTGCTCGGTCCTGCAGGACTTCCTGGTGTAAGTCCACTATTCAGACCCACCTCCTTGGGAAGTATCCATTAGAAGAACAAGTTACTTACCTTTGCTAACCCAATTTTTTTTGTGGATGCTTTGTCTATCCCATATTCCTCACCCCCCACCCCCCCTCCCCATTGCCTCTCCCTATTCTGTATAATAGACATTTAGGAGTAATATGGTCTTAGGTTAGTTTTTTCATCCTGCCGGTATAAATTCAGTCTTGTCCGACACACTCCACATCAGAGGGCATGGAAAAAATAAGAAACTGATGTCACTGTCAGCTGGCTGGGGTGGTGCCTACATGCAGCTCTGTGTCATCATGTCTAAAGGTGGGATGGTGTTGTGAGGGAGGTTGATGGTGCTACCTGATGACATGCAGGAGTTTCCGGAACAATCTGGTGCCTGGGGAGATTCATATGGGAAGAATCTGCAGTTAGTCTAATCCATCAGAAAGAGATTTATTGAAGGTAAGTTACTTATTCGTCTGAGGCGCGGCCAGAGAACTGGCACACAGATGCTCAGAGGCTAACAGGCCTATAGAGAGATCTCATCGGCAGCAGATACTATTGTGTGGCAGAGGGAAGGCATAGGGATGTTCATAGGGCCTGCCATGTGGATGCACCTGGACCTGCACAGGGCTCTTAGGGGTAGAGGGCACTATTGTGTGACAGAGACCTGCCACAGAGATGCACCTGGACCTGCATAGAGCCCTCTGGGCAGAGGCCTGCTGCAACGGTGCTCGGGCTTTCACAGTGTTCTTAGAGACCGTAGGGGCGTGACAGTCTGAGGCCTGGCCCAAGAATTTTCACAGACTTGCGGAGGGTTGTCGGCGAATAGGGAACTATTTTGTGACAAGTCTCTTGTGGCTGAGGGGCACTATTGTGGCATGGAAACTGCCGCGAGGAAGCTCGTATTTACACACGGGTTTCAGAAAAAGCCAACATCAGAAAAAAACACGCTGCTTGATTCATTTTCAACTCAATAACCCGTGACACGCCTTTTAATGGAAAGGTATCCGTTAATAATTTGTTTACAAGACGCATGCCTCCTGTCTCTAGCAGCTCTATGGGTCATGTGTAAAATTGCGCCAATAAATCCAGCAGACGCCAGGGTGTACAGGACAATAACACGACAGGACGGGCCTCTCTGAGACAGAGCTGCTTCCTGCCTTTGTGGACGGAGCCGCATCACTCACAGCACAAAGACACACATAAACATCCGCCGGGAGACAGCCCCTGGACAGGAGACGAGATTGAGCATGCAGCCCCCTGACAGGAGCCCGGGGGTGGGGGGTGGGAGGTGGCAGGTGGCTGCTTCGATCTGTGGGTCTGCGTGCAGGTGTATCCTACCCTGGGTGTGCATCATGTATGTTTACTCACGACCACACATGCATCGCTCTCTGTCTGCAGTTGTATGTGACTGTGTGTATCCATGTGGTGCAGCCACATATTTTCACCTGATCTGGGAATGTTTGTCAATACATGGCTACTGGACACACATAGTTGGCTGTTATCATGTGGAGTTCCAACCAGAGATGCAAAATAACTCGCAGGGGTGTTCGCTAGGTATAAGGGCAAGCAAAACAAAAAGCAAAATAAAGTGGAAATTCATTCAGTTTGCTTTATTGCTAGCGTGAGACGATTGGCTATACCGTGGCTTAGCCCCCGAGCCACCAAGATGGCCATCTTGAATAATGTAGGCGAATGGTCCGTGGGGTTGCGTGAGGGTGTTTGTTGACAGGCCTCACCTCTTTAGAACCAACTAAGAATACAGCAATCATTAACTGAAAGCTAACCCGTTAATCTTGACATCTACGCAGCTCTTTTTTGATCAGTTTCAGCTAAAAACAACAGTTTTTGTTGAAATCTGTACAGTATGCAACAGATGGTGAATTCTGTGTGCCGGTGTGGTTAATACTTAATTACGTAAGCAGCCTTTATGCAATCTGGGGAGCTGGACAGCAAATCAGAATGCTCCCTTTGTGGGCTATAACGACCACTAAGGGCCCTTAATGGGAGCATTCTCTGGCTGTTAGCTCCCCACCATTTCGCGTGCCTTTCCTACTACTCCCACTTCATGACTTACTGTTTTTGGAATTAAGTCTGCGGGGGGGGGGGGGCAGGGAGGGGGCTCCTTTCTACCACTTCATTGACGCAGCTCCAGCTCTATTTAGGCCTCGCCTACAGACAACGTTTAGCTGTTCTCTTGTTGAAGAATGCCATCTAGTTGGAGTCCAAGCTGCAAAACTGAAATCCTTTCCTACCAAGGATACTGCAGGAAATAAAGAAATGAGGGTGCTTGATAATAAAAAAAGTCTCTCAAGATGATTGCCCGAGAAAAAAAAAAGCTCAAATATAGCCCAAATGGTACCCAAATATAGCCCAATGATAGGAGTGTGCAAAATGCTTAAAGTAACTTGTGCAACAAATAACCAAGTGATCAACTGGATACAAAACATAAAAATAGCAACTAGTTTACAAGCCCATTGCCGCTATTTGAGAACTCACAAATGAATCCTCATTTTAGCTCTCAAAGCAATAACCATCATTTCTATGAGAAAAACAACCCATTTTAATACTTTCCAAAGGCACTGCTTTAGGTTTTACAGGTTTTATTACATCAAGATGATTTCAGTTGTGCTACACTTTTGTCATAAATACAGCATGTTAATATTCATTGGAACGCTGTGGGGAAGGAGAGAGCAGGGCAGGGATCAGCGGCAGAGACTGCAAGCTGACCTTGCCGGGCAGGCAGGCGGGGCAATGGCAGAATAACAGGCTATAGAGGGCAGGGGCAGCAAGCCAACCATGCATCACAATCGACCACACAGGGTAGGCGGGAGGGTAGTGGCAGCACCACGGAGGGAAGTGGGGAGGGAAGTAGGGGCAGCTAGATGACCACACAGGGCAGGTGGGAGGGACAGTGGCAGCACAATCGAACATGCAGGAGGGGATAGGGGCATGAACACAGACAATGAAGGGTGGAGGGGCGGGGTCAAGGGTGACAAGGGTGACAAGCTGACCATGCAGGTCAGTTACGAGTGGCAGTGGCAGCACAACAGACCTTGGAGGGCAGGAGCAAGGGGCAGGGGCCTGTCAATGACCATGGAGGGCAGAAGGGAGGTGATAGAGACACAGACTTGGACAACAGAAGGTGGGGGGGGAGGGACAGCAAATTGACCACTCAGGGCGGGAGAGGCAATGGCAGTAGAACAGACCATGCAGTGCAATCATAAGAGGGAGTGACAGCACAGCCGACTGTGGAGGGCAGGAGGGAGGGGCCGTGGCAACACAATGGACCACGGAGGGCAAGAGGGAGGGGATAGCGATATGGACTTAGACGATGGATGGCAGGGAGAGGTGATGGGGCCGCACATGGAAGGTGGGTGGCAGTGGCAGCACAAAAGACCACTCAGAACAGGCATGAAGGACAGGGGCAGCTCAATGGGCCATGGAGGCAGGAGGTAGGGGGCAGGGTACGTACATGTACAACGGAGGGAAGGGGTGAGGGGCAATGGCAGCAAGTTGATCATGCAGGGCAGGCAGGAGCGGCAGTGGGAGCGCTGCAACCATGGAAGGCAGGAGGGAGGGGATAGGTGAAAGCACATGGACAACGGAGGGAAGAAGGGAGGTAGTCAGGGGCAGCAAGCTGACCATGCAGGACAGGTGGGAGGTGTAGTGTCGTAATGTCCCGCCATTGGACAAATCTACAAAGGCTGTGGAAAGGAGAACCATTTTGTGACGGTATGCAAGGTTCATTTGTAGAAATGATGAAGCATAAGAAAACAAAAGAACAAGCACCCATTCATGTACTTCAAGGTACTGTGTCAAGCACCTGTTTACTCAGCTTCAGCACAGCTGCTGATATGGGACTGATAGCTGTGAACTATAACTTTTTTTTTTTTTTTTAAATATTTTTTATTTTAACTTGTTCTTCCACAGAGCAACTCAGTATGTTACAATCAGAATTCCCACAATCATAAAACAAATATTCCCATTACATAAATCAAGGACAATGCAATACAGAGCTGTGAACTATAACTTGAATGCTCATCGCAAAATATTAAGTCAATTCCCCTCGTTGTTACATGGGTTTGGAAAACTCAAGACTATGAAAGTCCATTAACACATTAATGAGGACGTCCGTCCTATTGCTCAAAGACACAGATGAGTTGCCTTTCACTTGCAGGAAGGTGTGGAAAAAGAACTTGAACCCATCCTCAAACACAATATCATTCAGCGTTCCACTACTCCAACTCCATGGGATTCTCCCATAGTGGTAGTACCCAAAAAGGACAGTGAAGGAGCTGTACGCATCTGTGTGGATATGCACCAAGCAAACAAGGCAATTGAATGATAACGACATCTAGGTCCGCACATTGCCAACATGATAACACAATTGAATTGTGTGATGGTATTCTCTCGCCTGTATTTGAATAAAGGATATCATCAGTTGGAACTCAAAGAGAATTGCAGGTACATTACAACCTTTTCTACACATGCTGGTCTATTCCGTTACAAAAGACGCCGTTTTGGTGTGTCACCAGATGTAGAGCTATTCCAAGATGTCATTCGACATATCATGCAGCCTGTCATGAATGTTTTCAACTATAGTGATGACATATTGGTTTTCAAAGTTACACAGAAGGAGCACGACAAAGCTCTCATGCACGTGTGCCAGTTGCTCGCTGATGCCGGTTCATCTTTGAATGGAAGGAAATGTGAGTTCCATAACACAAAGTTAAAATTCTTTGGCCATATCTTTTCTGATGGGGCATGACACCAGATCCAGCTAAAGTGCAAGCGCTGTCAACTGCCAGTCCCCCACAAGATGTTTTCATGTTACGTTCATTCCTTGGCATGGGCAGCTATTGCTCTAGTTACATACAAGACTTTGCCACTGTCAGTGCACCATTAGGAGACTTGACGAAAAAGAATGTTTCTTTTATTTGGTCACATGAATGCGAGTAAAGTTTCCAGAAAATCAAACAAGCAATTAAGTTCGCTACTGAAATGGCATACTTTGATCCAAGGCTTCATACTGAGGTTGTTCTTGATGCTAGCCCTGTCAGGTTGGGCGCCATCCTTGCACAGTACAGCAGACACCCAATTGCTCTAAGAAATATTGTGGCATATGCAAGCCGAAGTTTGTTGCAAACTGAACATGTTTATTCACAACCTGGGAAAGAAAGCTTAGTAGTGGTGTGGACTTGTGAACATTTCCATGTATTCCTGTATGGGAAGCCCTTCACGCTTGTGACTGATTATCAAGCATTGTTGACTATCTTTGGCAATCCCAAGGCAAAAATGCCTCCTCTCATTGAATGTTGGGGTCTGCGATTGCAGGAATTTAACTACACCATTGTGCATCGTCCATGGAAAGATCAGAACCCTGCCCACTATTTCTCATGAGTGCTTCTACAATGCCCTGGCACCCATTCTAAGACGGCTGAAGCTTACATAAATTTCATAGTGAAATCAAGCACCTCAGCTGCGATTTCGTTGGAACAAATTATCACTGCCACAAGTCAAGACAGTGACATGCTGAAACTGAAATGCATCATTACACATCAGTCTAGGTACCAGCACCTGCAACCTCTTACCAGTGACAGTGAATATCAGAAGTTTATAAATCTCAAAGATGAACTGTCTGTTACTCCAGAAGGTATTATTCTAAGAGGTTCAAGAATTGCCATTCTGGAGAGTCTGAGACAACCAGGGCCGGCCTGGGAACAGAAACCGGCCCTGGCAAACTGCTCAGCCGGCCCCCCCTGGGGTGAGGGGGAGTGCAGCCGAGCAGTTTGCGAGGGCCGGTTTTGGCCAATTTTGTTAGAGGGAGCCGATATTGCCGACCCCCGGTAACAAAAACGGCCGCCCAGGGGCCCAAAACCGGCCCCCACCCTAGCAGCCCACCGGGGAAACACCTGGGGCCCGCTATGGCCAGTCCGGCCCTGGAGACAACGGATAATTGAAGTGGCCTATTAAGGACATTGTGGAATTGTTGCCACTAAACGAGCTCTCCGAGATCAAGTCTGGTTTCCACATCTCGACAAGAGAGTTGAAAGAGAATTAAAGGCCTGTCATCTATGCAACTGCCTGTCATCGAAAACCACTCAACACCCCATAAACATGTCAGAGTTGCCGTCGCACGCATGGGAAAGAATTTTTGTTGACTTCTTCGGTCTGCTTGACAACAGACATCACCTTATGGTGATCGTTGATGAATACTCCTGTTATCCATTGATCAAAGATCTCTCATCTATCACTCAAGAACGTGTCATTGAGAGATTAGAGAGCATCTTCGCGACCCACAATCTTAAAGTCTGACAACGGCCCACCTTTCAACAGTTGAGAATTCAGAGACTTTCTCAGTCATCTTAATGTGAAGCCTCAGAAGAGCACACCTCTTTGGCCACAGCCAATGGCCTGGTCGAATCTTTCATGAGTACTCGAAAGAAAGCTGCCCAGCATGGTATACTAGATAAGCTCGACCTTAAAGCTGTCTTAAATTCCACTCTTTGAGCTTACTGTTCGATCCCACACTTGACCGCAGGTGAAAGCCTTGCAACCTTTTTTTTTTTATATTTGTTTATTGGCATTTAAAATAAGCAATATATAGTAAATAGCAGATACTGCTCAGCAATATAGTACAAATACTCGCGTTGAAATAAAACAATAAAACAGCTTAGAGGCATCACAATAGACAAGTACATGCGTAAGAAGCGACATCGCATTCAAGAATCTGAGCGTTTTGCATTATGTACGGATCAGAGGACTGACATTATGAATGAAAGTAGTTGAAAAATGATAAATCGTGTGGACATATAATGGAATGAAAGGGTCAAGAACATAGTGGTGGGAGACTTTCAGTGGGATGCAGTGGAAACCTCTGGGGTTTGTGTAGAGTCTGTGTCGTGAGAGGATAGCCAGGCAAGTAACGGGCTCCAAATATCTTTAGGTCGAGATGCCTGGGGGAGAAGCTCCCAATATGCAGTTAGCTGTTCTTGACAAAAAGCGACATCTAGTATCCAGAGTTTTGTGGCAGGCGGTTGGCGTTTACCCCAGTGCATTGCAATCTGGCGTTTGGCCAGGAGTAGCAACATGGCCAGGAGTTTACGGTGTCCTGGAATAACATCCTGAACATAGCCTAGAAGACACAGTTTGGGGGAAGGAGACAATTGAGTTGCTAGGATCTCGTTAATAAATTTAAGGATTTTGGCCCAAAAGCGCTCCACGCCAGGGCAGCCCCAAGCCATATGTAAAAAGGAGGCATCTGGCGCTGCACATCTCCAGCAAGACTCATCCGGACGAAGACCCATACGTTTAAGTTGTAAAGGTGTTCTGTAGATGCGGTGTAAATATTTAAAATGTATAAGGCGAAGGCGGTAATTTGGAGACAACAACTCCAACTGCCCGCAGCAGAGTTGCCATTGAGTCTCTGTCAGTGGGACGCCAAGATCTTCATTCCACCTAGCAAAGGCCTGCGGGTGTGTAATCGGGAAAGAGCGTTACAAGCTGCCATAGAGTCTGGTGATCAACTTATCTGGGGATGAATTTGTTAATATTAGTTCCAGGGCTGGGAGAGGGGGAGGCGAGGCAGGAAACGTGTCGTGCAGTGTATGGCACATTCCTTGAACCGAATAATATAGTAGTAAACTGGAAAAATTCGTGGTGCCGCCCGGTGTAGGTGCAGGGGGGGTCAGGAAGGAGTCGCCAGGGTATAGAAAGCCTTGCAACCTTAATGTTTGGGAGAGCCATGACGACCAAGTTACTGCGATGGAACAACAGAAGATCAAAGACCGAGGAAGAAAACCGCATGAAAGACTTGGATCGTAAGAGGAAAATGAAGGCCTACACAGACAAGCGTTGATACGCAAAATATGTTACTTTCACTAGAGGAGATCGAGTGCTTGTTCGTCAGCATAGAAAACGAAAGTCTAATGCTCCTTTCGATGCTGAACGTTTTCGTGTTGTGACCAGCAAAAGACACATGGTGACTGTCCAACGTCCTGGAAAGTCCATTACACAAGACTCCTCAAATTTCCAACATGTGGCTCATTGCTCGTCAGGCCCTGATATCATTGTAGACTGGGTCTGAAAGGACAAGTGAAGAACCCCTGACTGCTACTGTTTCTACATCACCACAGCCGGTCATGGACATTTTTACTGATTGTTCCCAGTTTCCGAAGACACGGACGTATGATCGAAGCATCACAAAGACCAATTGAAGAGCTATGATTGTATATATATATTTGTAAAAATGCAATTAATTATTTAACAGAGGGGGAGATGCTCTGTCATGTGAGTTTGTAATGTTGGAACCCCTGTGGCTCCTGATGGACTTCTTAGAACTGTGACGTAAGCATCAGAGCATAGTGAAGTGAATGCAGGTTTAGAATGTTGAGTTTGCAGTTACACGCAGAAGAATAAAGACATGTTATACTAAGCTCTGGGTTTGGCGTAGTCATTGACGAGTACCCAGACTGGGGAGGATGCTACAGGAGAGTTAGTGGCAGCAAAACAGACTATGGTGGACAAGAAGGAGCGGTTGGAGGACACACAAAGGGCCAGGGAGGGCAGGAGAGAGGGGGTAGGGCTGGACCTAGACAACAGAGGGCAGGAGAAGGTGGCAGGGGCAGCAAGCTGACCACGCACGGTGGGCAGGAGAGGCAATGGCAACCCAACAGACCATTTATGTCTGGCAGGAGGTGCAGTGGCAGCACAATGGACCACGGAGGGCAGGAGGGAGGGGATAGGGGCACAGACTCTGACGAAGGAAGTGATAACGAGTTGACCATTTTGGGCAGGTGGGAGGGGCAGAAGCAGCACAATGGAGGGGGCAGTAGCAGCTAAAAGGAACATGGAGGGAAGAAGGGGAATGGGGTAGTGGTATGCACACAGAAAATAGAGGGAAAGAGGAGTAGGGTAGGTGCAGCAAGCTAACCATGCAGGGCATTCTTGAGGGGCAGAGGCAGCACAAAATATCACATAGGGCGGGAGTGAGGGGCATAGACTTAAACAATGGAGGGCAATGGGAGGGGGGCAGGCCCAGAGTCAGGTTACTTCGTAAACCCAGTTTATTGTAAAATACAAGCACCACCAACAGTGCAGTCTACCAGCACAGCACCCAGTCTCCAACTGACATTCAGTGGAACATCACTACAATGGAGACAGTGAACATTCCTGGCATGAGCTGCTGATGACATTTAAAGGAGCTAAGCACAGTATAACAATTACCATTCTGGGCAGGTGGGATAGGCAGAAGCAGCACAATGGACCATGGAGGGCAGAAGGGGAATTGGGAAGGGGTATACACACAGAAAACGATTGGTAGGGAGGAGCAGGGCAGCAAGCTAACCATGCAGGGCATTCTTGAGAGCAAAAGACATACAATTGATGGACGGAATGCAGAACAAATCAAAACATTCACCCCCAGTCAAGAGATCTGGGTTAAATCCATCATTCTTTTGCTCACCATGCCACACCAGTTTAGACCTGGCCATATGCAAATCAGTCTTGACCCTGCGCCTCATGGGAACAGTCCAGCCCGAACTGCCAAGCCAGGTCCTCTCTGGACCGGAAACAAGCATCCTAGGACCGGTTTCGGGGTTTCACCCCTCTTCAGCCAGGATAGCTTGATTCCAGTGGCACAGTGAGCCCAGGACCCACGTCTGGGCATACCTGGCGCACTTAGGGCGAGAAAGCAAAAGACATACAATTGATGGACGGAATGCAGAACAAATCAAAACATTCACCCCCAGTCAAGAGATCTAGGTTAAATCCATCATTCTTTTGCTCACCATGCCACCCCAGTTTAGACCTGGCCATATGCAAATCAGTCTTGACCCTGCGCCTCATGGGAACAGTCCAGCCCGAACTGCCAAGCCAGGTCCTCCCTGGACCGGAAACAAGCATCCTAGGACCGGTTTCGGGGTTTCACCCCTCTTCAGCCAGGATAGCTTGATTCCAGTGGCACAGTGAGCCCAGGACCCACGTCTGGGCATACCTGGCGCACTTAGGGCGAGAAAGCAAAAGACATACAATTGATGGACGGAATGCAGAACAAATCAAAACATTCACCCCCAGTCAAGAGATCTGGGTTAAATCCATCATTCTTTTGCTCACCATGCCACCCCAGTTTAGACCTGGCCATATGCAAATCAGTCTTGACCCTGCGCCTCATGGGAACAGTCCAGCCTGAACTGCCAAGCCAGGTCCTCCTGGACCGGAAACAAGCATCCTAGGACCGGTTTCGGGGTTTCACCCCTCTTCAGCCAGGAAAGCTTGATTCCAGTGGCACAGCGAGCCCAGGACCCACGTCTGGGCATACCTGGCGCACTTAGGGCGAGAAAGCAAAAGACATACAATTGATGGACGGAATGCAGAACAAATCAAAACATTCACCCCCAGTCAAGAGATCTGGGTTAAATCCATCATTCTTTTGCTCACCATGCCACCCCAGTTTAGACCTGGCCATATGCAAATCAGTCTTGACCCTGCGCCTCATGGGAACAGTCCAGCCCGAACTGCCAAGCCAGGTCCTCCCTGGACCGGAAACAAGCATCCTAGGACCGGTTTCGGGGTTTCACCCCTCTTCAGCCAGGATAGCTTGATTCCAGTGGCACAGTGAGCCCAGGACCCACGTCTGGGCATACCTGGCGCACTTAGGGCGAGAAAGCAAAAGACATACAATTGATGGACGGAATGCAGAACAAATCAAAACATTCACCCCCAGTCAAGAGATCTGGGTTAAATCCATCATTCTTTTGCTCACCATGCCACCCCAGTTTAGACCTGGCCATATGCAAATCAGTCTTGACCCTGCGCCTCATGGGAACAGTCCAGCCCGAACTGCCAAGCCAGGTCCTCCCTGGACCGGAAACAAGCATCCTAGGACTGGTTTCGGGGTTTCACCACTCTTCAGCCAGGATAGCTTGATTCCAGTGGCACAGTGAGCCCAGGACCCATGTCTGGGCATACCTGGCGCACTTAGGGTGAGAAAGCAAAAGACATACAATTGATGGACGGAATGCAGAACAAATCAAAACATTCACCCCCAGTCAAGAGATCTGGGTTAAATCCATCATTCTTTTGCTCACCATGCCACCCCAGTTTAGACCTGGCCATATGCAAATCAGTCTTGACCCTGCGCCTCATGGGAACAGTCCAGCCCGAACTGCCAAGCCAGGTCCTCCCTGGACCGGAAACAAGCATCCTAGGACCGGTTTCGGGGTTTCACCCCTCTTCAGCCAGGATAGCTTGATTCCAGTGGCACAGTGAGCCCAGGACCCACGTCTGGGCATACCTGGCGCACTTAGGGCGAGAAAGCAAAAGACATACAATTGATGGACGGGTGGCATGGTGAGCAAAAGAATGATGGATTTAACCCAGATCTCTTGACTGGGGGTGAATGTTTTGATTTGTTCTGCATTCCGTCCATCAATTGTGTGTCTTTGCTTTCTCGCCCTAAGTGCGCCAGGTATGCCCAGACGTGGGTGCTGGGCTCACTGTGCCACTGGAATCAAGCTATCCTGGCTGAAGAGGGTGAAACCCGAAGCCGGTCCTAGGATGCTTGTTTCCGGTCCAGGAGGACCTGGCTTGGCAGTTCGGGCTGGACTGTTCCCATGAGGCACAGGGTCAAGACTGATTTGCATATGGCCAGGTCTAAACTGGGGTGGCATGGTGAGCAAAAGAATGATGGATTTAACCCAGATCTCTTGACTGGGGGTGAATGTTTTGATTTGTTCTGCATTCCGTCCATCAATTGTGTGTCTTTTGCTTTCTCGCCCTAAGTGCGCCAGGCAACAGGCTGACCACAGAGGGCAGGCTGAGGTGAGTCAGCCACCAGCAGGGCGTGGACCTGTGCCAACCCCTGGTTGCGAATGG
Organism: Calotriton arnoldi; assembly: GCA_963921515.1. NCBI lineage: Eukaryota > Metazoa > Chordata > Amphibia > Caudata > Salamandridae > Calotriton > Calotriton arnoldi. The sequence goes on from CAWUFW010000187.1 coordinate 890,481, forward strand.
CAGAAGGCTGTGCGCAGTGGAGATGTTGCCTGAATATGTTTAAAAAAATACCTAGAAATTCACTGAAAAAAACAAAGGTTAAATAGACCTTAAGGTCAGGTATGGTAATATGATCTTTTCTAACATTAAACCCCCCCGAAATTCACTTTAAAAAACAAAGGTTAAAGGGATGTTATAGTTAGGTACGGTAATAAGATCTTAGCTTATGTTAAACAAACCCTAAAAATTCACTGGAAAACTAAAGGTTAAAGTAACGTTATAGTTAGGTGTTGCAATGAGTTAAAAACAAATGCTTAAAAAAAACCAAACACTGAAATGCACCAGTTATAATTCAGTGAGCTAACTATAACTTGTGCCCACCATACATTGCTTGATACCTCACATATTACGTCTCTCATGACATGTTAAATAACATCACCGCATTAAGAGGCATTTTTAAAAGTGATAGTTTCTAAACATGAACTTAGAAACATTCATGCCCCCCCACGCCCTGAAGACAATGCCATTAGTGTACTAGGAGGCAAGTGAGTTGTCATGTGCACTGTATACGTGGCTTTGATTCTTTTTATACATGGAGCACCATTATAGACCATTAATTCAAACACACGTAAAGGTATTTGCCTAGTATCACGCAATTTGGCCAAGTGGAGAAGTTGGGATTGATCCCAGATTTTCACTCTGTGCAATTCAGCAACTAGTTAGGTATCTCTTTCTTTCCCCTGTTTTACAGCAAAAGTTAATACTTTGTTTTTCATTTCTGGCGCATGAGGTGAGAGCATTGGATGGCAGGCAGAAGCCACATGAAGGCCCAGCTCATTTAGGGCTCGTGCAGGGATGGCTTTAGTGCCAGTGGCCCCCGGTGCAACAATCTTCTTTGGAGCACCCCCCCAATCACCTCCTTATCCACAGATTCCCTCCCTACCACGCTCCAAAAGTGACTCTGATCTTCCCATAGCCCCTCTCTGAGGACTACAAGCTGTAGGAGTCATGTCATCAATACTGGTAGGCAGTATATTTTAAGAGTGGTTTGCCTGGAGAAGTGCAAACTCAGGATTTAAAACATAACACAGTGGTTGGGGTTTGCGTTACTAATAACAATTTATTTCTACCCAAACAAACCCTTTTAAACAACATTAGGATAATGAAAGACTTACGAAAAAAACATAACGTTCTAACCTATACAATGCAGTTTGCATGCAGCTCTTTGATGACAGTTCATAGGTTACTGTTCAATATTAAGATTGTAACTTATGAACTGCAAGTAACAAAAGGATCTCTAACCCACTGAGTTATCCACATAAAATACCATTGGATGCTCTGCATGGTACATGCTCTTTGTAGCATGCATTCTAACCCTCTGCCCTACATTATGATGAGTCAAAACTGCCACTAGCCAAACTCAAATCTCTTTCCAGGAGGAACATTAATCACCAGAGTTAGCTTGATGTTTTATGGTTGCTTGAAAACTGATGGAAAAACAAGGAACTCAGCAGCACAGTGGTTTTAAACTCATAAGGTATTTCTAAATACAGCGCCTCTCAGCTTAGCGCCAGGTGTGGATGCACTGGTCGCACCGCCCTAAAGTTGACCCTGGGCTAGAGGGTCTAAGAGGACCTCAAACTGAGCCAAATCCAGGCATCTGGCTCGATGTGTTAGTGGTTTGCCGACCTCTAGGTGTAAACAAACGGGAGAGCGAGAGAAGATACCTGGAGGTATCACAGACAGCTACACAAACAATAGGAGGAGGAAGGGAACCTAAGAACACAAAGGAACTGAAAGGGAAAAAACAACAAATGAAAGGAGAACTATAACGCGTGTGAACAAGTATGCCCTGGTAAGCCACAGCAACTAATGACACAATGCCAAATGTCTTCTCCAGCTTGGTTGGTCCCCTAAATACTGGCTCTACCCTCTGCTCTGGAAGTGTCTTGAAACCAGGAACTGAGTAAAACCTCCATTACAGTACCTTGGTTAGCAGCCTGCTGTTTGAGTATTTACAATTTCCATTACCACGCTCTCCAAAGTATTGGACTCTGGAGGGATTATATTTACTCTTCCCACTCCTAAATGTTTTAAGTAAAACATTTAAATGCAAGCCGAACAAAATTAAAACTTATTTAAAAAAACACATTTATTCATTAAATGTAAAATAAATAAAATTAAATGAAAAAATAAAAAAATTATATTACAGATATAAAAGTGACGAGCTTTTGGAGATGCACCTGTGTGCCAGAGAGAGGTAATGAGACCTGAGAGGATTGTGGCAGCTTTCCCAGCAACCCCAGATGAAATTCGTTTTTATCTCTTCTGATGACGGATAATATCCAGAAACACATGTCTAGAGATTCACAGCACTAACCTGCACCAACTTTGGTGAAACACTCCAGCAAAAATTCAAGTAAGCATTTAAAGTGAACTGCATTTACCATAATGCTAAGGGGTGAACTGTGCTGGAAGTTGAAAATGTGTGCTCCCATCCCCCTTCAACATTAAAAAAAATATTTATAATATTTTTAATTAAAACACTTCCCTCCCTACTGCCCGAAAAGCAAACAACAACAAACAATAAATGTTCATAAAAAATAAATATTATAAAAAATGAAAGTATTAATATTCAATAATTATAAATGAAACAATTAAAAATGAAAACAATGAATACATATAAAATGAATTAACACAGTATAATAATTAAAGAAACTAATCAACAAATTAACAATAAATTAAAATCAACAAATAAAAGAATAATCAATTTACATAATTCATCAGCAATTCACAAATTAAATTATATAAAAAATTAATTATACATTAAAAGCAATAATTTATATTTAAAAAAACCTTCCACTCTAATTTTCTTCAAACCCCAATTACTCACTGCAAACCAAACAATTTCAAATTAAATTTAAAAAACTTATATAAAAACTTACTAAATGTACTAAAGCAAATTAAACACATATTATAATACTAATAATAACTTATAATACTAAAATTAATAATAATCAAGATAATTAAAAGCAATATTTTATACGAGTATTCAAAAACGATATTTTATACAACTATATTAAATGAAGCAATATTATATAAAAATATATATTTTGAAAATATATTAAATAACTTTAAAGAAGATGTTCTTACCTTCTATATTCTCTCAATTGACATTTTGGCATAGCAATATTCTTGACATAATATTTATGGACACAAGTCCTAAAAGAAGAAGTGGAGAGACTAAGCAAATGACATCATGGCAAATGACATCACAGTGTGCGATATTACAGTGCGGCATCACAGGAAGTGAGATCATACACCCATGACATCACAGATGTTTAGCAGGTCTATCTTGAGTACATTTGTGCACATTACAAGATTTAATAAATGAGATTTTGCGTCGGGGTTATGCCAAAAGAGTGATGCAACTTCATGCAAAATGTGGACCTTAACTTATAGAGTTTTTTTAAATTTCTGCCACAAAAAAATGGCAAGAAGGAAAAACATGGCAGTAAATCTGTTCTGCTTAATTTGTTGCAAAGTCTGCATTTTAAAATATCTTACCGGATTAAGGCACCTGCTGCAGAGATTATGTACCCATTAAATCTCAGGGAATAAAAATAATGATAAAATAACTCTGGAGGGTAACACATTTGCTGGAGAGATCTTTGTTTAGCCTGGTCCGAGTTTGAATCAAAATAGCATAGAGGATTTTTGAGGACAGTCTACCTCAGCCCTTCTTTACCCTGCAAACACAATTTAGTTTAGATAATATGGACTTTTATAAATTCCTGAAACTGAAAGTACAGATCACAAAACACCTGGTACATCCTTTTAGCCCCTCTCTGCCCTATCTAGAATATATAAACTTCTTCTTCCAAATCCTCGTACGTCCCATACTCGTAATGAACTAAAATGGAAAACAGAGCTGAACAACAAAAATATTAGTTTTGATTGGAGAAGTATATATAGGACTCCTTTAATAAACAATATCTCACCTCTGCTTTCCCAAGCAATATATAGGATTATTAGCAGAGCATTCTGGACCCCCCTCCAGAATCCACAAGCTTACTCTTAGTCAAAATCTTAACTATTGGAACTGCAACCTTCAAGAGGGAGATCTGGCCCACATGCTATTTTACTATTTCATCCTGCAAACCTACTGGGACAAGATCTTTGAATGCATGAAACACACTTTCAACATTGAACCCACCAAAGAATTATCTTATATACTGTTGGGCTGCCTGGACCACAACTAAAAAATGAAAATGACTGATGTCTGTTAGAACTGATGCTCACTCCTGCCTGGAAACTGATTCTTAAGAATTGGAAAAACTTTAGGGTAATCTCATTCTGGATGGGACAGGAATGGCTCACCTTTCTTAGAGGTGCTGATAACTTTTCACTAAAACTTTCACCATGGCGCCCGCCTCTCAGATGGATGTGGGGCTCACTCGATGCCACCTCCTTTAACTTCGAGCCTCCTTGAGCACAGTAACTCGTACAAGAGCCTGAAGTTCTCATATCACATCCACTCGCTCTTGATTCTCTGCATAGCCTCACCCTCCTGTATGGAGATCCACCAATGGTTCTAACTCAAGACTGACATCCAATTCACTATCACCTTGCCTCTCATAATTAAGTGCTGATAGTTGGTATTTTTTTCTTTTCCCCTGTGTATTCGCACCACCACTCTACATGAACATAATATTCTTTTTACAAAAGGTGTTATTGCAATGATAGGTCTGAATGCTATTTATGAACAAGCCTTGTACTAGGACAGCAGATAACAGAAGCAAATTTGATGTAAGAATATACACAGCTTTTCCCCTCCTTCTCTTCTGTAACCCCTATATACTGGTGCGATTGATATATTGCACCCTTTGTTTAACTTATTTCTGCCACTGTCTTTTTGTTTGTCATTCTCTCTCTGTAAAAACTCAATAAAAACTATTTGAACAAAAAAATAGCATAGAGGATTCATGTTTCTCCTGCAAAGCACATCATGTAACATGCAGATGACAGATTTTCATTTTTTGTGGCTAGGTAAGTGGGTTATTGCTTTTAACGTAGAGATCCTCTTGTTACTTGCAGTTCATAAATTGCAATCCTTCTAAAATAGCACAGTGAGCTATCAAAGACATGTAACTCCTACACCTTGTAACCGTCACTGCCTTATGGATCACATCCTGTACATTGATTTACACACCTATATTACCTATTGTCAATGTATAATGTGAACATCTGATGTAAGGTTCCCTGACACTCTGCATTGGGATGAGTAGCAATATAAAAGAAATAAAACAAAATAGTGGTATGTAAATTGTTATTTGTGTACATATTAGGACAGACAATGCATCTGGCACTCTTACAGTGCATACATATATGTTATATACAGGGACTGAACAAAATCGAAAGCTTGCCTCTCTTAAGTACCCATGAGGTGATGAGCTGTGTGCCTTTTTCCCCCTCCATTGCATTTGCATTTAGGTGTGAGTCTCCAGGTAGCTTCTAGCCAGGATACTCGAAGAAAAGAGGCTGATGGACCCTTAACGTCGGCCTTTGTTTTGGGCCCAGCTTGAATTTAACATAAAAAAAGCCCCCTCCTGCCTGCAGATTTCTGTTGGTAAAAGAAAACAGACAACGTGCAGCCTGCTGAATGTGTCCTGGTGTCTGAAAATTACACTGGTTAACACCCTCTAACCACATGTAACCTCTAACTTGTCCTCTTTTTATGAACCCCAATATTTTTTTCCAGAATATTTTTCCAGAATCCTGATCTGTGATCATTGACAGAGTTCATTTAAGTTTTTTGGGTCAGTAAGTGATACAATTCTTTGTCTTAAAGTTTGGAAGTCATCTGTATTCTGAAGAATATCTAAACAATTACGTTCTTAAAATTTTCGAAGTAAATGATTTACAAGACTATTTATTCTAGAGAGATGCAAGACAGAACCACTCACACCCTGGGACAGAGCTTCAAGGTAAAACAATTTCTCCTCAGGCAAATGAACTAAGAGTATGTTTGAGGTTGCACTGCAGGAAGTGGCATTGGAAACACACCACAGTATGCTTCTCCTCCTGTTTCTTTTTTTATTCATTTATGTTTTTATCTTCAACATTGCAAACATAACAACACAGCTCATTTCACCAACTGAAATACACATCCTGCGTAGGAGAGGTTGTCATACTGTTGCCACAAAGGCATCAAATTATACCAATAAGGAGCATAGCAGACAGAGAACTTGCAAGATACATCTTCATTTGATATAGACATTTCATTTAAGTCCATGCAAATTTCACCCCCACTCAGTACAATTTGCAAATGAATAAGTGCCAGGGCCCTCATAAGGAGGCCACAGCAGCTTGCACCACCCATTTACCCCTCCAGTGCTGCCAGTGACAGTATCAACACTACTTCTAAACATCACCCTCCTACAAGTGTGAGATTAATGTTCCAGGCCCCAAAGCTAAAGGAATTGCTTGGGCGACATGTTAGCCATCCATTTTTAATGTATATTGAATTAATAAGCAACTTTTGTTGTGATGATCTCTAAATTAGATAAACAGTGCCACCATGTGGCAGACTGTTATAAGAGCCGATGTTGAGCATTAAGTGCCCTGTGCCGAGCACCGGAAACCACCTGCTCACATTAAGCACTGCAGTGGCCCACCTCATTATCTGATAATCACCATCTTAACACCTTAGCACTAAACCATTTAGCACTTAACCCTCCTACTCACAATGTCTGTTTCCAGCCATACAGAGCGTTCTTTTAAGTTCCTAGAATATTCGTGCTCCCCGGGGCTTTAAGTGGGCCGGGTCCTGCCGGTGAGCAGCACTAGCAGTACTAAAAGCAGGGGCTGAAACGGGTCCCTTTCGGGCTCTCCATTTTTGCCCTCACCTTCAGGGTGAAAAAGAAATCTTACAGTACCACCCTTCACTGCCTTTGATGTAACTTCGAAGAGACTCGTCATAGTTCTTTCACAGTCTAATCATTTCAGAACTAAAGCATTTTCAATATTATATACTACGAAGCCATAGTTGTTGCTTATTTATCTTATGCAACTAACAACCATTGACAAAGCCAAGACTCCTGGCTTTTTGTAGGTGTAATGTTATTTGTGTTGTATAACTGGATGCAATGACAGAAGCAGCAAAATACCAGTCGGGCGGCACACTATGCTAAACACAGATTTTTAGCTTAGGTTTTTTTAAGCCATGCCTTTAATTACATAGATCACGCCCTTTGAGAGACCCCCACAGTTTTTTCACCCCAATTAAAGCCCTGGTGCTCCCATCATGTCTCAGAAGGTTCACTCCCCTTTAGCCTGCCCTCTTCAGGTATGTGCAGAAAGGAGCACAAATGTCCCTAAGACATGATGTCATCGGAAAAGTCCCCGCATAAATTTCAGCATTCTCGTTGCACAACATCGTGTTTTTTTATCCAGTCACCAACTCCTCCAGCTTCCTAATTTTGTATGTTCATTTTTGTGTTTCTTGCTCATCAAAAGTTGAACGAGGACTTAGCCAAAGTATTAGTCCCAGTCATGGTGACGGATCATCTTTCATTACTAAGGCCTGTAGTGTTGTGGGCGTAAAAGGATGACACTGACACATGAAGTATGCTTAGTAAATTAGCCACGAGTACGTGCACTTGGGCCCATTTATTTGCAGGCTCACTTCACTCGTGACGCCTGTGGTGGATGGGTGTGGGGTGCGAGTGTGTCTAGCCCTCGAGGGAGTGGCTGGTAAAACTGGTGCCTGCTGAGACACTAGAACGTGTCAAGCACGACACTATATTCCTTCCAAACTGTATTAAAACAAAACAAACACCAGTCCAACCTGTGGGAGTAAGCAACAGTGAAATAAACACTACAGGACCCATCAGCCTCTAGAATCATGCCGCAGGAAAACTGCAGACATGTGGCTGATGACTCAGACTGCAGCAGGACATCTTCTCTTGCACACATAATTTAACCTGAGTGGTTCAGGACACGAAAGCTGGCTTGGAGACGTCAGCCGCACTCTGGCAGCATACCAGTGGAAACATGTCCTTTGGTCTGAAGTTGCTCCCCTCCGCTGACGTTGAGGATGATCTGTGGTAGGTCCTTACAGTTCATAAAACAGAGTGTGTCATGAGCATGGTTGGAGTCCATGGTGAAGGTTCATGACGATGTTGCTTGATCGACTGAAGTTTCCTTTAGACAACTTCGCTGTATCCTGGAGTCTGTCGGTGGGGCAATATCAAGTCCAACTCTTGCCCCTGGGGGAAGCTCCTTGTTTGGGTTGCCACAGGACTGCTTGTAGGCTGCGCTGGGGCTGCATGTGTCCCTACGTGGAGGCAGCTGCAAGACCACCGAGGAGCCAGTGCCTAGTCGTTCGCACAAACCTCAGGGTTGGATGGGTCTTGGTCAAGACATGCTCTCGCTGCCGGGATTCGGATGCAAGCCAGGTTAGCAGGTAGTCTCTGGCTCTTCTTGTCAGCTGGTATGTCAACAGTGTAGGACTCCACTCCATGTGTACAGTACTCTAGGGATGGTAATGTTTGACAAACGTGACAAGGACTGGCTTGATGGTGATGCCAGCCGTGTGGTGAATCTGGACAACATTCGGTGACGACTTGCTGTGATGGTTGCAGGCCTTCATTCTTGAGTCGATCGCCGGTAGTGGGGGTGGCCAGGTGCTTCCATTTCCTTTGGGGAGGCATCTGCATCCTTGCACTTGGATGTCTTGGGTTACTAAGCCGTCGGTGACTGTGTCGTGATTGACACGCTGAGAAGCGTGAGGCAGATATTCTGTTTGCGCATGCTTGCGGCTTACGCTGGGTGGTTGCCAGGTCGTTCTCGTTCTCGTGTTGTGTTACCTAGTTCACTTGCTGTTATTGTGTCTGGTTGCGCTCCTTCAGCAGCTCAAGTTTTCTACAGCTTTAGGCCTGGCCTCTTGGTTGGTCGTCAGGTTCTAGGTGTAGACCAGCCGGTCACACCTCCAGTTCTTCTTCTGGGTGCAGTAGCATGCACCATCTTCCAAACAGGCCAACAGGGCCTATCAACATTCAATGGTCTCTGGACCATGTGGGCGAGACTGTCAGTCTCTCTTCTTCCTCCTAGGTGCTGGGTGGCGGCCAGCCACTTGTCTCATGTGTTCCTTCTTCAGGGAGTTTCTTGAAGCCACTACTCCGGGTGTTCCCTCTTCTGGGAATGGCTGCCTCAGGCAGAAGGGAGGTGATGGGGTGGCAGCTTGCCACTTGGGAGTGTGCGACTCTCCTCTTGCCTGCAGTGGGCACCTGGTGACTTCGTCCTAAGGCAGTGTTGGGGAGGACACTCTGTGCCATCTTTGGCCCACTGCTGGGCTGTGCTAGTGCAGTGGAGATGTAGAGGCCCTCCCTCCTGCATCCGGGCCATGCTAGGCCTGTCCGCTCCTCTCTTTTCTCCAGGGAGCGCTGGGCATGGGCAGCATCTCTTTTGCTGGCACCTGGCGGGCAACCAGGCACTTCAAATAACTTGATTTGTGTCTGTGAGGGTGCCCCAGCTCTTCTCACTTGTGGTGGTGGCCAATTACCACCGAGAGGCATGCACTTCTTTCAACTTCCCTGAGAGCATAGGGGGCAAAGTAGCAGCAAACTCGGGTACTTGTGTAGTTCTGCTGCTGCTGCTCAGGGTTTGTCCTTATGGAAGGGAATGAAGCTGTCTCTCCCTCTGCTGCAGTATTTTTTAAATACACTTATTGCATCTGTGGGCTAGGTCTTTAGCAGGGACAGTTTTCATATCACCTGCTCTGATTCAGATGCCAGGCTTGAGATGTGGGGAAAAACTACTAGGGGTTGCTTCAACCACCACTCACTCAGGCTGGTACAGCTCTTTTGAGGCTGCGGGCTTTTTCAGTTCCAAAAACCGGAGTCGTTGGAGCACTCGTAGTGCGCTTTGGGCAGGTGTCCTACACTGCTGGCAGTGCATACAATTACAGGTCCGTGCTCTGGGCTGCCACCAGGTGGCACTGCAGCCACCATTCTCACTTGTAGTAGGCCCCATGCGGAGCCTCGTGGTGAGGCCACTAGCATGCTCGCTTGGGATGAGGTATTCCACTCCTAGCGGGCCTAGATATGACCACTTCTCGTTGCTGAGGCCGGCCGGATGAAAAGAGGGCCCCCGCATCAGCAGGTAAGGATACTCAGTGCCGGCCCACTGCCGCAGGATGCTGCAGTACCTTTGCTTATTCTGCTGAGGGAGACAACTTGTAGCACAGGGCTGGGGGAAGCCGGTGTGAAGCTCTGTGCCGCGCTGGTGCCTACTTTGAATATAGACGCGGGCCGGGCTCGTCTTACTTGCGGGCGTGGACTCATCCTCATCTGCCGGCTTTATTCGTGCCCTGCACCGGTGCTGTTGTGTTGTTTGGAGATGCAGGCAGGCGTGGGCAGCCTGCTGGAGCATTGCGGATAGGAAGGGAGGTACGGCAGAATGCAGCTGCCCAGCAGTCTCTCACTGTGTGTGGCTCACTATCGCGCTGTGGGCCGGGTCTTGCTGGAAAGTGATGGGGGCGCACACTTCAGGCACGGCCTATATTTTCTTGACCTAGCCCCGAGCACTGCATGCAGGGCACTTGCCTGTGGTGCGGTTTACGGCCCTACCCCTGTCCGTTGCCTCGGCGGCATTGCCTGGATAAGGGCAGTTTCAGTAGCACTCAGAAGCGGTGCGGACGTGTACCTCTTCCTTGCTGGGGCACCGACTCCCCGATGTAGGTGCATGCCTCACATGGGGCTGCAGCATCTCCATGGCATGCCCGGTGCACAGCAGACAGGCATTGGCAGGGCTGGGCTGCTGCGTGGCGATGTACAGTCGTTTCAGTCCAACCTCAGGGGCGTCAGTGCAGCGGCGGCAGGTGCGGGGTGCCTCAGGCTATACTCCTTCTTCAAGGAACTGAGAGGCGGCTGTTACCTCACACGTGGGATAAGACCCACTTGTTGCCATTGTGTTGTGGGCCCTAAGCCTACATGCTTCTAAAAGGATGACACTGACACATGATGTATGCTTAGTAAACTGGCCATGAGCACGTGCACTCGGGCCCTTTTATTTGCAGGCTCACGTCACTCTTGACGCCTGTGGTGGATGGGTGTGGGGTGCGAGTGTGTCCAGCCCTCAAGGGAGTGGCTAGTAAAACTAGTGCCTGCTGAGACAAGAACGTGTCCAGCATGATACTACAAGGCCCTCCTTAGGAGTGGCCTGTAAACCAATGGGCCGGATAATGAGTTAACTTCCTCAGTGTGAAATTCAATGGGGGAAACATGAGGGAACTGCGCCAAAATACTGTTTACAAATGTTATTCTGCAAAAATATGCAAACCCCCTCATTTTTCAAACCCCAGAATTAGCGTAGCACCAATTCAGGGGTGAAGAAATAGAGTGGGGTTTAAGGGCTTAATCGTATTAAAAGACTAAGGGGTCAGTTAAAATTTCCCCGTAACGGTCTTGGCAGGGCAAAATGTTATTGTGTTACAGTTCTTTTCCTAGCTCAACAGCATTATAAACATTTCTGACTCTTAAAGTAGTTAAAAATGGACATTGAAACGGGTCCATATCGAACCCTCTATTGATGTCCTTAACTGCACTGGTAAAAAAACACACTGATCGATTTCTGAACAAGTTTTGTAAAAAAACTTTAAGGTAATCCATGTCAGCGATTTAGTTCCTGTTTATATTTCACGTTTTTAATATTGCACTCCCTAAGAGTGTCAACTATTTTCAGGATGTTGTGTTTCTGTATTTTTTGTGTGTACCGAATTACTCTTGAATAAAGCATACTTTGAACTGATTTCAAGGAGTTTACCACTGTCTATGATTGAGAGATCTGAAGCAGAGGCTGATGGCAGCGTGAGTTTCTCAAAGCACCTGTTGCTGGGTTTGAAAGGTGTTCAGAATAGATGCAATTCTCTGCCTCTTTGCAGAGCACACAGAGCAACGGTCATATATTCTAATTGCAAATATGATTCTGTGCAGAGATGTGTTATGGAGGTCCACAGTTGTCAAAGTATTGACAAGGTGAAAGTAAAAGAAGATGCAGTGCTTTAAGGTGAGTGGGTGCCACCTGTAACTTCCTTCTCCTTTACTGACCTCCACCTAGCAATGCAACATTCCCAGACTCATTTCTAGGCTTAGTTTCAAACCTGATAACATTACACTCCAACCTATGCATTCTTGGTGACCTAAACATTTGGTTTGACAAACCCAAATTCCCCATCCAAAAACAAACTTGACTTGCCTAGACGCATTGAACCTAAATCTGATTGTCCACAAACCCACACACATCGCTGGGCACATCCTAGATGTCATTTTTGCAAATCCAGAACTAGTTTCCTTCCAAAATATAATTCCAGTTACATGGACAGACCACCATTTGAAAGATTTTCAACATAAAACACTGCAAAGCAACACACCTAAAACCACCTTACATGCATCCACTGATCTACAGTGGAACAAACTCAAAAACAAATTTTGAACTCTTTTTCTTTATGACAAATGCATGCAAATAGCAAAACCGTAACTTCAGTCGCATAAAACAAAGCCACCATCAACAGAATCCCATCCTCCCCAGTTTGCCCTGTTGGAGTTAGCAGATAATATTTGTATTCTATAAAGTCTGTCTTCGCCTCTAAGCACGCTAATAAGGGTGACATGTTATGTTCTCGACTAGTATAAGTCTCTGTTTTCGGCCGAGTGTTCATCTCCTGCTGGCAGCAGTGTGGGGTCATGTACTGTGTCCCAAAGATCTAGTCCATAGTATCGTCTCCATGGCCCCAAAACCCTGTACAATTTTCTGGGGCACTTCCTGCCCATGTATGTAGTGCGTTCGGTGGCCATGTAGAGGTCCATCTCCCTAGTCCACTCTTGTATCGTGGAATTTTCTGCCACCCCCCAGCGTTTGGCCACATCATGCTTTGCTACTGCCAGACCCAAGGAGGCAAAGAGTAGTTGTGTCTTGGTAACATCTACCTCACTCAGGATCCCCAGGACACCGGTACTCTAATTATGGCCTCCCAATAGGCTTGCACAGTGTGGCATGTCTATATCGTATGATAAAAATCGCCCTTGATGTCTCTACAAGTGAGGCAATTTGGTGTCTCTGACCTTCCTATCTTGTGGAGCTTCTCCCTGTTGTATTATACTCTATGTAGGATTTTATATTGTACGAGGCATTGCCTTGCTTTGACGGGTATCTCTTTGGAGTGCATTAGGGCCGCCTCCCAATCTATGTCCTCTAAAGGTCCTATGTCTTTCTCCCACCTTTTCCGTAGCCCATTTAAGTTGTCTGGTTTGTTATTGTTTATGGCTCTGTACGTGAGGGAGACTGCCTTCTCTATGAGCTCTTCTTGCAGTAGTCTCCCCTCTGATGGAGCGCATTCGGGTAAGTCTGTGCATAATATGTCCTCTGTCTGCCACGCATGGTGCAGCTGTGCATACTTAATGAACTGGGATTTGTGCAGGCAGTATTCCTGACTAATTTTGGGCTAGGGTTTGAGTGCCCCTCTTTCCAGGATGTCCCCTATTGTGGAGATACCCAGGAGATCCCAGGCCGCAAATGCCTTTAATTTGCGCAGTTCTCTGAACCGTCCCCCTTCCCAGAGCAGCTTAACCTTTGTGACCCTGTTTGTCCACCCAATAGCTTTAGTTGCTCTCTCCCATACCTCTATGGTGACTCATGTTGCCGGCAGTAATTGAGAAGTGCCCTTTCCACCATAAAGATAGTATAGATGCGTATGGGCGCCATCGATTCTCTTTCTAGTCGGTATGTGGGGTGGTCCCACGCCCGGTGTACCCAGTCATTAATGGGAATGAAAAGGAAGGCCCAATAGTAGGCCTTGATATCCGGTAGTGCAATCCCACCTTTGTAGGAGTTACGCTGTAACGTTTTCAGCGCTATTCTAGAATTCCCTTCCTTCCACAATAGGGATGTGATGTCGCTCTCCAACCCGGTGAACACTGTCCGAGGGAGTGGGGGGAATGTGTTTTGGAGTGTGTAAAGCAATCGTGGAAGGGTAATCATTTTAAAAATAGCCTCACTTCTGAGCAAAGAGAGAGGGAGGTCTCTACATCTCTCTGCATCTTGTTTGAAGTTCTGTAGGACCTTTCCTAGGTTACGATGTCTGCATCTCTCTCTGTGTGGGGTGATAAAAATTCCCAGATACTGAAAGTCTTCCTGTACCACTCTAACGTCTCCGGGCAGCGGCAACCATCCCGGGGTTCCGCTAGGGCAGTATAGCGTGGACTTATTCCAGTTTATCCTGTAACCGGAGTGGCGTCCATACTCCTCTATAGTGTCGAACAGGACCGGGATAGAGGAGTCGGGGTTAGTGATGTATAGAAGAATGTCATCAGCTTAGAGGGAAATATTTTTTACCTCTTCGCTGTTGGAAGTTATTCTAAAACCGTGAATTTCTGGGTGGTGCCGGATGTTGTAAGCAAGTGACTCAAGAGTGAGCGTGAATAGAAGTGATGAAAAGGGGCATCCCTGTCTCATCCCCTGTCCAATGGGGAAGGGTGCCGATGCCCTCCCAGATTTGGCCAGTGTGCACTCTAGAAACGGCCAGTGCATGGCGTCAAACGCTTTTTGGCATCCAACGTTTGAAATATGTGTGGTGCATCTCAATCTTTTACTTCCATCACCCAGTTGTGGGCCCTGCGAAGATTTAGTCTCGTGGTGCATCTAGGCAAGAAGCCTGATTGGTCATTAAGGACGAGAGATGAAATATATTTAAGGAGACGGGTTTCTAAGATTGTTGCAAGTATCTTTACTTCTGTGTTTAGTAGGGAAATGGGAAGATATGATTCACACCTAATATTCGGTTTACCATCTTTATGTATTACTGCTATCGTTGCTGACCTTAAGTCTGGGGGTAGGATGCCCTCTTTATGTGCGTCGTTAAAAAGGCGCAACAGGTGGGGGCCCAGGAGGTCTATACAGCGTTTATATAGTTCAGCCGGTAATCCGTTAGGTGCCGGGCGTCTTCCCATGTCTCAATTTTGCCACTGCCTCTTGTATTTCTGTCAGGGTTATGTCCGCCTCTAGGTTTTGAGCCTCCACTTCACCCAGTACCAGGGCCTGAATCTCCGCCAGGTAACTCAATTTCGGTGTTCAAACTGAGGGGGCGGGCCATATAGAAATCTCAGTAGTAATCGGTGAAGGCCCTGACAATATGGGTGTCTGTGGTGTCATTGGTATCCTGGCTCTCTGTGATATCTTGTACCCATTTAGCATGTTGTTCCTTTTTACTGATCCAGGCCAGCAACTTCCCCGCCTTGTCATATAGGTGATGGACCGTTGCCAATCTCTGCTTCCTAGCATTGTCCCTAGCTACGGCTCTGTATACCTGTCTCAGGGTGTCAAGTTGTCGGACTAACTTGGGGTCATTATCTTGAATTGCCTGGCTTTCGAGATCTAGTATTTGGTGTTCTAGGTCTTCCAGTGATTTGGCCCTTTCTTTCTTTTCCTATGCGATTCGACTTTGGGCCCTGTCGAGTAGCACTGTCTTATAGGCCTCCCATACCGTCACCTTAGAAGGGACTGAGTTCTCGTTTTCACTGAGGTATATTTCCGTATTGACCTGCAATCCCCTCAGGACTTTACTGTCCCGCAAGTCCCAAGCGCTGAGACGCCATCCTGTGTTGTGTCCGAGGCCCCATGTTCCTATTCTTACCATGAGTGGGGAGTGATCAGAGAGACCCCTCACCAAGTAGTCTGCCCTTCCTACCTCATTTAGATCATCCCCAGGCACAAAAACATAGTCTAACCTGGAGTATACTTTATGCGCACCAGAATAGTAGGAGAATTGTGTGTCTTGAGGATGTTCCCACCGCCACAAGTCGACCAGTCCGAGAGTATTAGCAAATCGTGACAATGGGGTGGTGGCCAAAGACCCTCAAGCCCCCCTGAGCGGTCCAGTGATGTGTTAATTACATCATTGAAGTCACCCTCTATTACATGAAGGGTTGAAGGCGTCTCGAGTAGAATGTCCGTGATCTTACTGAGGGTGGGTGCCTGGAGTCTGGGCGGTGCATAAGCACATATCAGGGTCACCTCTCTCCTGCCCCATTGCCCAGCCACTCCCATGTTTCTGCCCATGGGATCTTGCCAGAGACGTGTCTTTTTGAAGGGGGGAGGGACTTCTTGATCAGTATGGTCACTCCCTGTACCCTCTGGTATATCCTGCGTGTGCCAGTACCGTGTATGCGCCCTGGCCAAGAAATCTACACTGTGCACCCTGTAGATGTGTCTTCTGAAGCATCACTATGTCAGGGTGTAGCCTTTTTATAAATTGCATCACCAACCCCCTTTTAATTTTGTCCCTGAGCCCATTGACATTCTATGTCAACACCGTAAAGTCTGGGGTCTGAGTTAGAGTAGTTGTGGCCATAGGACTTGATCGTGTCCCACCCGTGTAGGTGGAATTGGCTCTTGGCACCCATATCTCTCCAGTAGGGAGTCTCCCCCTTAGTGGCCTGCGTGACTAACAAACAACAAACAATAAAGCTCAACCAATACCTACTTCCCATCCAACAAACCCCCCTCCCTGCCCCCCACAGCCCCCCCCCCAGCTTCAAGCCCCCTCATCCTGGAGAAGCCAGCGAGGATAGAGAGGTCTGTCGTCCACCCCTGCAAACGTACTTAATAGTCAACCTCCCAAACTCGTAATACATTTGAACCAACTAATAAATCAGCTCAAAAGAAGGGTAACTCTATCCGTTGGCTCGGGGCTTGTGCTTGCACATGTAGAGCCCGCTCAGCCGGTATTCAAGTGCTAGTTACGAAATCCGCTGGGCCTGGTGGCTCACCCAGTGCCAACTGCGTCCCGACTTTTCCATCTTGTTACAAAGCTGCTATCTCGCCAGCCAATGGGTGAGGGGTTTCTGGTCCGGAGGACATCCCAGTGTCCTCTGAGTTGGTGGGAATGTCTGAAGACTTGGCCCCTCGTGCAATCCCTGTCCCAGCCCTGTCTTGTTTGCCATCTATGCCTGTGGTGTGTCTCTGGTCTTGAGTTGCTTTTCTTAGAGTGCAGGGCATTCCTCCTCTTGCGTGTCACCTTCTTTGTTTATTCTTACGTTTCCTTCGTAGCGAAGCCTGGGGTCTTGTTACCGCCAGTTGTTCTGGGTGTCGGTCTGTTGCGGTTTCTCTCGAGGGGCGGAGAACAAGTCTTTCCTCTACCCAGGCCCATGCATCTTCAGTGGTGTGGAAGAAGTGCTTCTTCCCCAGATAGATGACCTTCAACATTGCTGGGAAAAGAAGCATATACTGTATGCGGAGGGCCCTAAGTTTGGCTTTAACAGGGTCAAATGTTCGGCGTTGTTTTTGGGCCTCTCGGCTGTAATCTAAGAATATCATTATCTTGGAGTTTTCGTGTCTAACTCTCCTTTGTGATGCATTTCCCGCAGGATCATGTCTCTGTCCAAGAAGTTAAGGAATCTCTCAATGATCGGTCTGGGCGAGGCTCCGGGGGGGGGGGGAGGCATGCTCCTAATGCGCGGTGCACCCGCTCTATGACAAAGCATGCTGAGAAGTGTTCTGACGGGATTATATCCCTGAACCAGGCCGCCAGGAACGTCAGAACATTGGTTCACGCCCACTAAACGGAGATTATTCTTCCGAGCTCTGTTTTCTGCGTCCTTCAGTCGCCATATCATGTCTGCGGTGGTGCTTCGGAGGTCCATCACCCCTTTCCGGAGGTCTTTTACCACGTCTTCTACCTCTGAAACTCAGGTTTCCGTCTCTGTCACCTGTTCTGACACTTTGCAGAGAGCTTGGCGTAGGAAAGTAACTTCAGAGCAAACCTCCCCTATTTTCCCTTCAAGTGCCTCTCTGGAGCTTTGTATCACCTGGAGTAACACAGCTGTGTCTGATGGAGGCTGTGCGGCCTCTGCGACCTCCACCTGAGGTGTCAGAACTTTCGTGAAGCGATCCATCTTCCCTTGTTTAGGATGTTTGGGATCCTTGTCTTTGGCCATCATCTTTTGCAGGTTTCGTGTTCAGGTGTGACCAGGCACCTTCTCCTGCGAGGCTGATCCGCCAGACCGTCTAGCACCAAGAATGGGGTAAGGCAGTGCGATCTTTCGCGTGGGATCTAGCAGCCAGCCGGAGGTCAGGGATGTGAATTGTGGTCTATCTCAGTTGCCGTCGTTGGCCTCCGTCAGCGGGTGGTAGAGCTGTGCAGATCAGTAACTGGGTAATCCCTTTTGCATCCTGTTGGCTCTATATTACTCACTCTGTACTCCTTGTATCGGTGGCTCAGTTCAGGGTAGCCACACAGGGGAGGCAGAGGGGGGAAGCACCTAGAGGGCTCTCTCCACATTTAGTCTGTTCCCTATGTTGCAGTCCGGCCCAGAGTCCTCTCTCATTCTCAGGCCAAGACAACCCGTCCTGACCACCACAGCTCTGGGTAATTCACCTGTTTCTTGGGATCTCGGGTGCTGGCTGGGTGTTAGTGCCTTCCTCTCCTTCTAGCGCTTCAGCCTGAGCCTCTCATTTCCCTCCCAGGGTTCATTCGCCACTCAGTGGTGCCACTCGGTGGCCAGGCTTGGTCTTCCCTTGTCGGCCCCACTCGGGCCCTCACTCCCGATTATGTCCGCTTCGACCCCCCCTTCTTCAGACTCGGGCCTCTGTCCCCGGTCAAAGCAGAAAGTATGTGAGGGAACACACGGAGGGGAGGGGCCCGCCAGAGCCCCGCCTGACACTTCTTTCAGCCTCAAGGATGCTTCCTTCCGTTGTCTCGGCAGGCCGCGCCCCACCGCTGCTGTGTTCAGGCTCACCTCTCAGACCACAGATAGCGCCTTGGGCTACCTTTCACCTCTTCAGCTCCGCTGCTTAACTGGCGGGCCTGGTGGCACCCAGGGCACGTAGACCTCACCTCCAACTCCCCTGCGCAGGCCAGGTTCGGCCAGGGTCAGGTACGCGAGGCACCCAGCTGCCGGTACGCCTCCACACTCGAGCACCGCCACCAGGCTCTTCGCGATCACCGGCTCAACTCCGATCAGGTATCTCTCCTCTTTTTTCGGTTTTCTTCCCCCTCCGCGTCTGCCTGGCAGGCAAAGCAGCGGTCAGGGCATGCTTGTTTTGCTTCCACTCTTCTCGTTTGGGCCTCGCTCACTGCTCCGCCTGGTCACAGGCTCCTCGTCGCGGCCCTCCACGGCTGCGCAGAGCACCCCCGACCCGTGAGCATTCTCGTGGCAACCAGGGGAGGTGGTGATATGAGGGGAGACTGTCCTGTTTTGGCAGTGGGACGCTCGAGGAGTGCACTCCACGTCGTCCAGACCACTCACTCCCGGGAAGGGGAGCAGTCGCGTCCCTCCAGCGATGGTGAGATGGGACAGGGCGCCATCTTGGAGATCGCATCTCCGGTCTTCGCCATTGCGACGTTTACATGGTTTCGCCAGTTGTACAGGACTAGGGCGCTCAACGGTAGTCCGTGCCACCTCTCCTGTAGGGTGGGCTTTCTGTGCACCGTCGGATCTTTCCTGGGATGGCAGGGTTAATAACGGATTGAAGGCTCTGGCGGGAGCTCACTGGAAGCACGTCTTACACAGCCATGATCCAGGCAACGCCCCCCAAACAAACTCAATTTTTGAACACTTAGAAACACAACTAACATCCAACACAGATTTAGGCACAATAAATTCCATTCAAAAACGATATGAGCGGCTACAGGAAGCTTTTGATATCCTAATACCACTCAGAACAGCAAAACAGGACAAAAGAAAACAGGCACCTTTGAGAAATACAGAACTAAAAAAGATAAAACAGCAAATTAGAAAGCTGCAACACACCTGCTCAAAATAACGATCAATCGAGACAACTTTCACCTACAGAAACTTAACAGATTATACAAGTCAGCAATCAAAAACGCTAAAAGAATTTACTATTCAGACAGAATTCAAACTGCTAATTGTGCAAATAATTGAATTGATCACTGAATTTCGTAAACCTAAATGCATGGAAGGAGCTCATCCCATTACTCAAGAATTCACAGACAAACTGGCAAATCATTACACAACCAAAGCAGACACGTTGGACTCCTATTTAAAACAAAGTAAAACCACCAGCACCAACCCCTTTCCAAAAAAAACCTCAAAGAGTAGGCTAACCCAGCCTCTGCACCCCTTCAAAATATATCACATAGTGAATGTATGAATCTGGTCAAAGCAAGCAGGCCTGCCGGCAGCCCTTCTGACCATTATCCATCACACACCTTCAAGGACATTCTTCTAACTACCTCTGCTGCCACACCAGTAAAAAGAATCATCAATAATTCCTTAACTACGGGAATCTTTCCAGAAGACCTAAAAAAGGTATACATATGCCCATCATTAAAGAAAACTAACCTGAACCCGCTTGAACCTGACAACTACAGACCAATTACAAATGGACCTTTCCTGGGCAAACTGATAGAAAGAGCAGCATTCGCCTAGATGTCACAATTCATTGACGATAACTCCATACTTTCTGACTTCCAAACAGGATTCCGTCCAGGAAGAGGCACAGAATCTGCCATTATCACCATCTAGGATGACCTCAAGAACACTGTAGACCGGAATGTGGGTTGCTGCACTACTTCTCTTGGACCTCT
The DNA here is from genome assembly GCA_963921515.1 of Calotriton arnoldi. Lineage (NCBI taxonomy): Eukaryota > Metazoa > Chordata > Amphibia > Caudata > Salamandridae > Calotriton > Calotriton arnoldi. The sequence goes on from CAWUFW010000187.1 coordinate 911,068, forward strand.
CAGCTCCCTTTGACACTGTCGACCATGACACTCTAATACAAAGACCCTACAAAGCCGGCATAGAGGGGACTGCTCTCGACTGGATCACATCCGACCTTCAAAACAGAACAAATGTCATCCGTTCTTCCCCTTTCTCATCCAAACTGTACTTCACAAAAGCAGGGGTCCCTCAAGGCTCTATCATCTCACCCATGCTTTTCAACATTTACATGAAGTCATTACCGGCAATGATCAGTGAATTTCAGCTCACATGCTGTAACTATGCAGATGACACATAAATTCTCCTTAAACTGGAAAGCCCCAAAGACATTGGAAACTCACAAATCTTTAGTTGCCTCAGAGCTGTTGATCAGTGGATGACATGGAGCCATCGCAAATTGAATGCTTCCAAAACGGAAAGGCTCACATGTGGCGATTGGAAAAATTATGACCCACTTGCCGCCTGGCCTGACGATCTGGGAACATCTCCTAAAGTATCTAAGGAAGTAAGAAACCTTGGAATTAACATGGACTCCAAGATATCAATGAATGCCCAAGTGGACAAATTAGCAAGATCAAGATTCATTACTATGCAAACTCTGCAACACATCTTCCCCCATCTGGGATTTCCACACAAGGTTCAAGCTACTATCTCTCTTGTACTGTCTAAACTTGATTACGCCAATGGCCTCTACCACTGATCATCTTTATAAACTATGATAAGACTACAACGGATTCAGAACTATACTGCCAGATTACTCCTACATGTAGAGCCACAAGCCCACATCTCCCCTGCCTTGAGAGCCCTACATTGGTTACCTGTTGCTAGAAGATCCACTTTCAAGCTGCTTTGATTCACCCACAAAGCAATACATGGAATAGGGCTGCTTTTCACCAGGAACAAAATCCCCAAATACATTCAACAAAGGAACCTCCGCACCAGATTGGCACCTCGCCTCAAAATCCCACCAAACAAGAAAAAACCCACAGGTGGCACATCCTTCTCTGTTCAAGCAGCCAAACTATGAAATTCACTACCCTTAAACATAAGATCCACAGATAACTATCTTATCTTCAGAAGACTACTCAAGAGTTGGCTCTTCCCTATATAACCACCATACTTAAACACAAATGTTCAGCATATTCCGGTGTACATAAGCATTTAATTTGATTATATATATGTATCTAGATATGTGTATTTCTTTGTATAAATATGTATAATAATTATGTTCATAAATATGTAGAAAATCTTTAGGTCTGCTTAACAAATGTACAAATTACTTATGATTATATTATTCTATGCTTAACATGTATATAGATCACTGCATAGTTTTCATATAAGTTATTTGATTAGATACTTATGGTTTTCCATTTATCTATCTGTCACATATTACGGCGTACCGGATATCCGTCACCATTGTGACGGAGTTACCAGTTGCCGATAACTAAATCAGGCCCTAAGTCCTGATGCTCGCAAATTAAGTACTGAAAGAATGTTTTTGTCGTAGGAATGCCACAATTCCGATCCATCTTAAATATTTGGAAATGTTATTTGTTACAGTTTATCGCTCTGTTTTAAGTGGCTTACACCTTTGGAACACTCCTTGCAGGATGTCCTGCCTGGTGACAGCGCATACATGCCTCTGCTCAGTAGGTCCTTAATGCTCACATTTGAATCCTCATACACATGATAAAACTCTGACCTTCCTGTTTCCTGATTGAGTCGCATCCTTGATTTTATGTGAATGGACAAACAATATCTACCTGTCCTTTGTATATGCTCAACCGTTGATGAACATGGTTTAACCATGTTTTGGCTGCACGTTTGGCAAGGGATCCCCTCCCCTGCCACTTCAATTGTTGTATGATCTATATAATAGGATTACATTCTGTACTTAATTCGTTAAAAAAAGAAGAAGAATAAATAATTGCAGGGGACCAAAAGTTTCCCTTATGAGTGTGCTCCGTGTTGCCGAATGCCAGGGTTGCTAAACACCAAGGTAGCCTAATCTTGAATCCCCCTCATGCCTCTTTCATCCACCGCCCTTCACTTCTTGTCTCTTTATCTCACTCTTGCAGGTTCTTTTTCATCGCTGCTTTCTCCCTTTGTCACGTTTTCCCTATATTTCTCTTCCTTCTTCTTTATCCCTTTTCTGCTTTTCAGTTTCATGTTCTGGGTCAAAGTCTGACTGGGAAATTAAGTTCTGGTCCCAAAAATGAGTGTCAGTCCTACCACTGGCAACATCCGCCATAATTAAGCACTGATTATGTTCGAGGCATGCCAAATTGAGGGTTATGGTAGAATGGTGATTTTCTATACAATATGGCCGACGCTGTAAAAAAACTATTGTATGTGTGCTATTATAACATCATCTCCGTGGAGGGTTTTATAGCTGTTATTATAAAAGTATCTCAGAAAAGGTGATATTTATGAACAAGACATGGGAGCTGTTATGGAGGCCAATGAATGGACTCCAGATGGACGTGCACGAATCTCAATATACAATGGGCCGATTCACAAAGCTATTTATATACGTATGTTTAAACACAAAGAGCTAAAACACAAACCTTAAAATCTTATAAAAGGAGATCTTTATAGGTACACAATTGGTATATTATTGTATTTGGTTTACACTATGTCTTGCATTATTTCTTAACTCATTATTCTTTCTTGTATTTTCTTTTGGCATTATTTTCTCACACAATCTTGGATGTTTATTTTTACAAGGAAACTCCGTGCTTATGTAACTTAATTTAATAAAGTTTTGTTTAAACTAAAAAAAAAACCTTAAACACAAAGAGACTTTTTATGAGAGGAAATACACTTTTGGAAGTCTCAAAAGTTGGTTTTACCTCCATACACCAGGGTTGAATTGTGACTAAATCTACTCACCGGGTGACGAGTGGGGGTTCCGTGAATGGAATGTACTGAGAGTACACACACCCATAAACGTACCTACATACATGTGGATATTCACAGACTCCTCCATGATCTCTTAACACCCTAAAAAAGGAATATACTCCTAAAAAGTACATACGTTAATTTGGGTGGGACAGGGAAGGGCCCCCCGCACTCTCCTTAATTGGTGAGATGTAGTGTTTTTCTCCACAAGGAGGAAAAAGAAGTTTTTGGATGAGCAGATATGTGCACGGTCAGCTGTCGTAGGTTTCCAGGGATACTTCTGGGAACGTTTGTGAATTCCTGAAAACCATAGATGTGTGGGGTGCACATCTATCCTTTCTGTCAGAATCCAGTCACAGACACAAGTCTAAGGTAGTCAGAGAATATGTTGTATGTGTGCGGCTTTGGAATGGTGTACGCACAAATTGCTATGAACGTTAAGCAACCTTGACTATGGTTAAGATCTTATCCAATAGTTACTGAAAGACCAAATGTGCCCAGGAGCACTGGCTAAAAGCGAAAAGCTGCAGAGGCCTTTGGTGTTCATTAGAAGACTGACTGAACGGTGCTTCGCCTAGTGTTGAGGAGTTTTATAAGACAATAACAGGTTATTCATTTAACATGCAAACTATTAATTTGCAGTACATGACATGTAAAGTAAAAAAGATTGCGATTTAAGTGTATGTGGAAATTTGATTTGGCAAAGACCACGTGAAGGCGTGGGAATACTGTCAGATGGGAAACTCAGCCCAGGCTACCACACAAGCTGCAATAGTTGTAGTACAGACTGGTTAAAGAAAGAACCATTGAACACCGTTCCTCGGTAAACAGCTGTGGCTGTATAAGCTGCCAAGTGACTGACAAAGGGAAACCTAAACTCTTATCTAATCAGGGAAGGCTAAATATTGGCGCATGCATAAACATGATAAGAGTGCTGGTTGTTACAGCGTTGTCAGGTCAGCAGGAGCCAAACTCTCCTAGGTGCCAGCGGGTATGTGAATGTGGAAACTAAAAAAAGACTCTTGTTAGGGCTGGCTTCATAGCGCAGCTGTAACCAGCCCTTTTGTGACCAACAGAAAAAGAGCTGTTAGAAGCATTACTGAGGAAGGAAGGGGCTTTTGCTCTGCCTACATGTTGATTCACCTAAACACAGCATTTGATTGGGCAGAAGTTGTGTGCTTCCACTCAAAAGAGTCCTTGCGTTATGGTGACAATCAAATGATGTTGTATGTCTAAAGTATGATCTTTTTTATTATGATAAGGTATGCCAAATGAAGTAGATCGGACTTATTTATTGTGAAAAGCATATGTTAAAGTCGATAGCCCTTTAAAGGTGTATTATTATTAAACAGATGTAAAGCATGTAAACATGTATTTTGTTAGATGGAATCTTAAATATTGCTCACCAGGGACAGGTTTTTGTGTTGGTTACCATCTATGACAAACCCATGGGGTAGATTTGCCCTGCAGTATTCCATGCTGCGTCCTCTTAAGAGGGGTTGGAAATTGTTGGTTCGAAATGTAACTTTGTAGATATTTGTAATTTTATGACTGTGTGCCTGGCTGTTGTATTTTGAGAAAGCTCATACTCAGTACAGTAAGCCAGAATTAGTTATGGTGACATACCGATTATAAAGACTATCGGCCTGATTGGATTATCGGCAAGAGTTAAGTCAGATGCTATATGGCTGATCTGTTAATTATTAAAGGTTTTGATAAAGGCAGAAGGCCTGCCTTATCTATTGTGTTAAACACTGTCATGGCCGGGGAGCAGTTTCTTCTTAAGGGTTCTGGATTTTGGAGCTCCCAGGCACAGACGGCTCTCCCTAGAAACCACCATGCTTCCCTACAAGACTGTGAAAGCCACAGTCTTCAGAAGAAAAAGCCAGTGGCACAAAATCCTTCCGAGTGGAAAGAGTTGAAACTGAAAAACACTGCCTTAACGGTACCGGCAAGTACACCAGGTAGAGGCACCTGGTGTACCAGACAACTGGAACAAGCACTCTCAAAGCAACAAACTACAAATGGATTGTGACTCATGAGACTTCTTTCCTTTGCTGACTTATACACTTGAAGCAACATAATGTAAATGACATACAGAAAGAGGAAGTCAAGATCCACTATGATAAAATGGGAAAACCTCCTAGAAAACTACTATGCCTCCATCTTTAATTGGTATTCAAGGTTCGAGGCTGGTCTCTTATTCCGCTCGCTGCCTCGGATACAGCAGGACCTCGTGACTCCTCGTCCGAGTGTATCCAGGAACGGCACGCTCCGCTACCGCAACTCTGCAGCCACTGCCCTCGCACCTTTTTTCTGTGATTGGGGCCAGGGCCGGCGCTAGGCATGGGCAGTGTGGGCAGCTGCCCAGGGCCCCGCGCTCAGTTCAAAACATGGGGCCCGCTTCTGTCTGAAAGGCTGCACTTTCATAGTCAGCCCACCTGCTCCTTCAGGGCCCCTCCACAACGCAATCACATTGCCAATGTTAAGCGAGGTGTCTTGACCTCGCTGGTCAGGGCGTGGTAGCATTCCTGGGGCTGCAATCGTGGGGGGAGGGGAAAGACTAGGTGGGGGGAGGGGAAAGACTAGGTAGGGGACGTGACAGCAGCAAAGTGGGCTCTCAGGGACGAGGGCGGGGCAGCACCGCTGTTAAAAACCTGTGGACAAGTCTTGTCTGCCCTTTGTGTATTCCGTTTCCAGGCAACAGAAGACTCTTTTGTTTCCAAAAGGAGCCGGACATTAACAGGTAAGGACAGGTTGATGAGGGGAGGGGGTAGCATCCACCTCAGACTGGCGCAGTAGAGCAGTGTTTAGCAGCGTGTCTCGCTACTGCTTCCAGGCACAGGGGAGGTGTTTCCTCATCCCCTGGGCCTGGAAGCACCGGATCAGGCTGCAAGGTTAGGTGTGGGGCCCCTAACACTGGGACATGGGCCATTATCCAGTGCTGCGAAGTCCATGGCTGCTGGGCCTCGCAGCCCTCCATCAGGCTGCAAGGTCTAGAGTGGGCCCCTTTCTCACGGCTTTGTAGCCGTTATATAGTGCTAGGAGGCCCAGGGCAGGGGGGGCCCTGTCCTTGGCCTCGCAGCTCTATACTGTTGGATAACTAGATTTTCTTACACAGACGTACTAGCATGTTTGCTTCCCAGCCCACATCACCAGTGCTAAACTTAAAGGGCTGTCTAGTAAATGCAGCTAGGTGCGGAAAACCTGTTAGTTAAGTTTCTTTTATTTTGCCAAGTTTTTGATTACTTTGCACTCAAGTTTTCTTTTGTTTTTGCTTGTGGGCGCTGTTCTCAAAAGATGAGGATTGTTTTATTGCAAAGCTACATTGTTTTTTTCTTATGTGTATTTTCTGAAATGATGTTTTAACACATAATCATGCATAACACCCCAATGCACACCACTCCAATCCGCACTACTCCAATCCACGCTAATCCATGCCAATCCACCTCACCTCACAACACATGAATCCGCCCCACTTAATCCAATCCAATCCACCCCAGACCAATCCATACACCTCCACTCCACCACACTCCAATCTTCCCACTCTAGTCCAAAACAATCTGCCCCACTCCAATCTGCCCCACTCCAATCCAAAACAAATCTGCGCCACTCCATCCAAACAAATCTGCTCCACTCCAATCAGCTCCGCTCCATTCAGCCCCACTCCAATCTGCCTCACCCCAGTCCCCCCACTCCATCCTAATTCACCCCCTCCAATCCACCACAATCCACCTGACTCCAATCCAACCCAACCCACCCCAATCCAATCCACCCCAATCCAATCCACCTCACCTCAACCCAATCCAAATCACCCTCCCCAATCCGTCCAATTGCAATCCAATCCACCCAACTCCAATCCCCAAAAATCTGCCCCAAAACAATTTGCCCCACTTCAATCCAAAACAATTTGCCCCACTTCAATCCAAAACAATTTGCCCACTTCAATCCAAAACAATCTGCCCACTCCAATCCAAAACAATCTGCCCACTCCAATCCAAAACAATCTGCCACACTCCAATCCAAAACAATCTGCCCACTCCAATCCAAAACAATCTGCCCACTCCAATCCAAAACAATCTGCCCCACTCCAATCCAAAACAATCTGCCACACTCCAATCCAAAACAATCTGCCACACTCCAATCCAAAACAATCTGCCACAATCCAAAACAATCTGCCACACTCCAATCCAAAACAATCTGCCCACTCCAATCCAAAACAATCTGCCACACTCCAATCCAAAACAATCTGCCACACTCCAATCCAAAACAATCTGCCACACTCCAATCCAAAACAATCTGCCACACTCCAATCCAAAACAATCTGCCACACTCCAATCCAAAACAATCTGCCACACTCCAATCCAAAACAATCTGCACAACTCTAGTCTGCCACACTCCAATCCAAAGCAATCTGCACAACTCTAGTCTGCCCACTCCAATCCAAAGCAATCTGCCACACTCCAATCCGCCACACTCCAATCCGCCACACTCCAATCCGCCACACTCCAATCCGCCACACTCCAATCCGCCACACTCCAATCCGCCACACTCCAATCCGCCACACTCCAATCCGCCACACCCCAGTCCACCCATTCCATCCTAATTCACATCACTGCAATGTATCACAATCCACCCCACACCAATCCAACCCACCCTAATCCAATTTACCCCACTTCAATCAAATCCACCTCACCTCAATCCAATCCACCCCTCCCCAATCCATCCCACTGCAATCCAATCCACCCCACTCCATTCCCAAAAAATCTTCCCCACAACAATTCGCCCCACTCAATCCAAAACAATCTGCCCCACTCCAATCTGCCCTACTCCAGTCCAAAACAATGTGCCCCACTCCAATCTGCCCCACTCCAAAACAGTCTGCCCCACTCCAAAACAATCTGCCCCACTCCAATCTGCACAACTCTAGTCTGCCCCATCCAATCCAAAACAATCTGCTCCACTCCAATCTGCCCCACTCCAAAACAATCTGCCCCACTCCAATCTGCACAACTCTAGTCTGCCCCATCCAATCCAAAACAATCTGCTCCACTCCAATCTGCCCCACTCCAAAACAATCTGCCCCACTCCAATCTGCACAACTCTAGTCTGCCCCATCCAATCCAAAACAATCTGCCCCACTCCAATCTGCACAACTCTAGTCTGCCCCATCCAATCCAAAACAATCTGCTCCACTCCAATCTGCACAACTCTAGTCTGCCCCATCCAAAACAATCCGCCCGCTCCAATCCGCCCCGCTCCAATCCGCCCCGCTCCAATCCGCCCCGCTCACTCCAATCCGCCCCACTCCAATCCGCCCCACTCCAATCCGCCCCACTTCAATCCGCCCCACTCCAATCTGCCTCACCCCAGTCCACCCATTCAATCCTAATTCACTTCACTCCAATGCACCACAATCCACCCTACTCCAATCCAATCCACCCCACACCAATCCAACCCACCCCAATCCAATCTACCCCACTCCAATCCAATCTACCCCACTCCAATCCAATCCACCTCACCTCAACCCAATCCAATCCACCTCCTCTCCAATCCATCCCACTGCAATCCAATCCACCCCACTCCAATCCCAAAAAATCTTCCCCACAACAATCTACCTCTCAATCCAAAACAATTTGCCCTACTCCAACCCAAAACAATCTGCCCCACTTCAACTCAAAGCTATCTGCCACACTCCAGTCCAAAACAATGTGCCCCACTCCAATCAGCTCCACTCCAATCTGCCCCACTCCAATCAGCTCCAATTCAAAACAATCTGCCCCACTCCAATCTACACCAATCTAGTCTGCCCCACTCCAATCCAAAACAATTCGCCCCACTCCAAAACGCCCCAATCCAATCCACCCCAAACTAATCTAATACACCCTTCTTTAATTCACCCTACTCCAATCCGCCACACTCCAATCGCCACACTCCAATCCGCCACACCCCAGTCCACCCATTCCATCCTAATTCACTTCACTGCAATGCATCACAATCCACCCCACTCCAATCCACCCCACAGCAATCCATCCCACTCTAATCCAATCTACCCCACTCCAATCAAATCCACCTCACCTCACCCCAATCCAATCCACCCCACTCCAATCCCAGAAAATCTTCCCCACAACAATGTGCTCCACTCAATCCAAAACAATTTGCCCCACTCCAATCCAAAACAATCTGCCCTACTCCAGTCCAAAACAATGTGCCCCACTCCAATGTGCCCCACTCCAATGTGCCCCACTCCAATCTGCCCCACTCCAATCTGCCCCACTCCAATCTGCCCCACTCCAATCTGCCCCACTCCAATCTGCCCGACTCCAAAACAATCTGCCCGACTCCAAAACAATCTGCCCGACTCCAAAACAATCTGCCCGACTCCAAAACAATCTGCCCCACTCCAAAACAATCTGCCCCACTCCAAAACAATCTGCCCGACTCCAAAACAATCTGCCCGACTCCAAAACAATCTGCCCAACTCCAAAACAATCTGCCCGACTCCAAAACAATCTGCCCGACTCCAAAACAATCTGCCCCACTCCAAAACAATCTGCCCCACTCCAATCTGCACAACTCTAGTCTGCCCCATCCAATCCAAAACAATCTGCCCACTCCAATCTGCACAACTCTAGTCTGCCCCACTCCATCCAAAACAATCCGCCCCACTCCATCCAAAACAATCCGCCCCACTCCAATCCGCCCCACTCCAATCCGCCCCACTCCAATCCGCCCCACTCCAATCCGCCCCACTCCAATCCGCCCCACTCCAATCCGCCCCACTCCAATCCGCCCCACTCCAATCTGCCCCACTCCAATCTGCCTTACCCCAGTCCACCCATTCAATCCTAATTCACTTCACTTCAATGCACCACAATCCACCCTACTCCAATCCAATCCACCCCACACCAATCCAACCCACCCCAATCCAATCTACCCCACTCCAATCCAATCCACATCAACCCAATCCAATCCACCTCCTCCCCAATCCATCCCACTGCAATCCAATCCACCCAACTCCAATCTCAAAAAATCTTCCCCACAACAATCTGCCTCACTCAATCCAAAGCAATTTGCCCCACTCCAACCCAAAACAATCTGCCCCACTTCAACTCAAAGCTATCTGCCACACTCCAGTCCAAAACAATGTGCCCCACTCCAATCAGCTCCACTTCAATCTGCCCCACTCCAATCAGCTCCAATTCAAAACAATCTGCCCCACTCCAATCTGCACCAAACTAGTCTGCCCCACTCCAATCCAAAACAATTCGCCCCACTCCAAAACACCCCAATCCAATCCAATCCACCCCAAACTAATCTAATACACCCTTCTTTAATTCACCATACTCCAATCCACCTCAATCCAATCCACCTCACCCCATTTCAATCCACCCCACTCCAATCAAATTAATCCACCTCACTCCACCCCAATCTACTCTAATCCAATTCACTCACTATCTCAATGCACTCCAACCCACTCCACCCGATTCCACCCCATTCCGCTCTACGGCACTCCACTCCACGACTCTGCACTCTACAACACTCTCTGCCACTGAACTCTACTCCCCTCTACTCAACTGTATGATACTCTACTCCACCTACTCCACTCAACACTCTACTCCAACAAATCCGGTCTATGACACTCTACTCCTACCACTCTCCTCAAGGCTACTCCATGCCACTAACTTTTAACCATGCTGAAGAGCAGCCACACCGGTGTACAACACATCACATACACATTGCCAAAGCCAATAGTTCTTATAGGCGAGACCTATTGACTTTGCCAATGCTTGGCTAACAGTGATGTTATTCTGATCCTTTGCCTAGAATATTTAGCATGTTAAGATGCACACAACTCATTGGGTATTAACGCAGTGGTGAAACGCACAATACCCATGTGGTGGTGTGTCAAAGGTATTTTTAGCTGTCATTTGAATTATCACTTACATATAATAGTGTTTCATTCCACTTTTTCTAAGTAGTTACTATTATACTATTTAATGATGCTCATATAATGGACCCAGGAAGGACGATTGTGCCTTGCATAGATTCAAACTCCTGATCTGCAGTTATACAGCCAGGGTGCAACTCACAAAACTATTCTATCAACCGCTTGCCTCCTCCTTCCCAGGCTTTGTTTATTTAAAGATTTGCTATCCAATCCTACGCCCCTTGTGCAGCACACATAGAAACAGCAAATTGCCTATGATAGTTTATGTGCAGGAAGGTCCCCCTTCCTGCACATAAATAATCATTTAAAAAAAATGCTGTTTTGCAACTTTAATGTGTGCTGCATCAAGCAGCACACATAGAAGTTATAAAACATCATTTCAAGATTCCCTTCAACACAGGCACCCTTGCATTATGGTGCAAGAGTGCCTGCGTTAGCGTTGGGCAGCTAAATTTAGCGCCAGTGCAGGGGAAACGCAGGGCTGCATCATATTCTTGAAAATATGGTGCAGCCCTGCGTTTTCAAAATGCAGAAGCATGGCGTTAGCAATGTTTGCTTGACACTATACTTCTCCACCATTCTGTTGTACATATTCCCATAGGTCTCTTCAGCAATGACAAAGATGATCAATAGTCCTGCGATGTCACTTTCTATGATGTCAATCCTTGTGATGTCACATTCAAATTAGAGGGGCCTCACATCTTCCCTTTCGCCCAGGGCCCCACAAGTCCTAGGACCGGCCCTGATTGGGGCCCCCGGGAGCAGCACGGGTTAGAGAGCTTGTTTTCCCACCCGACCTGAGTTGTGTTCCAGATCTAGGAATTTGGTGCCGGCGCCTTTGGGCGCATGAGGGATGTGTAGGTAAGGGGGGGGGGGTCTTGATGTTTCTTGGTGTTCCGTGATTATTGTTCCTGGTGTATGGCAGATTTTGGGGAAAGCATTTTTGATGGTTGACTGGACCAGTTTGAATGAAAGATATAGGGTCATAAATGTCGAGGGCCCACTGCAATGAAGGATCTCAGACTCAGAGTGGACCACTGTTCACAGCTGTAGTGAGGATCAGCAAAATGAGGGATTTGCATGCAGGGATTTTTGAGTCAACAAATTCAACGTTAAAGAAAAAACTTCAAATTCCAGAATGCAAAGTGTTGCTGTCTAATGAGTCTTTCTCAAATGTATAAACCACATGCAGTGAATGTTCAAGTCCATTTTGGCTAACATGCCTGAATCCTTATAGGAAGCTAACCCTTTACCGCATTATAGACTTAGTTGTAATTTAGAAAAAAGTGCTTTTCCCCTGCCCATGTCTGTTTACATTTGCCTCTTTGTTTTTCTGCAAACTTGGTATTTTCAAACTGTTGTTTTTTCTACCTGTGACTGTATACATTTCCCTCTTAGTTTTTCACAAAGACCGCATTAAGCCTCACCACCCATACACCTCAGTGGCTTACCAGAGTGTGCTTAGAAGACTGCTTAATCTGCTCTGTGGTTTTAAACTGTGCTCGTAAAGTGTATGCAGCACTCATTTTTGTCTTGAAAAGTGATTTGTTTAAATGCGCGAAAAGCAGTATTTCAGTGGCTTCAAAATTGTCCCTTACCTGAAAGGTAGAATTTGGAACCTTGGAAGTGTGGATTGTGCCTATCTGTATCCAAGGAGATTCCAAATAGAGGAACACCTCCCTGCCACAGCAGTCTGGGCTTAAGGTCTCTTGTCTCTTATATATGTTTTCTATGGGTTTTTGCATCTGTTGATGTGACTGGTTGCTATGACTAGTACTTCTATAGGACTAAGTGCCTAGGGTTTGAGTTCTGTTTGGGCTAGGACTCTGATTGGCTACTAGGGCTAGGGTTTCCTATTGGACTTAGGGATTAGGGCTATGACTTTGATTGGATGTTAGGGCTATGGCTGTGATTGGTTAATAGGACCAGGTCTTCCATTGGATCTAGGTTTTAGGGTTAGGGTTCTGATTGGTTAGGGTTAGGGCTAGGGTTCCATTGCCCAATAGGGCAATTTTAAACATAGGGCTCAGGGCGTCTCAGCCCGGGCATCGAGGCTAAAGGCAGAGAGGACAAGGGCAGTTGCCTGTTTGGGCTGGGCAGAGAGGACAAGGGCAGTTGCCTGTTTGGGCCTGTTCGGGTCGGGCCTAGGGCAAGAGATGCTGCCCAATTTTCACTTACGAGCTACCACCTTAAGCCCTCCACATCCGCCAACATCCAAACACAACATCAGCAAAGGCATTCTACTCATGAACCACAAGCAAACCTCATACAGATTTCAATGTGTATTGAACCACTACACAACCACTACAAAACCCCACAAACCTCACCTACACACAATTCTACCCCAACTACAACACTATGGCACCTGCATTCTCACACAAACCACAACTCTGTCTTATACCACTAACACCTCCACACATCACCAACACAAAACAAAAACACATTATACATAACTTGAATGCATCCAGACATACAGTCCCTGTTCAAACAAAACACCAGCTCTATCCTATACTTGCTCCTAACAGATCCCCTTTTATCATGACAAAACCTATACTCAGCCTTCCATCACATTAACCACCAACACCCACCCCTTCTTTTTACCAATTACACACAACCATACAATCCTTATACGCCACTCCACCACACACATTACCTATTCAAGTGGTCAAATCTAACATAATTACTCAAAACTCTTGTCCATCCTCTTTTACACACCACATACTCTTCTCCAGAACACATCACCACCCCTGTACTATTTAAATACCACTCACCAGCAGTACTGCACATAAAAATCTTTCACAGAAAACCACTACATTAATATCTTCTCTCACTACTCCACAAAAACAAAACACACAAATCTCAATATATTATATTCCTTACACATATATTCCCTTACTATGTAATTATGTATCTATATATTTATTATTTTAGTCCTATTTCACAAGAAAAAAAATTACTCTCTCGAAAGCTTTACTCTGTCATACCATCGCCCAACACCTCTATTATTTTATCCTCTATCTTCACTCTCTCTCATCCCAAACCCTTTCCTCTACTATGATCTCCAAAATAACTCTTCCTAGACTCCTCCCTCCTCTACAACTCCTGGCTCACCCCAAACATCAGTTTACTACTATGATCTCCCAAACAACCCTACTAAATTCTCCCTCATGTTATCTTTCCTTTGAATCATACCAAACGTCCTTTTTCTACTCTGATTCTCTTTCTCCATAATTTATTTCTACAGGCTCTTCCCTCCTCCATCTCTCCTTTACTCATCCCAAACCTCAACTTACAACTATGATCTCCCAATTAACACTTCTGGTTTTCTTCCCTCTTCTATTTCTCCATTACTCTATTCATTCCAGCTAACAGACTCACATGTCCTCCATTCAAATTAACTCATACCTCCCTATACTAATACTAATACTATACTCATATTTCCGTATACTAATCAACCACTAACCTTTTGGGTTCCAGAGTAGCATGCTACTCGCCGAAAAGATCTTCGACACCTCGTCAGGGGAAGTAAGCGCTATATAAATACAATTACAATTATTGGAAAATACTGGAGTGGAATGACACCTATGTAGACTTTTCTGGCAGACGTTAAAAGCCTTCCAAGCTCCTTTGTATGGCTTTCTATACACTGCATAAGTCACACCTTCAGCACAAGCTGTCCTAAAAACTCTCTGTAGAGAAACCAAGAAGCCCCTGCACGGACAACGAAACGGCATCCGGCATGGTAAGAAATCCAGCTAAGTGGCAGTGCTTGATTTGAGCCGGTGGTTTCCGGTGCTTGGCCCCCGCACTTAATTGACAACACCAGCACTTATAATAGTCTGCCACATGGTGACGCTGTTTGTCTAATTTAGAGATGAGCACAACAACAGTTGTTTATTAATTTTATACACATTAAAAATGACACATATCTGCCGCCCAACCCATTCTTATGGCTTCAGGGGGCCTGGAATAGTCTGAATTTTCACACTTGTAGGCAGGTGATGGTTAGAAGTTGTGTTGCCACTGACAATGGCAGTGCTGGAAGGGGCAGTAGGTGGTACAAGCTGCAGTGGCCTTCTGACGAGGGCCCTGGCACTTATTCGTTTTGCAAATTAAGCGCTACCCAGCAGTAAACCCGAGAGGCAAGGTCGTAACAAGCAATAGGTCTTTAAGAGCAAATTACTATTGCACTGTGATAAAACCTGTAGACAGATATTTTGTTACATGAAATTTCACAGATTTTAATAGGTAAGGGCTCTGGTGTTGGCTATCACCTCTGACAAACGCTGGGTGTAGAATATTTGTGCTTTGTGAGTCCTTGCTAAATCCTTTTTAGGAGAGATTTATATTGCTTTGCCAACTCAATTTTTTTTTGTAAGTACTTAACGGCCTGTGTTTTAAAGTACCTTTGAGATCTGGCCTGACAACTTTAGCTTTCTTCCAGGTTTTTGTAATTAATAAAAACTAATCATAAAAATACATGCATAACATACATATATAAGTACACACCTATATATTTGTGCCCCAGTCTTTCAACTTCACACTTTTTAAAAATCACCTTTATTTTTCTTTACTTTGCTTTTCTTTTTATTATTTTGTTTGTTTTGATTTTTTTTGGAGTGTCCAAAAACACACCAGACAGAGCTACTGGTCTGTTCCCTTGCTGCTTATTTAATCTGCATTGTATCGCCTCCTACGTGGCTGCTATTTTTAAATCAGGCAACCACCTTGGAAAGGCATTGTTCACAGTGAATTTGTTTTATGTTCCATACTGACCGACATGATTAGAAACAAGATGTCAGCCATCTTGAATCGATTCAGCAATCATACTCTATATACAATACCATTCCATAATAGTTCCCCACTGCTATGCATAGTTTGTTTCTTATTTTATTTTAATTCTAAGCAGTTGTCTGCCATGTTTATTCAGCCTTATTTTCTTTTTTTTAATTTTTATTGTTATTATTTTAAATGATCTTACATATGTTTGTTGATTTTGTGTTTTTTATTGTGGTTGGGTGAGTGAGTGAATGCAAGAATGTATTAGTGAGTAGATGAATGGATATATGAGTGCAAGGATGAGTAATAGAGTGCAGTATTATGAGGCATTTAGTGCCTAAGCTCACCAGTAACGGGAGAGGCACTTTCAGTAGTAAGGCAGACCTACTGGCAGTGCCAGTGCCTGTTTTTTGGTATGGATTTATCAATGTGGGAAGGGATCGTACCAAACTTTGTGAAGGCCTCTTTAGAGGGTGCAACAGCGGAGCCTATGACAGACAAGTGTAGTGTGAGATAGGAAAGTGATTTATGGAAATCTTGAAGCGCTGAGACAATTAAAGTGGGATACACAGGGGTGGATGTTATGTCATAGAAATGAACTCAAAAAGTTAATCAACCACTCGCAAGTAATCTTTATGCGGTGTTCCCAGCTATGAAACTCACTCCGGCGTAGGAGTCAAAGAAGTCCATGGATCAAGACACACTAGGGTTAGAATGTGTAATGCCATGGACTACATCAACCCTATTGGCTCGATCTAGGCTAATATCAATGCTTGAAGAACTGTTTTCTGCAAAAATAATATTCAACTTCAGTCTTTATCGTAAGTGAAGCAAAAATATAACTTTTTTTAATATGAACGCACCATGATTGTTTTCAGTATCATTATCCATGTTTTACATACTGCCCCAAACCATTGCTGGGAGCAGTTCTTCAGTGGAAAAATTACACGTATTGTATCACATCAAAGCTCAAATTCCCCTATCAAACGCTTACAAGTGTACGCTAGATTGGAGGAAAGTAAGGCAGAAATAAATATCAAAACAAGGACCTTACGAAGTCCATAAAAAAAATTAAAAATACATCCTATAAGTGGATCCTCTGGGCTGCAATTGGTTGCCTGATAACAAGGTTAAAAAGTTCAGATCTTGAACGATCTGAGCCCACTGGCCCTGCTAACAGCAAATAGATACCCCCACACATCCAAACCTATCTTTAAAAACACAAAAATCGCACTACTAAAGGTAGACAAGAGGCTGGAGTTTAGTATCAGAGGGTCTAAGTTGGAATCACTTTGGGCTAATAGCAGGGTCCGATATAAAGGTAAAAGTCTAACCTTCGATACATGGATTGAGAAAGGTATTTACTACCCCTACCAACTAGAGAACGGGGAGTATCCCATCACATTCACAGACCTCAAAGCAAGACACCACTTAAACGACATCGAATTCTATAACTTCCTGAAAATCAGAACAGCCCTATCTAAAACTAAACTATCGACCCCACAACCCTCAATCTTCCGATTAGTGTCAAACATCAACATACTAGGACACCAAGTCTCGCAGCTCTACAAACTCCTTCGCCCCAAAACATCCAAACTTAATGATAAGACAATCGCCTACTGGGTTAAACAATCCAAAACCTCACTCAACGAACAAGAATGGGCTACACTATGGGCCTCGGCCTCACACAATAAGATCTCCCCAGTACTCACACAAAAAAAAATCTGGCTGCTCCACAAGGCGTTTTGGACCCCTGCACGACTATTCTCACTAGGCCTCAGGGAGGACGAGCTATGCTGGAACTGTAACAAAGGGAAGGGAGACCTAGCACACCTTATCTTCCATTGCCCAACACTCAAGGTATTCTGGGGGAAAATCTTTGGTTTCATAAACAATCTGTTTAACTGCACACTAGCAATGGAGTTTTCCACCCTCATCTCTGCATTTATGTTTACGAAATTGAGAACGGAACAGGATAAGGACCTACTAGACCTATTACTGACAGCTGCAGTGAAAATGGTCCTAGTTAACTGGAAGGACACAAGTAAAACTACCTACAAAGGCTGGATCAACTGGATCACGCATCTCAGAGGAGCGGACAATATTGCACTAGAGTACTCACCCTGGAAACCGGCCTCCAGAGGGATGTGGAGATCTCTGGACACCTACCTAGACTCTTATGATCCCCCATGAAACTGCTAAGACACCAAGACAAATGTTTCGACTTGGACCCAATGGGTCATACCCAATTATAGCCCGGTTGGGCCTGCATGCATGCTCAAACATCTCTACAGAATGTCAGATGTAATGTATAGCGATGTCTCTCTCTGCCTCAGGGTCTGTCCCTACCTCTTTTTCTTTCTTTCACCACTTACTTTTCTGTCCTTTCCTCTTTGCCTTTCTCTCGATTTCAAAATTGACATGTGGGGTTAGCAATATAAACACCGATGTATAACCTACTCAACCTATGCTAACCCTGTAACAGCTGTTGCAATTGTTTATCTGTACAAAAAAAAAAAAAAAAGAAAGTTCAGACTAGGTAGGCTAGGTCAGTAAAGTGCATCCATCCCATTACATACATTCTGGCCTCCAGTCGGCTTTCTGCACCCCTGGGGGGCAGGTTGGAAGCAAACTCCCACACTCCCTCCCCTGGGGGACAGAAAGACAGTATTGCCGCCTTTGGGGTGGGGGTATAACCTAATGCCAGGGCTGGATACCACCACCCTTTTCTTTGCCCCACTGTAAAATCCCTGATGTCTGGTGGGTTTTTTAGCCACTGAAAGGCAGATGACGGACAAATCCACAATTGGGGCTAACCTCATATCTGCCCCCACACCCCTGGAGGAGGTGCAGAAAGATTCTATTACATTTCTGGGATGGAAGTATGGCCCAATGCCCAGGTGGGCCACCCCCATCTTTTTTTGCACCATTTTGAAATCCCTGGTGCCTAGTGGGGTTTCCTTCCTTGCAAGCATATTTGGGGCTAACCCATATCTGGCCCCGGGGAGTGGGCAGAAAGACTGTATTGCCTCTTGTGGGGTGGAGGTATGGACTAATATGAGGATGAGAGTCTCCACCCCTTATTTCGGCCCCTCTATAAAATCCTTGGGGTCTGGTGGGATTTCTACTCCCCCGGCGGGCAGAATAAGGGCAAACCCCAATTTTGAGAAATCCTCTTATCTTCCCCCCACAGAGAAGAAAGAATCTATTGCCCCTTCTGGGGTGGAGGTATGGCCCAAAGCCAGGATGGGCCATTTTGAAATACTTGGTGTCTAGTGGGCTTTCTCCCTCCTGTGGCCAAACTGGGGACAACTCACCATTAGCCCCTGTGGGGGCAGAAAGACTGTTGTCCCTTCAGGAGTGGGGGACATGGCCCGATGTAAGGTGGGTCATCCCCACGCCCTTTTTAAATTACAAAAATTCATGGAGTCTAGTGGGCTTTCAATTGGGGGTGGACTAATTGGGGCCAAGCACCTCAATCTGCTTCCAAGGAGACCCTTTTAGGGTAGAGACATAGCCCTATGCCAGAGTGGGCCCCCCACCCCTGTACATACATTTGGCCATACATTCCCTGGTGTATAGTGGTTTTCCTTAACTCCCGGGTGAGGGCAGATTGGGTGAATGTACATCCATCTGCCCCCCTCCCGGGGAGGGGCCAGTCTAATAATTCAGGGGGACGCAAAGGCCCATGCCCGGGGGGGCGGGGGGCGCTCCCCCACCTCTAAGACGTGCCTGGTGTCTAGTGGAGTGAATGGGATCCCTGACTGGGGATCGGCTGCTCAGGCAATATCCAATCAGTGATCCACTATGGAGAAATAGTGTTGGAAAGGGGAAATGTTTCCCTTTCCAATGCTGCCTTTGCCATCCTGATCAGCGCAAGTGAGGCAGAGGTATGCCTCCTGCACCAATCCAGAAATAAAACCAGTGAGCACTAATGATACCCACTGCTTTATACTTCAAATCACTGTGATATCAGCACACTGTGAGTGCTGCTCACAGTCAGTGGCGGCTGGTGAAGTTTGAGAGTGGTGAGGCTGGGTTGCGCATGGGGGGGGGTAAGCTTTGGGGTTCACTTTCGGATGATACAGCATTTTTTGGGAGGCAGGTCGCCATTTCCAGTGCAAATCTTTTTAATTAATCGCAGTTCTCATTGTTTCATCCGTACAGCTAGCAAAGTATGTGGCTCATCAATGAATTATGGGGCACCATATTTATTTAAGCTTGCATTGCCGAGGTTCATTTTGTGTGATTTAAAACTGTAAGCCACACAGAAAAACAAATGTTAAAACGCATTAAGTGATTAAGAAAAGAAAACTTGTATGCAGTATGGTATAATATTGGGACATGTAAAGAATAAGTAGGTCTGTTTTGTTGCAAGCTAGAACAACGAAAACACTTGGCTGTTTCTCTTAAACTCCATTTATGTAAACCGTGTGGTGTGTGATATAAATCATGTGGGACTTACATCATAGTGATTTATTGGGAGATACTGTGGCGAGGGCTGCAGACTGGCACAAGCAATCACTGACAGTCTTCATGAACAGTGTGCCGTATATGGTGGAGCCTGTATCATAGATTTTATTTCTCTGTCATTGTACTGATATTGCGATTGGCACTGAAACACTGAAATGTTCGACCAGTCTGAACTTTTCTTTGAGAGCTGTACTGCACCGGATTAATATTTGGTGGGTCACACTCATAGGGAAGAATTTATCATTATTAGGCTAAAAGTTAGGATCAAATTATCAGAGTCCAGCCCTTAAAAGTAAAATGAGGGTCATCTGGAAGCTGCGGCGTCCGTGCTGGCATGCCTAGGCTCTGCATAGGCTTTGTGTCTGGACGGAGTTTGTTTGGGATGGAGGACGGGGACAGACAGCCCACCCTCAGCAGTGCAGAAGCCATACGATTTTTCTGTAGCACAGGGGGAGAGGGTGGTAGTTTTCCTCATAGCCAAAAACGGAGACTCATGAGCTCAGAGGTCACTGTGCACAAAAGGGTCATTGTACTGTGTGTCGTTATGCATTTGGCTCTCATGAACACCTTTATTGTATAGGTATACATCACATAAATCTCCGGCCTGCAGGCTGCCTGGCTGCATTGCCCAACAACCGCTCTTGACTGTGAGCTGATTTACAGCCAGTCTTGTCTTGGTGCGGACTTCCCCTCTGCCCGCCTGACCCCCAACTCCACTGTCTCACTTCGCAGTCCATGAGCTAATTTCCATTAGAGCTGAAAACAAATACTTCGTGAGTTTGTGTAGCAAAAAACTCGCTCAGTACAGACTCCAGTTTAACAGATTCAGAGCAACATGCTTTGTTGCTGTGATTTTTACTATTACTATACTGAATTACAGTGAATTCAGCTTTCCAGTGCTTGGACCAATACTTGCTAAGCTTTTTAGGTCTCACCTAGGCAGCGCTTGCGCTGGCTCTTCGAGACATGCTGTTTTCAGGATATTGGCATTAAGCAACACCCATCTTTCTAATTGGCTCCTTTTACTGTCCTTTGTAAATGGCTGCTTTTGGATGCTCATTAGTCCCTCCTTTTCACCTCCCATGAGGACTGTCCCTGTTACATGTGCTGTTACGCTGTTACGCTGAAGGTTACTTACAAAACTTCCAGAGCACTCTTTTTTTTGGTTAGCCTGTCTCTGCTCCTGTTAATTGTTTTGTTTGGTTTACTTCCTATAAACCTTCCCAGATGCTTTATTTTTCAGCTTGCCCATGACTCAACTCCCAGATCTCCCATGCCATGCCCCACACCACCTCACCCCTCCCACAACAGTGCTTGCCCGCCCACACCACCCCTCTGAAGTCACTGCATTCAGAGACCTCGTTCCACTGTGTATTGATTTCCCCCTTCCCTGTTTTATTTTTTTTGTTGCAGTTTTATACAGCGCGATCTCGGCTTGTAGGTATTAGAGCGCTTTACATGAGCACCGGTTTCATTACACACTGTAAAATTCATTTTTGGTAGAGGCTCGGGGAGATGAAGTTATTGCACAGAATCATAGGATGTTGAGCAGATGTCGAGACTCGAACCTGGTTCCCCAGCTCCCGAGTCAGCAGCTCTGGCCATTACACTACATCCTCTCCCCTTCGTCTCTGTTTCTTCCCCACCCCCTTGACAAAAGCAGTGTCTTTATTTTTCACGAACCAGCTCTCATTTGTGTTTTTTTCTCTCCTTTGAGCTTTTTTTCTCTCCGCCTAAAACTCTTTTTCACAAAACTATCTCCAACATATCCACACCACACCAATCCGAAGGTGCGAACGGCTGACCAATTACAGAGAGGATCATCACCCTTGTCTCCCATACCCAATCACAGAGTAGCATTCCTGGCATCCATCCAATCACAGCTCCAACGCCCTCTTCTTCTCTGCGTCGGGTAGGAGGCTGCCATTTACCGTTACTGTGGTAGTTGAGTGGCCTGACTGGCACGGGAACCTTGGTGGTGGATGTTTGTACATTTCTCCACATTTACATCTTTCAGGAATTATTTCTGCTGCACCGAGGAAGGTAGCTGCCTCCTGTGTCCGCAGGGCGTTCTCCAGGAATGGGTTATTAACATTGGATTATTGCTAAACCTTTTCCGGACGCGCTTGAGGAAAGACAGCCACTACGCTTGGTACTGTAACCAGGAGCGCCTGGTAAAGGGCTCCCGGGAATCTGCGCTTAGCTTATCTTTTTAAATCAATCATTTTAACTCCTTAACCCTTCGATGCTCATGACGGAATGGTTCCGTCATGAGCATCGGTGCTCCAGTGCTCATGACGGAACCATTCCGTCATGAGGCCAAGAGCACGAAATCCCTCTGCTGCAGACAGCAGAGGGATTTCTATTTCTCCCCTGTGACCTTGGGAGCTGGGGAAGAGCTTCCCAGCTCCCGAGGCCCCTCCCTGGTTTCTGTGCAATGACAATCAGCGCGCATGTCGCGCTGTCGTCATTGCACAGAAACCGAAACTGAAATGAGCCTTTAGGCTCATTTCAGTTTCACTTTCTATGTGCTCAGGGGGCTATCTCAGCCCCCCGGGCACGTAGAAAGACGGGAGAGGTATCATTGGAAAGGGGAGAATCTCCCCTTTCCAATGGTACCCCCCCCAGTGCCTGGCATCTAGTGGACTTTCAGCCCCCCCTGGGGGGCAGGGGGCAAAAAGCCCACTAGACGCCAGGGATTTTTTTGGGGCAAATTTGAATTAGGGTGGGGCTGCCCAAAACGGGCATGCCCATGCCCCCACCCCATCCCCCACAAGAATTACAGCCTTCCTGCCCCCCCTGGGGGACAGATGGGGCAGTAGCCCCCAATCTGCCCCCCCCCCGGGGGGGCAAAAAGCCCACTAGACGCCAGGGATTTTTTGGGGCAAATTTTTATTAGGGTGGGGGCATTGGCATGCCCGTTTTTGGCAACCCCCACCCTAATTAAAATTTGCTCAAAAAAATCCCTGGCATCTAGTAGGCTTTCTGCCCCCCCGGGGGGAAGATGGGGGCATTAGCCCTTGCCTGTCGCGGGTACTTGGGCCTCCCACCCTAATTCAAATTAGGGCAAGGGCCTTCGCTCCCCCCATAAAGAAATGGGCACAATTCAGTCTTTCTGCCCCCCCCCGGGGGGCAGATGGGGCAGTAGCCCCCAATCTGCCCCCCCGGCAGAAAGCCCACTAAACGCCAGGGATTTTTTTTGGTGCATTTCTTTTAGGGTGGGGGCTGCCCGAAATGGGCACGCCAATGCCCCCACCCCCCGCCACCATTACAGCCTTTCTGCCCCCCCTGGGGGGCAGAAAGCCCACTAAACACCAGGGATTTTTTTTTGCCCCATTTTTTTTTAGGGTGGGGGCTGCTTGAAACGGGCACGCCAATGCCCCCACCCCCCGCCACCATTACAGCCTTTCCAAGCAGGGATCCACCCACTAGACACCAGGGAGGGGGGAGCGGCCCCTTGGGCAAGGGCCTTCGCTCCCCCCATAAAGAAATGGGCACAATTCAGTCTTTCTGCCCCCCCCCCCCTGGGGGGCAGATGGGGCAGTAGCCCCCAATCTGCCCCCCCGGCAGAAAGCCCACTAAACGCCAGGGATTTTTTTTGGTGCATTTCTTTTAGGGTGGGGGCTGCCCGAAATGGGCACGCCAATGCCCCCACCCCCCCGCCACCATTACAGCCTTTCTGCCCCCCCTGGGGGGCAGAAAGCCCACTAAACACCAGGGATTTTTTTTTGCCCCATTTTTTTTAGGGTGGGGGCTGCCCGAAACGGGCACGCCAATGCCCCCACCCCCCGCCACCATTACAGCCTTTCTGCCCCCCCGGGGGGGCAGAAAGCCCACTTGCCGCCAGGGATTTTTTTTCACGCAATTTTTTTTAGGGTGGGGGCTGCCCGAAACAGGCACGCCAATGCCCCCATCCCCGACACCATTACAGCCTTTCTGCCCCCCCGGGGGGGCAAAAAGCCCACTAGACGCCAGGGATATTTTGGGGCAAATCTGAATTAGGGTGGGGGCTGCCCAAAATGGGCATGCCAATGCCCCCACCCCTCCCCCACAAAAATTACAGCCTTTCTGCCCCCCCTGGGGGGCAGATGGGGGCATTAGCCCCCAATCTTCCCCCCGGGGGGGGCAAAAAGCCCAGTAAACGCCAGGGATTTTTTGGGCAAATTTTAATTCGGGTGGGGGCATTGGCATGCCCGTTTTGGGCAGCCCCCACCCTAATTAAAATTTGCCCATAAAACTCCCTGGCGTCTAGTGTACTTTCAGCCCCCCCTGGGGGGCATATGGGGGCATTAGCCCCCAATCTGCCCCGCCGGGGGGGGGCAAAAAGCCCACTAGACGCCAGGGATTTTTTTTGGGCAAATTTGAATTAGGGTGGGGCTGCCAAAAACGGGCATGCCCATGCCCCCACCCCCTCCCCCGCAACAATTACAGCCTTCCTGCCCCCTGGGGGGCAGATGGGGCAGTAGCCCCCAATCTGCCCCCCCGGGGGGCAAAAAGCCCACTAGACGCCAGGGATTTTTTGGGGCAAATTTTTATTAGGGTGGGGGCATTGGCATGCCCATTTTTGGCAACCCCCACCCTAATTAAAATTTGCTCAAAAAAATCCCTGGCGTCTAGTAGGCTTTCTGCCCCCCCTGGGGGGCAGATGGGGGCATTAGCCGTCAATCTGCACCCCCGGGGGACCAAAAGCCCACTAGTCGCCAGGGATTTTTTTGGAGCAAATTTGAATTAGGGTGGGGGCTGCCCAAAACGGGCATGCCCATGCCCCCACACGCTCCCCCGCAAAAATTACAGCCTTTCTGCCCCCCCTGGGGGGCAGATGGGGGCATTAGCCCCCAATCTTCCCCCCGGGGGGCAAAAAGCCCAGTAGATGCCAGGGATTTTTTGGGCAAATTTTAATTAGGGTGGGGGCATTGGCATGCCCGTTTTGGGCAGCCCCCACCCTAATTAAAATTTGCCCAAAAAACTCCCTGGCGTCTAGTGGACTTTCAGCCCCCCCTGGGGGGCCGATGGGGGCATGATCCCCCAATCTGCCCCGCCGGGGGGGGGGCAAAAAGCCCACTAGACGCCAGGGATTTTTTTTGGGCAAATTTGAATTAGGGTGGGGGCTGCCCAAAACGGGCATTCCCATGCCCCCAACCCCTCCCCCGCAAAAATTACAGCCTTTCTGCCCCCCCTGGGGGGCAGATGGGGGCATCAGCCCCCAATCTTCCCCCCGGGGGGGCCAAAAGCCCAGTAGACGCCAGGGATTTTTTGGGCAAATTTTAATTAGGGTGGGGGCATTGGCATGCCCGTTTTGGGCAGCCCCCACCCTAATTAAAATTTGTCCAAAAAACTCCCTGGCATCTAGTGGACTTTCAGCCCCCCCTGGGGGGCAGGGGGCAAAAAGCCCACTAGACGCCAGGGATTTTTTTGGGGCAAATTTGAATTAGGGTGGGGCTGACCAAAACGGGCATGCCCATGCCCCCACCCCATCCCCCACAAGAAGTACAGCCTTCCTGCCCCCCCTGGGGGACAGATGGGGCAGTAGCCCCCAATCTGCCCCCCCCCGGGGGGGCAAAAAGCCCACTAGACGCCAGGGATTTTTTGGGGCAAATTTTTATTAGGGTGGGGGCATTGGCATGCCCGTTTTTGGCAACCCCCACCCTAATTAAAATTTGCTCAAAAAAATCCCTGGCATCTAGTAGGCTTTCTGCCCCCCCGGGGGGAAGATGGGGGCATTAGCCCTTGCCTGTCGCGGGTACTTGGGCCTCCCACCCGAGTGAGGCACCATTTTTATCGGGAGACCTGGGCGAACGCTGGGTGGTAGGAAATTTGTGTCAGCCCGGTGATGCCACAACTTTCCCACACACAAATGTGTGAAAAAAGTGATTTTTTTCAGCAAAAGTTCAGGTTTGCAGGGGATTCTGGGTAAGAAAACGTTGGGGGATCCACGCAAGCCATACCTCCCTGGAATCCCCCGGGTGTCTAGTTTTCAGAAATATGTGGGTTTGGTAGGTTTCTCTAGGTGGCCGCCGAGCCCCGGGCCAAAAAGTCATGGGACCCCCCTTGCAAAACCAGGTCGTTTTGTGAAAGGCAATTTTGATGTCGCCTCAATACGTTTTGGGCCCTTGCCTGTCGCGGGTTCTTGGGCCTCCCACCCGAGTGAGGCACCATTTTTATCGGGAGACCTGTGGGAACGCTGGGTGGTAGGAAATTTGTGTCAGCCCGGTGATGCCACAACTTTCCCACACACAAATGTGTGAAGAAAGTGATTTTTTCAGCAAAATTTCAGGTTTGCAGGGGATTCTGGGTAAGAAAACGTTAGGGGATCCACGCAAGCCATACCTCCCTGGAATCCCCCGGGTGTCTACTTTTCAGAAATGTGTGGGTTTGGTAGGTTTACCTAGGTGGCGGCCGAGCCCCGGGCCAAAAAGTCATGGGACCCCCCTTGCAAAACCAGGTCGTTTTGTGATAGGCAATTTTGATGTCGCCTCAATACGTTTTGGGCCCTTGCCTGTCGCGGGTACTTTGGCCTCCCACCCGAGTGAGGCACCATTTTTATCGGGAGACCTGGGGGAACGCTGGGTGGTAGGAAATTTGTGTCAGCCCGGTGATGCCACAACTTTCCCACACACAAATGTGTGAAAAAAGTGATTTGTTTCAGCAAAATTTCAGGTTTGCAGGGGATTCTGGGTAAGAAAACGTTGGGGGATCCACGCAAGCCATACCTCCCTGGAATCCCCCGGGTGTCTAGTTTTCAGAAATGTGTGGGTTTGGTAGGTTTCCCTAGGTGGCCACCGAGCCCCGGGCCAAAAAGTCATGGGACCCCCCTTGCAAAACCAGGTCGTTTTGTGATAGGCAATTTTGATGTCGGGAAACATCCTTAACAACGAAGTTTGAATAACGATTGACTGGAACCACGAATCCCGAACAGCGACCAATCACTTAACCACGACATCTTTAACAACGACATCCTTAACAACGACTTCCATAAACCACAAAAACCACGTTTGCATGGGGGCTCTGACGTGATTTTAATGAGGTAAGTGCTAGCAAATAAGCGAGTGAAACTGACCGTAGGAAGAGAAGTTTCCAGTGGGATCCGTTCGGGCAATTCCCCGACATGCAATGCATCCATGTGATTAAGAAATTATGTGTAATGAATCAGTATACTTTTGAGATGTAAAATTAGTCTTTTTATACATTTGAGATGTAAAATTAGTCTTTTTATACATTGTATTGCAAACACAAGGCGTCACAAATCCAATTTCCCCGACATGGGGAATAGTTGAAAAGGACGCCGCAGAGGGCGCAAATGGTGCTCTTACAGGCCTTTCTCCTGCGTGGAGGGCACCGCTAGCTTTAAGGAGGTCTCTCCCCTTCACGGAGAGAAACGGAATTGTGGCTGGCCGCGGAGCTGGTTTTTTACGAAGCAGGAGAGGGACACAACTCCGCCCCTGACTTCTCCAGCTCTGTTACACGGCGGGCCTCTCCTTGAATTCCTCACTTCCCCCTAGGGCACAGACCCATCGGGGAAGTGACGAGCATAACATTTTGGGGAAAACAGAGGAAGGACTCGCAAAACTAATTACGTTGCGGCCTGCCTTCATCCTGCCGGTGGCAAACGCTTGCTTATCTAGTTAGAATGCGGGGCTGCAGCCTGCCTTCATCCTGCCGGTGGCACACGCTTTCTTAGGTAGTTAGAATGCGGGGCTGCAGCCTGCCTTCATCCTGCCGGTGGCACACGCTTTGTTTAGGTAGTTAGAATGCGGGGCTGCAGCCTGCTGTCATCCTGCCGGTGGCACACGCTTGCTTAGGTAGTTAGAATGCGGGGATGTGTGGTGACTGGGTACAGGGCGTCCGCGCGTCTCTCCGCTCCGCCTCCCCTGAACTGACATGCTCATCGCCCCCCTGGCATGACTCACTCAGCAGGCGACCAGGACCGGTGGAAAAAGCATGCTAAGGTGGTTACAATGTGAGATGATGTATGGTGAATGGGTACAGGGCGCCCGTGCGTTTCTCCCTTCTGCTCCCCCTGACCTGACATGCTTCTCGCCCCCTGGCATTATTTACTCGGCATTGCAGCCTCCAGGCTGGCGGGCTCTGATGAGCGTGGGGCTGCAGCCTGCCTTCATCCTTCCAGCATGGCAGTATGTCGGGGCATAGCGTCGCAGGGAATGCTCTGGCTTCAGCCAATGTGTGCTGGTGGTTTATGTGATGGGCAAGAACATAGTGGTGTAAATGGGTAATGAGCAGTTTAAATACATTTCGTGGTTTAGGAAATCGTTGTTAACAATCTAGTTGTTTGGCATTGCTCGTTGTTTAGCCTTCGTGGTTAAGGAATTCGTGGTTTAGGCAGTAGTTGTTCAATCATACATCCTTTGATGTCGCCTCAATACGTTTTGGGCCCTTGCCTGTCGCGGGTACTTGGGCCTCCCACCCGAGTGAGGCACCATTTTTATCGGGAGACCTGGGCGAATGCTGGGTGGTAGGAAATTTGTGTCAGCCCGGTGATGCCACAACTTTCCCACACACAAATGTGTGAAAAAAGTGATTTTTTCAGCACAATTTTAGGTTTGCAGGGGATTCTGGGTAAGAAAACGCTGGGGGATCCACGCAAGCCATACCTCCCTGGAATCCCCCGGGAGTCTAGTTTTCAGAAATGTGTGGGTTTGGTAGGTTTCCTTAGGTGGCCGCCGAGCCCCGGGCCAAAAAGTCAGGGGACCCCCCTTGCAAAACCAGGTTGTTTTGTGATAGGCAATTTTGATGTCGCCTCAATACGTTTTGGGCCCTTGCCTGTCGCGGGTACTTGGGCCTCCCACCAGAGTGAGGCACCATTTTTATAGGGAGACCTGGGCGAACGCTGGGTGGTAGGAAATTTGTGTCAGCCCGGTGATGCCACAACTTTCCCACACACAAATGTGTGAAAAAAGTGATTTTTTCAGCAAAATTTCAGGTTTGCAGGGGATTCGGGCTAAGAAAACGTTGGGGGATCCATGCAAGCCATACCTCACTGGAATCCCCCGGGTGTCTACTTTTCAGAAATGTGTGGGTTTGGTAGGTTTCCCTAGGTGCCGGCAGAGCTAGGGTTCAAAAACTACAGCTAGGCACTTTGCAAAAAAAGGGTCATTTTTCACTGTGAAAATGTGGTGTGTCCACATTGCGTTTTGCGCTGTTTCCTGTCGCGGGCACTAGGCCTACCCACACAAGTGAGGTACCATTTTTCTCGGAAGACTTTGGGGAACGCGGGGTGGGTGGAATTTTGTGGATCCACGCAGATTCCAGAACTTTTCACCACAGAAAAGTGAGGAAAATGTGTTTTTTTGGACATTTGTTTAGGTTTGCAAGGGATTCTGGGTACCAGAACCTGGTGAGAGCCAGTCAAGTCACCCCATCTGGATTCCCCTGGGTGTCTAGTTTTCAAAAATGTATAGGTTTGCTAGGTTTCCCTAGGTGCCGGCAGAGCTAGGGTTCAAAAACTACAGCTAGGCACTTTGCAAAAAAAGGGTCATTTTTCACTGTGAAAATGTGGTGTGTCCACGTTGCGTTTTGCGCTGTTTCCTGTCGCGGGCACTAGGCCTACCCACACAAGTGAGGTACCATTTTTCTCGGAAGACTTTGGGGAACGTGGGGTGGGTGGAATTTTGTGGATCCACGCAGATTCCAGAACTTTCCACCACAGAAAAGTGAGGAAAATTTGTTTTTTTGACAATTGTTTAGGTTTGCAAGGGATTCTGGGTACCAGAACCTGGTCAGAGCCAGTCAAGTCACCCCATCCTGGATTCCCCTGTGTGTCTAGTTTTCAAAAATGTATAGGTTTGCTAGGTTTCCCTAGGTGCCGGCAGAGCTAGGGTTCAAAAACTACAGCTAGGCACTTTGCAAAAAAAGGGTCAGTTTTCACTGTGAAAATGTGGTGTGTCCACGTTGCGTTTTGCGCTGTTTCCTGTCGCGGGCACTAGGCCTACCCACACAAGTGAGGTACCATTTTTCTTGGAAGACTTTGGGGAACGCGGGGTGGGTGGAATTTTGTGGATGCACGCAGATTCCAGAACTTTCCACCACAGAAATGTGAGGAAAATTTGTTTTGTTTGACAAATTTTGAGATTTGCAAGGGATTCTGGGTAACAAAACCTGGTGAAAGCCAGACAAGTCACCCCATCCTGGATTCCCCTGGGTGTCTAGTTTTCAAAAATGTATAGGTTTGCTAGGTTTCCCTAGGTGCCGGCAGAGCTAGGGTTCAAAATCTACAGCTAGGCACTTTGCAAAAAAAGGGTCAGTTTTCACTGTGAAAATGTGGTGTGTCCACGTTGCGTTTTGGGCCGTTTCCTGTCGCGGGCACTAGGCCTACCCACACAAGTGAGGTACCATTTTTATCGGGAGACTTAGGGTAACACAAAATTGTAGAGCAACTGTTATTATCTATTGACTTTCGATGCATTTCTGCCTTCCAAATGAAAGACAATGTGTAAAAAAGAAGTCATTTTGAAAAATGACCTATAATTCTCATGCTAGTATGGGTACTCCCAATTTCGGAAATGTGCAAATATCTACTGTTTCTAAACTCTATATTTTGTTCCCATTTCAGAAATACATAGGTGTCTTTTCCCAGAATAATTGCTATATACCCGGGACATAATAAAAAACCTTTGCAAGACGCTGCTCAGTTATTGGCTCTGGGTTCGTCGGGTTCTTGGTGAACCTACAAGTCCTATATATCACCACAACCAGAAAGGTCCAGCGGATGTAATGGTATATTGCTTTCAAATAGCTGTTGTAATTAGAAGAAGTTACAGGTGAAAATGTTGACACAAATGGCTGTTTTTTTCAACTAATTTTCAATTTTTCCTATATTTAACTGTTTGTTTCTATAAAGAAAACTTGAAGGATCTACACAAATGACCCCTTGCTGAATTAAGAATTTTGTCTACTTTTCAGAAATGTATGGCTTTCCAGGATCCATTATTGCTTTCATACCCATTTCTACCATTAACTGGAAGGAGGTTGAAAGCACAAAAAATAGCAAAAATAGGCTATGTCCCAGAAAAATGCCAAAACTGTGTACAAAATTTTGGTTTTCTGACAAAAGTCTGCTTGTCCCTGAAAGCTGGGAAGATGGTGATTTCAGTACCAGAACCCCTTTTTTGATGCCATTTGCAGGGAAAAAAACAGATGCTTTCATCTGTAGCCCTTTTTTCGCATTTATCCCCAAAAAAAAAAACGTTAGCTGTATTTTGACTAATTTCTGGGTCCCCTCCAGGGGAATCCACAAACCCTGGGTACCTTTAGAATCCCCATGATGTTGGAAAAAAAGGACGCAAATTTGGCATGGATACCTTATGTGGTCAAAAAGTTACAGGGGCCTAAGCGCGAACTACCCCAAATAGCCAAAAAAAGGCTTAGCACAGGAAGGGAAAAGGCCTAGCAGCGAAGGGGTTAAATGCTTTGAAGTTCACATATTTGTTTTTAATCTGCTCAGTACTCACTTGTCACATTGTTCACTCGGCGTATTTCCCCGGTCCACCACTGATCATTCAGTTTGTGTGGAGGGAATTCAAACGCATACACCGGAAGTGATTCACAACTTCCGTAATCCTCACGCAGGTCAGCAGACTAGCAGCTGATCTACTCGCCCATAAAACTCAGATGCCTGTCGCAACGCGCAGCGGACGCGCTTGAGGAAAGACAGCCACTACGCTTGGTACTGTAACCAGGAGCGCCTGGTAAAGGGCTCCCGGGAATCGGCGCTTAGCTTATCTTTTTAAATCAATCGTTTTAACTCCTTAAATGCTTTGAAGTTCACTTAATTGTTTTTAATCTGCTCAGTACTCACTTGTCACATTGTTCACTCTGCGTATTTCCCCGGTCCACCACTGATCATTCAGTTTGTGTGGAGGGAATTCAAACGCATACACCGGAAGTGATTCACAACTTCCGTAATCCTCACGCAGGTCAGCAGACTAGCAGCTGATCTACTCGCCCATAAAACTCAGATGCCTGTCGCAACGCGCAGCGGACGCTCTTGAGGAAAGACAGCCACTACGCTTGGTACTGTAACCAGGAGCGCCTGGTAAAGGGCTCCCGGGAATCTGCGCTTAGCTTATCTTTTTAAATCAATCGTTTTAACTCCTTAAATGCAAGCCCGTCTGCGCCCGTCCGCGCCTGGACCGGTCCCAGGGCCATGCCCCCTGGCCCTAACAATCCAGCTTCACACAGCAGGGCGTTAGCCTACACCGGCAAGCAACTAAAAGACATACTTCTGGCCACTAACGATAAACAGATCTGCCCTCATTTTAACTTGGAGACTTTAGTCACCCAGTCCACCACCCGCTGCTCAAACTGCTCGTTCACACTGTAAGCTCTCAACAGACCTCCACCCACTTGCACTCACTCTGCCTCTATAAACCATGGAAAAATCCACTCAGCACTCATAAATGCATGTTCCCTCCCCAAACACAAATACGAAATATTGAACCTCTTAGAGGATTACAATTTAGACCTTTTATTCATCACAGAAACTTGGGGTGACCCTCCTCCGGCCCAGACTTTTGTACTGTAACCCCTGACGGTTTCTGCGTTCGCAGATATGACAGAACTATTAAGAAAGGAGGAGGCCTGACGCTCATCTATCGAGACAAGTTTTCAGTCAGGACAGAAATAATTCCCTCTATGGTTTGTGAAGCATTTACCTTCACGATAATGCTCACTCACTCCCAATCCTTCAGGGGCACCCTTCTTTATCGCCCTCCGGGTTCACGGGCCGAATTCCTCTCGGCCATGGGTAATCTATTGGAACCCTTAGCAGGAGAATCTAATTTTACCATCCTGGGAGATTTCAATTTCCACTTAGAGGCTCAGGATGATCAGGACACCTTATCCCTCATAGCAGAACTTAAGGCGGTAGGCCTCTCCCAAATAGTGACTAGCCCCACACATTCAGCCGGCCACACGTTGGACGGTCTATTCTCCAATAACCAGCAAATCTCCCTAGGTAACGTCCTTCCTCTAACTCGGACGGACCACTGCACTGTTCTGTTCGATATTCAGACAGGGAGGAACACTCCCCATCACACCAGCTCCCTTCCCCCCAAGCAGTTCAAGGCGTGGAGCAGCATTGCCCCTCATGTCCTTAAATCACACTTGCTATCCACCCAGCAAGATTCCATGCAAGATCCTGACCTGGCTGCCAATAACTACACACAATGGCTTCACAACGCTTTTAGTGCGTTGGTACCACTTAAGAATGCTTCCAAAAATAGAAAAACCCCATCCGCCCCTTGGTTCTCAGAGACACTAAGACTCGAGAAACAAAGGTGCAGGAATCAAGAAAGACGCTGGCGTCGAGATTATGACAACGCAGAAAGAATCCGCTACAGGGAGGCAATGACCAAATACAAACTCCTCATAATCTCTGAGAAAAGTAATTACTACCTTAAACAAATTGAAACTGCACAAAACTCTGTTAAACAGCTGTTCCAAGTAGTAACCAAGCTATCAGGGCCAGGGACTAATCCCTCCATAGACGCCACCCAAACTCTCTGCAATTCTCTGGCCAGTTTTTTCCAAGAAAAGGTTAGCCATATTTACGCCAACTTTTCAGCCTATACGAAGACTGGCAACCTAACTAACGTTCCCAGCGACGATAAAAACTCCCATTACCTCCCTGAACTCAGCTCCAGTGGCGATAATAGTACTCCTAATCTCTCGGAATTCAGCCAGGTCTCTCTGGAACAGATCACGGACCTAATTTCCACAGTTAAATCCGGATCCCCCAATGACCCTTGCCCGCCATCCATTCTGAAATCAATCCCTGACATCATAGGCCCCATCCTAGCAAACATCTGCAACTTGATGTTTAGTACAGGCACTTACCCCTCTGTCTGGAAAAAGGCCATTATCAAGCCTTTACTAAAGAAGAATAACCTTGACCCCACAGAGACCAAAAACTACAGGCCAATTGCATGTCTCCCATTTCCCGCAACATTTTTTGAAAAGGTCATGAATACTCAGCTGGCCCAATTCATTGACGACAACAACTTACTATATGACACACAATTCGGCTTCAGAAAGGCCATGGCACTGAAACAGCCCTCATTAAGGCATCCGATGAAATCAGGATGGTACTAGATCTCGGTGGTGCTGCGGTCCTTGTGCTGTTGGATTTATCAGCAGCCTTCGACACGGTCGACCATGCCACCCTGATCGACCATGTCTCAGCCATCGGCATCAGACGTAGGGCCAAGGCCCTCCTGTCCTCGTTTCTATCTAATCGGACTCAACTAGTGACTCTCGGCGACTTCTAGTCTCCACCATTTGCGCTCCCGTGTGGTGTGCCGCAAGGATCATCGCTTAGTCCGACCCTATTTAATATATACGTGTCGGACCTGGTGAGGGTCATCAAATCCCACGGGATGGGCCTAACGTCGTACGCCGACGATACGCAACTGGTGCTAGCGGTACACAATGACGGAGAGGCAGTTGCGGCAAATTTTCAAGAGGGAATGTTGGCCATCAGTGCATGGATGGCAAACAACTGCCTCAAATTAAACTCAGACAAGACGGAGGTGATGATCTTTGGTAATCTCTCCCCTAGCTGGTCCCCTACTTAGTGGCCAGCCAAGTTAGGATCACCTCCGTCCCCCGTCTCAAAGGTCAGAAATTTGGGTGTTATGTTTGACAACAGGCTGTCATTTACACGCCACGCCAATGCAGTTGTCTCCTCATCCTTCTATGTACTCAGGATGATAAAAAAAACTCCTACCTTTTCTCCCAATCAGTGCCGGTAGAACTCTTATCAGTACACTGGTCATGTCGAAGGTTGACTATTGTAATGGTCTCCTTATCAATGCCCAGGAAAGGGTCCTAAATAAGTTGCAACTGGTGCAGAACGCAGCCGCCAGGATTCTGTCAGGTACCCCCAAGTTCAAACCAATATCCAAGGTGGTGCGACAGCTCCACTGGCTACCCATTAGAAGTAGAACCAAGTTTAAGGCGCTATGCATCGCATACAAGGCAATCCATAATACAGGACCTGAGTTTCTGAAGAAAACCCTCCGCTCCTACATGCCCAGCAGACCCTTACGCTCATCAGCAGCGAACCTGCTGATTGTCCCTCGAACCAAGAAAGCCTCATGGGGCGACAGAAGATTCACTGTCGCCACTACCAGACTATGGAACACGCTCCCCCTTCACATCAAGACTAGTCCCACCCTGCTTGCCTTCCGGAAACAAGTAAAAACCTGGCTCTTCAACCAATGAGTCACCCGCTCCTGGCATTCCCTCCTCTTCAGTCCTCAGCGCCGAGACACCTAAGGGTATTTGCGCGCTTTACAAGTTGCTTAAATAAATAAAATAAATAAAATAAATAAATTTCCTATAACATAGCTGCCAAGGTTTCAGATTGCTATGTGTGACATTTTCATAATTTTAGTTATAATTATGAGTGACATTTCAACGACTATGAGTGACGCTTTCTTGCGAGCAAAATCAAGCAATGTGATGAAGGAAACACAAATATGAGAAATTACACCCATTTGAGCAACGGATGTATGTAGATTTACGTGTGCAGTGTGTTAGAGCGGGTGTTTGTAGATTTACGTGTGCAGTGTGTTAGAGCGGGGGTTTGCAGATTTACGTGTGCAATGTGTTAGAACAGGCTTGCTGACTGGACTGTGCTGTTTTAGAGCTGACAGTGATTTTGCCGGGGCCCCTCGTGATATGGAAGTATTGCCTATCACTACCTCCCCACTTCCTCCGAGATACACAGCAGCTGGAAGGCCAGTGCTAGGAGCTATGCTGCATCAACATTCCTGGGAGGGTGCATTTCTTTATAGCCAAGGAGGAAGGCAGAACGCAGCAAGAAGAAGCATTGGTTAATTGTGGCTAGATTGAGCCTGAGAATCACAATGCATGTTTTTTCAAGGCGGCTGTAAGTTAATTAAAGGTGGTTACCATTTAGTTCTGTCTGCAGAGCACTAGGGAAAAATCCAAAGGTGGCTGGGACTGATGACTCCTCGAACTGAGTCTGGTACGGTTGCAGCAGGGCAGAGGCACAGGTGGCGGTGCAGGCACAGGCGCGGTGCAAGCCTAAACTTGCAAACATAACTTCCACCCGCTCGCGCCTCCCACTTAATGAATTACATGATGTCTTGGGTAGCAAATGGGCCCAGTGTTGCTGTCAATCAGAGCACATCTCAGCCCGGCCTGGCAGGAGCGACCGGAACCACCTCCTGGCAGATGAGATGTATTTTAAACAAATGATTCAACACCGAAGCAGAGCAGTGCAGACAGTTGCTCTGCACAGTGTAGTGCAATCTGTCACACACTGTGGGCTGCCAGAGCAGCGCGCGGTCTGTACTTTTCTCAATGATCCCTAATAGCCACGCGCCCGTTCCATTTGTAAGCAACTTCAGGAGGCACTATAAATGCGTGACTTCGCATTTTGGTATGGTGATGCGCAACACCACACCAAAATGCGTTAGTATCACGCCTGATGCGTGGTACTTGGCAGGGCTGCTATAATTGTTAGATTTCAATGCCACTATCGTTGAGTGTGCACATGTGCTGGATTGTCTTAACAATCAATGTTAAAGGGGTGGGGGAAGTTTCGATGGACCCTGGAGATTGATGTCTTCTTCAATTGTTTGTGCTTGAGGTTACAGCGTGGTTTTGCTACTCAAAAGCTCTGTCTCTGTCTCGAACTTTCAGTGGCTTGGCCACCTTTACTTAATAAGCTGCACAGGATGTTCCACTCTTGTTTTGTTTGGTTTACTTCCTATAAACCTTCCCAGCAGCTTTATTTTTCAGCTTGCCCATGACTCATCACCCCGATCTCCCATGCTGTGCCCCACACCACCTCACCCCTTCCACAACAGTGCTTGCCCTCCCCCACCACCCCTGCAAGGCCGCTGCATTCAGAGGCCTCTTTCCGCTGTGTATTGATTCCCCCCTCTTTTTTTTTTTGCAGTTTTATACAGCGCGATCTCGACCCCGTACGTATTAGAGCGCTTTACATGAGCGCTGGTTTCATTACACACAGTAAAATTAATTTTTTTTGCAGTTTTATACAGCGCGATCTTGACACGTAGGTATCGGAGCGCTTTACATGAGCACTGGTTTCATTACACATGGTAACATTCATTTTTAGGTCTCGCCTAGCGTTGCAGTGCCCATGCGCTGCTCACTCTGCGAGGCATATTGTAGTAGGGTATGCTTTAGAAGTGGAGTGGAAGCCCCGCCCATCTTTTTCATTGGCTGGCGTCATCGTCCATGGTAAATGCTGACTTCCGATTGATAATGAGGCTTCTTAGTCCCGCCTTGTTACCGCCCTGTCTCCTTTTGGGACCGCTCATCAGGACTGGATCTTTTACTGTGTCCGAACTCGGGAGCTTTCATTACCAGCTCCGAGAACTATTTACTTCATCAAGGGACACAGCACGCACAGGTAATGGCGGCTGCTTCCTAACATAATTTGCATTTCGCTTTCTGTTTTTGTTCTTTAATTTCAAACTTTTTTACGGAGCGCAGCGCCCGCTTCAGGGACCCCGCACTCAGTTTATTATTTTTTTTCTCCCCCCGCCCGCACTCCGTTGTCCGTGCATTTTTACACCCGCCCTCCCCCCGCTCGCACTCCGTTGTCCGTGCATTTTCGCACCCCCCTCCCGCACTCCGTTCTCCATGCATTTTCACACCCCCCTCCTCCCGCCCGCACTCCGTTGTCCGTGCATTTTCGCACCCCTCTCCCCCCGCCCGCACTCCGTTCTCCATGCATTTTCGAACACTCCGTTCTCCGTGCATTTTTGCACACCCCTCCCCCCGCCCGCACTCAGTTCTCCGTGCATTTACGCTTGGAGCTTCAGGGATGCCGTTGCATTTAAGGTAAAGCCAGATTGTAGAAGTTTCTACCAGTCATAGTATGAAGGTGGTATGGCTTGGGTTGAAATAAGAATGTATTGCATGACGTTAGAGCTCTTGTCATAGGTGGATATGACATCTTGTCTATCAGGTAAGGGAGAGCCAGACTGAGATCACGTTAGAAGAATAGGGGTGGACCTTTAAATATGGTGGACAAATGCCAACCGCAGGGTGCTAGGTGGTCCGTATTTAGTAATCAGGCTCTACATGAATGCAGAACCCGAAACCACTATGCCGCTTGTACACAGCACTAGATACTACACTCAATAAGCAAATGGAAGCCAGTAGTGTGAACACGGTGTTTATTGCATGACGTTAGAGTTCTTGTTTTTATTTGCAGCGCGGTCCGGGACGCTGGACCACACTCTGTATGCGGTGCCTGATAGCAGAGGGGGCTCGGACTGACAGCACTGCGGGGACTTTACAGGGATGTCACGGACTTGCATGAGGTGAAGTGGAGGACAGCAGGTGCCCCCCTGGGGTAGAAGAAGCAGTCTGACACAGCGCTTCCTGCTGCACTTATGCAGTTTTACAGCGCTGTAACACCAGGCACTGTCATTGCTGTACTTGGTGGAATTTGCCGAACTCGGTAGGATGGAAGGCTGGGTTGGCCTCACAGGCGCGTACTTCTATCCCTGGGCCTGTGCCCAGTCTCTGAGGGTTGGTACCAGGTGTGGTCTGTTCTGCTGATGACTGGAGGCCATGCAGGGCTTAAGCCGAAACTGCACGGTGGTGGCCACAGGTCTCCTGTTCACATGTGAAAGCAGCAGGGGCAGTAGCATCTGGCCGGTCATGGTTGTCAAGCACGGTGCCACCACGTGTCCGCTTCACACGTCACCGATGCCGTAGGGTGGATCAAAAGGTGGCTGAAGACCCCCTGTAGAGAGGGATACAGCTCTGCAGCCCATGGCCATTACTAGTGTGAAAACACCCCAGGGCGCCGACGGCGGGCTCACAAGTGTGAGCGTGTGCTTTTTTTTTATAATGGGGGCAGACGTGCCTCACAAGCAGAAGTCTGCCCCACCCCTCTCACTGCCAGCCTGGCACCCAGCATCCTACAGCCACAGGTTCGGGTGCCTGGGCAGTGCACCCATCTGGACGCAGGGGGATGGAGGAGGGGAGGGCGGGCCAGGACATCTGTTCTGAGTGAAGGATTGGGGTGGTGCCAGAAGATGTTACTGCTGAGGTCAAGAAGGCCGAAGGACATGTTCTGCTGCAGGGAGAGGGCACCTGGAGAGTGCGGAGGAGGGGACGGTGCGGGAGGCAGCCCTGCACAGAGCCCGCTGTGCCAGGCCCCGCTGCAGGAGGGCAGCTTGGACCTGAACCGCTTGAGAGCCGAAGGAGGAGTCCAGGGAAGGTACCGAGCCTTGGATTGGGTAGGAGTAGGTATCCATTCATGTTTACCAGAGTTTATGCCAGCGTGGGTGGACATAGGGCGGGAAGTCATCTCTGCCAGGCCAGGAGGTTGCACTAGTCTGGCAGGACATTCGCCGTCGCTCCTGAGGGGTGTGGGAGTCGGGTAGACAATTTATTTGTGCCAACGTGACTTTAGCAACACAACAAAAACGGGTAGAAGATGCACTTTTTAGAACAAGTGGTTCAACGTCTCGTCAGGGGCAGAAGGCGCTATATAAACTTTAATACGTTGCATTTTAATACAGACCGCGGTGGCACAGCATCAGTTTTAGCTGCGTGGCATAACCCACGCTTGGAAATTGTCTCCGGGTGTTTTTGACTCTCATCCTCCTTGAGCCCAAATCTCCCAGTAAGTGTCAGTGGGACGGGGCGAGGGGGCTCGCTGGGTGGTGGACTGAGTCCTTTAACTCAAATGGTTTAGAGAATTGACTCCACAGTCGAAAAAGTCTGAGGACTCGAATCAGGACTGCTGAGAACGAGAGCATGCACATTTTTTTACTGTGTTGCTAACATGACCCTGCTCTTGAATATCGAACGCAGTTTTTTTCCAAGCAAGATTTAATAATTTATTTATTCCAAGTGGGTTTATATTTACAATGTGTTTCCCCCTTAAGCCTTGCCGAAAGTCCCCGCTCTGGAGCCCAGGTCCGGAAGTCTTTTGTTTAAAACTATAAATGACATTGTGCCTGTCGTACTGTTTGCACACTAGTAACGTGTTTTCTTAAATGTGACATCGAAGAGGCAGACACCCTCCGACACACACTTCCTAAGTCATAAAAGGCACTGCATAACTGGAGCATTTCAGGGGTCTTTTCCAGGTTTGGGCTCAAGGAAAGTGGCGCCCTTGTTGTCAGACCGCAGTGCTCCGGTATTGTCAGCATTCTTAAAAATATGCAAACCGAAAGTACACCCTGGTCTTGTATATTTGGGATGGTAATCCCTGAATGCCTGACTTCGCCAATGCTTGTTTTCAGCATTGTGACCGTGTCTTTTTAGGTTGAGCCTCCCATGAGGACTGGCCCTTTTACTTCTGTTGTTACACGGTATGTCTTATTTAGTCTTTAAGCACTTCTTTCTTTAACCCCTTCCCTGCTCATGACGAGCTCAGCTCGTCATGCTGCGCGGTCGGGCTGTGCGCATGACGAGCTGAGCTCGTCACGACCACGCCCGCGATCGGAATGTCCAGCACCTGGGCGGAATTCCGATCGCAGCGAAGGCGTTAATGAGTTTCTCCTACTGCAGGCACCACATGCTTTCCTGCAACATTTAGAGCGCCATGCTCGCTTTCACTTTCCGAGCAGCCGGGACAATGGAGGCTGCTTCTTTGAATAGGTCTCGCATTTACAAAACTTTGAGCTATTGGCATTGTAAATGACAATGCCTTTTATTTAATGGTTAATTAGCAAAACAGATAAATAAAAGGCATTGTCATTTACAATGCCAATAGCTTAAACTCTTGCAAATGCGAGACCTATTGCATTGCAAATGCTTGTTGGTAGGTCTCAGGGCGATTAAGTGTTTACACAGAATCGCAGGAGTTTGAGCCGATGCCGAGACTTGAACCTGGTTCTCCAGCTCCCAGCTAAACCTTTTCCTATAATTGTTAGATTTCAGGGCCGGTATCATTGTGTTGGTGCATGTGCTGGATTGTCTTAACAATCAATTTGAAAGGGGTGGGGGGCGTTTCGACACACCCGGGAGATTGATATGTCTTCTCCAATTGTTGGTGCTTGCAGTTACAGCGTGGGCTTGCTGGCAGAAGCCACTCCAAAGCTTGGTGTCTATCTCGAGCTTTCAGTGACTCGGCCACCTCTACTTAATATAAAAATAGAAAAATGGTTCTGTCGGGGTTTTTTCAATTGCTTAGGATAAGTAGCGACAGCTTACTTCCAACACATATTAATGATTTGAAAAAGAATAATAAATATGTAGCACACACCAAAATTAGAATTCAATTTTGTATTCCGAAAAAAATAAATCAGACAAACATGGCTGTCGCAATTTACAATTTCAATTGCAATGTGAAATACGTGACTGTGGTGAAAAAGTGACATGTGGTGATTGGTGATACGGACAGTACACTATATACAGAAATGATTGAACGTGCAGTAGAGGGGGGGGAGAAAAATCTTTTCATATGTCCTTATTATTTTTGCACATATGTTGCAGGACCCAATGAAAAATAGAACTGTGATCCTGGGCGTTGTGTGGACATATACAGTACGCCGACGTTTCGACCCTAAAAGTTGCGCAAAGGTGGGATGCGTCAAGGTGGGTCTTCTTCAAGGCAGGAGGGGGGGGATGGGCAGCCAAAAGGCAGATTATCAATTGCCTCCAACTCAAAATATGGGTTTGCGAAAAATCCACATGTACCTCCACCAGCCGGTTGGAGCGCTTATTCAGTAAATGACTTGCACCAGTCGTTTGAAGTCCTGTTTTAAATGCCAGTCCGGTGAATTTCGTGATCTGGCAGAGAAACATCCGTCCGTCAATGGTCAGGGAAGCTCAAACTTCTAAGTGACGGCGACATGCACCTGCAGTGCGCACCAGCTTTTCTGCTCTTCAGCTCCCGGCTGCCAGTGCAGGCCTAGTAACACACAGACACTGAAGCCGGAACTCAAATCATGGCATCCGCGTGGTCCTGCAGTGTGGGAAACAGACAATTCGATGTTCGCAGTGTGTGATGACAAACTGCGCAGATCGATTTTTCAGCAACCCGCCTGCCTGCAGCCTGTTACCCCACCCTTTCCCAACTTGTCACAGGCGGGACCCACCCCCCTGTGACGAGTTGGCAAAGGGTGGAGAGACCATCCTCTCCACTTCCTGACTGACGTGGAGCCCCAGTGCTACAGGGCTTCAATGTAAAGCACACAGGTCTAATTTTACCCAAACGTCATCTGGGGGTGGAGATTGGTCCTTTAGGCTCTGTCTTTGCCGAGCTGATGGCCTCACAAGCCTCATGGCTGTGAGCTCGTCAGCCCGGCAAAGACTGTAGACTCTGGGCCTGTCCACAGGCAGCAAGTTTAGGGAATGCATAGGCATTGCTGGCAGTGTGTCGTCACTGACATGAGACTAATCACAGCAACAACAGCCTCGGCCGAGTCGGCCTCAAG
The DNA here is from genome assembly GCA_963921515.1 of Calotriton arnoldi. Lineage (NCBI taxonomy): Eukaryota > Metazoa > Chordata > Amphibia > Caudata > Salamandridae > Calotriton > Calotriton arnoldi. The sequence continues at coordinate 953,573 of CAWUFW010000187.1, forward strand.
AAAGATGTGTGTGTACAATTTTTCATTTTCTTTTTTACAAACAGATTTAAAGAGTCTATTTTAACTTAGGAAATGGTGACCCTGGGGAGGTTTTAAGTAAAGGGGATGGAGACCCGACACCCTGGCTCAGAAACTGCCACTGCTCACAGTGCTCGGAGTGCTTGAAAACAACTTGCTTTTAGGAAGTGAGGGAAAATCTTCCCTTGCGTCCTAAAAGCATTTTCTGAAAAGAAAATGTTTCTATAGTTTAGAACAGAAACATTTTATTTTCCATTGTGGGTATCGGCTACGGGTTGGTGCTTCACTGCGAAAGTAGGATGAGCATCGACCTTTTTCCGCCGCTCACACTAAAGAGATTAACGGGTCTCTTTTTAGGTGTGGGTTTGACAGCACCATGTCAAACAGACCTTTTCTTACAATATACATAGAGTGGGCTCTGGATCCTCCCCTATCCAGTAGCAGCCACTCATATTGCGAAGTGGTGGGGCGGGGAGAGGTAAAAAAAAACTAGAATTATAAATAAAGAAAATAACACCTACTTGTTACGATGGCCGCCGCCTTGCTCCCGATCCTTGCATCCCACCCAGGAACTGCTGCACACTGCGCAGGCTTCCAGCCCCCAATCCCAGCACTGCTCTCATGCTGGGAATACTATTCCCAGCATGTGAACAGAGCTGGGATTGGCCGGAGCACCTCAGTTTGGTGCTCAGACATAGACTGGGAGCTTGTGTTGGTTTCTCCACCCAGCTGTACAACACAGCTCGGGCAGAGAAATGCTAAGAGTGCATGACGGTTTGGCAGTACCCACCATTCCCCCCTTCTCCCTGGTGCTGCAGCTGCAGCGTCAGTATGAGTGGCCACACCCTTCCCTTGGCTCGCAGCCTGCAGGATGAAAAATACAATTATAGTAAAAATGTTTTATTATCATTCTATTTCTGTCCTTTGCCTCTGTTGGCTTTCAGCAGGAGGGGCGACTCTCCTCCACCATAACGTAGGAGCTGCCCCTACCTCTATCAATTATTGGCTTTCTTCAACCAGCCTGTTGCAGCCATTGGCTGGAGATTTTGTCAATCATGTTTCCATCTTGGCTCAGCACATTGGGGTAGTTCTCTCTCACCTAAGGTTATTGGCTATTTACGTGTATTCTTCCGCCTTCACTCAAGTACTTGCAGGACTGCATGCGTTACTTCTTAAACATCTATACTCCTCTCTGCTATCTCCGTTTGGCTCTCACTAATCTGCTAACGCTGCATGAGTTAGCACATTAACCCAGAACTATTGGCTTTGCCAATGCTTATTATTTGAGGTTTCTGAGCATTCAACACTGTGGCAAAGGGTAGGAACTTGCATCTCCCTCTCTTGTGAAAAAACCAGACCAAAAAAAACCTCGTCCTGGCACTCCTCCACTGCTGCAACACCATCTACTCTGGTCTCCCTAAGAAACTCATTGCCAGGCTCCAAAACTTTAGAATAAGGCAGCCAGAATGTATTCTCAAGCGGGACAACACTAGATTTGTCCTGCAAGCAATCTACTGTAGATTGCTACTAGTAGGTCCAGAATTAACTTCAAGGTCTTGTCCATAAAGCATATTGGGACAAAGGACCCCATACCTGTAGAAACTAGCACCACACTGCACCCAAACCAGAACCCTTCACTCAATATACACCCACCTGATTAACCAACACTCGCTTGAAATACACAGACAGATCACTGGAGGGAAAGGACCAAGACTCTGGCACACCCTCAACCCACACTGGAGATCTAAGCCCAATCACATCCGGTTCAGGAAACTGTATAGAAACTGAGATATTCAGGCTGGGCTTTAATAGACATCACCCCAGAAGAGGGGTCAAGAACTAATAATTTCGGACACAGTTCGATTACCCTGACCACTTGGACTCCATGTTGTACTTTCCTTTGTCTAGCACTCTGAAGTAACTCGAATGCAACATACAGCATGTACAGAACTCTATGGGCCATATTACAGAGAAGGCATACTTTTGCTGTTTGTGCCACCTCTAAATAGGTGCGCCATGCTCAAACAGGGAAAGTGTGCGCTATTATGAAGAATGTGCTGCCCTCAGGGCAGCCACAAACCTGTGCTGCCCTGAGGGCAGCGCATTCAAGTGAAATATGGAGCGGCTGCTTCAAAGCTGCACCGTGTTACACTGTGGAGGCGGCAACTCACCTGCCCTTTTTCAAGACGGTAGAGAGATCCCATTGCAGGTGGGTGCAGAGAGTGACTGCACCCGCCTGCAAGGGGAATGTCTGGGGGGTCCATAGGATCCCCTTGCCTGCCATCAGAGGGCTGCCATCAGGGGCCACACTGACAGTGAGCCACCTCTTTGTGGTGCACTTTCAGGGCTCTTCCTGACAGCTTCTTTGCCTTTGCGGCCGCGTCCATAATGCCATGCAGGCGCAGCAGTAGATTCCCTCATTTGCATGGAGTCACGTCCCCCAAGCAAATGACGGGACGCCCTCTTGAGATAGCGCTGGCACTACATGTGCGCCAGCGCTATCTGTATTACAGAAGGAGCCACACAACCATCTGCGGCCCCTTCTGTATCACCAAAGTGCCCCAGGGGCCACAAAGCGGGCACACATTCCTGTTGTGCCCCCAGGACACTATCTATAATACGGCTCCAGGTAAACAAATAAACAGTGCCTCTTCCAAGTAAATTGAGACTTTTTCAATTTGGCCCAACGCAGACAGTTCCTTTAAACTTACTGGATCCTATGCGTATTATTTATTACATTTGTAATATATTTTTTCGGGAGAATTTTACCTAAAGTATATTGACAAGCGCCCATTAATTTCAGACTGCATTATTTCAGTTCATTAAAAGATATTTAAAGCTTGACACAGGCAAGACTATCTGGAAGGTCCTCGCTGCGCTCTACAGTGGCCACTGCCCCCACTGCCTTTTTCCATTTTTAAGATGTCTGACGAAACGCGCTGTTACTTTAACTCAAACACCCATGAATAATACCACCGTGGGAGCTATATTTGTAGTCTGACAATAACGGATTCATTCGGGAGCCTGCTGCCGAGCGATAAATGCCATGTGTAAATGTCACTTCTGCTTTTTTTCATCTTGATGATTTGTGGATTGAAGGGCGGGCGGCGAGCAGTGTTCTTTCTAGTCTAAAAACGTTTCATGAAGGAACAGTGGCGGGGTTTGGAAGAGACATGTGTTGTGCCATACTGCGCCACACTTCCTGCTCGCGTGCGGGATCACGCCATGCGCGCGGCAGCAGGGCTCTGGGAGCGAGGCGGGAAGTTGCGAGCGCGTGGGCAGGAGCTGGGTGGCAGGCCCTGCACAGGGAGCGGCAGACTTGGCATAAAGCGTGACTATACTTGCTGCCCTTGCTCTGGTCGTACCGGCTATGCGAGAGTTCCTGGCGCCGTGCCACGCCCTGGTAATTGCAGTTTACTTGTGATGGGCAGGCCTTTGTTTACTTGTTTACTCAGTCACCTTGATAAATACTAAAGGGTATCAAGATGGGTATTCCACTTCTGGTCAACAAAAGGTGTGGTTACTGATCAGTAGCCCACATGATATATTTTCCGAAACAAATGCCTGTCCCACTTTACCATATACCTACGGCTGCACCTTCTCTTTCCCATCCTGGTCCCTGCACCCTATTGTCTCAGCCTAACTTTCCAGAGGACTAACTTCCTAGAGGCCTGCTCTGGTTAGGGTTGCCACCTTTCCAAGAGAAAAACACTGGCCATTTGTTGTTTTAAGTGTCTGCAAAGGCCTACACGGAATACTAGATAGGACTGTAAACAAAATACTATGTATTCATTTATAACACTACTTTTCAGTCTTTGTTTACTTTAATTATTAGCAGGGCCACTGGAATTATGTGATTGTGCGGCCACAGTGATTTTCACATTATTATAGATTTGCCACATTAGCCACATAATCTATCATCTGCTGCATAATCTGCAGATTTTAACCCCCCCAAAATTGTTTTTAGCTCAAACTGTTCCAACTCTAGTAAAAATACAGCAACACATGTTGCCGCGCAGTGGAAGGCCATTTGCAAAGCTGGACTGGTCACCTTTCTGTTGCTTATAGCTATATTTGGGAGTTAAACTGGTACTAATGAGGTGCAAATAATGCCCATACAGTGTTATCAAGTTTAAAAATGATGAAATAATGAAGTAACACTATTACAAAATGTGCCGCATTATGCCACATAATTTGCCTTTCCTTGCTGCATAATTTACTCAACTCTGCCGCATAATTTGGCCCTCCTAATTCCAGTGGCTCTGATTATTAGTCATGCATCATTAACAAGGGTGGCTAGTACCTTTAAAAACCGGTAAGACGCGACGCCGAAAAACTCATCAAGATGCTGCTGGCCAGTGTCTCTCCTCTCCCGGACGACGAACAGGAAAGGGAAGGAAGGTGGTTAACTTCCTGCATGCCAATCCAACCAATCCTGGAGCTGCTCTCATTCAGTTCCAGGATTAGATGGAGCAGGCTAACACAGTGCTCACTTTGAGGCTGGGGGCCTGTGCCTGCAATACCCTGGCTGTTTTACAGCACTGGGATTGCTGGCTCTGAAGTGCGCATGTTGGATAGGATAGCTGTAGACAGCCGGCCAATCTGACATGCGCACTGAGAACCTGCAGATGTCATCCTGCATTCCGCAGGAATCTGCCCAGCCCCCACCATCACACTCACACAACTGCGGTCAGCGGTACACAGAATAATAAAATGGTAAGGACCATTTTATTACTCTGTGTTTACCTGCTGTGCAGCAGGCTGGGCAACGCTCCTCCGCCTTAACAGAGGAGCCGCCGCTGATCATTAACATAGTTCTAGGACACATTTAAAAGTGCTTTCTATTTATATGTGCTGTTTGAAATATTTTCAGATAAAGGCTAAAAAATACTGCCTTTAGGTTATTTTGTCTATTTTTGTACTGCTGGGACATAAAAAATAGGTGGTACCGGCAGAAAACTGGTATGGTTGCAACCCTACCTCTCGTAAATAACCTCCTTATGCTTTCAATTCTATTCTAAACCTCTCCCTTCTGACCTAACATTAGAGGTGGGTGAGCTTACAAATTTACAGGGAGAGCCAAGCCAGTGCTGAGCCAAGGGTCTGTTTGGATCTTAGAGCCTGTGTACAAGCCGAGCCCTGAAAATATTTGCTATGTAAATCATACAACAACCATGATGTAAAATATGATGAAGTCTCTTCAAAATTCAAAAAGGTGTATTTTTTTAACATGTGTAAACATTGACACTAATAGGGCACATTATAGCACTGCACTGAGAAGTACTTATTAAAAGTAATATTTTTGTACAAATGGAAGTCTGAACTCGCGTATTTGGCAGAAGAGAAAAGAGTTTAGATGAAATAAAACAATTGCCTAAGATAACACGATCTAGGCGGGAAGCCACGATTTGTCCAGGTCTTCTAGTTTCATGTTGTAGAAATCAGCCAATAAATGGGTATCTATGTTCCTTTCCTTATATTAAGGCTTTGTTTTTACATCTCAGTGCACGTTTTAAAATATGGCGCACAATCAACCCGAAGGTTATTGGAGCGCTTTACATGAGCACCAGTCCAGAATCACAGGATGTTGAGCCGATGCCAAGACTCAAACCTGGTTCCTCAGATGCACAGTCAGCAGCTCTGACTGTATCACCACATCCTGGGTAGAGGAAAGCAGGCATAAGCCACGTGAAAGTTCAGCTCGTTATGGGCTCGAGCTTCGAACAGGACCTCGAGCTGAGCCAGAGCCTGGGTTTGGGCTCAAGCCTGGCACGAGCTTTCAGTGGCTCGCCCACCTCTACCTAACACGCACCCCTATTCTCTGCACCCAGCGAAGAAAGCAGAATAGGGTGTTCCACCCTGCCTCTTCTTCTCTTTGTCTCTTAACCTTTCTCTTCCATGCCTCCTCCTTTCTACTCCACAGTCCTTTCTGCACTTCACCTTTAGCACCGTATGACCTGTACGCCTGCTTACCACCTCATAGCTACTCGCACACTAACCAGACCCACTCTGCTGCCTTGCGGTCCAAGGTAACCCAGTTAAGTCACTACGTGACCTATTCAAGCTGTTAGAAGTGCTCCCTCCTCCACTTATTTGACCACTACTTCTCTCCTTTTCCTCTATAAACTCCTCCTCTTCTCCACCCTTACCCTTTGTTCTCCCCCTTACAGCTCTTTTTCCCCTGTCACTCTCCTCACAGCTGAACTGCCTGTTACCAAGGTTCACTCAGTGAACAAGAACAAAATAAAAATCATCCATCGAATCTCAGACTCGAAACCAAATGTACTCTTCAGCATCATAACTCGTCTAGGATGCAACACTTCGACAGTTTTGCTTGAGGTAATCCCACCAGATATTGAATCTTGATTTGAAACCATCAGAGGAAAACCTGTTGGAGACTACCCATCATTTTCATCAAATAATTACAAACCACCAGGATTCAAGACATTCTTGTGGCCAAATGTGAATCTTGTCCGCTTCTACCTTCCTGAGTACATTGCTGCTGATCTACAGGCTACTGCTGACCAGCAAAACGCTCAGATATGCCTTACTTGATACCATCCCAGACATCTAGTAAAACCTTTCCAGCTTCGCATCCTGCATCACCTGAACACCCCAGTAGTGTAGCAAGGATGCAACAGGCTCTGGTGCAAGCAATGAAAATGTCCCCTTTGAGTGCTGTTGAGGTAATAAAATACAGAAATTATCATGTTTGAAAGGGCCCTGGTGCCAATGCACATGCTGCACCAATGGTAGCTATGCTACTGGAAAACCTGCTTTGACAAACCTACTTTCCTATAGCAAAGAACCTGCATGACAAAACCTGAAGCTCTTAACAATATTCAACACATCTGCAGACCCACACACAGACCTGTCACATCCTGAATGCAATTCTCACCCCACCTGGACTCATTGCGGGAATAGGAAACCAACCTATCCCCTGGAGTGACAATCACCTCATCTCATTCAACGTCAAGCTGCCTACAAGAACAAGCAGTACTTCTACATTGGCATCAGCTGCCTGCAAGCAGTGAAACAGACTGCTCCCCCCAGCACTCAACTTTTATCTCTCAGTAATCTGACTTCGTTACCAAGTAACAGAAATCTTTCAGCTGAACAACTGACTCTCCAAGACTCTCCAAAGCCTTTGCAAAATCCTTTCTTTCAAGACATTCATCCACTCAAATTGTCAACATAAAACCCTTTGGCTCAATAAGGGATAAAGTATTTGAAGACATAAATCACTGCATCTGGACGAACTTCAGCAATCTATGTGAAAAAACCATCTCCATCGACACAATTGAATCTACAAATCCTTCAACAAGAAAGCAAAATGACCAAATTATTCAAACTGGATCCCTAATGCCAAATTCCCACCAATGAACTACGTATGATCCTCAATGAAGTCTACTACCTGAAGTGCACCACTGCCAAAATTCCCCATTCTCAAACTTTCTGTAGCTTCATTGCAGACCTCCTTGTAGCCAAAGCAAAGATGCTAGAACTACACCTTGCAATCAAGATGCTGAACACAGCCAAGATTAAGATAACTATGTGAAACAACAGACATCAGACCTGGGCCTACTTCAAGCAACTGTAGCCTCTGAATTCAATGACCTGGCTAAGGCTAGTTGACCTGCAGGCATATCATCAACTGCTGTCCACCACAGCCTTCAAAAACAGCCTATTTTCAATGGATGCCACAACCTTGGCTATGATTATCATTCACAACTCCAGATCACCAGGCATCTTCTCCTCAGACATAAAGATATTGTACATATGATCAAGGAGAATAATCTTGACCCATGAGAGACAGCTACATAGGTGGAAAAATCTCAAAATGTCCCATTCCTGGAAAACTAATTAAAGAGCTCTATTCACTCAGATTGTTAACCCTGTGGAAGATAATAAACTGAAACTCAAACGAGGTACATCTGGTCTCTAAAGTGGAAAAGGAGAGGAGACAGCAGGTAAAGTAAGTGTCTCCAGGGAAGATCGCTTCTTTAATGACGAGAACCCTCAATCACCCACGGGTGACATGCTTCAACATTGGGTTCCCTCTTCACACCAGGACCGCAAGGTACCTGGTGTGGGCTACAACTCCCAGATGGGGAGGAGCTGAGGTGTTTTAAAAAATGATGAGCAGATGTTGACAGGAAGTGAGGGGCAGAGTGCAGGAAGAAATAGAGATAAAACTATCTCCAGAAGGGCTGTACTGAGTTTATTCGGATGTCCTCCGGGATAGGGTTAAAAATAAGAGAGGACTGGGGGATTCTTAACAAATATACACCCTTTGTGTGGTCAACATGCTTCTGCCAATCGTCCACCCCAAAAGGGGTTCGAAGGCATTCGTCAGGACTCAGATAGTAAGTCACTCTGCTAAAGACATCAAAATAGAAATTAATAAAATACCAGCCTCGCAAGGGTAAGACTGGCAGGAACGGAGATGGCCCAACAGTACTCAGGGTCCACAGACGTTCTGTAAAGTAACAACAGAGAAAAATGAGTTTACAAGAAGAGTTCAAAATGCCATCTAAAATCATTTTTTTTTCTTTATTAAGATTTTCTTAGTTGGTACATTGTATTCATAACACCAATAATAAACATGTTAGGTGAGTTTACATAAAAAATGTTGTCGCTCTACATGATAAAGAAACAAAACCAGTTTAGCTTCGGTACAGCACAGCAGGACATCAAGAACAGCATAGGTACATATATTAAGAAGTCTTTTTAAACAAGTCAGAATTTTCTCTTAAGTAAATAGTGAGGGGTTCCCAGAAGTCAGTTGGTTTAGCGGCGGTGGGCAGTTCCTCAGCATAAAGCAGAAAGTTATCTCTACAATAGACAGCATCTACCATCCAGCGCTCCACAGTGGGCGTTTGCCTACAGTCCCAATGCATTGCCACTCTTCGTTTGGCCAACAATAGCAGTATCGCAGTTAGTTTTTTCTTAATGGATTTCAGGGGTATTTAGTGGCCCAATAGACACAATTGTGGTGTGCAGCTTAATTTACATAACATTATTTTTTCCAATAAACAAATCACTTGTTCCCAGTATTGTCTGATCTTATCACATTTCCATGCTAAATGGGCAAAGTCGGCCTTATCCAACCCACATCTTTTACAGTGCGCATTGTCACGTAATCCATATTTATATAGTTTGAGTGGAGTATGATATGTTTGGTGTAAATATTTGTAATGGATAATACGGAGATTTCCATTGGGTGTTAACAATTCAGTAAGTGCACAGCACGCTTGCCAATCATCCTGTAAGGGGGTTTCCAATATCGCATTCCATTTTTCTCGGGCAGTATTTGTATTCATACCAATTTCTGCCTGTATCTTTTTGTATAGTTGTGCAACTACGTGAGTATGAGTTGGGGTGGTAATTAGCGTTTGTAGTGACTCTAATGTGGGAGGTTCATCTGGATAAGTGGGGTAAAGGTCCCTGATAGCTGCTCGTAACCTATGATAGGTAAATCTAAATAAAATGGACTGGTTACTTATATATGCGAGGTCATCTTGAGTGATAAAGGTGCCATTGGGGTACAGGTCTCCCATTGTCGTTATACCTACTTGTGCCAAGAGTGACATACTGTTTTTTTCCTGTGTCACTGATAAGTCCGGGTGTTGGGCTAAAGGTAGATTTGGAGCATAAATGGGTGTTTTTTTTGTAAGCTGGCTGATTCGGTGCCATGCTGTGGAAGTTGTCCGGATCGTATTTATTTCGCTTTTGGATAAATGTGGTCGGTTGTGTGGTAGTATATTGGCTAGGGCAATAGGGTCAGCATCACCATCTTCCACTGCCAGATGTGGCATATATAGCACTGGGTGGTACCAAGAGTGCGCATATTGCGCTTGAGCACATAGATAGTATAAATACATATCCGGGACTGCAAACCCTCCAGATGTATAAGGAAGCGTTAATGTGTGTAGATTTATCCTCGCCTGTTTACCAGCCCATATTAATGTAATAAGGATTGTTCGTACCCTTTTCAAAATTGGAGTTGGAGTGTGTATCGGGATATTTGTGAAAAGATAAAGCAATTTTGGTAATATCACCATTTTTACCAGAGATATTCTGTCTGCTAAGGAAAGGGGTAGTGTTATCCACCTGGTAATTTGCGTTTCTATCTTATCAATGGCGGCACCATAATTATATCGAATTACCAATTCAGGATCGCGATGAATCCAGATGCCTAGGTATTTTATCGGGTCGTCTTGCCAAATTAAAGGGAATTCTATTTGTGGTGGCTGTGTGTTTGCTGTTAATGGGATTATCGCTGATTTATTCCAGTTTATCTGAAGTCCCGATTGACGTCCGAATTGTATGTGTTCCCTGAGTAGTGGTGATAGGTTCGTAGCAGGGTCTCTAAGGTATAGCACCATATCATCCGCGTACAGCGAGATGGCAATGGGCCGCATTCGGAAGCGTAGTGCTGTGTGCGCATATTTTTGGCGGATTTTGCAGGCAAGTGGTTCCAGTGCGATGGAGAATAATAGGGGGGATAGTGGACAACCCTGACGGGTGCCTCGTTGTATCGGTATGCTCTCAGATATGTGCCTGTTAACTTTGATACGGGCTGTGGGTCTGTTATAGAGTAGTTGTATCCAATTAATAAACATTGGTGGTAACCCAATCCTTTGTAGTATTGTGAACATATATGTCCACTCAACAGAATCAAAGGCTTTGGCCGCATCAAGTAACACTGCTACTGCTTGTAGTTCTGGATTTAGCTGATGTAAAAGGGCAAAGATGGTGCGGATATTGTGTGCCGTTGAACGGGCTGGTATAAACCCTGACTGATCCGGTAAGACTATAGTTGACATGAGTGGTTGCAATCTCGTGGCTATAATCTTTGCTAAAATCTTAACATCTGTATTTATTAAAGACAGGGGTCTATAATATTCAGCCTTTTCAGGGTTTTTATCCGGCTTCAATAGTGCAACTATAAGTGCTTCACGTAGTGTGGGTGGGAGAATTTTATTATTATATGCTTCGTCGTACATTTCAATAAGATATGGGGTTAACAGTTCGGAGTAAGCTTTATAGAATTCACCGGTATAGCCATCTGGGCCAGGTGTCTTACCATTGGGTAACGATTTAATATCTGCATGTATTTCTTCTACAGTTATAGGTTGTGCTAAATATTCGCGCTGATCGTCAGATAACCATACTAACGCTCTGTCATCCACATAACGTAAAATTTCATGCGTGGAGGCTGTGTCTTGCGTTTTGTATAATGTGCCGTAGGTTTCCATAAATGTTCGTAGTATACCCTCTGTATCATAATGGAGTCACTTATTATCATCTTCTATTCGTAAAACAGTGTGTTGTTTATGCTCTGTTCGTATACTTTGTGCTAGGATCCGGCCTGGTCTGCCCCCTTCGCCTATTGTACGTGCTATATGGCTCTGTGAGATATACTTTATTTCGTCGTCTGCTAGTTTGTTATAATTGTTGACTTCAACCCGTATATCACTCAGAGTTTGTGCACTATGAGTAATATCGTAAACCGTTTCTAGTGTCTTAATACGCGCTTCACTTTGCTTCAGTTGCGTGCGGATATCTTTCAGTATACCAGCATTTGTGCTAATACATATACCCCGCACAGTTGATTTAAAAGCTTCCCAGAGGGTTCCAGCACTGTCTACTGAACCTTTATTTATAGTGAAGAAATCCACTATTGCTGAGTGAATTGTGTCTTTATAGAGTGGGTCCAATAAAGCATTAGCATTAAAACGCCATATGAATGGCGGAGGGATGTATGTTGGAACTTGCAGTGTTAATAAAACAGGTTTATGATCTGACAGAGTTTTGGGGAGATGGCAGATGTTCTGGGTCCATGTGCACGCTTGTTCCGTAAGGAGCCAGTAATCAAGTCTTGACCAACTGTTATGCACAGTGGAAGAGTGGGTACTGTCCTGCAGAGTTGGATTACGCATTCGCCATATGTCATACATACGGAATTCAGTCATGCCATGAAGGAGAGCTGAAACAGCACGGTGGTGATGTTCCGTCGTGTCTCGAGGTCTATCTAATGTGACGTCAAGCTCCATATTCAAGTCCCCGCCCCATAGCAAATCCATAGTAGGTAGTTCACGAAGTTTAGACCACAGGGTTACAATGAAAGCAGGATCGTCCACATTAGGGCCATAAACATTGATAAGGGCTACCTTAGTGCCACGTAGTATACCTGTAATGATCACATATCTACCTTGGGGGTCTGCAATTGTTTGATCTAATATAAAACAAGTTCCTTTTCTTATGAGAGTGATCACTCCGCGTGCATAGGAGGATTAGGACGATGATACCACCAGTTCAGCCCATCTTTTACCAAGTGTTGGTGCTTTCGGAGGGAGTAAATGCGTTTCTTGAAGTAATGCTACGTCTATATGATACCTATCTAGGTATGCAAAGACCTGCCTTATTTTCCTGGGGTTATTAAGTCCCCTCACATTCCAAGATATAAATTTCAAAGGGGTAGCTTTATCCATAGCGTGTAGTTATGTAACTGTAAATGCACCTGGTATAGTACATTGTATTGACATATCCTGCAGCGCTCAGTGTTTCCGCTCGTGCTGTGACCATTAACGACCTATATATACATATTTAAGGGTACAAAACCAACATGCATATAATTCCTGTCATTTCCCAATTCCGTTTTTGCCCTCCCCCCACCCACTTCGCTATCCCAATCATAGCAAAGACAATCCCGATTAACCAATAACAGTTTACCCGCTCCCAAAGTATCCCCTAGTAGGGAAGAAAAGGTTGTGGTGTACACAGAGGTGGTGGAGACTGCCAGCCGTAAACCCCAATGACTAGCATATGGGGGATCGAGTCTATAGTGTTTAACAGTTGACGAAGATATTACATCGATCATAACCTAATAGTGTAGATAATTTACCTGTGACACACAAGTAAGGACAAGTCACATAGATATCAAAGGCGACCTTGGCATTCATCTATACAGTTTTAACATTAGGAATGTATGCCGTACTATATATTTAACATTAGTGTACTAGACTTATCTGGGGTCTCAGACGCTATCTGCAAGAGTTCTTAGTGCAGCCATTCAGAATTTGGCACATGTCGTGGGAAGAGTGTAGCTCATTCCACATCTGAGGTGTTGTCCGGTTCGGCTTGGGTCCCTCTTGGAGATTTACGTCTGACTGCTTGTGGGTTCTTGAGCTGTAAATACTTAAGTACTTCCTGCGGTTCATTGAAGATTTTACTTTTCCCATCATCTGTGATCCGTAAGCGAGCTGGGTATATCATAGCGTAGGTGATATTATTCTCACGCAATTTCTTTTTAACGTCCAGGAATTTCTTCCGCGCTTCCTGGACCTGGGAGGTAAAATCCGGGTATATAGAGATAGTCATACCTTCATGACGCAATGTTCCCAGCTCACGTGCTCTACGGAGCGCCGCATCTCTGCCTCTGTAGTTCAGGAGCCTGGCGATTATAGGACGCGGTCTCCCCCCAGGTGGTGGAGGTGGTGCCAGCGATCTGTGTGCCCTCTCAACAATGAATACTTCAGAGAAGGTTTCTCTGCCAAGGAGAGTAGTCAAGAGGGTCTCAATATATCGCTCCATGTTTCCAGTGTTGGTTGAATCCGCCACTCCCATCAGGCGCAGATTATTTCGGCGCGAGCGGGCCTCCAAATCTTCTGTCTTCGCCATCACGGCTAGCATGGCCTTTTCTGTTTTTGTTTGTTTTAATTCCAATTGGTTTTGAGCATCTTCCGTGTCCAATATACGGCGTTCCGCCATGTCAATACGTTCCGTGTGTTTATCTAATCTCTCGGACATACGGTCGACCCGATATGTCAAGGAGTCTATCTTGCCATCAATGTTTGATAGAGTTGATTGAATCGTGTTGAACATGGACTGGAAGTCTACTGTCGCATCAGGACTGGTTGCGGTTGTAGATGTCTGTGTATTGTGGAGGCCATCAGTGCTCTGTTCGGTTGATTTTTTAGAGTTCTCAAATTGTAATTTGGGTTGATTTTTGTCTGGTTTCTTCATGGTTGTGAAGAGGAGGAGGCAGTGTGGTACGTCCCGGTGTTTGGCACTTTACAGTGGACCAAATGATATGCTTGCAACTGTAAGAGTAGTATATCAGTACCTGTGTCTCTCAGCAGTAGCTATAGGTCCGCCACATAGTGATGGTGTGTGAGGCAACCACAGCCGGGGGCTGCGACGACGTCAGGTCACCGGGGAGTATTTGTATGGAACAGAGTGTCTTGATATCGCAGTAGATTACTTGTCACAGTCTCCCGGGCGAAGGTGCAGGCGAATTATGCAGCGTAGCGGCACGTGGTTACGGAGGACCACAGTGTCAGCAAATGCAGTAGCTCAATCTGCCACTGCAAGCCCGCCAGTGACCATGAGCTTTATTGTAGAAGATATGGGGCGTATTGCACCGTGCAGTGTGATCACAGTATGAATCACGTGTGAGCCTCAGGATAGTATTGCACTGCAGGTGGTGTTCCTCTCCAACGTGAGTTATGCGCGTTCTACACAGTTCAGTATACACATGAGTTGGCAATGCTGTGTCAGAAGTCCGCTACGCATCACATTACCTATCGGTGCAGCACAATCCCTGACCTCTACTGGTGCACTTCAGGTCTCATCTCCGTCGCGCTAATTCCGATGCCGGTCTCAAGCAATGATAGGCAAGATATGGGCTGCAATGGCATCAGGGGTTACTCTTTGTTGTGTCGCAGTTAGGATGGAGCGACGACGCGACAGCGCCAGACACGCACACCGCTACACACGTTGGGGCCTCCCAGGCATAGCCGATAGCAGAGGCATGCAAGGATGGCGGCCGTACCTCATAGAGCGGTTACCGATATATCCGAGACGCCGCACTTCTGTCCCCGCGGCGTTATGACCGCACCACAGGATTAGCCAGTAGTATGCCACCCGCGCCGTGGCCTCAATCGCTAAACACACCGCTCCCGTTCAATAAATGTCTCAACCTTAACGCGCAGAACTCAGCACCCAGTCTCGCCGTTAGAAGTCAAATATTGTGCGCTACAGCATTGGGATCCAAGTCACGCAGTTCGGCGGTGTAGGAGCAGTTCTGCGCAGTTAATCTATGGCGCATACGCCTCCGAGCTTTACCGAGGCACATAAACTCACCATGCACCGGTAGTGTGTAATCAGGATGGCAGCATAGCACGGGATGTTGTATATTGTCCCTTCGTACCTTCCGGGCAGATCATCAAGAAACAGGCCAGCAGGGAGTCCGCAGCGTCCTCCGATAGTGAGTCCGCGCACTGCTGCCTTGGCCTGCAGGCCCCTGGTTCAGCGCCTGCGTCCGGGGAGTTGCGTAGTGGTTTTTCCCAGGCGTGTGCGTCCCCGGCAGTCCGGCCGCACCCCAGTCGATTGTTCAGTGGGGCTTTACACTGCTTTCCAAGTGAGATACAGCGGCGGGAAGTGATCCACTGAGAGGACGCCTTTGTCAGCTGCACAGGTATTCGTTTACATTAGAGAGATTTAGGTTATAAGCAAAGGATTATTGCAGGATCTGGACTCGATCGGAGGAGCTTGCCTACAGTGCGGCCATCTCCAGGCGTGGCTAGCTCCGCCCCCCCGCCATCTAAAATCATTGGCACAGTTCCTCGTAGGTGCTCTTCCTTGGAGACACTTACTTTCCCTGCTGTCGCCTCTCCTTTTCCACTTTAGAGACCACATGTACCTTGTGTGAGTTTCATGTTACTTAGGGAGCAGTACGCTTCAGGTTGGACATCTCCCTTTGGATCCTCTGTGTGTGTGTGTGTGTGTGTGTGTAGTTGAAGATAATATACTCTCAGATAAAAAAAACTGGGATAGGCACCAAAGTTGCAAAGACCTGAAACCCACAGTGGACAGGAAGTGAGTATTCGTACTTCTACTTGTGGACCATCCCACAGTAGCTTCAGGCTAGCCTCTTCCTCACCCAGTCACATTTAGGTTATGCAAATGGACTCTACCTTGGAGCCACACTCTTTCTGCTTGTAAGAGTACAAAGAATTAAGAATGCAAATGCAAGACGACTCCTACATGTCCATTCATGTAATCAACTCTCAGCAGACTTTGAAGCACAACTTTTGCTTCCCACTGCCAGGAGCTTAGCTTTTAAGACCCAAAGCAACATCCATCTGTGGTAAAGATACACCCTCTATCCAAGTTAAACTGCATTGATATTCACAGAAGAGATGCCTCTTGTCTGGACTGCCACCCCAGCTGACTGTCCCTCTTTAGAACAAGAAGTGCATTAGCAGTACATTCTCCTCTGTATAAGCAGCAGGAGTTTGGCATTCTTTCCATGCAAAGATAAGAAACATCCAAGACCACCTGCAATTTAGAAAGGCAGTGATGATTTGGCTCTTTCCAAGATGACACCTCAACAAGCAGACACAAACACCTGCCTTCATTAAGAAGGGGTGGATATATGACACTAGAACACGCCCACCTAGGACAGACTCCATTTACTTATGTAGCTCGATCTATATGCTAGCGATTTATAAGTGTATGCGTCCAAGCTATCATTCCCTTCGCGTCTCTACATGCCAAGGTGCAACAACAAAAACACAATAACAACACAACTCTGGTCCTCACACATGATATCCAAACACTGCTCACATAGGCCACATGAGACAGAGTCTCTCTCTCTCTCTCTCTCTCTTTCTCTCTCGCTCTCGCTCTCCCCTCCCCACCCCTCCCTCCCTCACTAAGACAATCCTATCAAGAAGTTTGCTACCCTTTTGCAAATGCAGTTGGTGCCTTGTCAGGGGCAAGATGTGCTATATAAATGTAACTATAATATGATACAATGCAAGTGGGTCTTTTTCATGGGTAATACAAATGTCCAGTTCTGGCCAGCACCATCATCACTCTAGTTGCTGGGAATTGCAATTTAAAATTTCTTATTGAATGTATAGGTGTATAAGTCCTATATTGCAAGGTGCAATGGGTTTCAAAGCCAGGACTGGCTGAAGGTTTCACACATGACATGTGGCTGCCTGTTAGCTATGCTACTGTGAAGACACTTTGTCCAGTTATCTGGTTTTGACATTTCACTTTTCCATCCTGCTGGCTTTTAAAAGAGAACACTGGTTGGTCCTGCAGTTAAAGACTACAGATAGTGATAAAGCTACACTTAAGCATTATTGCCCTCTGCTTACAGTGTTAAAGCGGTTAATACCCCTGCTGAGTGCATTAAAAACTGTTAATTAAATGCTCCAGTTTTAGTTCAAAGCTAATGGCAAGGGGACCCAATGATGACCAATAACTGTTGTTAATGCCTGACAGCATGTGCACAATAGGATTGTTAGTTTCCGTGCCTCTAATCTCTTCCAACACAGGAAAAGAAAAACTCCTACTATTCTAGTGCTTCATGACTATACTACTGATCTCATAACAGAGGCATGCAACAGTAATGGGTGCCATCATTTAACCATTCTGAGCTGGTCAGCCAATCTCAGCATTATATGCAGGGTGTTAATGGTGGTAATGACAGTGCTCTAGTTTTTACAGCTTGTTCTGTGACAGGCCACTGATCCATTCTTGGAGTTGTGTGACAAAACATTGGTCCATAGAGCCGGTTTTGTAAAAGGACAGCTGTCTATTGGACTGCATCTGCGAAAGAACACTGGTCTCTCTCAATGTCCCTTTTCAGATGTGGGCACCAAACTAAATTGATTCGCTTAGGGAAACCCTGCATGAGATGTTTTCTAGTGTACACAGTGGAGAGGGGAGGACGTTTCTCCACCTCCCAAAATCTGTGACTGTGCCATACCTACTTATGCATCGCTTGAGCACTGTACTATGAATTCTGACTCTCTTTCTTGACCCAGATGCCCTCACTTTGATACCTCACCAATGACCTTGTACTCCCAATGTGCTGTTTGTATAGTGAGGTCACAGACAGCGTGGCTCACTACTTCAAAAGCCGTGAGGGCCGTCTGCAGCTCTTTAACCTTTCTGGTCTTTTTTTGGGTAGGGTTGACACTTCTTGCTAAGGAAAATACTGCACTTTCTTCATATTTTCAGATTGTAAAAGGACCAGAAGCTGGTACTTGAATAAAAATGTCTGCAAAATTACCTCTATTCTTTATTAGCAAGGCAATTATGCTCCTCTTTACTTTGATCATCATTTGGGAGCAGACTAGACTAGACAGCTCTAAAATACCACTATGCGCCATTACACTGTACTTCACTTCACTCTTCCACTATACGCCACTCTAGTTTATGCTATTCCACTCTATGCCACTCCACTCTATGCCACGCCACTGTACGCTATTCCACTGCACACCACTACACTCTACTCCCCTCCACTCTACGGCACTCCACTTTACCCCACTCCACTCTATGCCACCCCACTGTACTCTATTCCACGGTACACCACTCTACTCTACCACTCTTCTCTCTACGCCACTCCACTCTACACCACTCCACTGTATTCTATTCCACTCTATGCCACTCTACGGCACTCCAGTCTACGCCACTCCACTGTATGCCCATACACAGTACCTCATTCCACTGTATGCCACTCTACTGTATGTTATTCCATACTATGCCACTCCACTCTACACCACTCCAGTCTATCCCACTTCACTCTGCGCTATTCCACTGAATGCCACTCCACTCTACCACACTCCACTTAATGCCACTTCACTCTAGACCACTCCAGTGTACACTACTCCACTCGATGCCACTCCACCCCACTCTATGCTATTCCACTCTACCACACTCCACTTAATGCCACTCCACTCTACACCACTACAGTGTATGCTATTTCACTCTACGCCACTCCTCTGTATGCCACTCCAGTCAACACCATTCCACTGTACGCCACTAGACTCTGCGCCACGCCACTGTACGCTAATCCACTGTACGCCACTCCACTCTATGGCACTCCACCCTACACTCACTCCACTTTACTGCAATGCAGTCAACGCTATTCCACTATATGCCACTCCTGTCTACACCACTCCACTGTACGATATTCTACCATACACAAGTACACTCTATGCCACTCCACTCTATGCTATTCCACTCTACACCACTCCACTCTACCCTATTCCACACTACCCTATTCCACTGTACACCACTCCACTGTACCCCACTCCACTGTATGCTATTCCACTCCACGCCATTCCACTCCACTCCACCCACTACAGTCTACGCCAGTAGACTGTACACTACTCTACTCTAGGCTACTCCACTCTATGCTATTTCACTTTATGCCATTCTACTGTACACTATTCCACTGTATGCCACTCCACTCTATGCCATTCCCCTGTACGCCATTCCACTCTACGCTATTCCACTGTACACCTCTCTACTCTACCCCACACATGCACTGCTTATTCCCTTTGATATTCCATCACTTATACCTTTGTTAAATTATAGCATTCATAACAACACGCATGCCAACTGAAATTACATAATTTATGAGACGAATGTGCATGGTGGCGGGCGATTAATAGTTAATGTATTATTGTGGCTAGCACGTTGACAACACAGTGTACGGAGGTGTGCAGCTATAGTAAGCTTTGGTTAGGGTGCAAATGATAACTTTAAGTTATTACTATAACTTTAGAATTTCCAATGTTTGTGTAGTTTAAGTTGGTTTTCTATACAAACAAATGATTACGTTTTCATAACCATAACTTATCCTCAACCTTTGTTTTTTATTGAATATATATATACGTCAGTCATAATTCTATATTGCATAATTAATTAAAATCTTATCAATGTATGTACAAGTATATATGAATATAAAACACATGTATTCATGCAAATAAAAAACTGGATGAAAAATATACAACTTGCTTGGCCACCATTAAAACTGTTCAGCAACTGACAATAAAAGGAGGGATTCCAAGTTCATGGGCAAAGACAAGGTGAAAGTCGATCATTAATGTACAAAAATGCTATGGCTGGGTAAACTATGCTTTTAGTGCTATTGTCTTGAATGCTGAATATAAAATTAGAGGAAAATAAGACACAAATAATACCTGGTTTTCGATGGCTAGTCAAGTATGTAAAACATAGATAACATTTGTAAAGTAGTGCCTAATGTACATAGAACCGTAAGGGTATTAATGGCCAATTGTTCAAGGTTTTACAAAACAATGGATCTTCGCGCTAGTGATTTAGGCGTTACTCCGGCTTGTCAGTGTTTTTAAGTAATGTTTGTAGCAGGCTGGTATACTTGCCAAATTTGGCCAAGTCTCTTGGCTCCATTATGTTAAAAACCAAATTCGTGGCGTCTTTACAAGTTTGTGTCCCGTATTTGAGAAACAAAGGTTCAAGCAAAGTTCGACGAGCATTCAGGAGAGCGGGGCAGCAGCATAAAAGATGGTTAAACGTTTCTTTTTAATATCCACAGAGTCTGCACATAACTATCATGGAAAAGGAGTGCCATTTTGGATTCAGCTCTTGGATCTGTAGGCACATCAACCTTGCAGCCATGATTTGTTTTAAACATGTCTTTCCAATCGCGCTGCGAAGATATGACTGTGGTCTCAAATATGGGGGGGTCTTGAGTGTCGTATGACGTGGCCACTGCATCAAATACCGGAGAGCCTTAATGTTGAACAGAGAATACAAGGACTAATGGAAGCGAACTCTGTGGATTAATAAAGAACTATACTGTTTTACCACTACACAGGGGGCTGCCGGGGGTGGGAATTGGGCCACCGAAGCGATTTCCCAGTCCACAACAGGAAGTAACGGACTCCTACGCCAAGGGATTTTGCCTCATTGCAATTGTAATCAGAAGTCCTTTATTGTATGGCTGTTTAAAACCCAATAAAATTTGTTTAAAAAAAAAAAATCAAATACCGGAGAGCTCTTTACTTTTAATTTTGCCAAATCAGCAATCCTTGACTGTGTCTTTACCTGTCGTTTGAGGATTTTTTTGAAAGGCAGAGTGTGATAACAGTTTGTTATTTAACATCGACATATCTATTTGGAGTGTATTTGCTGATTTGATTAAGTCAGCCGACTAAGGATTTGACTTTAGACTGAAGATTTGATTGAGAATAGATTTCATGCTATTCAGTGGAGCCTTTACGGTCCTATAGTAATATTTTAAAAACGCACCCATGTTGGGCCACATTTGCGCTTCGAGGCCCAGTTCTAATCTAATCATATAATCTCTTTTATAGAGTGGGAGTCTAAAAATTCTCTTGTGTGCTTGAAGTTGAAATTTGTTAGGTGTCTTAGTAAGTTGTTCCGGGAAGGCCGCATGGCCATAATTAAGTGCTGGTAAGAGGGAGGCCTGGATGACTCATCGAATTGGGATTGTAGATGGACTCCCCAGAGATGTATTGAGTTGACTTAATCTCATGGTGATAAGCGCTGCTTGTTTTTAAGGTGACTTAGATGGGTTTTGGGTCCTCCCTTTGTTGACAGCCACACGCCCAGATAGTTATAGCCGTTTGCTTTTTGGATTTTTAGGGGGCCCAAACTCCAGGCAGTGTTTACTTTCTTATTAATTCATACGAATACCATGACTTTTGTCTTTGCAACGTTGACGGTCATTTTATTTACTTCATTGTATTTGTGTAGGGCGTTCAGACCTTTTTGAATCCCTGTTCTCGAATGGTCCAATAGCACTATATCGTCTGCGTATTGTAATAATGTTATCTTGAAAGACCTAATTTTTGGTGGAATCAGGTTTGCGTGTTTTAGGGCCGAGAACATTTCAGGTGTATACAGGTTAAATAAAAGAGGGGCCAAGACGCACCCCTGCTTCAGTCCACTGTCTGTCATTATTTTCCCTGTTGTGACAGTTTCAGAGAGCTTAATCCTGACCCAGGTCGAAGTGTATAGTGACATTATTGCCCGTAGCAAGTTATTTGGAATGCCCCAGTCCTGTAATTTCTGCCATAATTTGTTCCTATCCACTGAGTCAAAAGCGGATGAATAATCAATAAAACATGCATATAAGGGCTTGGATTTGCGATTTAGGGATTTTTGGATTAAAAAAGATACGGCCACAATATTATCTGTTGTTGATGAATTGGTCCTAAAGCCGGTTTGACAAAACGGGATCAGGTCGTTTTCTGCTACCCAAAACACTAGATCTTTCAGTATGAGCGAGGCATAGCCCTTAGCTTCAATGTCCAACAGGGCAATGAGGCGGTAATTGCCTGGATCCAGTCTGTCGCCCTTCTTAATATTGGGTGGAGTATTGAGCCTCTCCAGTTTACAGGTGTATGTATATATATATATATATATATATATATATATATTATCTACTGGCGGTCGCCAGTAGATAGTTAAAGTTAGGACCTATTTTCCATAGGAAATCCGCAACATTCTATTTAAAATAACTCTTGCGTCGGTTGACGAATCTTCGCGAAATTTTCAAACTTTATGGCCCGCTCCGGTCCGCTCCTACCCTGAAAGTTTCGGGGTGATTCGTCAAGCGGGGGCCGAGAAAAAAGGGGGGTCCCAAAACGTGTTTTCCCCATTCATTTTCCCATAGGAAACTTTAGCCACGGCTACAGCTCGAACTGCTGAACGGAATTACACAAAATTTGGCAAAGAGGTAGTTCTTGGTTCAGAAAGAACCCTTTTTGTTAAATGGTGTAAATCCGTTCAGTAGTTGCGGAGAAATTAAAAAATAAGAGTCAAAAAATCAATTTCCCATAGGAAACTTTATGCAAGGCTACAGCCCGAACTGCTGAACGGAATTACACCAAATTTGGCAAAGAGGTAGTTCTTGGTTCAGAAAGAACCCTTTTTGTTAAATGGTGTAAATCCGTTCAGTAGTTGCTGAGAAAATCAAAAGTAAAAACACATATATATCTGGGCGGAGCCTAACCACACATGTCATCGTGAGATCTGATTGGCTGTCAGCACTTCATCCTGGAATTGCTGGCAGCCATCTTGGGACCAATATAAATGATAGTACCCCATTGAAATGCATTGTAGTGAATCAAAGATTTTGAGGGTTACCAAAAGGAGAACTATAAAGGGTGATAACAGACTTTAGTTACATTAGAATTCATTTGTTGATGGTACCATACTAATTTCAGGAATTGTGGTGTGTTCTAAGGTGATTTTACCCTGTGAAAAACCTTCTGCTGGGATATCATGAATCATGTTTGAGAGGAAACTATTTTCACATGCTTGTCCCATACAGTTTTGGAAGGTGCTCCAGAAGCTAAAATGAGAGCATATTTTCTGTAAATTCACATTATCTTTCTCAGTCATGTGAGAATGAAGTCTGACATTCTCAGTAAAACATGTACATCCAACAATGGCAGAGACTGTCAGTTGATTCCTTTGTGTTCTACTGCAGCTTCCCAGAGTGTTCTAAAGAACAACTAGAGTGCTAACAGTCTTACTTATGACAAAAGTATGGCACACCTGAAGCCATCTTGATTGGAATAAACTGGTAACACTTAAAACATTTAATTTAAAAAGGAACAAAATGATGGGGTTCATTTTGTCATAGAAATTATGGTTAGTGCTGTAGAAAGAAAAATTAGGACATGTTTCAAGTGTGATCTCAAATATCTTCCTGTTATATTTCAACAGGAGCAGCCTGTCAGTTGATGCCTTTGTGTTCTACTGCAGCTTTCCAGAGTGTTCTAAAGAACAACTAGAGCGCTAACAGTCTTACTTATGACAAAAGTATGGCACACCTGAAGCCATCTTGATTGGAATAAACTGGTAACACTTAAAACATTTAATTTAAAAAGGAACAAAATGAGGGGGTTCATTTTGCCATAGAAATTATGGTTAGTGCTGTAGAAAGAAAAATTAGGACATTTTTTAAGTGAGATCTCAAATATCTTCCTGTTATATTTCAACAGGAGCAGCCTGTCAGTTGATGCCTTTGTGTTCTACTGCAGCTTCCCAGAGTGTTCTAAAGAACAACTAGAGTGCTAACAGCCTTACTTATGACAAAAGTATGGCACACCTGAAGCCATCTTGATTGGAATAAACTGGTAACACTTAAAACATTTAATTTAAAAAGGAACAAAATGAGGGGGTTCATTTTGCCATAGAAATTATGGTTAGTGCTGCAAAAAGAAAATTTAGGGCATGTTTTAAGTGAGATCTCAAATCCTCTTCTATTTCATTAGAAAATTCTGACATGCAGACTGAAACAATCACTTTCAATACCAGCAGTAGACTTCCAGTTAACTCCTTGGTGAGCAGTAGCTTTACTACAGTGATCTAATGAACAACTAGAGTGCTAACATTCTGAATTTATGGCAAATGTGTGACACATCTGAATGCCTTCTTGATGGAATCAAAGTAAAAACTGAAAGCATTTCCTACTGAGGAGACTGTAGTAAATGAGGAAATGAGGAAACTTCATAACAAATAAGTCTCCCAAGATGGCCACCAGAGAAAAAAGAGCCCAAATGTAGCACAAATATCACCCAGAGGTAGCCCACGTATAGCCCAATGACAGAAGTGTGCAAAACACTTTTTATTTTTGTTTTTTGCAGTTTTATATAGTGCAGACTGGTCAGGTATTGGAGTGCTTTACATGAGCATTGGTTACATCACACAAGGACAAATTCATGTTGGTTGACCCCTACACTACCCAAACACCACTGCACTACCCTAAACCCTAAAACACTACCCCCAGCACGACCCCCTTCACTACCCAAACACAACTGCACTACCCTAAACTCAAAAACACTACCCCCAGCACGACCCCCTACACTACCCAAACACCACTGCACTACCCTAAACCCTAAATCTACCCCCTACACTACACAAATACCACTGCACTACCCTAAACCCTAAAACACTAGAACCCAGCACGACCCCCTACAGTACACAAACACCACTGCACTACCCTAAACCCTAAAACACTACCCCCTACACTACACAAACACCATTGCACTACCCTAAACCCTAAAACACTACCCCCAGCATGACCCCCTACACTACACAAACACCACTGCACTACCCTAAACCCTAAAACACTACCCCAGCACGACCCCCTACACTACCCAAACACCACTGCACTACCCTAAACCCTAAAACACTACCCCCAGCACGACTCCCTACACTACACAAACACCACTGGACTACCCTAAACCCTAAAACACTACCCCCAGCACGACTCCCTACACTACCTAAACACCACTGCACTACACTAAACCCTAAATCTACCCCCAAAATGACCTCCCACACTACACAAACACCACTGCACTACCCTAAACCCTAAAACACTAACCCCAGCATGACCCCCTACACTACCCAAACACCACTGCACTACCCTATACCCTAAAACACGACCCCGTACATTACACAAACACAACTGCACTACCCTAAACCCTAAAACACTACCCACAGCATGACCCCCTACACTACACAAACACCACTGCACTACCCTAAACCCTAAAACACTACCCCCTACACTACACAAACACCACTGCCCTACCCTAAACCCTAAAACACAACCCCCAGCATGACCCCCTACACTACACAAACACCACTGCACTACCCTAAACCCCCTACACTATACAAACACCACTGCATTACTCTAAACCCTAAAACACTACCCCCAGCACGACCCCCTCACAACACAAACACCACTGCACTACCCTAAACCCTAAATCGACCCCCAGCACGACCCCCTACACTACCCAAACACCACTGCCATACCCTAAACCCTAAAACACTACCCCCAGCATGAACCCCTACACTACCCAAACACCACTGCACTACCCTAAACCTTAAAACACTACCCCCAGCACTACCCCCTACACTACACAAACACCACTGCACTACCCTAAACCCTAAAACACTACCCCAGCACTACCCCTACACTACCCAAACACCACTGCACTAACATAAACCCTAAAACACTACCCCCAGCACAACCACCTACACTACACAAACACCACTGCACTACCCTAAACCCTAAAACACTACCCCCAGCACGACTCCCTACACTACCCAAACACCACTGCACTACCCTAAACCCTAAATCTACCCCCAGCACGACCCCCTACACTACCCAAACACCACTGCACTACCCTAAACCATAAAACACTACCCCCAGCATGACCCCCTACACTACACAAACACCACTGCACTACCCTAAACCCTAAAACACTACCACCAGCATGACCCCCTACACTACTCAAACACCACTGCACTACCCTAAACCCTAAAACACTAACCCAGCACGACCCCCTACACTACCCATACACCACTGCACTACCCTAAAGCCTAAAACACTACCCCGAGCACGACCCCCTACACTACTGCACTACCCTAAACCCTAAAACACTACCCCCAGCACGACCCCCTACACTACCCAAACACCACTGCACTACCCTAAACCCTAAAACACTACCCCCAGCACGACCCCTACACCACCCAAACACCACTGCACTACCCTAAACCCTAGAAAAGAAACCCCACCCCATGCCCAATCCCCCTTACCTCTCACTCCTCGTGGTTCCTCTCTCCTCGTGGTTCCTGCTTCACGTTGTCTCTGAGGGGCGGTGCACGTTGTTGTGAGGAAACGGAACAGCCTCTGTTTCCTTACAACGACATGGATCGTCTACATGTTTTTAGAACGCATGGTCATTTACCATACATACCTTTACAACAAAATTCGTTGTAAAGGCATGCGTGGTAAATGACCATGCGTTCTAAAAATGCGTAGTAATGACTTCGTGATGTACAACGCATGCGTGGTAATGCATGCGTTGTAATGGTATCGCAAAGTAAAAAGTCGTTGTAAGGGCTGTTTACCGATCGAAGCTGGCCCCTGTTCTTCAGTGAGACGTTTATTTGATTAATTAGGAGGAAGGAATGTGTTTTTTTACCAAAAGTGCATTCCCGTCTGTTGTATTGTGAAAGTGTCCGCGTGGCCTGGTTTCACTTCCGGTGAGAGAGTGGAAGAGTCTGTTTGGATCTAAAGGAGTTCTGTTGTTGGACGGGGCCGGCGCGACATGTCATCAGAAAACATAGCTAATGGAAAGCGTCCTCCCTGAAGTGTGGAGCAGTGCCATGAGAGGTCAACGAGTGTGCGTCCCACCGCAGTATGACCGTACCGCGTGACCCATGTGCCACCTCCAAGGTACGGGAGGCAGAAGCGGCATCCCAGGTCCTCTTGAAGACCGTTGTAGCACTAATTCTACATTTTGGTACTAGGGCATTTTAACTTCGTTGTTCCTGCCAGATACAAAGAGAAGATCCTGTGTTATTCAGTGCCCTCGTTACCTTTTTTGTGGGTTGTGGTGCTTGTCACTTCGCTGCCCCGCCGGTGCACACGACTGGGCACCCCACCTCGTGTGCCATCTGCAGAGCCTCTGCCCTCGGATCACTGGTTTCGGTTTCTGGAGTGGCAACATAAACAGTTGCTCCCAAAGGACTAGCCTGAACACTTAGGTGAATATCCCCTGCACCAGCATTCCACGGAAATTCTTTCCTAGCTCTCCCACGTCAACGAGGACGTCATAATAGCACGGCTCCGCTCGCGACACCGTATGACGTCATCGGAGCCATAAGAGAACCTCGTCGGCGTGCTGACGTCAGTTCCACTCATTTTTTCCGTGTCACCGAGGCAAACAGGGGACCGAGACATTTTCACATGTATACATAGTATAATAAATATATATATTCACTGAAAAAACCATAGGTTTCAGGCACGTTATAGTTAGAAATTAGCATTTAAAAAACCTTAGAAATTCACTGAAAAAACCATAGGTTTCAGGCACGTTATAGTTAGAAATGAGCATTTAAAAACCTTAGAAATTCACTGAAAAAACCATAGGTTTCAGGGGCGTTATAGTTAGTTGGACATTTCACTCGTACAAAACCATAGAAATTCCCCCGTTATAGTTAGTTCAGCTAACTATAACTCTGCGCGCCCGCAATGCACTGCTGATGACGTCACATATTACATCACTCATGACATGGTCAGTGACATCACTCATGACATCACTGATGACATCTCAAATGACATCACTGATGACATCACTGATGACATCATCCAGTGAATGAGTGTTTTTCTGAAAATTAAATATGTTTTATATATGTATATCTCAAGGTCGATGGAAGAATAAATGGGTATATAAGTGTCTAAATGGATGATTTTGTTTTGTAAAATTGATTGTATAACTGACTAAGTGTATCTTAGTGAATACATGGGTTAGTGAGTAATGTTTAAATATGAAAATATCTGTATCAGTCTCTCACTTTGTGTATAAGTGGCTGCATGGGTTGGTGAGTAGCTACATGAGTGTCTATATGGGTTATTAGTTGGTTTTTGAGTATCAGTATGAGTGTCTGAGTGTCTGTATGGTTCGGTGGGGGGTATTACTTAGTGCATAGATGCATGAATGAGTGACTCACTGTTTGTATGTGTTGAAGACAGCATGTGTGCAGGACTGTATAGGTGGATGAGTATGTGTATGGGTGTGTTAGTGAGTGAATGACTGTCTCAATAGTGTCTTTATGAGTAACTACATATGTTTTAAACTAGTATATGTGAGTATTGGTGTATATAAGTGAGTATATGTGAGAGTGAGAGATTGGAAGAGTTCCTGTACAAATAAGTAGGTGTTTCTATAAGTGATTGTTTAAGAGAGTAAGTATGTGTAAGTTTCTGTAGAAGTAAGTGTGGTAGTATGTGTATAACTGTATATGCAAGTAAATGGATGTTTGATACTTTGTTTGCATGTGTGACTATGTGTGTGAGTAACTCTATGGATCAGTGGCGGTGTGTAACAGGATGTATAGGTGTATGAGTACATATGATGAGTGAGTACATGTATGAGTGACTGTATAGGGACTGTTGGTGAATGAGTGGATGTGTGTGTAGATCTTGGAATTACTGAATAGGTGTGTTGTAACTGCTATTGGTATGTCCATTGTTTTGAAAATGTTAGTTTGTATTTTTGAGTGTGTGTATCAAAGGTTATATTAGGGTGAGAGGAGGTCTGCCACTCTATCACAAGGATGATGTCATCAGTGATGTCATCAGTGATGTCATTTGAGATGTCATCAGTGATGTCATGAGTGATGTCACTGACCATGTCATGAGTGATGTAATATGTGACGTCATCAGCAGTGCATTGCGAGCACGCGAGTTATAGTTAGCTGAACTAACTATAACGGGGGAATTTCTATGGTTTTGTACGAGTGAAATGTCCAACTAACTATAACGCCCCTGAAACCTATGGTTTTTTCAGTGAATATATATATATATATATATATATATATATATACACACACACACAAAATAATTTAAACATTTTAAGCAGACTGTGAATTAAACATTATGATCTGTGGAAGAGTAATGATCTTCAGAGCATCTCAATCTCTCTTGTTCTCATTTTCACACCTCTCTCTCTTTCAGTTAGACATGCTCTTTTTCTCCTCATGTCTTTCTGAAACACTCCATTGTAAATCCCATATCTCACCTCTTTCCTCTGTGGCATCCTCTTTTTACTCTCTCCTACACGTACTCCCTTGCATATCCTTCATTTCACCAACCCCCACGCTCACACAATGCACCCACTCACCTTACACTCTACATTTGCATTGTCAACTTCTGGAGCTTCGTGAAGAAGCCATTGTTTTAAAAAAGTGGATGGATAATCCTGTACCTTATGAAGAAGAAGAAACAAATAAAATCATGTTTATGCACGTTTACTATTTACACACATCTTTAAAGAAGCCCAAAATCTCCAATGATCTGTGCAGTTGTGATCGACCCTCCCCATTCTGTCAATTTAAGACCTGGGGTCTTCTCGCCTATTCCTAGGAGAGTGGGTCTAGCACAATGAGCGCCAAAGTTGCATGTGTCCACTAAGTGGTCCTGGTCTCCCAGCATGTACGTTTTTCCAGAAGTGACCAGAGTGGTTGAAACACTGCAGCTCTCTCAGTGTCAGTCTTCCTTATCCCTCCAACTGGCCAGACTTTCCTTTGACCTTCGCGTTCTCTCCCTTAATGCTTGACTTTTATTAAATCAGTAAACATGTGTGGTAATGTTTTGGGCAAAAACATTCTCATGACTCATGAGTTCAGGAACCATTTGCATCAAGCATAATAAACAAGCCAGCGGCAATACGTACATGTCTCAACCAATATTAGGTGACTGCCTGGTTCCTAATGGTACATCCTGTGAGGAGACTTTTGTAGGGGCCAATGAAAACCACTGCCTTGGAATAGGGAATTGGTACTCCCAATTGGCAAGGACTTTAACCCCCTTATAAGTCCCTAGAAAAGTCCTACCAAGGGTACCCAGGGCATGGATGTTAAAGGGTTTCACCAGGGCCTGAAGAACTATTTGTGCCACCCTGAGTGACACAAGTAAACAGATGGCAGCAGGCGTGCCATTGCAGACTTCATGAACAGTGCAAACTTCTCAAACTCGACTTTGCCCTCACTCTGAGTGGTAAGGTCAAAGCAATATCTTTAATATATGTCAGTCACTCCTAAGGCAGGCCTCTTAAGCTCAGGAGGCAGTGTGCAGTATATTAAAGGTGTGGACATGCAAATGCAATTTTAAATGTCCCTATAGCAGCCCTTTCCATTAAGGACTACTATAAGTGATCTGAGGTCCATAGCATAACATGGGCTGGCAACCTGGCTCCCCGAGGTCGCCAGCTCCATTATGGTACCACTGAATATGGTCATGTTTGGTATAAAACAACGGGCCTCCTCACCCCTTACATGATTCTAATGTTGGGTTTGATGTGCATGCACCCAGGTGGCTACCTTATAGGTTGCCCACCTGGTTGCCCCGGCCTCTCCTGTGCCCTTGCTGGCAGCCTGCAGCTGCAACTGCCAAGACAGGAATCTGACCTCCTGCAAGGCAGTGTGAGCACTCCTAGGAGTCAGAAACAAAGGCCTGTCAGGAAGGAGGTGACACCTCCTTCCCTGACGGGATGGCTAGTGAAGTGTCACATCAAAGCGTTAAGTTTCAAAGCATGCACCGCCTCTGATATGCATGCAGGCTGACTATTAAAGGAGGAAGCCACCCTCTCTCTGCCCCCAGACACATTTGGACCCAGGCAGGCGGGTAAATTAGTTAGTCAGAGGGCGCACATGTCCAGAAGGCTATCCACACCCCTACGGTGACTATCTAGTCTGGACAGCCAAGGAAGGTTTCTGCCATTTTTAGAAGTGGCAGAATAGAGGGTTCTTGGTAGAAAAGGTAACACCCCCCCCACCGATTTAGTAACCTCAGGGGTGAATTAGCCGCTGGGGCAAGTAGCCCATTGGCCACTTGCACCCACACCCCTAAAGCCCCTAAATCTAGGATTTAAGAGACACCTCTTACACCAGAACCTCAGATCTGTGAAGACTGCAAAGAATGACAAAGAAGAGACCTGAGTCTGCGACAACAGGAGCTGCACAAACCAAAGGCAGGATACTCTGCACCGGTGACAACGCTCCTGGAACTGCACGACTGCGACTAATACCACCCCATTTACTTGACGCTGCAACAAGAGGAAACCACACAACCCTTCGACCGACCACGACAGTGGCCCCGTTGTTGACTTTTTGCATCCGTTTTCTTCTCAGCACCGTCTAAGTGGTAAACACAGCACTCCTGCGGCTCCCACTTCAGCACCAAAGACAGCCGGGACAACTCTGCACCTGGGCCTCTCAGGCCAGGTAGAATTGACTTGACTGTTGTAGCTTTGTCCTGGGACCGTATCACCTTATCGCTCCGTGGGTTCCACTTAACTTGACCTGCAAGTGACCGATTGTCACTAGTGCTTTTTCCCATTGACCGCAATGGTAAAGTTTTACAGTATTGAATTGCACTGATTTATGATTTCTTCTAAAATCCATAGCTCTGGTTATATGCATCCAATTGTGTTTGTTTTGGTGTCTAAATTTATATAAAAATCTGCTTTATTTTTATAAATTGGCATCAGATTTCCTTTGAGACGTGTCAATTACTTATTGCCCATGTTGGTACTCTGAAATGCCAAACACATGGTCCTCTAGTAACGCCTGACTGCTCTTTGCCACACTACCAGGACTGAGCTAAGGATTTGTTATTGTGAATCCAAGGACCATCTTTAGGGTATCGTGTTAGTATCACATGGTGAGGCCGAACCAGCATCACCAATTAATACTCAACTTTCTTACAAGCTTCATCAGGAATTGAACTAGTTTCTTTGGGGAGGAGGGTAGAGAGTTTAACTTTGCGCAGAGATGGCTGTGGTTAAATTGTCTGTTAGAATGACTACAGTGCCACTCAGGGCCGGACTGGGAACTTAAAACAGTCCTGGCAAAAATTCTAACTTCAGCCCCCATGTGCAGACGTGCTAATGTGTGCTAGAACCAGAGCAACTTTTTAAAGTTGCTGCTGGAATCGTGTAACGTGCACCACCACTCCTGGAGGCCGAAACCGGCCTCCAAGTGTCAAAACCGGCCTCCTGGGGCTCCAGCCTCCCGGGGGATTGCCCGCTTGCCCGGCTGGCCAGTCCGGCCATGGTGCCACTGCCAGCTTTGTGTTGTCTGTCAGCCCTCAATATTTCGTAGTTACTATGGTAAAGGATAAACCAGGATGTGTGAGTATGGATCATTGAGCCAGAGTTTGATGATACAGATTGCATAAAGTTTGCGGTCAGTAATGGCGTTGAATATTTCATTGGCTCATTGAGCAGGAACATTCTGTATAATCGAACTGTGGACTGAGCGGTTATTTATATAAGGTGGGTTTCAGGCAGAGAGTGAGACATCTAAAAGTAAATGACAATTGAGCTGGGAAACTCTTAAAGCCAAGAAGAGGATATTTCTGAGTGAAGGGAGAGATGGGTAAGTTGCTCTCTGAATGCTACTAGGGGACTGTTCTAGGTTATTTGAATTCCAGGGCACTGCACTATGTATTGTAGGTGCTTAGTGGCGAGGTAAGCACCCCAAGGCTTACAGTGAGTTGGAATATTTGTAAAATCCATATTTGTAAAGCACGAACATATCACCCCTTAAGGTTTCAAGGCACCGGGGGCCATCTTGGAGATTAAGTGAGCTATTACCCAGAGTCACATGGGGCTGAGCTAAGCTGTCGCCGGCGATCGAACTGTGAGCCCCGCGCTCCGGAGTCAGACGCTCTGGCTGCTGCGCCACACCTCTCCCTCTCTGAGGTGCAGTTTTACTTCTAGGGGTACAGTAAAGCATGAGGTGCATAGTAGGTACCTTTTTGAGCTATTAGGGACACAGAAAGTGTGAAAGAGTTCCTATTTTAAGCTTCATACTTATAGTGTCAAACTCTCGATAAAATATTCCTCGACAGAATTACGTATGCAGGACACTATTTGTAAGAACTATTCACAAGCCTTAAGATTAAAGAAAGTCAGAGAAGTTCTGAAATGGAGGAAATAAAGTTAAAAAACAGTCCAAAAATTAAAAATCTGTTGGTGTGGAGATAGAGGAGATTGAGAATGAGATCTTTAGTTCACAATGGAGAATGCAGAGATAAAAGGTTTAGATATACATCCAGAGGGTCTTCCAAGACGGTCACGTTTTTGGAGCTAGATTCAGAGAGAAGTTGAGATGTAGTAAAGGTTGAGTTGAGGCCCGTGCTGAGGGGAATGACCATTGGGCGACAGCTAGGGGTGCCAAAAGGCGCTTGGACTTAAAAAAAACATGCTAGGCTGGTAGAATGCCAAATGCCATAAATACTGGGGAAAGTGGTGCAA
This sequence comes from Calotriton arnoldi, assembly GCA_963921515.1. Classification (NCBI taxonomy): domain Eukaryota; kingdom Metazoa; phylum Chordata; class Amphibia; order Caudata; family Salamandridae; genus Calotriton; species Calotriton arnoldi. The sequence goes on from CAWUFW010000187.1 coordinate 987,253, forward strand.
TCCGGCATTTTTGCCTTCTGAAATAAAGCTAAAACAGGAAACACATAAAGAAATAATGTAAAAGTATTTGGCAGCTGCTTAAATCTTTTCACAATGATTATTAGAGCAAGCAAAGGGGTAACTGCCACGTTACAAAAGAAGCTTGACAATTTTACATAAATTCCTTTTCACTTTCCAGCCCTTGGCGGCTCCAGAACTCAATACATAAACAATCGGCCGGTATTTTTTCTAAGAAAAGAGGCAACACTAACGACAGCCTCCTTTAAAATGAGAGAGGCTTGCATTCCAGATGAGGGCTGGCCTGCATTCCACCACCGGCAGCACAAGCCCCAGTGCCCCCAAAGATCAGACAGGCTGGAGAAAGCCAGGTTGTAGCAGGATCTCTGCGAGCCCTCACTACATCTGCTTGTGCCAGTCCAATAGAACTGGGAAACTGGGTTCGAGTCCCACCAGCTCAACTTCCTGTGATTCTGGCAGTGGCGAAGCGTGGGGGAGTCCACAGGGGCAGTTGCCCCGGGCACAAAATTCTTAGGGGCGCAAGATTTTAAAAGAAAGTATTGCGCCCCCATTAGCACTTCCTGAGCTAACGGTCCAAGGATTAGGGGGCGCAATACTTTCTTTTAAAATTTCGTCCCGGCCGCTGACAACCCACGCTATGACTCTGGACTCAGGGTAATCATTTAATCTCCCTACGCCCCCCCAAAAAACTTGAATCTGACCTTGTGTAATGTAATCTGCTGCTCTTGAAAAGCTCTTTAAGGACCTTGTGCCCTAGGGCCATGTTTGCACTATATTAAAAAAACTGGAAAAAAAACACCAAAGGGCAGGGCTTTTCATCCTTCCTGACTGACCTAGTGGAAGGGTGGGGCAGGGCACCCTGCCATGCCACTGAGCGATCAACAGGGCTCTTTTACATGGCTGCAGGAGTCAACTTGGTCATTTTGGCAGACTCAGCTCCATTCCATCGCAGAAGAGCTGACAGGCTGGTGGTCTACTGCATGGACCGAGACACCACTTTCACAATTCCATCCACCTCATCTATTATCTCGCAATCCCTTGCAGGTTTTTGAGTCTATTCATCAGCTGAGTTTCTTTTTACTTCCTTGTTGTGTTGTTTACCTCATTCAGGCAACATCAGCAGCTTCTGGTGTGATGCCATTTCCACCAGTCTTCCCAGGGTTAGCGGCCTACAGCCCAGGAGTGGTTAGTGATCACATCTAAATCCAATCACTATTTTGAAAGGTATATGTTTAATGTTTTATGCCTTGTTGTAATCCGCATTTCCTGGTGCTCCTTCCATCTCCCGGCCTGTATTTTCACTCTGCCTTCTATAACCTCTTTTTCCTTGAATCCCCATGGCCTGAAAAACCATCCCCTCAGCTGCTGTCAGGGATTTGAGGGAGTGAGGCCTGCAGGAAACTCGGGGGTGCTCTTCTGCAGTCCTGTATTTCTGAAACATGAGACAGTGCAGTACAAGAGGTTTGGGGAAAGATACCTTCACACTTAAGGAACCTCCCCTTAGACCTCACTTACATTCCAGCTCAGAGTTGGAGAAGACCTTACTAGATACTTGAGAGGGCTGAAGGCTCATTGTTTAAGATAGTGTAAGGCTCTTTCCTGAGGTCGACACATACGCTTTGATTCCCAATAAAGCACATAATCAGAGCGGCGGATTCAGAGTTTCCCTGTTACCTGCAAGATGATCACATGGTAAGCTATATGCCCTCATCTCAGAGGTAGGGGACGCCATTGAGCACCTCGACGTGGACAGTAAATATTTTATGTTACTGTGCTAAGGATGGGACTGTGCATCCTGCCACTGAACAGCCAATAGATCAGCTGTCTCCTAGGCTGCACTTTCCTCCTGAGTCAATACTTTGAATAGTGAATGTATTGGCCATTAAGAGGACCTGGTTTAACCTCTATATAAAGTAATGGTATAGAACTGAAGCTGTTCTCAGTTCCATGCCATGGGTTGGAGAGGGCACTCTAAAAAAGACAGGTCTCTTAGGTTTCTAACACTTGCCCAGGAGGACCAATCCATGACACACTTTTATGATAATCACATAGATTTATCAATAACAATGAATGGAACTTGTTTACATAGTACATGGTTATCCGGAAAAACAGCCATGAATTCATCCCTCCTGCCCATTAATTAGAAAATAAGGCAGAGAGAACTTTTGACATCACACCTTTGGCTTAGTTTTCAAGAGGAAAGGAGCAGCCCACCATCCTCAGGAATTCTGGATTTACCATTGTAGGATGGAAGCGCAATGACTGGAGACAAAATAATCTCAGATTTATTCTGTCAGGTTTGCACTAACCTTGTGCACAAGATCCAACAGAAGCGATATTCTTTTCCATCTCTCACGACCCCCAACAATGACCACACATATTAGAACACTGGAATGTTGGGAGCTCCATTGAAGACAATAGAGTGCTCCAGGCTTCTAATGGCTGGTAGAAGCCCTGGGCTCCAACATTCCAATGTTTGTCATTCACAGCTGTTGATGTGAACAAAGGCCTCACGGAGCCCGAGGGATTTCACTCTCCTTCGGCTCCGTGAGGCCTTTGTTTTATTTGTTAGAACATTCTGCCCTCTAGGGACGGAATGTTCTAATAGCCTTATAGCCCGCCATAGCTGGACTATACCGGCATTAAAGTCCCGCTCCCTTGTAAAAGGCCCTTGCCCTTGCCTTGGGCTCAGACCTTTAATGCTAGAGCAGGCCTTTAATGGCCGGTATAGCCCGCTACGGTGGGCTGTAAGGCTATATTAGAACATGATGTCCACTGTTAGAAGTGGGGAAAGGGGAATGAAGAGAAGAAAGAGACACAGGACTCCACACTCTAAGAGACACAGGACTCCCACTCTACCGTGTCACTTCTGGTGTCTAGGAGTTCTGCAGGTTGCAGTGGATCTATACAAGACAGAGATGCCTTAAGTAACTTGTCATTGGAACACTGAAGGGGACTATCTGTGAAATGATACAACTTAGTAATATCTCTGTGTAGCCAGCTCTCTGTGCTTTGACAGGTAACTGGGAATTCCCAAAAGCTAAACATAAAAAAACATAATTTCTTGCTAAATACATATTCACGTACACATCTCTCTGTATTCAGAATAACTACCTCAAGCTGGTCACTATATACTCTTTTGTGGAAGGTGTGCATACTTTCTACTTGGCTTCCATAGAATTAGAAAATAGCTAACATCATTAACATCATGTGATTTCCTGTACTTAGCAAGACATAAGCATGGACGGCAAGTATTTCGCGGGAAATTATAGCTGAAGATCCAAAGTTCTGAAAGGGAACACCTTCACTCTTTCTCCGCAGAGACATCGCTCTGGATTTCCAGGTCCGCGCACCTTCTATGACTTGCTATCTTACAACTGCTGGCTACTATCATACATTACCTTGAGCGTAGGCGTCTTCATTCTTATTTCTCGCACATTGCAAGACGTCACCTGTCTTGCCTCTAATTAACTTGGCCCTTCATTTCACAGGCCCGTATACCCTACTATTGCCTATGGCTCAGCCTATGGCCCTTCAACAACGTTGCTTCACGCCGGGACTATGATTCCATGATTCCTTATCCACAATAGAGGTTCTCATGGTACCCTGTTACTTATCTATTACCACAACACTCCCCGCACCTCATTACATTAAGTAATTTTTAATTTTAATATTTAATTTTAACCAGCATGCTCCACGACTCAGGCCATCACCAGGCACCATCACCCATAAGGTGCATGTTTGCACTCCGCATGATCCATTCTTCTTGCGACAGGTGTTAGACCGATGGCACCTCCCTTACATATCTCTAAATTCTCTTAATTTCCCCTTTCTTTCCCTCCCCCCCTTTTTTCCCCCTCTTCCCTTCCTTCCCCTTCCTTTTTTTCCTCCTTTAGGAAAAAGCCTCAGGCACCTATTTCCTTGTCCTCAAGATGATCCCTGCATTTCCCTTAGAGGGATCGAAACGTCGTCGACTCCTCGCACCTTGACATAACTGATTAATGTTATCAATATGTGCTAGGATGTGCAAATTTATTTTGCAGTGGCTTAAATGTTGAATTTGTTTGGCCACAACTTTTCTGTTGCCTGTTATCCTTGTTATGATTTTGCTCCCACTTGTATATACTTTTTTCTGTCGAACCTTACATTAAAATACCATGTCCATTTGGACAAAGAATAGTCATCATTGTATCACTATTTTTATATATTGCAAACCAATAACTCGCTTGTTAGGGACCATTGTTCCTTAAAACAGTCAATACCCAAGGTCCCTGACCAATTATTGGGTTCCCTTGTTTTTCAAAAAATAAATTTGCTTAAATGTTTAAGCACAGTCAAGTACACCCCGTTGACGTACTTAGTATACTGCTCAGTGAAGTGCAGGTCACAGTTGTTTCCCACTAAGCACTACACAAAGGTCACTGAATGGGGTATGTACACAGTTTGGTATATGATAGCTAAAATGACTCACCACACATTGAGCTGTTTACAAACACAGACAAGCCTGTGAGGAGCCACACTGTCTCACCACACAATTTGTGGAGCGTATGTGCCCGACTGCTTCTCCATACACGAACATCTGTAGTGTTTGCTCAAACACTGCTGGTTCTTTGACAATTTCTTTCTACAACTGGGAAAAAATATAGATAGGAAAAGCTACAGCAGGTCCGTTGTTGTTGGCCCCTTTGGTAAGTACTGAATGATATATGGTAGGTTCTAAAGTTCGCTTAGCAGTGAAGTTCACAAACAAAACCTGTAACGTAGGTAAAAAAAAATAATTAACCATTCCATTGATTTCATGAAACATCTTTATGGCCTTAAAATCTATGACTGTGAAACTAATCTCGAAAAGATGAAACTCTGATAGGTTCAAGGCACCATACTCTGATGTGAAATTATAAGATCTAGATTTAAGTTGCCAATGAAAGAATTGCAACGATATATCAGCCTAAGACATATACCTTCTTTAAATACAATAAAGTTAAGACTACTTTGTACGATCATGCCGGAACTATGCCCTGTTGTAAAAGGCAATTACCTTCTTTCCTCTCCAATGATTGTGTTTTGCCAGACTAATATCAACATTTACATGAGACGTGTTTACAAAATAAATGGTCAATAGATTTATCTTTTCCTTTTCTGACTTTGAATGGACACAATGACATACGTCTAATGTGAGAGCAAAACCTGACGAAGCAACAATTTATTTATCAGGAACTTACCTTTAGAGTATATTGTTCGCCGGTGAAATTGGCTAACGGTTTATCAGAAACTTACCTTTAGAGTATATTGATCGCCAGTGAAAGTGTCTAAACATGGATTAAATTCCCCATCCCTTTGTTGGTCCTGTGAATATTACATTTGAGGGAGGATAGTCTTATTTTGAGCACGTGTGTTTGATAGTGTGGATCTTGTAGTAGGTAAAGTACTTCATATTTCCTATATATATAGGGGGCATATTTACAACTAAATAGCGCAGAGCGGTGCTGCAAGCTATTTAGTAGCACTGCGTTATTTCAAAAACACAGCGATGCGCCGTATTGACAAGAACGCAGTGCACCCCTGTGTTTTCCCTTGCGCTGGTGCTAAAAAAGCTGCCTGGCACCTGGTTTCAGGACGAAAGGGCGAGTGAAAATTCTTCGCTCTCAATATTCCCTGACTTGAACAGCTCTACAGAGGAAAAGAAGAGACAACAAGAGTCAATGAAGATGAGATTTTTGGACCTACAAGCAAAGACAGGGAAGGGGATAGTGGTCATGGCCAAACAATGTGTATTGCATGACGACAAACTATGCATCTTGGGACCCATAGCAAATCAAAACCCTGCTGAAAGACTTACAGAAAGAAAGGTTGGATCACCAGAGAGCAAGCGCATGCGGGCATTGCAAACAGAATATAATGAGATGATTCTCCACGGCGAATACTTAAGTATTAATTCATTGTTTTGAACATTGGTTGCAGAGATTGTGTCAGAACTTTGATTGTGGTTTATCTAAATTAGGCTCAAGCTCTGATGATTGATGTAGCAGGGAGTCAAGAGGTTAGGAGTGTCCAATATGGAAGAAGAAAGGGCAGACTCGTCACATCTGTAGACCACAAGAACTGAACATTAGAGATAGGTTCTGTTCATCTGTTCGTATGAATTGGTAACGTAAGTGTTTCTGGAGTACAACCCATTGTTTAAACCCTGTTCACAATAAACACCAATAAAGATATTTTAAAAATAGCATTGGCACACCCAATAGGCTTAGTGTGCCAACACATGTAGCTTTAGCACATTAGATTAAGACACATGGGAGGAAGCCAGCGGAATTGGACAGGGCTAAATTAGTCCCTCATGCAGTTCAATGCAAGCATTGAAGTGGAGGTGGAAGGATACAACCAAACAGCCAATTGCCTTTTTTAACATCTTTACCGTTTTCTGGCTACAAGTTAAACTTGGTATTCAACGCCAGAATAGCAAGAAACATTAGAACATTGGAATGCTGGGAGCTCCATTGAGGACAATGGAGTGCCCCGGGCTTCTAATGGCTGGTAAAAGCCCATGGGCCCAACCTTCCAATGTTTGTCATTCACAACTGTTGCTGTGAACAAAGGACTCATGGAGTCCAAGGGGATCTAAATCTCCCCAGGTACTCTGAGGCTTTTGTTTTATTTGTTAGAACATTCTGCCCTCTAGTGGTGGAATGTTCTAATGGCCTTATAGCCAGCCGTAGCTTAGCTATACCGGCCATTAAAGGTCCACTCCCTTGTTAAAGGCCCTCGCATTCGGTTCAGGCCTTTAACCCTAAAGCAGGCCTTTAATGGCCGGTATAGCCCGCTGCGGCGGGCTATATTAGAATAATGATTTGATCACATGATTCTCACAACGATGCCCACTCACTGTTTAGAGCTTAAATCAGCACATTACAAACCATACATTCCATCTCTGTTAAGGTTTATAATGGCCATATTTATAAATATATAGGCTTTGTTTCCTCTGTGTGTACCATTGACTACACTCTCTCTTCCTCCATGCATCTCCCAAGTACTGTCGTTGGCTTAGGAGCTGGCTTTGACCCACAAGGAGGCAACTGCTCAGGCATATGGTTATGATGATTCATTCTCAGTGTATTAGGGCCGTTGGGAGAAAGCTGGAGTACCGCTAATTGTTATTTTTGCTAACAGTAGCTCCAGCGCCATAAATCTATTCCAAACATTCCTCTTTTTGTTGATGCTCGTCACTGGTCGTAGTCTTGTCACTACCTGTTCCCAAAACCCCATCATGAATCTTTTTAAAAGTCAGATTCCCGACCCCACATCTCAGAGAGGGGAGTGATCTGTCTGGATATTCAACCTCAAGGAGGTAAGATAAGTACAATGTAGGAAATTAACATGCGTTAATTTGAACCTGGTGTAGATAGGTGACTACCTTCATCAAACACACCAAGAGTTCTCCTCCCAGGAATCCTGTAAGCAGCCTCCTCTTCCAGTTATACTCCTTACTGGAACATCTTTCAGCAGGCTGAAGCTATGCAGTATATTTCTAGGTCCGGCAATCCAAGACCCCTCCCCCCCCCATTCATCTCCAGTGACTCCAAGTGGACTGTTAGACTTGGCATCTTTTGGCGTGTTTCCCCTGACTTTTTGCTTTCTGACCTCCCGGTTTTGACTCTGTTTTTGCTGGCGTAATGATTCTGCGCACTTTCCTCACTGCTGTCCAGTGGGAAAGTGCAAGTGCTCCTGTATAAAATGTGTTATGGATTGGTGTTTCCATGATTGGCCTATTTGGTTTAGGTGTCAGTCCCTTGTAAAGTGCACTGCGAGTGCCAGGGCCTCTAGACCAAATGCTGTTGGTGGGCTGCAGCACTGGATTGTGCCACCCACGCAAACAGCCCGTAAAGTGTAACTCGGGCCTGCCATTGCAGAGCCTGTGCGCAGCCTGGGGCTGCCATGTCGACTTGGCAAGTGCACACACTTGCAAGTCCCTAAACCTTCCCTTTGCTACATGTTAGTCACCCCTAAGGTAGGCCCAAGGTACCCCTGTGGGTCAGGGTGCGTTGTACTCGAAAGGTAGGACATGCCCTGGTGTGTGCGGCATGTCCTGATAGTGAATTACAGCCTAGTTCGTTTTTCACTATTGCAAGGCTACCTGTTCCCCTAGGCCAGAACGGGCAGTTTTGATTATTACAGCTTATAATCCTAACTGACCCGGGAACATGGTAGAAATTCGAGTTTAGTATGCCTGGGCTCAGAATGATAAAATGCAGCTTTTAGTGAAGTTGGTTTTAACATTCTGTGTTTGAAAATACCACTTTTAGAAAGTGGGTATTTTCTTGTCTAACCATCCAAGCCTGCCTCTGCGAGGTTGTGTATTCCTTGTCTGGAGTGTGAGTGACAGGGGCTGGGGGATGCCAGGAGACAGGGTGAGTCAGCGCAGGGCTGAATAGCCATATCGACCTGTAGATGGGTGGGAGGGGTCGCACCTGGGCCCTGAATAGGACAGTGCCTTCCCTCCACAATGCTGGCTCCACCTCCTGTGGTGCGTCTGATGTCCCTGGCCCACTCACTGAAAGAAGGGACGGAGACTTGTCAACAAAGTGCTCCAGAACTGGTTTGGACTAGGCAAAGGCCTCTCTGCCTTCAGAGAACAAAGGAATTTGGGATATAAATATTGGGGCCCTGACCCCATGAATTTAGATCTCGCTGGAATCAAGGAACCTGCCAAGACGAAGAGCTGGAAGAGCTGCCAGGAGGAGTACTGCCCCGTTGCTGTGTTGTTGCTTTGTTGGGTTGGCCTGCAGTTGCTGCTTCTGTCTTGGGCAGTGAAAGGACTGGACTGAACCTTCTACAAACTTGTGCTGAGTATCTCCAAGGGCCTGAAACCGAGCTGGCCTCCTGTTAAGAAGTCTCAGGGACTACAAAGACTTCACAAGCCTCTGGGTACCGCTTCTGGAACGCTGTTTCAGTTGCCACAGAGGAAGGGAACTGCAACCGACTCCGTCAACCGAATCCATCCCTGGCCGGTGACCTGTTTGCACCGCAGACCGCATCGCCCCGCTTCGCATCGCAACCCTGGTCTCACCGTGGGCGGCGTCCAACGCCGCCAACATCGAGCCGCTGCTTGCACCGTGACCTGTGGGCACCGCAGTTCGCATCGCATCGCTTCACTGAACCAGCCGGACCCGACCGGCGCGGTCGCTGCAACTGGCTCAAGAGTCGTGACCGCACCGCATTTGGGGCACCGCTCGCACGTCTGCGACGCACCGCTCCGACTCGCACCGCTGTCCGACGCCAGCTCCCGCACTCCGGCTAGGTCGCCTGCATCGCAACCTGTCAGCACCGCATCGAGCATCATCTCACCCTGCATCGCACGCCTTGGACTCACCGACTCCGTCTGCACGACGCTCATTGAGCCGCTGCCTGCACCGCATCGAGGGACACCGCACCTTGCACCGCTCCGTCTTGCACCGCAACCGCGACGAACGCCGACCGGCTCGTACACTCCGTACCAGCCACAACGAGAAGGTACTGTAACCGAGTCTGTTCATGACTCTGCTGGCCCGTGTCGACGCGGTCGGCTGGAACTGTTAGACTCTGTGGTTTTCAGCATCACGGTAGGCTCGGACGGAGCTACCGACTCGTACGAACTTTGCTTTTGTGCTATTCCTGCAAAGAAGAAGTTACCGTATCAAGTATTCATTAAGTAACGTATAGTATTGTGGATTTTTGTCGTAATTGGTCTTGTCTTGAGTATATAAAATATTGGTTATTTTTCTAAACTGGTGTGGTGTCCGTTTGTAGTGCTTACACTGTATTACTGTTGGTTATGTGCAAATGCTTTACACACTGCCTCTGAATTAAGCCTGACTGCTCGTGCCAAGCTACCACGAGGGTGAGCAGGGGTTACTTCACGAGTGTAACACCCTTACCCTGACTAGGAAGAAGGGTCCCTACTTGGACGAAGGTGCAAGCCCTTGCCAACTAGAGATCCCATTTCTAACATTGGTGGCAGTGGTGGGATAGGACTTGTGTTTGCACTTGACTTACAGTGATTGGTGTGCACTACTACCATATCGCAGACCATTACGGACCACATACTGGTTCTTTTTCTTTTGGCCTATTTTTGATCTTGCCAGTTTTCAACTCACGACTTTTGTCATGCCTGAATCAATTGCATCATCCGTTGCATCTCTGGAAGTTATCTTTGAGGAGGACAGGTTGGAATCCTACGCCGTAAAGGAGTTACGAGCGATTTGTAAAAACCTGAAAGTCCAAATTAAAGGCCTCACAAGGAAGGAGGAGCTACAGAAGGCGCTGAGGGCCTGGGTAGCAGCCAGACATGCCAATGGGCAGCCTGGTGATCTCAGTGAGGAGGTGGAGGAGCCTATTTCCAGGGTGGATGTGCTTTTGGGTAGGTTGGGAACCCGCCAGGTCAGGCAGCAGCAGTCTGTCCCCAGAGGAGCTGGAGGACAGGCGGGAGGCAAGGCAGTTTGAGCTGCAGAAGCTCAGGCTGGAGAGTGAGCGGGAGGAGAAGAGATTGGCCATAGAGGAGAGGAAGATGCTCTTAGAGCATGAGAGAGAACTGAAGGAGCTAGAACTTAGGAGTAAGTCAGGCTCAGATGGTGGCAGCAATTCGTCCAGAAAGGCAGACAGGATTGTGCACATTCCCAAGAACGTAGGCAAGGAGTTCAAGAAGGGGATGACATACAAAGGTGGTTTCAGGGTTATGAGGCAGCCATACACATGAATGGGGTCCCTGAGGAGGGTGGGGAGCAGGATTGTGGCCACTTTTCCCGGAAGAAGCAAGGGATGCTCTGATAGCTTTGGGTAAGGGGTATCACCTCACCTATGCTGACATGAAGGATGCCCTTCTCACGAAGTATGGTCTTACTCCTGAAAAGTACAGGGATCAGTTCAGGTCCAGTAAGAAGTCTGATGCCAACACTTGGTTGGAATGTGTGGATGTGTTCTGCAGGTCTCTGGATGGTTGGGTGAAGGGCAGTAGTGTAACAGATTTTCAGGGGCTCTACAACTTGATTGCATGGGAGCACTTGTCTAGTCTATGTTTTGCAGATCTGCGCCAGCACCTAGTTGATAGTAAGCTAACTGACCCCAGGAAGCTTGCTATGGAAGCGGACCGCTGGGTGAGTACCAGGGTCCACAAGAAAGCATTTGGGGAGACTCAGCCAAAGGTGGGCAGGGTCCCCAGCAGAAAGGTGGGGGGACAAGGGTAAAGCACAGGAGTTCTCTAAAGGGCCCCAAACTAGTACCCAGGGTAAAGGTTCCCAGCCCCCAGTGATAAGAAGAAAGGGGTCTCCACAGGGAAGCCTGTTGAGACCGGCCCCACAAGTGTTATGCATGTGACCAGGTAGGTCACTTTAAGGAGGACCCCAAGTGCCCGAAGGGGACACAGCCGCCCACCGGTGGACAGTCCAAAGTGTTGGCTAGTGTAGCGCTTGGGGAGGAGGGGTGCCCACAGGAGGGTGGGGATCCCGCAGAAATGACCCTTGTCTCACTAGGGGACAGTGAGATGGTCCCAGGAAACCAGGTGCCCCCTAACACAAAGAAATATAGCACCTGGGTGACCATTAATGGGAACAGGGTAGAGGCTCTCAGAGCTACTGGAGCCAGTGTGACCTCAGTCCGGTGTCACCTGGTGTCTGAGAAGCAAGTAGTCCCAGGAGCATTCCACCAAGTAGTTGCTGTAGACAACTCAGAGCGCCAATGTATGGTGGCGCAGGTTCCCTTTGAATGGGGGGGGTCTCAGGTCCCTTGAGGGTGGTTGTGAGCCCTACCATGCCTGTAGATTGTCTGCTAGGAAACGACCTGGAGCAGTCCTTATGGAAGGAGGTGGAGCTCAGGTCTCACTTGGAGATGCTTGGGTTGCCAGAGTGGGCATGCGTGTCTGCTCGGTCAATGTCAGCCAGAAAGGGTGATCAAGAGGACTTGGAGCCTGAAACAGTGGCCCAAGTCCCTGCCAAGAGAAAGGGCAGGGCGCGGGAAACCGGCCCCCGAAGTTCCCACGGATCGGGAGGAGGCGGACCTCGAGGGGACGCCCGGTGCCTACAGGGGAGCAGGTAGCCGAACTGGGAGACATCTCTGAGCTGACCCATTGGCAGCAAGAAGGGGGTCCCACCAGGGAGGAGTTCTGCAGGGAGCAGAGCGAGTGCCCTACTCTGGAGGGTCTGCGGCGGCAGGCTGCAGACCAGGCAGCTGGTAATCAGTCCGGGTCACATCTGATCTACTGGGAGAGCGGTCTCCTATACAGTGAGCCTATGGTTGCTGAGCCTGGGTCAGCCCGTGTGCTGGTGGTACCCCAGCGCTTCAGGACCTTCCTACTGGGTCTGGCTCATGACGTGCCTTTGGCAGGACATTTGGGGCAGGACAAGACCTTTGACAGGCTTGTCACCCACTTCTTTTGGCCCCAAATGCGAAGGCAGTCAGATGCACACTGTAGGTCTTGCCAAACTTGCCAGGCAAGTGGTAAGAGTGGGAGGAAGGTCAAAGCTCCTCTCCAACCTTTTCCTGTTGTTGGAACGCCCTTTGAAAGGGTAGGGATGGATATTGTGGGGCCACTGGATCCCAAGACAGCCATGGGCAACAGGTACATCCTGGTCTTGGTGGACCATGCCACCCGGTACCCGGAGGCAATCCCTCTCAGGACAACGGCGGGCGCCAGTGGTGGGCCGAGGCGTTAATGGGGATCTTTTCCCATGTGGGATTCCCCAGAGAGGTGGTTTCTGATAGGGGGACCAATTTCATATCGAAGTATATGACATCCCTGTGGAAGGAATGTGGTGTAACCTACAAGTTCACCACTCCTTACCACCCACAAGGAAACGGTCTGGTGGAGAGATTCAACCAGACCTTGAAAGGCATGATCAAGGGTCTAACAGAACCCATGAGGCATAAGTGGGACGTCCTCTTGCCATGCCTACTCTTTGCATACAGGGAGGTGCCTCAGAAGTCTCTTGGGTACAGCCCCTTTGAGTTCCTGTATGGCCACCCTGTCAGAGGACCTCTGAGTTTGGTAAAAGAAGGCTGGGAGGCGGCTCCCAGGAAAACTCCCCAGGATGTATTTAGCTACATGCTGGCCTTTAGAAACCAAACTGCCCGCTTCAGGAAACTCGCTCAGGCGAACCTAGAAGCAAGCCAGGAAGAAATGAAGAGATGGTATGACCAGAATGCCACTCTGGTCGAATTTCAACCTGGGCAAAAAGTGTGGGTCATGGCCCCAGTGGCACCTTGTGCCTTGCAGGACAAGTGGACTGGGCCATCTGAGGTAAAGGAGCGCAAAAGTGACGTCACCTACCTGGTGGATTTGCAGGCTCCAAGGAACCCTTTGAGGGTCCTTCACGTGAACCGCCTCAAGCCCCACTTCGAGAGGTCCGAAGTGAGTATGCTCTTGGCGACAGATGATGGGGTGGAAGAGGAGAGTGAGCCTCTCCCTGACCTCCTGTCTACCAAGGAGCATGATGGGTCAGTAGAGGGTGTGATCCTCTCCCTACTCTGACTCAGGAGCAGCAGGGGACTGTCGCCAGTTGTTGGGACAGTTCGCCCCACTGTTCTCTCTGACCCCGGTGTTACTCACTGGTGTACCCATGACATGGACACCGGTGACAGCCCTCCTGTGAAGCACAAGATTTACAGGTTGACTGACCGGGTCAGAGCCAGCATCAAGGAGGAGGTCTCTAAGATGTTGGCGTTAGGGGTGATTGAGCCCTCCCACAGTCCTTGGGCCAGCCCAGTGGTCTTGGTCCCAAAGGCTGCTGCGCCCGGTGCCACTCCAGAACTCCGGTTTTGTGTGGACTACCGTGGGCTCAATGCCGTCACCAGGACTGACGCACACCCCATCCCCAGAGCTGATGAGCTCATTGATCGGTTGGGAGCTGCCCGGTTCCTCAGCACGTTTGATTTGACGTCTGGGTACTGGCAGATTGCCTTAACCGATGGGGCCAAGGAGAGATCAGCATTCTCAACCCCAGAAGGTCATTACCAATTCCGGGTGATGCCCTTTGGGTTGAAGAATGCCCCTGCCACCTTTCAGAGGTTGGTCAATCAGGTGTTGGCTGGGCTGGAGGATTTCAGTGCCGCCTACCTGGATGACATTGCTGTGTTCAGTTCCAGCTGGGAAGAACATTTACAGCACCTTGAGAAAGTGTTGAGGGCTCTGCAAGGTGCAGGCCTCACGATCAAGGCCAGTAAGTGCCAGATCGGGCAGGGTTCTGTGGTGTACTTGGGACACCAGGTAGGAAGCGGCCAGGTGGCGCCCCTACAACCCAAGATTGACACCATTCTGGCTTGGGAATCCCCCAAGACCCAGACAGAGGTGAGAGCCTTCTTAGGTCTCACCGGTTATTATAGGAGATTTGTTAAGGGCTATGGCACCATCGTTGCCCCCTTAACAGAGCTGACCTCTAAGAGGCAGCCCAGGAAAGTGATCTGGACTGAGTCCTGCCAGAAAGCTTTGATGCCCTGAAGGCAGCCATGTGCACGGCGCCCGTGCTCAAGGCACCTGACTTCTCCAAAGAATTTGTCGTGCAGACTGACGCTTCAGAGCATGGTGTGGGAGCGGTGCTCTCACAACTGAACGAAGAGGGCCTGGATCAGCCTGTAGTCTTCCTTAGCAGGAGACTACTTCCCAGGGAACAGAGGTGGAGTGCCATAGAAAGGGAAGCTTTTGCTGTGGTCTGGGCACTGAAGAAGTTGAGACCATACCTGTTTGGGACTCACTTCCGGGTTCAGACAGACCACAAGCCCCTCAGATGGTTGATGCAAATGAGGGGTGAGAATCCCAAAACTGCTGAGGTGGTCCATCTCCCTACAGGGAATGGACTTTACGGTGGAACACCGTCCTGGTACAGAACACGCCAACGCAGATGGTCTGTCCAGGTTCTTCCGCCTATAGTGAAGAGAACTCCAATGGGGTTGGGTAGTTCTCCCTACTTTCAGCTGGAGGGGACATGTGTTAGACTTGGCATCTTTTGGCGTGTTTCCCCTGACTTTTTGCTTTCTGACCTCCCGGTTTTGACTCTGTTTTTGCTGGCGTAATGATTCTGCGCACTTTCCGCACTGCTGTCCAGTGGGAAAGTGCAAGTGCTCCTGTATAAAATGTGTTATGGATTGGTGTTTCCATGATTGGCCTATTTGGTTTAGGTGTCAGTCCCTTGTAAAGTGCACTGCGAGTGCCAGGGCCTCTAGACCAAATGCTGTTGGTGGGCTGCAGCACTGGATTGTGCCACCCACGCAAACAGCCCGTAAAGTGTAACTCGGGCCTGGCATTGCAGAGCCTGTGCGCAGCCTGGGGCTGCCATGTCGACTTGGCAAGTGCACACACTTGCAAGTCCCTAAACCTTCCCTTTGCTACATGTTAGTCACCCCTAAGGTAGGCCCAAGGTACCCCTGTGGGCAGGGTGCGTTGTACGCGAAAGGTAGGACATGCCCTGGTGTGTGCGGCATGTCCTGATAGTGAATTACAGCCTAGTTCGTTTTTCACTATTGCAAGGCTACCTGTTCCCCCTAGGCCAGAACGGGCAGTTTTGATTATTACAGCTTATAATCCTAACTGACCCCGGGAACATGGTAGAAATTCGAGTTTAGTATGCCTGGGCTCAGAATGATAAAATGCAGCTTTTAGTGAAGTTGGTTTTAACATTCTGTGTTTGAAAATACCACTTTTAGAAAGTGGGTATTTTCTTGTCTAACCATCCAAGCCTGCCTCTGCGAGGTTGTGTATTCCTTGTCTGGAGTGTGAGTGACAGGGGCTGGGGGATGCCAGGAGACAGGGTGAGTCAGCGCAGGGCTGAATAGCCAGATCGACCTGTAGATGGGTGGGAGGGGTCGCACCTGGGCCCTGAATAGGTTAGTGCCTTCCCTCCACAATGCTGGCTCCACCTCCTGTGGTGCGTCTGATGTCCCTGGCCCACTCACTGAAAGAAGGGACGGAGACTTGTCAACAAAGTGCTCCAGAACTGGTTTGGACTAGGCAAAGGCCTCTCTGCCTTCAGAGAACAAAGGAATTTGGGATATAAATATTGGGGCCCTGACCCCATGAATTTAGATCTCGCTGGAATCAAGGAACCTGCCAAGACGAAGAGCTGGAAGAGCTGCCAGGAGGAGTACTGCCCCGTTGCTGTGTTGTTGCTTTGTTGGGTTGGCCTGCAGTTGCTGCTTCTGTCTTGGGCAGTGAAAGGACTGGACTGAACCTTCTACAAACTTGTGCTGAGTATCTCCAAGGGCCTGAAACCGAGCTGGCCTCCTGTTAAGAAGTCTCAGGGACTACAAAGACTTCACAAGCCTCTGGGTACCGCTTCTGGAACGCTGTTTCAGTTGCCACAGAGGAAGGGAACTGCAACCGACTCCGTCAACCGAATCCATCCCTGGCCGGTGACCTGTTTGCACCGCAGACCGCATCGCCCCGCTTTGCATCGCAACCCTGGTCTCACCGTGGGCGACGTCCAACGCCGCCAACATCGAGCCGCTGCTTGCACCGTGACCTGTGGGCACCGCAGTTCGCATCGCATCGCTTCACTGAACCAGCCGGACCCGACCGACGCGGTCGCTGCAACTGGCTCAAGAGTCGTGACCGCACCGCATTTGGGGCACCGCTCGCACGTCTGCGACGCACCGCTCCGACTCGCACCGCTGTCCGACGCCAGCTCCCGCACTCCGGCTAGGTCGCCTGCATCGCAACCTGTCAGCACCGCATCGAGCATCGTCTCACCCTGCATCGCACGCCTTGGACTCACCGACTCCATCTGCACGACGCTCATCGAGCCGCTGCCTGCACCGCATCGAGGGACACCGCACCTTGCACCGCTCCGTCTTGCACCGCAACCGCGACGAACGCCGACCGGCTCGTACACTCCGTACCAGCCACAACGAGAAAGGTACTGTAACCGAGTCTGTTCATGACTCTGCTGGCCCGTATCGACGCGGTCGGCTGGAACTGTTAGACTCTGTGGTTTTCAGCATCACGGTAGGCTCGGACGGAGCTACCGACTCGTACGAACTTTGCTTTTGTGCTATTCCTGCAAAGAAGAAGTAACCGTATCAAGTATTCATTCGTAACGTATAGTATTGTGGATTTTTGTCGTAATTGGTCTTGTCTTGAGTATATAAAATATTGGTTATTTTTCTAAACTGGTGTGGTGTCGGTTTGTAGTGCTTACACTGTATTACTGTTGGTTATGTGCAAATGCTTTACACACTGCCTCTGAATTAAGCCTGACTGCTCGTGCCAAGCTACCACGAGGGTGAGCAGGGGTTACTTCACGAGTGTAACACCCTTACCCTGACTAGGAAGAAGGGTCCCTACTTGGACGAAGGTGCAAGCCTTTGCCAACTAGAGATCCCATTTCTAACATGGACCCTGCTTTTTTACTTTCCCATACCAATGAGATCAGGAGGCTCTCCAGCTCCTTGAAGGTCGTCCTATCAATTGGATACATAGTATTTATAAAATATGTAGGCAGCGTATAAATGCACCATCTTTGCAATCGCTATTCTGCCTATGATGGACACTAGAATCACGTTCCAGAACTGGACTGAAAGCCTACAGTCGTGCACCACTCTCCTCATATTATAAGAGTATCGTTTTTCGGTGATATGTACTATCTGAATCACTGAGTACTAAAACTTGTCGATCTCCAGTTGCAAACTGGAATCTGACCCTGGTTCTTTCCCACTAGACCTGCCAATGGGAACAGAGCTGTCTTATCTTTCTTTTTATCTAGGCACCCCTGAAATCATCTAGCTTGACTGCCCCAGATATAGTATTATCTGTGTATCATCAGCATACATTGACATCTTATGTATTAAATCTCTTGCCCTGACCCACCAGTCATGCATCACCTTTCTCAAGTGTGAATAGCCAGGGTGAATAGCAATGGGGGCTGGGGACAACACTACCTACTTTCTCTTTCTATGTTATGTTATGTTATGTTAGATTACATTTATAGAGCGCCTATCACCGGAGGGTCTCTAAGTGCTTCAACATAAATCAGAGGTCCAGAATCCCTACACGCAGCTGTCCACAACCCACAGCAGAGTAAGCTTATCTAAACGCCTCTGTAAAGAGAAGGGTTTTAAGTCTCCTCCTAAATAGTAGTAGCCTTTCTATGGACCACCTGTCTGGTATCAGACCTATGGATTTCCCCAGCCAATGGCCTTCAGCCAATAGCTTTAGGTGGGCTGATCCTATACAAGATTGACAAAGCCTTAAGCCAATGACTCAAAGAGGCTTTTCGAAGCAAGCCAGTGGCTGAAAGGGGCAAATCTAAAGGCCACGTGCTGTATATTGTTAGCAGTTGGTGTGTTTGACAGCTGTGCTTTCAAAACCCAGTCCTTCAAACCAAAATGCGCACACTACCTTCTCTTTTACCATCTACCCTATGTACCTCTTGCCTGAACCCAACCCTACTGCACTAAATACTTTTGCATGTACAAAATCTATCGACTTTCAAACGTGGCATCCACAGCACAAAACTTATACTCCATACTGGCTAAGGTGCATTCCCTTCTGCAGTCTAATTTCTACTTATGGGAGCATGAACTGGAAGACAACCAAGTCCACATGAGTGCCCACCTATGTACAGAACATCCTGCATGTTCATAGCATGCATGCACCAAGGAACAACACTATCTCTATAGAACTGGTACTTGAACCTCCATCAGAGGCTCTGTTGGGACATGAATCTCCCCTGCATGGTAAACTGGTATGTCCCTGCCTTGAGGGCACTGCTGCATGAAATTGGTATCTTGACTTCTATTTTGGCACTGGAGTCACCCTAATCTAGAGTGTGCACAGAGGCCTATGCCTGTCCATGATAATGTGAAATCCAGAATCTGTCTGTGACCTGGAGAGGTGCACAAAGCGTGCCCTCATAGTGGGCATTGGACTACTGTCCATGCGCTGGGTGTATCACATAAAGTGGTAATGGCAGCGTACCATGTTTTATGAATGACCAGAGTTTTTTCTGTGACAGTGAGAGTGTGGCCTACTGACCCCTCTTGTGTTATTTTCCGCTGTTATGTGACACCTAGAACATTGTGCTGACATCCCATGTACATGTCAAATTCATGCATGTGCAGTGAGCGTGAAGCAGTAGTATGAAGGTGGGACTCTGTGTGTTGGATGCCTTTGGTTTTATTACAAGCCACAAGATGGAGGATGAGGACGGGTTCGCTAGACAGTGTGAGTGTATTGCCTGGATTCCTATGGTTGGAGGGTGGAGGCCCAGACATTAAAAAGGGAAGGAGGATGGGCACAGGGCTTCCCTTAATCATTCAGTGAAGGCCTTGTTAGAAAAGAGCTGCTGATTAGTTCTTTCAGAGCAATGCCATTTGATTAATGCCAGGAGAGTGGGTGGGACAGCAGTTTCTGTTGTTCAAGGCGAGGTCATTTCTATGCAGGATCTGCTTTTTGTCTGTCTCTGATTAATGCTTCAGGAAGGCTGGTGACACACAGGTGTAGATATCTCACACTTGTGTCTATGTTTATATACTCCTGCTTGGAGCTAGCCTGATTGCTACCTTCTGTGAGAGTCATCACTTTGCACAAAGGCTGTGTCTCAAGAGTAGACTGAAGATAACATTTGAAAGAAAACAAATCTCAACCAGTTCTGGAGCATTACACAGTGGATCCACATCCCTTGCCTCGAAAATGTGCATAAAGGTGGGATCCAAACCACCCCACATTTTCCAGTTCCAAGTTCTTCTTGACAAAGTAAGGGAGCGCTCCACAGAGTACTTGAAGAACTCCTATGCAACCAGGGCTGGTGCCTACTTGACAGTTAGTCTCCCAGAGGTGAGGGGGCATTACCTGTAGTCTGCACTTTATGCTGGAGGAGTTGAGGGTCTGTCTGAGGTGCTTAGAAGCCTGCCTGCCAACCTGTTCAGGAGGAAAAGTCCAGCATATTACCAGCATGAGGAAGGGGACTATCCCAGAGAGGCAAGCCATGAGTGACCCCTGTTATTTAGTCACCCCTCTGGGCTATCTGCACGGTTTCCGTACGAGTTGCATTAAGACTTTCAAAGATCAAGCACCATTATAGCACTCGGCAGACCGCCCTGCACTTGTAAGACTGATGCTGCCGCTGCCAATGTCAGAGAAAGTGAAGTCAAGCTGCCACGAACAGGAAAGCCGTGATTGGCCCGAAGATTGCAACTGCTGAAGACATACCACTGTGGATGACGTGGCCTGGAGACCGCAATTGCTGAAACTGAGTATCTGTCTGCAACTGGCCGGGAAGGCGGCTGCTGCTGAAGACGAGTGTTGCCGCACAAACAGCTGATTTCCCAATACCCTGTCACGTCCTGCTCACTATTTGTTTATGTTTTGTCTTGATTTAATTGTGTGTTAATAAATTTCTAAGACCGTCCATTCAGACACGAATAGACCCAATATTGATTGTAATATTGTGGCTATTTATATTGATTCACCTTGTAAGGGACCGCTGTCTCTTAATAATCACAAGACAGCAGTGGCAAACGACCTCAGCCACCATGGTTGGGGGTATGACAGGTGCTCAGCCCGCTCACATACATACAGTGATGACCTCTTCAGGGGGGAAAGGGTAAATGCAATCCCCACACCCCACAGCGCACAAGCAGCGGTGAATGTTTTTTATACAATTACTTGCAAAATAATATTACACTGCTGACAGATCCCGTCTCTGCTTTTCAAGTCTGATTACGCTAGTCTGTTTGAATCTCCAATCTGTGTTCTCTCTCTCCTCTCTCTCTACCTCTACCTCTCTCTCTCTCTCTCTCTCTCTTACTCTCTCCTCTCTCTGCCTCCCTCTCTCGCTCTCTCTCTCTCTCTCCTCTCTCTTACTCTCTCTCTCCTCTCTCTCTACCTCTCTCTCTCCTCTCTGCCTCCCTCTCTTTCTCTCCTCTCTCTTGCTCTCTCTCTTACTATCTCTCTCCTCTCTCTACCTCCCTCTATCTCTCTCTTTTCTCTCTCCTCTCTCTGTATCCCTCTCTCTCCTCTTACTCTCTCTCTCCTCTCTCTTACTGTCTCTCTCCTCTCTCTGCCTCCTTCTCTCTCTCCTCTCTTTCTACCTCCCTCTCTCTCTCCTTTCTCTGCCTCCCTCTCTCTCTCTACCTCCCCCTCTCTCTCTCTCCTCTCTCTTACTCTCTCCCCCCTCTCTCTCCTCCTCTCTCTCTCTCTCTCTCTCTCTCTGTCTCTCTCTCTCTCCTCTCTCTACCTCCCCCTCTCTCTCTCTCTTACTCTCTCCCCTCTCTCTCCTCTCTCTGCCTCCCTCTTTCTCTCTACTCTATCTCTCTGTCTCTCTCTCTCCTCTCTCTTACTCTCTCCCCTCTCTCTGCCTCCCCCTCTCTCTCTCTCCTCTCTCTGCCTTCCTCTCTCTCCCCTCTCTATCTCTTACTCTCTCCCCCTCTCTCTCTCTCCTCTCTCTCTGCCTCCCTCTCTCGCTCTCCTCTCTCTCTGCCTCCCTCTCTCTCTCTTTCTCCCCTCTCTCTCCTCTCTCTGCCTCCCTCTCTCTCTCCTCTCTCTGCCTCCCTCTCTCTCTCCCCTCTCTCTCTCTTACTCCCTCCTCCCTCTCTCTCCTCTCCTCTCTCTGCCTCCCTCTCTCTCTCTCCCCTCTCTCTCTCTCTCCTCTCTCTGCCTCCCCCTCTCTCTCCTCTCCTCTCTCTCTCTCTCTCCTCTCTCTCCTCTCTCTGCCTCCCTCTCTCTCTCTCCCCTCTCTCTCTTACTCTCTCCCCCTCTCTCTCCTCTCTCTACCTCTCTCTCTCTCTCTCTCTCTCTCTCTCTCTCTCTCTGCCTCCCTCTCTCTCTCTTACTCTCTCCCCCCTCTCTCTCTGCCTCCCTCTCTCTCCTCTCTCTCTCTCTCCTCTCTTTGCCTCCCTCTCTCTTTCTCTTTCCCCTCTCTTTCTCTCTCCTCTCTCTGCCTCCCTCTCTCTCTCCCCTCTCTCTCTCTTACTCTCTCCCCCCTCTCTCTCCTCTCCCTGCCTGCCTCCCTCTCTCTCTCTCCTCTCTCTCTCTCTCCTCTCTCTGCTCTCTCTCTCTCTCTCCTCTCTCTCCTCCCCCCCACCACCCATGTTGCCAATCAGATGAAAGGATGCCTCCAAGATGACTTTCCGCTCAGGAGGAGCTCCGTCCCGCTCTCACTCTTTCTCACTTTCCATCACTGTCACTGGAGATCCCTTGCAGTTAATAATGATGTTATTTACAATACTGTAAATCTGATAAAGGTCCGGGAAGTAGAGAAAGCAATAAACTGTGCATCAGACCTGCACTCCTATTGATAAAATGCAATGAAAATAAATAGAATGAAGAGCTTTATATTAAAGCAGCAATAAAGCAGCTGCAGAAAAAGGGGGCGCTGGAGGAGGGCCAGAGAGGCACAGAGGGAAATGCTGGGGTGCAGAGAAAGTGGGAATACACCACAAATACATCTGGGATGCGGGGGTCAGGGCTTTAAGTGGCCCTGTCTCAGACACAGTAGTTATTAAAAAGGGACACTGAAATAAGTCCGTATTGGGCCCTTTGTTCGTGTCCTTAACTGCAATGGCAAAAACACTGATCGATTTCTAAACGATTAATGTAAAAAACATTTAATGTAATCCATGTCAGCAATTTAGGACCAGAAGTATGAAAATTGGAATAGTGAATACCTAAGTGAGATTTTTTGTGAATCGCAATTAGGAAATCGCTATTCCTAATGTATGAAACTCTTTTCAGTTTCATTAGCGATTCATAGTGGGTCGCAAATAGACCTACCTCATGAATATTAATGAGGTAGGTCGCAATTTGTGATCCACTACGATTTGCTGCCATCACAGGGAAGGTGGCATGCTGGGGTTAGCAGACCAACATGTCTGTGATTGCTTTTAAATAAGGAAATCATTTCTTTTTGAAACACAGCCCGTTTTCCTTAAAGGAAAACGGCAGCAGCGGCTGCCCCTAAGGGGCGCCAGGGCATCGACCCTCTGCCACTACTGCTGGCATATTACAGCTTTTATATGAAAACAAAGATCTTACAGATCGTTTGTTTGCATGTAAATGCTGTAATGTCAGGTTGTCAGCAGAAGAGGGCCCCTCAGCCTGTTTTGCGCATGTGTCAGGCGGGAGCTGTTACAGCCCAAATCAATGCAAGGGAGAAAGAAACAGTGATTCATTCAGCTTCCAGTATCGATGAGTTAATAATCATAGGGGAATGAATCACCAGTTGCAGCCCAGCCTAACACATACACAAAACATATCTGACATGCTTCACTAGCGTCGTGCAGCGCCGCATGTCAGATAATGGAGCTTTAGGTCTTGTTAATCATACGCCCTCTTGCCCAATCAGAATCTGGAATAGAGAAAAAAGTCTAGCTCGGTACCTTCAACCCTATTCCAGCTTCCGATTGGGTGGAAGCTCATGGGTCTGCCTCCGGCTGCTCCTGAGAGATGGGAGTGTTGGAAAGCATGGGCCTGCCTCAGGTAAGTTTTTCTGATTTAAAGTTTAAGTGTGTTTGTTTGTCTGTGTGCTGGGGATTGCATGTGTATGTATGCATGAATGTATTTGTGTGCATGCCTGAAACTGTATGTGTATGAATGCATGTCTGCTTGTGCGTGAAGTAAATGTCTGCCCCGGGGATTGGCAAGACTTGAGGCACAGTACTGGATCGTGCTGTTGGGCCTCACCACTTCCATAATGCACAAGCCACCACTGGAAAACGGGATGCGTTTACAAAAAAAAGTAAAACTTTGAAGATAAATTTTTTTAAGAGTAGACTGGTCCCTTGCCTGCTCTTAAAAATATTTTTTCAACCATTCTAAAACGGGAAGGGGTCCCTTGGGGAATTTGCGAACGTTTACCACCAACTTTTAATTGGCGGTAAATTGTGAATGATTTGTGACCGCATTTTGGTCGCAAAATGTTCGTACACACCATTCCAATGTGGTATTAGGAAGGGACGGCCTCAACACGCCCCTTCTAAACACCGAATCGCAAAACCCAAATTACTATTCGGTATCAAGTTACTGAATCGCAAACTGGGCTGTTTACATCACAAAAACATTTTTGAGGTTGCAAACGGCCCATTTCGCAGAATCCGGACGTTTGCGAATGCAAAAATGCTTCGTACATCTAGCCCTTAGTTCCTGTTTACACTTCATGTTTTACTTAATCTTGCATTCCCCAAGAGTGTTAGCAATGTCCAAGATGGTGTGTTTCTGTATTTTATTTTCATGTTTCATTTTACTCTTCTATAGAGCTTACTTTGAAATGAGTCACCTACAGGTATTTATAACGGGCCACGATCGACTGCTCTGGAGTGAAGGATGAAGGCAGTGCGAGTTTCTCATCGTGTCTGCCACAGGGTCAAAAAGGTGTTCAGAATTCATGGTCATCCAGTCCTTGGGCTCTCTGCAGAGTGCACAGAGCAATGGCCACATATGCCAATCGCAATTGTGATTGTTTGCAATGTGTGTGAAGATAGTACATAGTTGTAAAAATATTGACAAGGCGAAAGTAAAAGAAAATGCAGGGCTTATAGGTGGTGGGTGGGCTCTATATTTTGGGGGTAGTGAAGTGAGGGAGATGTGCAAAGAGAGTGCTGAAGAGGAAAGAAATTAGGTGTAAGATATGCAGATGGGCGAGATGTGGAGAAGAAAAATGGGGTATATTTCTAACATAGACTGAACTTAAGGAGAGTGAAAGACACTCTGAAGAACACTACCCTTCCACAGGTCTCAGTAATGTTTAAGTCACAGTCTCACAATTTCAGAATTGGAACATTTTCAATATTAATGAGTTACAACAATAGCATTCTTGTTACCATGGACACCCTTTAGGGGTCACCAGGGGTCGCAGCTGCGACCCCTGGCAACCCCTGGTACTGCCTGTGCGACCCCTGGCCTCAGATGTGGCAAATTCAGTGCCAGGAACACGGTGACAGCCCGTCCTTATGGACATCGGTTGGGGCTCCACTCTCTTTGTTTTCAAAATATTTTTTATTATAGTAATAGTGAATAATGAAACATTTTTCACCATTAGTGTAATAACAAATGGAGTGCAATTAGCTTGAATATCACCTTCCCTGGCAGATGAGGTAAGTAAAAAAAAATCCTTTAAAATATATGTTGTGTGCGTGCTTGCAGGTGAAGGTGTGTTTACTTGAGAGAGTGTAAGTGTGAATGTGTGTGTA
Organism: Calotriton arnoldi; assembly: GCA_963921515.1. NCBI lineage: Eukaryota > Metazoa > Chordata > Amphibia > Caudata > Salamandridae > Calotriton > Calotriton arnoldi. The sequence goes on from CAWUFW010000187.1 coordinate 1,012,411, forward strand.
TGTGTAAGCATGTGTGTGTGAGTGAAATTGAAATTCAAAGGGTATGTGATGTCACTGCCGCTATCCCTGGCATTTTGGTGAATTAGTGTTCATGATTATTACTTATTTATCTTAAATAGCTAACAACCGCTGATCAAGCCAATAGTCCTGGCTCATTTTAAGTGTATGTAATTTACTATGTTAAGGAACACTATGGGAATCACAGAAACTCAGTGTATGTGTTTAAGCCACACCCTTAATAGCATAGACCACACCCCTTTCAGATACGCCCCACTTTTTTCATCCCACTGAAAGGCCTGTGTGGGGTAGCTGGGTTTCTACGAAGGACATTGCCGATGGCCAGGCAGCTTAAATTGCCTGAAGACTCAACCATGCCCTGTGCTTAATTTCTGCAGGTGTTTGCCTAGGCTCATCGCCAGAACTCATTTAGAGCATTGTCTTGGATTAGGATGCTTGCTTTCACAATTGCACTCTCTTTAGGAGATGCTACACAAATAGACATTAGGGCTAGTGCTCAGGAGACCTCTCCCAGTCCCCTAACACATCTCAAACCAGGAGGCTCATTGGACGCTTCCCATTGGCATGGGAGGATGCTCTAATGTTTATGCATCTCCCACAGGACCATTCAGTTATGTGGAATAGGCTGGCACGTCTATCATTGGTGTGAATGGATTTAGATTTAAATTTAGAACCCCAACAGGAGCGCTAAAGTTTTCCTTTGAGGATGAATTAACCCATCAAGTCCTGGTATTTCACTGCCTTTTGGTACCTGTAGTTACTTCGCATTATAAATGCAGAACTACAAATAATGAAATGGAGAGGAAAAACAACACTGGACAAGTTACTCATGTTAGACCTGGGACAATCCAGGATCAGTCCATCTCTGCATAAATGTGGACTTTGACTTATCTGAAACAAATCAGAAAGTGCAGTGCGTGCAGTGGTATTTCTACAGCACTGCACAAATCTAGCTGGGGCTATTGATTCGCTGTAAATGGTATTTGGCTGCCTTAGGCTTTCGCCCCAGGAAAAGGATGGAATGATAGGGGAGGCGCCAGCGGGGATAGTGGGCAGCTCTGTCCGTTGGTGGCGTTGGCGGTGCCCTCTTAAAATAAATCTTCAAAAATCTTCGGGCCCTCTTATTAATTTTTTTGTAAATTAGTTACTTCCTATGCCTATGTGAATTCCTCTTGTGGTATCTTGTGTGTTCCATTGCTACACGAGGGGCCAATCTGTGCCAGAGTTTCTGGATGGCATAAATGGCTCCCAGTTGAGTTTGCTGTATGTACATTTACCACATGTGGACTTCCTGAAAATCTGCCTCAGATCGGCCACTTGTAGGTCAGTGTGTTGGGCAGGTATGTTCTAAACCATTTTCATGGCTCCAGGAGTGAAGTCCAGTCATGTCACTGCTGGACAATATTAGCAAAATACCTCTTGTTGCACACTTTAAACTGAATTAGAGAGGATTTGCCGATCCAGTTAAATGTTTTTTTTGAATTTTATATGTTTGTATTCAGAGCAAGAACCTAGCAGTAAAGGTACAGTGGTGCAGCGTACAAAGTACTAGAATCTAGTGCTTCACCTGCAGGGTTGCAGATAACAGTTGTCAAAACTCCTGGGAGACTCTAGATTTTCAAATCCAATGGTTTCATTTTAGTTTTCTCCTGCTTGAAAATGCTTCACTCCATTGAAAGTTAATGAGGGAATTAAATTACCCCTATTTTTCCTAAATCTCTGTCTTATATGTCCCAAGATGTTGGTATGTATGTGAAACATGTACGGATGTTTGCCAAGAAGAGGCATGTAAATTACGTTGAAGGAGAGGAGGGGGATGTGGGCGTGTCGAGGAAATATTGGGATTTGTTCCCGCACGAGAGCAAGAGGGGAAAGAGATCAAGCGTAAGGTCCTCCCTTAAGAACTGTAGGGAGGGAGGGAGGGAGGGACAAGTCCTAATTGCAGGGGCAGAAGGAAAATACAAAGAGAAGGCTTTTAGCAACCACGATATGGCGTATGTTTCTGCCCTACAAGGAGCATGTTCAAGATGGATTCCCATTGCTGCCCTGCTGGAGGAAACCAAGACTACTCTGAAACCAGAGCGGCATCAGACTCACAAAATGACACTGAAGTTGGTGGTGTGAGTGGGGGGTTTTCATAAGTGTGGGGAAGAGTCATGCATAAGTAGGCATGGGTCTACAGTACCTCTCTGTGTATATGGGTGCAATTGCTGCAGAAAACCATTTGGTGACCAGGGCAGATATGCCCTTGTCTGTGCTAACTTGCAGTGAGCGCCCCTCTGCTGGTAATACAGGAGTGGAACTGAGTGGTATTGTATTGCAGCTTGTAAACAGCCCTTACTACCCCTATGTGGGGCACTCTAGTGCTTGCCTACATGGAGAGCAAGTACGCCTTGAAGGGTGCATGGTGAAAGGGTGTTGTCCTTGTATTTGATCCTATGTGGGAAGTGTTTCCATGTTGCGTGTGATGACCACCGAGGTGCCAGTATCGTGTTGTGGGATACAGCATTTAGCAGAATGGTGGATGAAGAAGTGTGAGAGCTAGACACGCAGTTTATGGTTTTCAGTAAACTGGCAGCTTTGGGCAGCTCTGCAGGTCTCTTTATGGTATTTATTATAATCATGGTCTACTTCGGTGGTTGCTGCACAGGGTTGTCCAACCCCATATTTTCTTTACATCTGTGAATCAGTGGCAGCCTCAATACCAGTAAGAAATACAGAGGGATCATAGGCAACTACATAATATTGCAAAGTGTCCTCCAAGTCTTGGAATGAGTCTAGAGGAACAAGTGGTCGCCTAGATTAAATCGGTCAGCTTCCGCACTGCATGTTTTGACAGCATTTCGCATACAAGAAACCATTGCAGAGTCAGGAGTGGCTGCAATGTGTACATGTTTGTATCTCTGTCTTAGAAGGTGTTGCAGTATCAGCAAGGCCGCTGCCTTTGGGTGACACTGGCATGGAACAAAGAAGCGTTGGTGGGACAATGAAGTCCAGGAATCAGAAGAGGTGCTATGCTAAGGCAACATTAGGTATCCGTCCAGAGTGCCAGCAATCCCCCTCTTGCAAAAAAAGACCTAATTGCAAGAGAAAAGTAAATTCTCACCAGTACTTAATTTGTAAATAAAGAATTGGTAGGGCTCAATGTATTGGTCAGGAGGCCACTGCAGTTTGCACTACTGACTGGAACTGCCATCACTGCCACCACTGCCACATGCCAACTCTCTACTAAACATCACCCTCCTACAAATGTGACCGGACAATTTAAGGCCACCCAAAGAAGGAAGAATGCCCTGGACGCTCTAGAATTATGTTTTTTAATATGTATTTAATTGTTAAACTGATCCCTACAAAAATAGACAGACAGCGCCACCATGTAGTGGACTGTCAAAAGTAGGTGCCGGTGTTAACAATTAGGTACCGGTGCTAAGCACTGGCAAACACCAGCACAAATTAAGCACTGATTCTCACCTTTTCTTTGGCTTCATAGACACGCGTGCCTGCCCTGCCTCGAATGTTTACTACCAGGAGTTGTAATTTCACCCTGAAAATCAAGGGCTTGTGTGTTCTCTGACTCTTGAATGGGGAAGTGTGCAGAATTCTTTGCTGGTATATAGAAGAATTCTGTAATATTTGGTGCTGCAAATCTGTGGAGAGACAGAAAGTCTGGCAAGATTAGTAAACATATTTCCTGGTTGGGTCACCGAAGGAACAAACATTATCAAGACGTCTCAGGCACATGAGACACACGTCCATGGGCCAGCCTGATGCTTACAGTGCCTTCTGGTACTTGATTTGTTCATATTCTGTGTTTAGTATTGGCTACAAATTGTCAGCAAGTGTTTGTGCCATATCCATATAGTCACAGTCGTTCATGATGCTGGGCAGCAAGACCGTAATCTGATTGAAAGTAGAGGAGGTGGAAGTGTCTGGGATCTGTTGTGGTGCTGTCTGTGAAGGAGTTACAATGCCGGAGGTCCCATCCTAGTCAAGCATGCCATGACAACGGGCTGAAATTCATTAACCACACAATTCCCAGGTTGTCTGTGGTGATGTTGGGGTGAAAGACACATGATGGCCGCGTCATGTTCAGAACTGGGGTATGCCATTGCATTTAACTGTTGCCCTGGCTCAGTCTGGTGCAGAGCTAGTCTCGTGGCTTGCTGGGCATGTGAGCCTGCATTGGGGCAACTGTTGAGTATGTGGTGGATTGGGGCTGGCTAGTGATGCAGAGGATCTGTTGTGCTGGGGGCCCTGTGTCTGTGTGTGCCTGCGTGCGCTCTGCTGCAAGATACTTATTTTAGCACTTGTCTGTGAGGTACAGTCCAAAATGTAGGAGGAAGAAATGCCAGATGGCTTCTGCGGCAGCCATACCCATCAAAAAAGCCGCATTTTGTACTTGTCTTTCTCTTCTGATGCCTAAACTTCTCCCTATCCCTCCTGGTAGAATTCCATAGTAACCTCATTCAGTGGTTTACTACACCATTAATATTCTAAGCCATTGTCTTGTAGCCCTACCCCTCCTTGGATGTTGAAGCTAATGCTGTTAATTAATGATCCGCTGTTGTGGTTAATGCCGCATGAATGTGTTAGTACCTCTGATGGCCCCTTGGTCGGAGATGCGCAGGGGGCGGATTTAGGGCTTGCTGTGCCGACACCTCCTATGGCTCATTCTCACCCGAACCAACCACCTTGTTTTGGCTCACAGTCCCAGCCTTTATTAGTGAACCGTACTGACCTTCACACCCAAATGCCTTCTTGCGATCCTTTAATGCCTAACCTGCCTCCAGCTTATGTGGCTATTCTGGTTAATGTCCCCCCTTTGAAACCAAGTGTTTGTGAAACCCCTGAATCCTTGAAGAACAAGGTTGTACACTGGCTTAGCTCAAATTGTTTATTTCACCCGATAGAGCCCATCAAATTTTGCATACAAGGAGAGTGGGATGGATTGGGCCCTTAAAGAACAATCTTAAGGGGGACTGTGTAGTTATCAATTTTCAACATCCTAGTTTTGTTGGGGAATTCCTTGCTAGGGCAGTGCTGCCCTTCCCGTTTGTTCGGAATAAGGCTCTATTCCCTTTGGGCTTCTTTGACCGTAATTTACAGAGTTCTGTACAAACGCATAATGCTGTATTGAACTTGCAGAGAGTGCCGGGGTTCAACCCTCTATTTTGCTCCCCTTTGGCTGTGTCTAATAGGTAGCAGATATTGAATTATTTACAAGATAATGATTGACTCAGCTATAGCAAGCACTATGACTTGAGGTGTGGTGAAGAGAATCCTGGGGGCACTATGATGGCCTATGTTGTCGAATTGCCCAATGCTGATTTTGTAGGCACGTCTGGAGGGGGCAACGGGCTTTAACAAGGGTAAACATAAACCTATTGTTAATAACATCGATGTTAACCCTAGCTTAAGTTGCCTACACACTAATGCGTTCATTACGGGTGATGATAGTCACACCTCGGATGCTTGTTATAAATTTGTCACTTGGAATGAGCGTGCACTAAAAAATAAGTTAGGAAACATTGTGTGGATTAATACTATATCTGGCTTTGATGTTATCTGTATCCAAGAAACCTGGTGTACAAGCCTGTTACATGTGGAGGGTTTCTTTTCCCATTTTTTGGGTGCTATACCTTCCCAAGCTGGGCGGGCCAAAGGAGTGCTTCAGATTCTTATTTCCAACAAACTCCCTATAACTGTCAAAAAGAAGTCCTCGGTGGGCCCACACTCCCAATCGCTGTGGTTAAGTAGTAAGGGGGGACGTGACCTGGTGCTGGTAAATTTGCATAACAATATCTTTGACGCCACAAGAGGTAGAGCGGCTAAAGCTCTCGAACATGGCCTCAAAGCTTTCCTCAGCTATAGCCATACTAATGCTGTATTATTATGGGCTGGTGACTTTAATATCTAGGCTTGCCCTTTTACCTGCAACACGGTTATGTGGATATTTTACCCAGGAAGGGGTGGGCTTTGTCCATTTCTGCCATAATGAGTAGGGATGCACTGAATTCCATTATTTTCCAAGTATGATCTACAGTTACTGAAGTGTGAGCGAGATTTCAAGGGATAGCATATTCCATCATTTACCAGAAGAAATGTCTCTACAGTTATTAATCATGTATTGATATCTGCTTCTGTAAACGGTACGTGTGGTACGCCTAGCATTGTACAGTCTGTATTAAGTGACCATAACGCAATCATATTAACTTTCGCTCATCTTTGCCGCACCGGGGTGAGAGCCAGCAGCAGCGGGTCCATAGGGCTCCACCTACCAGGCTCCCTCGCTCCTCCACAACGCCTCATCACTCCTCAGCGCCCGGAGGCGCATATACTCAACGGCAAGCCCCTGCAGCGCGGGACGCTCATCTTTGCCGCACCGGGGGTGAGAGCCAGCAGAAGCGTGTCCAGAGGACTCCACCTACCAGGGTCCCTCGCTCCTCCACAACGCCTCGTCACTCCTCAGCGCCCGGAGGCGCATATACTCAACGGCAAGCCCCCGCAGCGCGGGACCATCCCCCTTGGTTTTGAGATAGCCTGCCTGGATTTAAAGGTCCTTTTGCCTGCCAAGACTTAAATCTTGAGTGCTGGACATTGTCCCTTCACCCGCTCCTTTCTATCCTTTCCATGAGTTAGCACTTGGTGCGTCTCCTTTTATTAGCAAGTGCTTACCGCAAGATTTGATAATTGTTTTTAAAGTGAATTGCATCGAATTTTAACATTTACCTTATTTTTATTGAAAATAGGATGGGGAAAAGCAAGACCAATACTAGTGAGGGGTGAGGGAAGACAGTTGGGCTTCGCTTGAAAGCGAATATTTGCGTTTTAGATCGCATCGATGATCTACTGATAGAATGCCAAGACATTCTAGTTCCTGATTCCAACATATCCACCTTAGGTAATTTGCTTACCCCAGTCGAGATCCCTCCCCCCCTTCCTAGCCCAAACCCCATAAACGTTAAACGAATTCCCTCTATTTTTACTAAACGCACTACATGGAGCACAAAGAATAAGTCCCCTAGTCATTGCAGCACTAGGCAATTTGTAGCTGTCACTGATGATGCCAATGTAGGGAATCCCCATCCCTCCCCAACAGAGGAAGAGTCAAATCCAGTAATTATGGATACTGTAGATATCGTTAGTACCGATGACTTTATTAATATTAACATTCCCTTGGACAATAGATTCCTACCATTACAGAATCTACCAGATAATTTCCTGGGAAGGGCGATAGAAGCAGAGACGGTATCCCCTCTGTCAAATCTAGCCAATACTAGTGAGGTACAAGATCCATCCAAGGGAAGGGTAGAGGGTGGTCTAGTAAAGTCCACTTTAGTTGAGACGGACACGATAACAACTATCAATGAGTTTAGAGCCGAAGTCATCACCCTCAAATCACTAATTCTCGTGCTTTCAGACCAGGTCAAACTTCTTCTGGATAGAGACCCAATAAAAACGTGCATCCCTGATCAGTCTGTGGGTTCCATAACAAACCCAATCATACATCAGGGAAGTATAGGTTCCTCCAAGCCCACCAACATAGTCCTTCTAATGTCCATCTCTACATGCTTCCCTACAAAACCTACCATTTTGGAGACTCAGGCACTAGTAGGTAGAAATGTGGGTAGAAATGAATCATCTGCAGTTGATAACGAACGTTACCTTAATAATAGGTGTGAGCTGGTTCATGGTCGACCAAGAGCATTTTCATGACAAATGTGCCCAAAATTCAGTCGCATATCAAACATGAAGATAACAACTCCTTAATAAACAAATCGATCCACTGGATCCGAAGGTTAGGGGGTGTACATCTGTTATCAGAGATGACATTCTATGGGCAAAAAGGTTAACCCACTGCTCTTCCCAAACGGATTCCATCGAATTGCACTTGAGGGATGAGAATCTGGTACACAACCTAATAGCTCTTGAGGCAAGGACATGTCCACCCTCTCCTACCAGAATCCAGATGAAATACAATCCCATCGCTACTATGTTGCTCCAAGCCAGCAAAAGGTATGGCACTTTGTTGGATTCAGATTCAACTTTAGCCAATATTGATTGACTGGCACACTTACCACCGTCAAGTTACTCGACACTCTATTATACAGATTCAACTGCTCACCCAGCCCCCAATGATAGGCCACATGAAGATCCATCGCTAGACATTGTAGCCCAGTCTTCTAGATCTGAGGCCTTTGTTTGCCCACAGCCAATGAATGGCAACCTTTGGACAAGCCCTAGCCAGCAAGCTATAGTTATAATCTCACAGACGAGATGCGCTATTGATGGACATCACCCTGCTAGCCTTGACTTAGGAGGTTCGACCACTACACTGCGTATACTATCTTGGAACGTGGCTGGTATAAGATCAAAGGTAGCGCGCCCTCATTGGCTACAATACATCGAACACTTTGATATCTGTATATTACAGGAAACCTGGGCCACAGCACCTGTATTTATTCCTGGATACACCACCTTATGTTGCCCATGAGTCAAAAATAGACCAGGTCGGCCGCCTGGAGGGCTTTTGCTATGGATCAGAATTGACCTACAATGTACTACGAAAGAAATCAAGACCAATAGTCCTGATATTCTTGCGGCATACCTTAAGGGCAGGAATGGTGTGTCTGTGGCCCTATTTAACGTTTATGCACGTGGCACTAAGATGGGTTGTAGTTCTCCAACACTTCAAGCGTTGGAAGATTGCCTCGAGAAAAGAGAGTCTCCTTCACCGCTATTAATAGCTGGAGACTTTAATGTCACCTTCGAACCACTCGATTCCGAAGACCTAACCAGCACTGTCCGGATAGATGAATTGTGGTCTGTTCCCCCGCTTGACCTGCCGACAATCAAAAAATGGATGCTACCAGTCCTGCAGCTCCAAGCTATAACTCTTGAGTACGGGCTAAGGGCAGCAAATGGACGGACCAAATGCAATAGGACGGGGCAAACACATTCAACAGAACTGTGAACATGAGTCGCATCGACTACATATTGATAGATGTAAGATTATGGCCCGGTGTGCTGGATATGACTGTCAGGACAACCATCGATAGTGACCACAACCCGCTTGAGCTTGCCGCCCCCCAGGTAGCAAACTATCAACTAAGATGATCTGCCCCACAAACGATAATAGGAGATTGAAATGGGCACGCGTAGCAATGGACACCTCTAAGTGTGATGAAATGAAGCGACTATTACTTATCAATATTGGAAATCTCCATAATCTGCATGAGCAACGGGAGGAGCTCCTAAAGCTAACAGACATACATACATCTCTCTTCGAGCAGATAGCCTCCTTATTCATATTGCCAAGTCGGATCCAACACAAGAGGTCGACTGCCCGCCCACAATCCTCTTGGTTTAGTAAAGATTGCAAGAAATTACGGGCAGTCTTGGCTGCCACGGTTAGATCAAATAACGTCACCGAAATAAGAGAGGTTAGGAACACCTACAAGACAGCCCAGGTGATAGCGAGAAGAGATTGGGCTGAAAATCGTTGGGTACAAATTCGTGATGCTTGCCAGTGGAAGGATTCCCAACAATTTTGGTTGCTGGTCATGAGGGGAGTGGCCGATAGACCAAGGCAACCTACCAGCAACATTTCTGTAGCCGCCTGGGTTGATCATTTTTCCGCAGTATATACTGGACCAGCAGAGCCGGCCATCGAAGGTCCTTCATATGAATATACCGGCACTCGGTTCAGCGAGTTATTTTCGATAACTGAAATTAACCAAAGTGTAATCTCCTCAGCAAGAAACAAAGCCTCTGGTCCTGACGGTGAACCTGGTGACGTCTTCCTTAATGATATCGCCAATTGGACCAATTGCATCTGGGCACCTGCCAACGGAATTGCCGCTGGGGCGCCAATACCCCCGTCTTGGAAGGGAGCAGAAGTAATCCCGGTTTTCAAAAAGGGTGACCGTGCACTGCCTTCTAATTACAGGCCGATTAATTAATTGATGGAGCTCAGAAGGTCTTCTCCCGTGCTCTTCTGTCTAAGATCACAGATTGGATGGAGGAAAAAACATCTTATCCCCATTCCAAGCTGGGTTTAGGAGGAAAGTCAGTACCATCGACCAAGTTTTTAGATTTGCCTTACTGGCCTGGAAAACAGTGAATATCGAACAAGCCAGTCTTTATATTGCTTTTATTGATCTTAAGTCGGCCTTCGACTTTATTCCAAGATACAAACTATGACAGGTACTGCAGGAACTGGGGCTACCATTGGAGCTTCTTTCGTTGGTTGTACGGCTCCATGATGATACCTATGCAAGGGTTCGTTGGGGGGGATCAAGGGCAACTGACTGAACCAATCCAAGTCGTTAGGGGGGTCCGCCAAGGATGTGTCCTGGCTCCCACCCTGAGCTCATTATTCATCAACGGGGTGGTGAAGCACTTGGAGGAAGTCCCCGCTGATGCCCCTACACTGGGGGGTGAAAAAGTAACAACGTTATTATTTGCGGTGACACATTAGTAGTCTCCAAGACACACAGTGGTCTTCAAATCCTTCTTGATCGTTTCGTGACCTTCTGTAATCAGAGAGGCCTGGAGGTTAATATCTCGAAAACTAAGCTCCTGACGATGAACCCCCACAAATCGTTTAAAGGTAAATTGACGTTGGGGGGGGGGGCAGGATTCCTTTCGAGAGAGTGCCCACTTTTGACTATCTGGGGGTGACTCCCTCGGAGTCAATGGCATGGAAGTACCATAATTACCAAGAGGAATTTACAGCAGAAGAAAACCTCAGGGACACTGATTAAAGAGCACAGGGTCTCCCAAATTAGACCGATAGCAGCTCCACTCCAGATATATGATCAGAAGGTAGTAACCTCTGCCCTGTATGGGGCGGAAATCTGGGGTTTTGACAATTTTGAGGGCCTCTTTCACACAGAAAATACGTTTTTAAGATGTTTATGCTCTCTTCCCCAGAGTACTCCGCTCATCCCTTTAAGATTGGATATGGGTAGAACAACTATAGTGGACAAAGCAAGGCTTTGCCCCCTTCTTTTCTGGTTACGACTCAAACAAACACCTGAGCTCAGTCACTATGCTATAGCCTTCGAAGATCTTTACAAACTTGATTGCTTCAAAAAAATAGGGTGGTTTACCAAAGTCAAGGCATTGCTCTCTGCTATAGGCCTGGGAACCTTGTGGGATGTGTCTGATCCTAGCCTCCTGCCTAGCAGAGAAGTTGTAAAGTCCCTTTATTGGAATTGGGTGGCGTTGACAACTGTCTCCCAACCCTCTGCTGGCCGCCTATCTTTAGAGTTCATGGAGTTTAAGTGGCTAGGCGTATATGAACAGTACATGGAGGTAATTTCGACACCACAAGATAGGAAGCTCTACAAACAATTCAGATTCGGCTGCCTCCCTGTGAATTCTTTCACAGTGGCTTGGCAGCGATCTTCTGAGGTTATACAGCACTGTCCAGGCTGCCCCGGGTCACTTGAGATGGTTAAACACATCCTTTATACATTATCCCGAGATCCAAATGGTTAGCACCTGTATGTAGGCTGATGGGGACTCGGTGCCATCAAGAAGCATTTCGTATTTTAAAAACAGACTCCAGACCATTAATAGTGTGCGCTGTGGCAAAATTTCTAGGGAAAATGTGGATCATCAGGCTGCATGCACTAAAGAAGAGATAAAGCACGTTCCCTAGAACTATTTGTCACTATTTTTAACAATTGTTTATCCTCATATCCCTTCTTTTAATTATTTATAGTTGTTCAGTTTGTCGGAGCAATCTGTTGGTCTATTTACAGCCAAGCTATGAATGAATTATTGCTATACTTGCTGTATTGTACTCTTGTAATATTTTGCATTTGCACTTTCTTCAAAATCCTGGGTTTTTAACATAATATTACCTAGAATGTTTACTCTTTGGCTTTTTCCTCTTAAATTACTGTTTTTAAATGCCTACATCAAGATGCTGGTTTTAAGATGACACCCAATTCTTGTTCAAAACTGTACTATTTCTACACTGGTATCAATTGAACCTTTTGTAATGTTTGCACTCGCACTTTTATGGTCGTAATGACTGAATAAAGTATTTGAACGACGACAACTTTCTTTTTCTGTGGTAACAAATGTGAATAATTCCCCTTAACCAACATTATTATCCCTAATAGGCCTAACGGTGTACGAATTAAGTGGACTGGCATTGATCCTAATAGTATACTACAAAAAATAGTATCAAGACATTTTATAGGAATAAGTTACTGTTTACAGAATGACGTGTCTCCTAATTTGCTGAGGATAATTTGAACCCTATTATCCGCTTTATTAAGTCACTTTTGACCCACTCTTCGAATACCACCCGGGAAAGTACCCAGGCCTCTGAGGGCCTGATTCACAGAACTAACTTACGTCAAAAACGTAAAGTTAGTACTTTTTGGTATTCACAGAATACACTTACTCATTTTGGTATTCACAGAATGAACTTACTCATTTCGGTATTCACAGAAGTTAGTAGTCCTAACTTTAGGACTCCTAAATGCCTTCTGTGAATACCGAAAGTCTTAAAGTTAGGATTTTTCTCAGTATAGGAGTAATAAAGTCCTAACTTTACTACTCCTAAACTGAGAAAAATCCTAACTTTAAGACTTTCGGTATTCACAGAAGGCATTTAGGAGTCCTAAAGTTAGGGCTACTAACTTCTGTGAATACCGAAATGAGTAAGTTCATTCTGTGAATACCAAAATAAGTAAGTGTATTCTGTGAATACCAAAAAGTACTAACTTTACGTTTTTGACGTAAGTTAGTTCTGTGAATCTGGCCCCCAGTGTTTGAAACAGGCCTTACCCTGGGATTTTATGGTTAAGTCCCTTCCTCGGCAGTATAGACAAGCCCTTGCTGCAAGGAAGAAAGTACTCCAGGTAGAGGCGTGGACAAAACTGTCCTTAGCTGCGGAAACTAATGATAATAAATTATTTTGGGACATGGTAAATTCACCATTTTTTAAAAATGCTGCTATCCCTTAGCTCTGTTCCATTGTTCCCTGTGACGCATGGGTGGCACACTTTTCCCAAAATTTTAAACAGAGTAGTAGAGACAGTGGAGTAGAAGTTTGTGTGGCGATGCATAGATGGGGTCCCCTCCCACTGAATATTATTATTGATGAGGTGCTTTTGGCTTTGCAGGCCAATGTTGGGGGACGGGCCCCTGGTCCCGATGGGGTGCCGGTAAATGCATTCAAATCTGCCACTGAACTATGGGGGCCTATTCTCACAAGAGTGACTAACCCCTTCGTTGCTAGGCCTTTCCCCCCCCCCCCCTGTGCTAAGCCTTTTTTTGGCTATTTGGGGTAGTTCGCGCTTAGGCCCCTGTAACTTTTTGACCACATAAGGTATCCACGCCAAATTTGCGTCCCTTTCTTCTGACATCATGGGGATTCTAAAGGTACCCAGGGTTTGTGGATTCCCCTGGAAGGGACCCAGAAATTAGCCAAAATATAGCTAAATGTTTTATTTATTTATTTTTAAATGGGGAAAAAGGGCTACAGATGAAAGCGTCTGGTTTTTTCCCTGCAAATGGTATCAACAAAGGGGTTGTGGTGCTGAAATCACCATTTTCCCAACTTTCAGGGACAAGCAGACTTTTGTCAGAAAACCAACATTTTTTACACAGTTTTGGCATTTTTCTGGGACATAGCCTATTTTTGCTATTTTTTGTGCTTTCAACCTCCTTCCAGTTAATGGTAGAAATGGGTATGAAAGCAATAATGGATCCTGGAAAGCTATACATTTTAGAAAAGTAGACAAAATTTTGAATTCAGCAAGGGGTCATTTGTGTAGATCCTTCAAGGTTTCTTTATAGAAACTAACAGTTGAATATATGAAAAATTGAAAATTAGTTGAAAAAAACAGCCATTTGTGTTGACGTTTTGACCTGTAACTTCTTCTAATTATGACAGCTGTTTGAAAGCAATATACCGTTACATCCGCTGGACCTTTCTGGTTGTGGGGATATATAGGACTTGTAGGTTCACCAAGAACCCGACGAACCCAGAGCCAATAACTGAGCAGTGTCTTGCAATGGTTTTTTATTATGTACCGGGTATATAGCAATTAATTTGGGAAAATATATACATGGAAAAATCGGTATGAAAGACACCTATGTATTTCTGAAATTCTAACAAAATATAGAGTTTAGAAACAGTAGATATTTGCACATTTCCGAAATTGTGAGTACCCATACTAGCATGAGAATTATAGGTCATTTTTCAAAATGACTTCTTTTTACACATTGTCTTTCATTTGGAAGGCGGAAATGCATCGAAAGTCAATAGGTAATAACAGTTGCTCTACAATTCTGTGTTACCCTAAGTCTCCCGATAAAAATGGTACCTCACTTGTGTGGGTAGGCCTAGTGCCCACGACAGGAAATGGCTCAAAACGCAACTTGAACACACTTTATTTTTACAGTGAAAACTGACCCTTTTTTTGCAAATTGCCTAGCTGTAGATTGTGAACCCTAGCTCTGCCGGCACCTAGGGAAACCTAGCAAACCTATACATTTTTGAAAACTAGACACCCAGGGGAATCTAGGATGGGGTGAATTGACTGGCTCTCACCAGGTTCTATTACCCAGAATCCCTTGCAAACCTAACAATTTGTTTAAAAAAAACACATTTTCCTCACATTTCTGTGGTGGAAAGTTCTGGAATCTGCGTGGATCCACAAAATTCCACCCACCCCGCGTTCCCCAAAGTCTTCCGAGAACAATGGTACCTCACTAGTGTGGGTAGGCCTAGTGCCCGCGACAGGAAACGGCCCAAAATGCAACGTGGACACACCACATTTTCACAGTGAAAACGGACCCTTTTTTTGCAAAGTGCCTAGCTGTAGATTTTGAACCCTAGCTCTGCCGGCACCTAGGGAACCCTAGCAAACCTATACATTTTTGAAAACTAGACACCCAGGGGAATCCAGGATGGGGTGACTTGTCTGGCTCTCACCAGGTTCTGTTACCCAGAATCCCTTGCAAACCTCAAAATTTGTAAAAAAAAATACATTTTCCTCACATTTCTGTTGTGGAAAGTTCTGGAATCGGCGTGGATCCACAAAATTCCACCCACCCCGGATTCCCCAAAGTCTTCCGAGAAAAATGGTACCTCACTTGTATGGGTAGGTCTAGTGCCCACGACAGGAAACGGCCCAAAACTCAACGTGGACACACCACATTTTCACAGTGAAAAGGGACCCTTTTTTTGCAAAGTGCCTAGCTGTAGATTTTGAACCCTAGCTCTGCCGGCACCTAGGGAAACCTAGCAAACCTATACAATTTTGAAACCTAGACACCCAGGGGAATCCAGGATGTGGTGACTTGTCTGGCTCTCACCAGGTTCTGTTACCCAGAATCTCTTGCAAACCTCAAAATGTGTCCAAAAAAACACATTTTCCTCACATTTCTGTGGTGGGAAGTTCTGGAATCTGCGTGGATCCACAAAATTCCACCCACCCTGCATTCCCAAAATTCTTCCGAGAAAAATGGTACCTCACTTGTGTGGTTAGGCCTAGTGCCCGCGAAAGGAAACGGCCCAAAACGCAACGTGGACACACCACATTTTCACAGTGAAAACTGACCCTTTTTTTGCAAAGTGCCTAGCTGTAGATTTTGAACCCTAGCTCTGCCGGCACATAGGGAAACCTAGCAAACCTATACATTTTTAAAAACTAGACACCCAGGGGAATCCAGGATGGGGTGACTTGTCTGGCTCTCACCAGGTTCTGTTACCCAGAATCCCTTGCAAACCTCAAAATTTATTTAAAAAAACACATTTTCCTCACATTTCTGTGGTGGAAAGTTCTGGAATCTGTGTGGATCCACAAAATTCCACCCAGCCCGCATTCCCCAAAGTCTTCTGAGAAAAATGGTACCTCACTTGTGTGGGTGGGTCAAGTACCCACGACAGGCAAGGGCCCAAAACCTATTGAGGCGACATCAAAATTATCTATCACAAAACAACCTGGTTTTGCAAGGGTGGTCCCATGAGTTTTTGGCCCCGGGCTCGGCGGCCATCTAGGGAAACCTACCAAACCCGCATATTTCTGAAAACTAGACACCCAGGGGAGTCCAGCAAGGTATGGCTTGTATGGGTCCCCCAACATTTCCCTACCCAGAATCCCATGTAAACCTCAAATTTAGCTGAAAAAAATCACTTTTTTCTCAAATTTCTGTGTGGGAAAGTTCTGGAATCTGCGTGGATCCACAAATTTCCTACCACCTAGCGTTCCCCCAGGTCGCCCGATAAAAATGGTACCTCACTCGCGTGGGTGGGTCAAGTACCAGCGACAGGCAAGGGCCCAAAAACCTATTGAGGCGACATCAAAATTACCTATCACAAAACAACCTGGTTTTGCAAGGGGGGTCCCATGAGTTTTTGGCCCCGGGCTCGCCACCATCTAAGGAAACCTACCAAACCCACACATTTCTGAAAACTAGACACCCTGGGGAGTCCAATGAGGTATGGCTTGCGGGATCCCCCAACATTTCCTTACCCAGAATCCCCTGCAAACCTCAAATTTAGCTGAAACAAAAAAACACATTTTCCACATATTTTTGTGTGGAATCACTGTGCCAGCACAAATGTCCTACCCCACAGCATTCTCCTTAGTGTCTCGAGTAAAATGATACCTCACTTGTGTTGGTGTCCAAAGCAGAATTGGCTAAAAACGTATTTTTTTTAAAATGTAGCGCTTAGAATTGTCGGTGCTATACCCTAAATCCCTATGTTTTGGGCTCTTACCAGTCACAGGCCCTTGCCCCATCCACACAAGTGAGGTATCATTTTACTCGGAAGACTGAGAGGAACACTGTGGGGTAGGACATTTGTGCCGGCACGGTGATTCCACACAAAAATATGTGGAAAATGTGGTTTTTTCAGCTAAATTTGAGGTTTGCAGGGCATTCTGGGTAGGGAAACATTGGGGGATCCACGCAAGTCTTACCTCGCTGGACTCCCCCGGGTGTCTAGTTTTCAGAAATGTGTGGGTTTTGTAGTTTCCCAAGATGGCCGCCGAGCCCGGGTCCAAAAACCCAGGTGACTCCCTTGCAAAACCAGGTTGTTTTGTGATAGGTCATTTTGATGTCTCCTCAATACGTTTTGGGCCCTTGCCTGTCACGGGAACTTGACCCACCCACGCGAGTGAGGTATCATTTTTATCGGGAGACCTGGGGGAACGCTGGGTGGTAGGAAATTTGTGGATCTACGTAGATTCCAGAACTTTCCCAGACAGAAATTTGAGAAAAAAGTGATTTTTTCAGCTAAATTTGAGGTTTGCAGGGGATTCTGGGTAGGAAAACGTTGGGGGACCCACCCAAGCGATACCTCGCTGGACTCCCCGGGGTGTCTAGTTTTCAGAAAAGTGTGGGTTTGGTAGGGCCCAAAATGTATTGAGGAGACATCAAAATTACCTATCACAAAACAACCTGGTTTTGCAAGGGGGGTCACCTGGGTTTTTGGCCCTGGGCTCGGCGGCCGTCTTGGGAAACTACGAAACCCACACATTTCTGAAAACTAGACACCCGGGGGAGTCCAGCGAGGTATGGCTTACGTGGATCCCCCAACGTTTCCCTACCCAGAATGCCCTGCAAACCTCAAATTTAGCTGAAAAAACCACATTTTCCACATATTTTTGGGTGGAATCACCGTGCCGGCACAAATGCCACTGCCCCCATCTTCCCGCCGGGGGGGCAGAAAGACTGGAATTTCTCTGGGGGGGCTATTGTCATGCCCATTTTGGGCAGCCCCCACCCCTACATGAATACAAAAAAAAATCCCTGGTTTCTAGTGGGCTTTCTGCCCCCCGGGGGGGCAGATTGGGGGCTACAGCTCCCATCTGCCTCCCAGGGGGGGCAGAAAGACTGTAATTTTTGTGGGGGGGTGGGGGCATTGGCATGCCCGTTTTGGGCAGCCCCCACCCTAATTCAAATTGCCCCCAAAAAAATCCCTGGCGTCTAGTGGGCTTTTTGCCCCCCCCTGGGGGGGCAGATTGGGGGCTACTGCCCCCATCTGCCCCCCCAGGGGGGACAGAAAGGCTGTAATTTTGGCGGCAGGGTGGGGGCATTGGCATGCCCGTTTTAGGCAGCCCCCACCCTAATTACAATTGCCCCAAAAAAAATCCCTGGTTTCTAGTGGGCTTTCTGCCCCGGGGGGGATTGGGGACTACTGCCCCCATCTGATCCCCAGGGGGGCAGAAAGACTGTAATTGTTGCGGGGGTGGGGGCATTGGCATGCTCGTTTTGGGCAGCCCCCACCCTAATTCAAATTGCCCCAAAACAAATCCCTGGCGTCTAGTCGGCTTTCTGCCCCCCCAGGGGGGCAGAAAGGCTGTAATTGTGGCGGGGGTGGGGGCATTGGCATGCCCATTTTGGGCAGCCCCCACCCTAATTAAATTGCCCCAAAAAAAATCCCTGGCATCTAGTGGGCTAGATTGGGGCTACGGCCCCCATCTGCCCCCCAGCAGGGATCCACTGGGGAGGGGTACCATTGGAAAGGGGAGATTCTCCCCTTTCCAATGATACCTCTCCCGTCTTTCTACGTGCTCAGGGGGCTGAGATAGCCCCCTGAGCACGTAGAAAGTGAAACTGAAATGAGCCTAAAGGCTCATTTCAGTTTCAGTCTCTATGAAATTACGATCGTCATTTCACAGAAACAGGGGGGGCTCGGGAGCTGGGAAGCTCTTCCCCAGCTCCCGAGGCTTTAGGGGAGAAAAGAAATCCCTCTGGTGCCTGCACCAGAGGGATTTCCGGTGCCATGTGCCAGGACGGCCGGGAGCACACGAGCACTGTTGCGCACGACGGCTCCCGCCCGTCGTGCGCACCGAAGGGGTTAATGTAGCTGCTATCGATACGATCCCACCTTCCTGGGGCATTTCTATAATTGTACCTACCTACAAAAAGGGCGATAAATCAGACCCTACAAAGTATCATCCTATTTCGCTCCTGGATTCCTCAGTGAAAGTGATGTGTAGGATGCTACTGATGAGGTTGCAGGAATGAGTACCAAAAAATTCTATTTTATCACCAGTGCAGTTTGGTTTTAGAAAGGGTCTAGGGACCACTGAGCAATGCATTAACCTGGAGTTGTTGATTGGTAAATATAGTAGGGCCAAATCAGGTGCTGTTTATCTTTGTTTTGCAGACCTAAGTAGCACCTTTGATTTGGTTGACCATACTATTCTTTGGTCATCGCTGATTTCACTCGGTGCTCCCAGACCACTCATAGGTTTCCTTGCACTCCTTTATGAGAGCTTATCTATTAAAGTTCGTTTTGGTCTGCAGGGTGAATTCTTGCCCACTTTTAAAATAGGGAGGGACATTCGACAAGGCTGTGTTTTAGCCCCTTTATTGTTTTCACTCTTCATAAATGGGGTGGATAATTTCCTGCAGTCTTTGCAAGCTGATGCTCCCTGTGTTGCTGATGCTCCCTGAGTTGTGTTCTATACCAGTGTTGTTATATGCTGACGATGCCATTTTGTTATCTAGGACCCCAGTCGGCTTACAGAAATTGATTAATGCTTTCCGGGAGTTCACATCCTCCAAAAAAATGGTGATCAATAAATCTAAAACTTTTACTATGTTCTGCGGGCATAAACCTAAATACTGTAGAACCTTTTTCATTGATTATACCCAAATTGCCAAAGTTAACTCTTTCTGCTATTTGAAGGTATCATTTATGGGTAATGGTTCGTGTACACAACAGATTTTAAATGCCAAAGCCAAAATGAGCAGAATTTCTGAAGGGATTTTTAGGTTTTCATCCAAACTAGGTAGCCGACCTATTAGAGAAATGGTGGAAATATACAAGGCTAGAGGGGTGACCACTGCCACATATGGGGCTGGCCTCTGGGGCTATGCTTCCAGTACAGCCCTGCAAGTTGAGGAAAATAGTTTTTTTAAACTGTTATTATGTCTACCTGCTTCCGCCTCAACTGTGATTGTACACTAGGAGGTCAGCCTACAGTATCTGGAGGACATACTTTTGGCAAGACCCTTGCTACTATGATTTTCGCAATGGGCAAAAGAGGAAACCAGCTTCACCAAATTAATCATCTGAGACTGTTTAACCGTGGATATGGTTTCATGTATCCCTTGGTTAGCCTATATTAACTCCTCTTTTAATTAGTTGTTTAAACTGTCCATAAGGCCAGACCCCACCCAGGTGCTATCACTCACCAAGAAGATTATTAAAAGAACCTTTCTACAGCACGGACTTGATCGGCGAATGGGCATTGAAAGGATGAAATCTTCGGTTGCTTTTTACATGTCACTCGCCCCATAGGAGGGCTGTAGGAGTTATTTATTCGGTATCACTAACATGCAGCAACGTTTTGTTCTGACCCAACTCAGATTTGGTATTGTGCATCACTTAGTGGCTTTTCCTTACATGAAGTCTCGCCTCTCAGATGCAACCCCTTGCCCATGTGACAGTCGGAGTAAGCAAAGCACGTTGCACTTTCTGTTGTTTTGTAATTTTTATAGGCATTTTAGACGATTTATCTTAAACTTATTCTTGTTGCCCAGAATATTAGCTCTATAAAGCCTCCCTGATTTATTTGCTTGCATTAAACGATCCTTTTGTGAGTTTCAATGTTGCCCTTTTTATCTTGAAGACCATTAACTTGAGGAAAAGTGTTATGTATTAGTGGGTCATAGATTTTAGAATCATGTTATGGTTACATGGTGATGATGGTCTATCTATTGTTTATATGTGTTTCTGGCTTCCGTTAGATATTGTTTTATTATGCGGCCATCAGGATATGTTTTATATCGTTTTATTATGTACGTAATGTACTTTTATGGCTGTTTTGAACTAGCTGAATAAAGTTTTATGAACCGAATCGTATGTGTTAGTAGAACACAAGCTTAGCTTGAGAGCAATGGAGTGCTGATAGTAGCGGCCCGTCTCCTGCCAAAGCGGGGGTGCCGCCCGGGCCGGAGGAGGGAAGTGGGGAGGCTGGAGGAGGAAGGTGGGGAGGGATCGGGGACAAAAAAAATAAAATAAACTTACCTTAAAGCTGCCGCCGCTGTATCGCGCTCTTCCTGCTTCTGGCCCTGGGCACAGGCTCCCAGCCTGCCCTGTGGCCAATCCTGTAGCTGCTGTCGCATGAGAGCAGCTTCAGGATTGGCCTGAGCTCTGGCAACTTGGGCTCCCAGGCAGGTTGGGAACCTGTGCCTGCTCTCTCCAGCCCCAGCAATGCAGCTGGGGCTGGAGAGAGCTTTACTGCGCATGAGGGGTTTGGGTAACCTGAGACAGCCGGCCAAACACCTCATGCGCAGTGAAGGGAGTGCCCTACCACTCCTCCACCAGCAGTGTCATCCCCTGGACCCGCCCCCAAGACTCGTCAGAGTCTTGGGGGCGGGTCCAGGGGATAAAAATAAAACGATGATAAAACGGGTTTAAAACCCGTTTTATTTGCTGGGTTTGCTGGCGGTGGTAGGGCCGGCGCTCCTCCGCTCTAATGGAGCAGCCGCTGCTGAATGCTGCACATGGGTATGCCCCCGGGATAATACAGTCATTGAGGGAAGGTTCAGGCTAGACTGTCGGGCCAGTGGTAATGCTCCTTGAAGAGGTGTGTGTTCAGCTTTTTTCTGAATTGTAGGAGAGTTGGTGCTGATCTGATGTCAATAGGGATGTGGTTCCAGATCCTGAAAGCATGAACAGAAAAAGCTCAACTTCTGTTTTTTTTTTCCTTCTTGCAAAGTTTGCCTCCAGTCTGGCGAGATCCAGGCTCCTGGTATCTGCCAAGTTGCTCTTAATCAGCTAACCCTCAGCTACTACAATCTGGGTTTTATCAAATGGATTTCAAATGCCAGTTGACCAAATAGCACCACTCAAATTCCTTTCTTGTAGCTTAAACCTCTTTCACAGCTGCTCCTGGGTTCTTGAATCCAAAGTCAATGTCTTTGGAACAATGAAGGCATCTTGCCTATTGTTCAACCACCAAGGGAGCTCACCGAGGATATCTTTGCCATTGGGAAACTGAAATTCAGAAAAACAGGCCTATTCTTTTTCAATTATCTCCTTGGCACCAAACCCAGCTAAGCAACGGTGTTGACCGTATTCTGCAATAGCTTTGCCAGTTTATTCTCTGGTGATGTTGAACTGATGCCCAGTACTGATGTTTCAAATGCAACTTTACCTGAGTCAGCTCGTCGCTGCTTTTAACATTCTCTTTACCTTTCACCCTCATCGGTATGGCCCACTTGCGGCATGATCGTTGCTGTGTTGTCTTCATCCCAACCCAGAGAACTTTGCCATTCTGAATTTATTTTGCAAATCGGGTTCAAATCTCGATTTGCAAGCAAACTCTGTTCAAACTTGGCACAAATCATGCAAGCAATAGTACACTGTCTAAGTTTTCACACCAGGAAACGAAAAAAGAAACACAAAATTAGCACATATCCCCCAATTCCAAGGTCAGAAACTTTGAAAGATGTGCAGATTGAACACCTGGTAAATACCATATTCTACACTATCAGTATTTACTGGGCGCGTCATTTTCATCCGTGATTATCACCAGCTCATGAGGGCCCCAGACTTCCTAGGGGCCTTCATTTATTCCCTGTTGTGACTCGTCCACTTGTCACCCACCCAGACAGTTGTCAAAGCTCACTTAAAGTTTATAATGCCTCAGTCTGTTCAGAACGATTTTGAACCTCCACTGTCTTGTGAAATTCATTAGCAAATCCATGATTTCATGGGCGCTAACCTCCTTCCGGCCTTTGCCAGGGAGGGTTCTTCCTGTCACAGGCACCCAATCAGATCTTGTTCCTGCTGTTGATGAGCTATGACGAGCAGCATTTTGGGTCCTGCAGGAGGCAGGAAATCGCTGTTCTGAATGCCAGTGCCATACACGACAAAGGGGAAGTCCCAGCGATAAATCTTGGATTTGCCAGCAGTGTTCGATGCCAGGCAACAACCATGCCGTCTGGTGCTTGTAAAATGCAACTTCCAACAGATTTTGTGAAGGTTATCGTGCGTCATTGTGTTTCCATTTCTGTGTGCACCCGTGATTCACTGTCCTAGTGTGTGAGTGTCTCTGCCCACAGTGTGCAGACTGTTATGGTGTCCCAGTGCCACTGTGGGTCTCATCATGACAATGGCGGATGGCCTGCCAACCTGCAGGGTCAGCGGAGACCCTGGACTCTTGTCACTGGCGTAACGCAAAATGATGAGGCCCCCCAGCATAAAGTGTGGCGGGGCCCCTGAGTCTTTCATATCTCACAGATGTACATTGGACATGGGCTGAATGAGGGCCCCCTGAAGGTTTGGGCCCCTCTGCGCTGCAGGGGCTGCCGGGGCCTGTGGTACGGCCCTGGCCTCGGCTCCTCTGTCGGAGGCTGTCTGCCATACTTGGAGATCCACCTGCCTGGCAGTGTGTGGCCAAGGCAAGGGTGAATGAATGCTACCCTCGAGGTTATCTCGGTCAAACAAAAAGCCATTGGCCCCCGGCGCACTTAGAGTTTTTTCCATGATTGTGAGAGCTATTGTTTGTTCTCGCTGCTCGGGACCCCGTGACCTGCAAGGTGAGCGTGGGCAGATGAAATAAATGGCAATCGACCAGCCCTATCGAGGGCGAGGCATCTGCGACATGGCGGCTAAGCGGTGGATGGGCCAGCGGCGTAACCAAACTTGAAGGAGCCCCCTGCAAAGAACATGGAGGCTCGTGGTCAGACTCGCTCGCTATGCACCGTATGGGGGCTGGTCTGACAGAATTTGCAACGGCTGCTTTGGCCCTGCATGGAGCCCCGAACCACCACCCCCAATCAGGAGCTCTCATACCAGGCGCCCGCCCCCCCCCCGCACAGTGCCGGATGGGACCCCTGGAGCTCCCACCCCCCCTCCCCAACACACACTGACAGCGGGGCTAATGTTGCGCCACTGGGATGTGCCGTCATGTTAAGAGTCAGAAACCCTGTGCTTCCCCCACCACAAACTGGGAAAGAGGACCCGTGAGGTTGGCAGAAGGTTCATCTGCCATTTTTGAACAGATACTTTACAGATACACTAACTTCTAAATGATGCCCCTTGTATAGAACTACAAATAAATAAACTCGAGAACAGGCGTTCATCTACTGAACTAGGGACACAATTATTTTATGACGCTCTTATTAAATGCAGACTCTGGCTCTTCTGTTTCTTGAACTACACCTTGCGACCTTTACATTTACAATTTGCCATTGCTTCGAAATGGCTGTTTTGTCCAGTTTACACTGTTGCAATTGCAGGGCCCGAAGAGTAGAGTAGAGCTTTGGCGCCACCTGCTGTACAATCTTATAATCTTTTAACCACTACCTGTTATATCTATAAGGTACACAAATCAGGTTGCACTTCAAATCTCGATTACCGTACCAGAATTCAGATACTCGCACCGATGGATCCTCCGAGAGTAAGAGCGCCTTACCAGAACAACAGTGTATGACACCAAACACTAAGAGGGCGTGCATTTCCGACCTGTGCATGCTGAATATGTAAAAACGTAAGCGCCACGGTCCTTCTCAGAATGCTACAACCGCTTGCATAGCCCTTTGCCCCTACCAGCGATGCTAATGACAGTGCCAATACTACTACTAACCATCTCACTCCTACTGGTATGGCAACTCAGACTATTTCAGGCCACCCAAAGCAATAGGAATAGTGTCGGCGGCAGGCATTATTAATTTTTAATCAATATTGTATTATTAAACACTGTTGTGCTGATCTCAAAATTAGACAGACAGTGCCACCATCTGGTGGACTGTCATTAGTACCGGCGTTGAGAGTTAATTGCTGATGCCAAGCACCGGAAACCACAGTCTCAAATTAAGCACTGCCTTAAAGACCACACACTTCCAGACTCTGGGTTTCACTCCTTTCCGGTACTCAGTAAAAGACTTATCCTTTCCGGTACTCAGTAAAAGACTTCTTATTTTCTCTGTGGCTGTGTTTTTGTACCCAATTTTTAACCGTTTAATGCCATTCAAGCATAACTGATAGCCTGCCATGATACTTAGCAGCTCCTTTAAGTAAAATATTTTTTGCTTTAAAAATAACATCAGTCTGGAACCCCTTCTGCCACAAAGGAGTAAAGCCCTTGTGGACATAAACAGGGGGAGGTCAGACCACAGCAGGATCCAGCATGCCTCCATGCTATTTACTGCACCTTCTCACGGGGCCTGTAGGCCAAGAGGTTAACCTAAGCTAGCAAGTGTGAGAAATTTTTCGTGTGGCACCAGGGAAGTAGGAGGTTTCTGGGCTTCAACAGTGTTGTATGGGCCCTGATGGGAGAATGATACAAGGGATCCCATCACTTAATTTGGCACTAAATAAACAGCTGTAATTGGGGTGCAGTGGGTCCCTGAGATCTCTGTGCAGAGTTGCATGGCCTTACGACACACTGAACACAATGCATTGTGTCTGGAAATGAGTCCTGAGCAGCAACCAGTGCTTGAAATGGAAAAATAGAAGTGCAAGTACTCTTTACCAGAGTACCTGTTTGTTTCTGAGAAGTGCCGGTACTCTCCAATTAAAAGAATTACGTCTCTCTTGAAAAGTGCAGGTACTCTCCCTCTCAAAATAAAAAAGTGCCGGTACTCGGTGCCGGACAGTACTGGCCCATTTAAAGCACTGGCAGCAATGCTACCTTTTATGCATCCCTTTGGCTGTGCCCGGCTATCAGGGTGCGTGCAGCGGAAGTGGTCCCTAACGTAGGGACCGGATGGCTCCTACATACCTCCTCACCTTGGTCTTCTACTCACTATTTTTCTTTTCCCCCATTCTTCATTGTGTGCAAGACTCATAGTCTCTTTGTGCTTGGCTAGGGACCGGATTGGGTCTTAGATGGTACCTTTGGCTTTGGAGAGTCGCTGGCATTTGCTCTGCCGATTCCACAGCTTGTCCTGTGTCATTGGGGGCTCCTGGTTCCATCCCAGTATTCTACCGCTTTGGGGTTGTACCCCCTAAGGTCATGTGTTCTCCTCCCAGGGGTGACGGGCTACTGTCTTTGCTCCCTCTGATAATCGAGCTTTCGTGGACATTTGGCACCTCTTCATCACCATCATCTCTGCTTTCCACAGGTGGTATCTTCTTGATCCTCAAGATGTTGCGAATCACCTTTTCTCCTCAGCAGTACACTGTCACCAAGGTGTCTTTTACACCCTGTACCATCCATGGACCCTTTTCAAATGGTGTTTGACATTTCCAGCCAGAGTGCCTGTCACATATCAGCACCTGGTCATCGCTACATATTGGGGCCGTCTGTACTCTCCTCTTGTGGCTAGTATAGTCATTTGCTTGTCGGCACCTATGCTGGGTAGTAGTAACATCTATAGGGATGGGCTTCCAGTTGGGCCTGGGCAGAATGCTGTCCATGCTGGCCTCCTGAACATGAGCGCCATGGTGAAACATCTAGTGGTGCTATGTAGCGTGTTGTGGTATATCCATTAAAAGTGACAAAGGCTCCAATCAGGGTCTTTCCATTGCTCCACGCTAATACGAAGGCCCTTGTTGAGGGTACGCATGAAGCCTTCTTCACCACCGTTGGCTTGGGGCCATCGTGGCATTATATTTCGGTGTTTGATCCCTAGTTGATCCAGGCTTTCGCTAAACTCATCTCCTTAAAATGGTGACCTATTGTATGTTCTGATTTCTGTGGGAAATCCAAATATGGCAAATGTTTTCTCCAGTAGTGATCCAACTTTACGGAAGGCTGTTGCTGTAGTCACTTTGACTACCAGGAACTTGGAATGCCCATTGACCAGCACCAGCGTCAAGTGGATGTCCAGGAGGGTGCCACAATCCATGCTGACTTTTTTTTACATGGAGTTCTGCATGGTTCGCCTGTCCGGATAGGAGCTGGGGGTTCTGCTCCTCCCATCAGCTGACAGGCATGGCTTGCTTTTACCATTTGCTCCAGAGCCTCATGCAGCCTAGGGAACCACAGATTTCCCTCAGCTGCGACTTAAGGTGGCCTTAATGTGCCAGTGCCAGTACTCTTTTCTGAAATGTCTGTGGTACTACAATTGCAGCTCCTCCATATGAGGTGTCCCTCTCCAATGGGACTGAACTCTTCTCTCACTCTCCACAGCTGCGTGGGCCTGTCAAGTTTGGCCCCAACGGGGAAAGTCCCTCAAGAAGTCTTTCCACTTGTGTTACTGCATTACTCTCACCATTTTCTGAATGCGGATTCCTTCCAGGTCCATGGCTTTGGGACAGCCTCAAGCGGCTGAATTCCTCAACTTCATCTCCCAGCTTGTTCACCTGCATCTTGAATGCATGTGGGTGTTGTGAAAGAAAATCAGCAGGGTTGCTGACCCCCGGCCTTTACAGTACGGCTAAGTTGTATTGCTGGAACCGGACAGCCCACCTCCCAATCCTTGGCAGGGTGAACTGAAACATGCCTGCAAACTGTAGTCAGTTACTACTCAGTATTCTTGCCCATACACATATAAATGGAATTTAAAATATCCTCATTTAATGGCTAGGGCTTCCTTTTCATTGTGGGTGTATCGTGTCTCTGTGTCCATTAGTGCTCTACTTACATATGCATGTGACCATGCCCCTCGTTCATGTTTTTGGATGAGAACAGCACCCAACTCTACAGGGCTCGTATCGAAGACAAGTTCTGTGTTCTTCTCACGATTGAAGTAGGGCATTGTGGTGTCATGGAGAAGTGCCCTTTTGATGCTGTTAAAGACTTTCTCTGCTTGAGCACTCCAGTCCCAGTGGGCATTTGCCTTTGTCAATGCTCTCAGCTGTTCTGAAAGGATGGCCAACTTGGGGAAAAACTGGCCACAATAAGTGACTATTCCTAGAAAGCAACTAACTTCCTTACTACTCCATGGGTGCAGGGGTATTCTTTGTGGCCTACGACTTGAGTGAGTCAATCTTCAGACCCTCGTTTGAGAAGAAATAGCCAAAAAATTCTATTTGGTTTTTGAAAAATTAGCATTTGTCTCTGTGTAAGGTCAAACCCTGGTTTGTCAATCTTTGCAGTGTTACCGGTGGACTGCGGTGATGTTCTTCCAGGTTTGTGGAGTGTATAAGGATTGCTGATGTTAAGGACATCATTCAACTCTGGCAAGGTCTCCCGAATAGTGTTCTGAATGACCTTAGTCACCGAAGAGATCCCAGAATTGAGGCGTTTGTATCTCCTTAGCACCAGGAGTGTGGAAAAAGTCAATATGTACCTGCTGGCTGGGAAAAGCCATAACTGGTGATAACCAGCATTGCAGACTAGCTATGAAAACCATTGCGCCCCATTCAGGCAACAGTATCGTCTATGGTGGGAGTTGTGTATCTCTTTCGCCATATGCCTTGTTGGGTAGCCGTATATCAATCCATAGCCGGACAGCTCCTGGCTGCTTCAGGTTTTTGGTGATGACTTTGGGGGACACCCAATGGGTGGGGCTGGATACTTTTTCAATAACCTCCATTTGTTCTAGCTGCTCCAAATCTTATTTCACCATAGGGTGTAGGTACAATGGCATTCACCGGTTTCGGAGAGCTGTGGGTTTTATGGTCTCGCCAATGTGTAGTTTGATAGTGGTGTCTTTAAGGTATCAAAAAAATGTGAGAAGTGTTTCAGGATGCCATCAACTTGACAGTCATGTATCTTTCAGGTAAAAAACACCAGTCCTAAATCTTCTGCAGAGTAGAAACCCAGCAGTGTCCTTTCCCCGTCAGTAATGACGTGGAACTGAGCTTGGGTCTCCATTGCCCACTGTAACTTCAATGGCGCCGGCCAATGTCAAGGGCTGTTGTCCCCAGCAGGTGTAAATCATGGTGTGAGTTGGGACTAGAGGGTGCCAGGGCTGTAGAGCCTGGTATTGTTTTATGTTCATAACATTAATTAATGAACCCATGTCAATCAGGGCTTTTACAGACAAGCCTCTTAAGATCACCTCACAAATCTCTGGGGCTACCACCTTTTCTTGCCCTGTTTCATATAGGACACTAGGAAAACATTTTCCTGTTTGTCATCATAGTTGCTCAGTCTGTCCGGTGTTGTGCCTGTAACAGCAGTTGGGTGGCGGTCATCTTGCAGTGATAACGGACGCAAAGCTGGGGTGATGGATTGCCACCCCAGGAGTCTCCATCCTTGTTCTCCACTTCTGCATACTCAGGCAGAGTCATTCATTTTGTGGCTCATGTATACCGCCTCTTCCTTGATGCGCACCACTTTCATGTTACCTGGGTGTATTCGACCTCTTGTTAGAGCCACAGCCATCTCCTTCACCCTGCTGTATGAGAGTTCATGGGATCTCACCAAGATGAGCATGTCTTTGAGTCTTATTCCTGCTTGGCACAATATTCAGCGTCTTAGCGCTGACTGCCTGAACCCCTGGATAATTTGGGCTCTGACCTCTTTCTGTTGGTTATCGTTGGTACAGGTATTAGCTAGCTTTCGTAGACGAGCATAGAATCCATCAAATATTTCCCCTTCTTTTTGCTTGGAATGCTAATAGTCGGTGTTGAGCTGCAGATCAAAATGAACATTCAAAGCCGCTATCGCTATCAATGCTGCTATCGCAGTGTCGTAGTCGTGATCAGCCTTGATTTCTGGGAGATTCTCAAATAATTCTTCCTCCCCCGCAAAACGTAGCAAGAGGAATCTCTTCACTGTACCATCGGTCTCCCTCGTGGCACAAAAGTAGTTATTCAAGCCGCCAACCCATGTCTTCCTGCATGGAGCCACCATGGCTAGGTTCACCAACTTACCAAATGTGGGTAGTGCTGTCACGAGGTGTGTTTAGCAGTCCCTCCTTGTGGGGCAATGAGAGGTGGCAGAGCTGGTTGCTGGACAGGCAGCGCCTGCTGATCATCAGCCATGCTGATGCTCTTCCTTTGTTTTTTTTTCTCTTGGTCCCTCTATTGCGCTTTCTCCCTCCGCCATTGAGGCCTTCTTAGCAGTGAGGAGAGTGCAGTAGCAGTGGTGTGCCGTGTGGTGGCGCCTCGCTGTAAATAGGGTGCAACTCAGGTGGGAGCAAGCAGCTCTGATCCACACGCTGGGGAACTGGATTGCTGTGACGACTAACGGTCGCATGTGGTCATGCTTCCTCTTCAGATGGATGCTACGTCTGCTCCACTGCTTGGATAGACAATGCTGCTGTGATGTGCTGCTTCCACGCAGGGAGGTGAGTGATCCCCACAGCTCCAGGTGAGGCGGTGGCGGTTCTTTGGCTTTGTGAAGCTGCACAAGCAACGGCAGTGCCACCTTCACTTGTTGCTGCCTAGCAGAGGGGCGACAGGCGGGTCTGCTGAGAGGTATGGTGCGGGTTGGTAATCGTCTGTCGTGTGGTGCCATGCATGCAGGAGGCAGACTGGGTTCAGCACCGTTGTTGTCACTGTAGAGTCCAACTGCTTTGCAACTCTCAGGACGTTACAGAGACACACTGCATACAAAGAACCGTGCCTGGGAGTGAGCCCAGATTGGCTATACACACTTAAACCTATCCCTTCCGTCGTGCCTGACCATCTGGGTGCATACAGCGTAAGTGGTCCATGACATAGGGACCAGGTGGTTCATTACACTGTGGGCTCCAGTGCCACTGCACCGCAGACACCATTAATAGGTATGCCCCTGGGCAAACATTGGCCATTGGGATTGTTTACCGCTCGTGTCCTGGGACCCAGTACTTAATTTGTAAAATATGAAGTGCCAGATCTAAAAGCAAAGCAGCAACTGTCACGTACTTTGCAGCATTCTGCAGCTAAATAAGTTTCAAATAAAGGCCTACATCCAGTGCTTAATATGTGAAACATAAAGTGCTGGAGCTAAAAGCAAAACTTTTAAAGTGCCCAAAAACACCTAAAAAAACACGAGATATTACACTTGAAATAATCCTTCTTTTGAAAGCATTGTGTGCAAACCATTTGCTATTACATAAACAAACTTGCATTTCAAAAAAGAAACAAACAGCAAATGCCATGTGTTACTTTCCAGCACTCTGCAGCTACATAGGTCTTAAATAAAGACTTACACATAGGCCTTTAATTGGGACTTGTATGGCTGCAGTGTGCTAGAAAGTTTAACGTTGCAGTAGCTGCTTTGCTTTTAGCCCCGGAAGTTCCTGTTTTACAAATTAAGCACTGCTGGGACCACAGTACTCTTCAACTCTGAGTGGACAAGTAACCGCCTTTAGTAGTTCAACCCGAAGACAGCAGAGTCGAGCAATCCCTGACTTAAGCAAGGAGATGACGTAGGATGAGATGTACAGAATACAGTTATCAATCATTAGCTTTACCACACCAGTCAGCACTTTGCTTTATTAAAAAAAGGTACTTGTTGATTCATAAGAAAAAAAATACTGGACTGCTTAGCTCGTACTTCCACTTTTTCGTCTGTGGAGCCACCGAAAAAGTGCAGAGCTGCTGCAAGCAGAGTGAACATGTGGAGCTGGAGGTGTCTTCATTGAGTACCAAGTAGGCACAGTGGACAGACTACCTATAAGTTTGTGCAGTAGCTTAGCAAGCGCATCAAAGGCACAATTCAGATAAGGAAATTGGGACCCCAAGCCCCTGGTTCTATGGTAAAAAAAACAGCCACTTATTGGGGTGGCTTGGATCCCCAGGACATTGAGCCCGGTGCCACTGCACCTGCTGCACTCTTGATGGTTAGACCCCTGAGTTAGGGGAGCACAAGAGGTCCCTGTGTGTGTTCTCTATATTGGCCAGGTTTCCTCAGCTCAAGATCGCAAGGCCCAATTCTCCATTAGGCACAGACAGTGGCTCTCCACAGTGCAGACAGGTCCTTCATTGGTGTCTACAGCAGCGTTTGCCAAACTGTGGGTCGCGAGCTGATTTTCGGTGGGTGGTGAAAATCAAAGCAACACATAAAGATGCCTTTAAAGTCTGTATTTATCTTGTCACATTTGCTGCGCTTCAAACACAGAGCTCAAATGTCAGTCTATGTCTTTTTACAAATTGTTGCTTTTTATGATCTGGCTAAACAGCATAACTGTTGCCAAACAATTATGTCAGCATCACTCAAGAGGGGCTTTAGCTCCACCCACATGATGGGAGCCAGGAGTACATGTTTTGATTGGGCAGAGGTTGTGTGCTTCCGCAAAAAAGTGCTTACCCTCCCGCAGCTGAGATCAATTTGTTTATTTATCCAGCTGCCTAAACTTGAACTTTCAGGGGCACACACATGATACTGGAATGCTATTGAAATGTCTTAGATAACTAGATTATTTATGTTGTCTTTCTCTGACAGCAGTATAGATGAGGAGAGTGCAGTCATTAACCTACCTGGAATTTTATGTGTGGCTTGACAGTGCAGCACATACATATGTATTCCCGTGCTATTTACTTGTAATGCTTCACATTACCATACAAAATTCCTTGAAAGCCAGACCTATTGGCATTGCCAATCCTTGTTTAACACAGAGATTGGTGTTTACAAACTCCTCTAACTTTGCAGGCAGAGAAAGAACAGTAAAGTGAATTATGTGACAGTTTTGTTGGGGTACAGAGAGTGTGAAAGGAAAGGCTGTAGGATGTCATTTTTTGTAACACACAACTAAATGTAAATACCTGTAAATGAACTGTACACATCCAGCAGTTAGGAAACACATTCAGCAGTCAGGAAAGCAAAAATGAAACCATTTTCTTGTAATTTTGAAGTGTGATGAAAGCAAAGACTTTACTTGGTGATGCACAAATGTTAAATATTTATTGAAACCCGATTTCCACACATTATCATTTGTGTGTAATTTCATTTTATCCGTAAAATTGCATGGCTGTGCAAATTTAATGGCCATTTCAATGGAAAATCTGCTGTCTGTAAATGAAAGTGTGCTGCCACATGATGCTTTACTTACATTAAAAATGTGCCCGCCTCATTTCCATTAAAGCAGGTGGATTGCGAAGGTTTGTCGTTCTAAAAAGTGGGTTGTGGTCCGACAAAGATTGGGAAGCACTAGTCTACAGTACTTCTGAACTTTTTCTTGGTACGTTCCACTTGCTTTAGTTGGGATTTGGATGGATGCCAAAGGCTTGTTGCCAGTTTTTCCCACCCTGCCATGGTTTCATTTCCCCATATATTTAGGTGTGTGCCAAGATAGAGAGCAAGGTATTTATGAGTCAATGTTTTTCCACTATTGAGTAATATCCTTCTTGCATGTATGTGCCAGAGGTCATCCATAGAATCCTAGCAGGGGACTAGTTTGCCTATAAATTCCAATCTTCCGGGTAGCATTTCATATTCTGCTCAGAAAAATGTTTTAGTACTTAAATTACACTGAGTCCGAGATCGGGTTTGTTTAGAGCATTCATTTCTTTACCTGTAAAAACTCAATGAAGCAAAGAGCATTCATTGTATTGCACTGCAAGCCAGCCATCATGTGGCTGGTAAATGGAAAGAACCACACACCAACCAGTGCTTAATTTGTAAAATAAATAAGTAAATACAAATATGGGCAGAACCCCGTATTTCTATCGTAGAACCTGCTAGGAGCACTGTAGAATGCTAGGGCTGTCAAGTACTAAGGATTTCTAGTCTTGATTCCACGTCATGCATCTTTCTACCAACACCTTGTTCTTCTTACTTTTTATCTCGCTCTTGCATTTTTTTTCTTCTTTCTTTCTTCATGTTTTCCTATATTTCTCCTTCATTCCACATTTTCCGCCTTTCTCTCTCTTACTCTGGGCCAAAGTCCAATGATGAACATTAAGTCTCAGCCCCCAAAAATGAGTGCCAGAGCCCAGCACCTACAAAAAGAAAGTGATGAGTGGCCTGCTGGAAAGGTTTTGGGGTGACCTGGTACCAGCTCTCTCTTGTAAAGAAAATGAAACAGTTTCTTCCAGAAAGCGACTTCACAAATAGAGATGTATAAAATTCACATAATAACGTAAAACTTTACAAAATTACTCATAATTTTGTGAAATGTAAGTCCATCATTTATTGATATATTTTAGTGAGAAAAGCATTCTCACATCAGTTTCTGATGCAAGAATACATTTCATGTTAAAACAATCTTGCAGAAAACAAAAGCACTGTGAACAGTAGTCGCTCACCTACAGTTGCTCCCCTGCATTTGTCGTAAGGTTGTACCACAAATGGGCCGTTCACAGTAGATTTTTACTACAAATGGCGTATAATTACATAAAGAGGCATAATGGTGCATTTCGGAAATGATGTGTAACTGATATAATGCAAAATTCCTGAAGTTTATCAAATTACACAGTCATAATTTAAATTTCACCCAGGTCTATTCTGAACTGATTTTCAAGCCTTCATACTCTCACATCTGGATGGTAGTAACACCCTACTTCATGGTCTCCCAGACTCCACACTGGCACCCCTTAAGGCGGTTGAGACACGCCGCAGAATGCCGCATCCAAGGCCTGAAGAAATTATTGAACTCCATATTCTCCCCATCATGGCATGTAACATTTTCAAAACCAGCTGCTTCATTTACAAAGCCATCACGAGCAGCACCTCCATTTATCTTCCAGACAAGCTCCCCATCTCGGGTGGTTCTCGGCACACTTGCAGCTAGAACACCATCAAACAGCTAAGAAGTGTAAAAAAGAAAAAAAAGAAGAGAGCAGGCATTCTCCATCTCTGCTCCCAGGATCTGGAACAACATCCCTGTATCCTTCAGGACCACTCCAACGCTGCTACAATTTAGGAAAAATTTGAAGATGCACCTCTTTAAAGAACACTACATCACAATGCATTAACAGCTTATAAACCACATATCTCTCTTATGACTCGTTGACTTTGACCTTGTACGTGGAAGAGGTGTGGTGCAGCGGCCAGGGCAGCTGACTTCAGAGCACAGGGCTCACGGTTCGATCCCCGGCTCCGGCGGCTCAGCTCAGCACCTTGTGACTCTGGGCAATAGCTCACTTAATTTCCACGACGGCCCCCAGCGCCTTGAGACCCGTAAGGGTGAGTAGTTCGCGCTTTACAAATACGGATTTACGGCACATCACTGCCTTTTCGCTACAGAAATATCACATACTTACATCTTTATAGTTCATTATGTGTATGAATGCAGGCATTGAAGAACTTTGCCATTAGTTTTGTTCTGCTGGAGTGCACAATTGTCGATTGCTCAGCCTAGGATGGCTATTTTGTTTGGTGATCTCCATAGCCACCATATGTTTTTTTTAATAACAAATTTTATCGAAGTTTTAGTTCATCAAGGCCTGGAAGACCGTTCCATAAATGATTAGACATCATTACAACAGGTCTCTATGATTCCAGTGTAACAGCCATCATGTGTTTTAATGCAAAGTTGTGTGCCTGTGTTTTATGTGAGTTCATTTTTGAATGGCTGTTTTGGAGATTGAAGAGGGGATATGGATATGTAGTTGAGGCAGAAATATCTTGCCATCAGTATGGCCTAGAGCTACGTTGTGCATATGATGGTGCATTATAGGGCATCCAATGTGTTCTGTTGGTGTACAAATAAGTATGAATATAACGTGGTTTGGATGTGCTTTTGAGGTTTTTAAATGCTTAGCCAGCTATATAGATTGAAACTGTGTTGTGCACATAATGGTGCCGGGCGATGTGCACTGTTGTTGTAGCCCATACAGCATAGACTATTCAAAGCAGTGCTTCCGCCTAAGGTCACAGGGCACACCCACATCAGGCACCGGTATCACCTATCTATCAAAAACCAACAGAATTTACCCAATCTCCATTGAAACCACCCATTTTTACAAGGACACAACTTCGCTTACCATTACATGTTCAACACAACACTGACATCAGGAGGAGTAATCATCCGCCACCATTTTCTCCACTCTGGGTAAAATGACAGAGTTTAAAAGAAGATCTACTGGGTGCGGGTTTGAGGCAGGACGTCTATCACCATTAATGGAAAAGAACATGGGATATTTGTTTTTATTTTTCATACTTTGTTGAGTGATGATCAGGCTGATTCAGTGATTGGAGCACAAGATCTGTGAAGCTTATTTAGTCCCTAGTTAATTAAGGAGGGATATGTATTCAAAATATGGACATTTAAACATTCAAAATCAGGAATACAGCATGAAAAATCTTCATTAACATTTCGGAATCAGGTCTCACATCTTATTTATCTGGTTAAGATTACAGATTAAAATCTGCTAGCTGTCCATACTGCCTTCGGATTTTCATTACTATCGGTAAATTTAAACGTGGCCATCGCTGGATGGAACCTCAACCACATAAATGTGACCAGTGGTGGGCTACCACACTGACGTGTTTTTTCTGAATCTTTAATGAATTTGTTTAACATGAATGGTGGGATGTTCTAGATCAAGTGGTTAATACTTTAGGAAATTCTAAATAATAAATTGAGTGATAAGCAATATAATATGGAATCTGAAAGAAGAAAGATGTTTTTGTAAATTTATTGTATTGTTTTTTGCAAATATAGTGTATTCTTATTATAAAATCTTTAAGTTACAAGGGAACTTATTTGCAATGTTCATATATTTAAAGATTCTAGTACACATTTAAGATTTTTACAACTTTGGACATTTTAACCTAAATTTAAAGGGATATTTGTAAGAAAACGAGCATTTAAACACTCGGTTAGAGGTGCGCTTCTCTATATTTGGCCTTGGGCAGTTAAAAATCCAATTACAGAGGTATACATGTACAATAGTTCAACACTTTAAATTTTGATAGCAGACATACATGCGTGCAATAGTTCTTGGTCATTTTTAAAGATTTAAGTAATGTTACTTGAAATGCACACAAACTTGACACATTTTAGTTGAAAATTTATAAAAATAATGAAATATCAAGATAGCACTTAAAGATTGGGAATATATGTGTTTAATATTTTGCTTTCCAGCTGTGGATATTACTGCGTGTGTTTAATATGCCTTTGGCTATTAAAAATTAGGGGAATAGAGGCACATTTGTGTCAGATGCCTGTGTTTCTGGACTTGTGAATACCAATGAATAGGTGTGTAATAGGCCACCATTTTAAACATTCGGTCACATAAGTATATGAGTGTGTAATAGGCATTATGCATTTAAACATTCCATTAGATACATCCACGGGCTTTCTTTGACAAATGAAGAATATTTGTCTGCATTAAGAAATGTCTTTAAAAACTGGCTTTTTGGTATAAGCATTTAACTTCAGGTTTCTTTTTCTTATATCAAGTGGTCCTTACTTGTAGCCTTGTTAGCGCCAGGAGACTTCACTTTGGGGTGATAGCTACCCTACATAAGTTACCTTTTGAATATATCGCTAGACCTTGGTCATGAAAACATGCAATTACTGGAATGTATGTGTACAATAATTATGTCATATGGACTGTCAAGACAGCAAACCACATCTCATGAGCAACACAAGCAACAAAACCCTCAGTAGAACACCCAGCCCTCCAAGCTAGGTACATTGAAGGTTAGGAATGACTCAAAAGGGGGTATGGGCTGAGACACAATGATACAAGAAGTGGAAAGAGAAAAACCCCAGACCTTCACAAGTGGGAGATGGAAGAGAAGTTTGAGGAAGTCCAATTCCCATCATCTAATTGGGTTTGTAGTGTTTTCCTGCAGACTGGTACTGCTTGTGTCAGGACTCGGCCCGGGACACTGGCTTGTGTCAGGGACTCTGGCAACTGGTGCCAGGGAAGACAAAGTAGGCAGAATACTGGATTCAGAGCTGCCCAAGATGACACAGCGAGTCAAAAGAGAAAGGGAATCCAAAGAGGAAGCTCTGTACAAGAGAATTAAGGCTCAGAAAGAACAGGCCCTCAGAGTTGATATAGCATTCAGAAAAACTCCACACAGGACGGATATGCAAGACATATATATAAAACAACATTAACAATAAAGGGAGTGTGGGGTAAAGCACTCGGGAGCTCCACACGGTAAGACTGAAGCTCAGTAAGTTCCTCACCCACAATTGCTGTTACAGATACTGACTGCAAATTCCCACATATAGGATATGCATGGAAAGGCAGGGTCTGTGGAGCTGATACCTATGGTGATGTTATAAATGTAACTCAAAGATAATACTCACAGTGAACAAGAAACACCACCTAGGTTGTCAGCTGTGCCCACGGATTCTGGCGATCAAACAGGAACACGCAAGGCAGTAACAGCAAGGGGTAGAACTAAACACAAGCATGATAGACAAGGAGCTAGCAAGGAGGAGTGCTTAATAGGAAAGGAAGGAAATCACAGGACACACTTGGCAGAAAGCAGGTAACAAACATACAAGGTAATTAGAAGCAAGACAGCAGGAATAGAAAGACTGTAAACTAGGAACTGGAACCAAGGAAATGGGAAGAAAGGCAGGGACTGGAAAAGGATATACAGAAGGGGAGGCTACAAGGGTATACTAGAATAGTGCAGGTTCAGGAATCAAGAACACAATGTAGCATTGAAGGCAGTGCTGGAGCAGGAATAGGGAATTACTAAAGCTCAGGAGTGAAGGTAGCACTGCAGGCAGTACTAGTTCAGGAACAGGGAAATTACTAAAGCTTCAAGAGTGAAGGTAGCACTGCAGGCAGTGCTAGTTCAGGAACAGGGAATTACTAAAGGTTCAGGAGTAAAGGTAGCACTGCAGGCAGTGCTAGTTCAGGAACAGGGAAATTACTAAAGCTTCAAGAGTGAAGGTAGCACTGCAGGCAGTGCTAGTTCAGGAACAGGGAATTACTAAAGGTTCAGGAGTAAAGGTAGCACTGCAGGCAGTGATAGTTCAGGAACAGGGAAATTACTAAAGGTTCAGGAGTAAAGGTAGCACTGCAGGCAGTGCTAGTTCAGGAACAGGGAAATTACTAAAGCTCAGGAGTCAAGGTGGGAACAGGGAATTACTAAAGGTTCAGGAGTGAAGGTAGCACTACAGGCAGTGCTAGTTCAGGAACAGGGAATTACTAAAGCTCAGGAGTCAAGGTAGCACTGCAGGCAGTGCTAGTTCAGGAACAGGGAAATTACTAAAGCTTCAGGAGTGAAGGTAGCATTGCAGGCAGTGCTAGTTCAGGAACAGGGAAATTACTAAAGCTTCAGGAGTGAAGGTAGCACTGCAGGCAGTGCTAGTTCAGGAACAGGGAATTACTAAAGCTCAGGAGTCAAGGTAGCACTTCAGGCAGTGCTAGTTCAGGAACAGGGAATTACTAAAGCTCAGGAGTCAAGGTAGCACTGCAGGCAATGCTAGTTCAGGAACAGGGAATTACTAAAGGTTCAGGAGTGAAGGTAGCACTGCAGGCAGTGCTAGTTCAGGAACAGGGAATTACTAAAGGTTCAGGAGTCAAGGTAGCACTGCAGGCAGTGCTAGTTCAGGAACAGGGAATTAGTAAAGGTTCAGGAGTCAAGGTAGCACTGCAGGCAGTGCTAGTTCAGGAACAGGGAATTACTAAAGGTTCAGGAGTGAAGGCAGCACTGCAGGCAGTGCTAGTTCAGGAACAGGGAATTACTAAAGGTTCAGGAGTGAAGGCAGCATTGCAGGCAGTGCTAGTTCAGGAACAGGGAATTACTAAAGCTTCAGGAGTGAAGGTAGCATTGCAGGCAGTGCTAGTTCAGGAACAGGGAATTACTAAAGGTTCAGGAGTGAAGGTAGCACTGCAGGCAGTGCTAGTTCAGGAACAGGGAATTACTAAAGCTTCAGGAGTGAAGGTAGCACTGCCGGCAGTGCTAGTTCAGGAATAGGGAATTACTAAAGCTCAGGAGTCAAGGTAGCACTGCAGGCAGTGCTAGTTCAGGAACAGGGAAATTACTAAAGCTTCAAGAGTGAAGGTAGCACTGCAGGCAGTGCTAGTTTAGGAACAGGGAATTACTAAAGGTTCAGGAGTAAAGGTAGCACTGCAGGCAGTGCTAGTTCAGGAACAGGGAAATTACTAAAGCTCAGGAGGCAAGGTGGGAACAGGTAATTACTAAAGGTTCAGGAGTGAAGGTAGCACTACAGGCAGTGCTAGTTCAGGAACAGGGAATTACTAAAGGTTCAGGAGTGAAGGTAGCACTGCAGGCAGTGCTAGTTCAGGAACAGAGAATTACTAAAGGTTCAGGAGTGAAGGTAGCACTGCAGGCAGTGCTAGTTCAGGAACAGGGAATTACTAAAGCTCAGGAGTCAAGGTAGCACTTTAGGCAGTGCTAGTTCAGGAACAGGGAAATTACTAAAGCTTCAGGAGTGAAGGTAGCACTGCAGGCAGTGCTAGTTCAGGAACAGGGAATTACTAAAGCTCAGGAGTCAAGGTAGCACTTCAGGCAGTGCTAGTTCAGGAACAGGGAATTACTAAAGCTCAGGAGTCAAGGTAGCACTGCAGGCAATGCTAGTTCAGGAACAGGGAATTACTAAAGGTTCAGGAGTGAAGGTAGCTAGTTCAGGAACAGGGAATTACTAAAGGTTCAGGAGTGAAGGTAGCACTGCAGGCAGTGCTAGTTCAGGCACAGGGAATTACTAAAGTTTCAGGAGTGAAGGCAGCACTGCAGGCAGTGCTAGTTCAGGAACAGGGAATTACTAAAGGTTCAGGAGTGAAGGTAGCACTGCAGGCAGTGCTAGTTCAGGAACAGGGAATTACTAAAGGTTCAGGAGTGAAGGTAGCACTGCAGGCAGTGCTAGTTCAGGAACAGGGAATTACTAAAGTTCAGGAGTCAAGGTAGCACTGCAGGCAGTGCTAGTTCAGGAACAGGGAAATTACTAAAGCTTCAGGAGTCAAGGTAGCACTGCAGGCAGTGCTAGTTCAGGATCAGGGAATTACTAAAGCTCAGGAGTCAAGGTAGCACTGGAGGCAGTGCTAGTTCAGGAACAGGGAATTACTAAAGGTTCAGGAGTGAAGGTAGCACTGCAGGCAGTGCTAGTTCAGGAACAGGGAATTACTAAAGCTCAGGAGTCAAGGTAGCACTGCAGGCAGTGCTAGTTCAGGAACAGGGAAATTACTAAAGCTCAGGAGTCAAGGTAGCACTGCAGGCAATGCTAGTTCAGGAACAGGGAATTACTAAAGGTTCAGGAGTCAAGGTAGGAACAGGGAATTACTAAAGCTCAGGAGTCAAGGTAGCACTGCAGGCAGTGCTAGTTCAGGAACAGGGAAATTACTAAAGCTCAGGAGTCAAGGTAGGAACAGGGAATTACTAAAGCTCAGGAGTCAAGGTAGCACTGCAGGCAGTGCCAGTTCAGGAACAGGGAATTACTAAAGCTCAGGAGTCAAGGTAGCACTGCAGGCAGTGCTAGTTCAGGAACAGGGAAATTACTAAAGCTTCAGGAGTGAAGGTAGCACTGTAGGCAGTGCTAGTTCAGGAACAGGTAATTACTAAAGCTTCAGGAGTGAAGGTAGCACTGCAGGCAGTGCTAGTTCAGGAACAGGGAATTACTAAAGCTTCAGGAGTGAAGGTAGCACTGCAGGCAGTGCTAGTTCAGGAATAGGGAATTACTAAAGCTCAGGAGTCAAGGTAGCACTGCAGGCAGTGCTAGTTCAGGAACAGGGAAATTACTAAAGCTTCAGGAGTGAAGGTAAAACTGCAGGCAGTGCTAGTTCAAGAACAGGGAATTACTAAAGGTTCAGGAGTAAAGGTAGCACTGCAGGCAGTGCTAGTTCAGGAACAGGGAAATTACTAAAGCTCAGGAGTCAAGGTAGCACTGCAGGCAGTGCTAGTTCAGGAACAGGGAAATTACTAAAGCTCAGGAGCAATGTTCCCTCTAATTTTTTTCCTCTGTGTGCGGCAATGTAAGGTCTATGTGCGCTGCAACCAAGGCTATGTGCGCCAGTAACCACACCGCGCGTGTGGGTGCAGCACCAAATATCACTCCAAACTTTTGATTAAAAAGGTGAAAAGACGGTGCATTTCCACACATACAGCACCACATGAACAGTGTTAAGGCAGGTTAATAGAGTTGGGCTGTGCGGTGATTGCATTTGTTAAAGTTTTCATGTTAATTGCAGCTCATGACGGGCGCTGCGATTAACATGAAAACTTTAACAAATGCTCTCTTTGAGCAGGAAAAATAAAATTATATTAACTTAGTTATTATAATTTTATTTTTCGCAGGTTCAGGGCTGGATTAGGGTAAGGCCGCATCAGGCATTAGACTAACGCATTTTAATGCTGATGTCCGCATCACTGCATTAAAATGCATTAGTCACGCATTCTAGCGCCCCTCTGACAATACTGCAATTGAGGCGCCCTGCCAATGAGGCAGCACCAGCACGCTAAAATTGTCTAACATATATGAGCATGCAACTGCGCCTTCAAATTTAAAATGCTATGTGTCACTCCACACATAAAAAACAATGTTTTTTCCTCCTAACTCAGAATGTTATTTAAAGACTTCTGTTGTAGCATAAGCGCAACGCCATCCAACATGGGTCCCAGACCACAGACCTTCCTTCATGAACCCCAACACAAAACATTATGAGCTTATCAGAAGAACCTTTGTCATGATCCCCTATTTTAACATCGATGACACTAGACGCTTTATTACGAGCAATAGATGCATTAATTTCACACCTGCTGCTGCCAGAAAGTTAGAATTTGACACTCATCAGTAAAACATTTCCTATATCTTCTACTGCCCCACCAAACTTTTCATTATCCTCACTGCTTTTCAGTGTCTGCACGAGACCCTTGGAACACCTAATTGTGCAGTGCGTAGTGCAATTCAAATGTATGAGGACTAAACTACAAATCAGAAAATACAAATGATCAAAGCAAGATCAAGGGGTGTCTCAGAAACAACTTGTGGATAAGTGAGAGCTGCTTAGGCCTCAACAGATCCTAAGTCACTGATCAGGACAGCTTCAGCTTAACCCTAGCCTTTGATGGCCTTAGGAGCTTGGACACACTGCAGTTCCCATTCTAGAATAATGGAACACAGACACCTGATTTGACACAACTTTTCTTGCTACATTTCAATGATCATATAAATCAGCAACTCATGATGCTTATAAAGGTTCTCCTTTCCTGCAAGAAAACCAAGATAGGCTCTTAAAAAGAATTTTCATTCTATCAAAACTAGACTACTGCAATGTAGTCTATGCCGGAGCCCACAAAAATTAGACACAGAAACTCTAGAGAATCCAGAAGCGGGACAATCAGATTTGCCTCAATTGAATTAAATCTGCTCACATCACATAGACTTCTAAAGAGCACCACTGGCTCCCAGTAGAACAAAAAAAAATGAAGTAAAAAAATATATCTGCACTTCACTTCAACCATACTATCCCATTAGGAAGCTCAAATCTTATCGTACCCCTCATGCTTCAAAATGAAGAAAGATGGAGGGAAAACCGTTTGAGTGCAAAGATCCAACTGCTGGCCTATTCAAGGAAGCCTTGCTTTAGCTGTCTAGAAGCTCTGTAATGACCTTCGCCCGCCCAGGGTTAATAGAGGGTAGAGCCACGAAACATGGAGCATTAATATGCCACTGAATCTTTAAGTCCCGACCACCCCTCGGAGAAGGTGGTAGAACCTCACAAACGTACAATCTCAGTGTTGCCAAGTGGCTTGCGTGTGCTGCACAAAAACACATAGATGGCACAAGACTAGCCACCATGGCAATGATGCACAACACTCCTTTTAGCAAACCTGGCAGTTCAACTTTACTACAGCTGAAGTGCCAATTTATTCCGGCATCAGAGTGCTGGTTAAGAATGTTAAACATTAAGGAAAAAGTGTATATAAACGGTAGCAGCACAACACAACTGTATCTTGCAGGTTTTACGTGTCATACAGCGGAAATAAAAAAAATGCGTAGGTTAGCTATAAAGCTCACACAGTTGAAAACAATTGTCATTGGCTCTTCACTCCGAGTCAAGGTGCATTGCCAGTAATGTGCTGAAATTGCCCCTTCAAAACTTGTGCAAATTAATAGGAAACAACTGCAAATCTCGGCCACTAGGCCCATCTAGTCATGTTGTTCCGGATCACGCCCAGAAGTATATGTACTCTGCTTGGTCTCCAGTCTTGCCTTGGTGTTTGATCTGCATTCGCCTCACCGTTATGAACTGGACTTTACTCCAGCAATGCCCGCTGGAAGGAGGTGCTTCTTTCTTCACACGTGTTCTGTTGCAAACTTAGGTGACAGCGATGAGAAC
The DNA here is from genome assembly GCA_963921515.1 of Calotriton arnoldi. NCBI lineage: Eukaryota > Metazoa > Chordata > Amphibia > Caudata > Salamandridae > Calotriton > Calotriton arnoldi. Next base: position 1,056,413 of record CAWUFW010000187.1, read on the forward strand.
AAAAGAAGCCGTTTGAACGCAGAAATACCCTGGACACAAATGGAACACAGCAAACGTGACCGTGGCCTATATTCAGTGAGTGTTTCACCGTGAAGTGAATATCAATATGTGGACCCCGAGACAGAGTGAGAAAAGACATCACAAACGGGAAAAGAGGAACATAAAACTCACTAACAACAAAAAAACACATACACAAATACTTCACTGGTGGCACTTTAAAACAGAAACTAAAACACATTGTAAAATCAAATTGCAAACGATGCGTCCATAGACAAATGTACATCACCTTGCAATGAAAAACGCGGTTCGCTTCGGAGCTGGCCTGCTGTAAGAACAGAACACTCCCAAACAAGTCCAACCACGGAGCCGGAAACAAACAATTCAGAGCATGAAAAAATGAACATTAAGTAAAAGGGCGACGCATTGTTTCCAGCCACGTGAGAAACTCCCACGAGCGCAGCACCTCATGGTCACCCTACATTTGGCACGTTAATTGATGTATTCTGAGCCTTGATAGTTGGTATTCGTTTATTAAGTACGGATTTTCAACACAGCACAGGCCCGCATGACATCGCGTTTGGATACCACAGCGCTGAATAACTAACTGGTGGTCGACTTGTCCGCGAGGCATCTCTCGACGCATGCTGAGGCAATGAGATGTCTACATGATGTCCTGCACACCCGGGTTTCCTCAAGTGCTAACCAGGACACCGTCTCACGAGAGCTGGAATGAACGCACGCAGGAGCAAGGTAGTAAGCAGGAAATCAACAGGAAGAAGGCTACATCAAATGACCGGGAGCCACAAGCACAGTACTGAAATAGTACTGTATCCCAATTCTTTACCTGGGAGCAATGTTTATGTATACGAGTGCCCCCTATAGCGCTAGCACGCTACTTCAGAGCACTTCGAAACACTAAGCTGAAACTAGTTCCACAAACAAGTTACGCTTCGTGAAGTATTGACCTGTGCACAGCAGACAGCAGACTTTAGCCGTGTTTGTAGACTTGCTGCATTTCGTTTGCTTTGTAGAATGAGGCTGCGGGGGAGATTGTGTGCTTTTGTTTAAGTATTCATGTTAATTGCAGCGCCGTCACGAGCTGCGATTAACATGAATACTTAAATAAAAGCACACAATCTCCCCGCAGCCTCACTCTACAAAACAAAAGAAATGCAGCAAGTGCTCCCTCCTTGATCCCACAAGCTGACTCTCCGCAACCAGGATATGCCAGTTTTTCCCGCCGCTCGACTTTTAAAGGCTGCGGAGCGAATGCTCTCTGGAGATGTGTGTGCGCGCCACACACACAGCACTGCGCGCTCGGGGGCACAGAGGTGCGCGCGGGCGCGCGCGCGCAGCTTAAAGGGAACACTGCTCAGGAGTCAAGGTAGCACTGCAGGCAATGCTAGTTCAGGAACAGGGAATTACTAAAGGTTCAGGAGTGAAGGTAGCACTGCAGGCAGTGCTAGTTCAGGAACAGGGAAATTACTAAAGCTCAGGAGTCAAGGTAGCACTGCAGGCAGTGCTAGTTCAGGAACAGGGAAATTACTAAAGCTCAGGAGTCAAGGTAGGAACAGGGAATTATTAAAGCTTCAGGAGTGAAGGTAGCACTACAGGCATTGCTAGTTCAGGAACAAGGAAATTACTAAAGCTCAGGAGTCAAGGTAGGAACAGGGAATTACTAAAGCTTCAGGAGTGAAGGTAGCACTACAGGCAGTGCTAGTTCAGGAACAGGGAATTACTAAAGGTTCAGGAGTGAAGGTAGCACTACAGGCAGTGCTAGTTCAGGAACAGGGAAATTAGTAAAGCTCAGGAGTCAAGGTAGGAACAGCGAATTACTAAAGCTTCAGGAGGGAAGGTAGCACTACAGGCAGTGCTAGTTCAGGAACAGGGAATTACTAAAGGTTCAGGGGTGAAGGTAGCACTGCAGGCAGTGCTAGTTCAGGAACAGGGAATTACTAAAGCTTCAGGAGTGAAGGTAGCACTACAGGCATTGCTAGTTCAGGAACAGGGACATTACTAAAGCTCAGGAGTCAAGGTAGGAACAGCGAATTACTAAAGCTTCAGGAGGGAAGGTAGCACTGCAGGCAGTGCTAATTCAGAGTTAAGGATAGCTATAGTTCAGGAATAAAGAAATAACTAAAGCTCAGGAAACACTGGAAACAGGGATATCAAAAGCTCAGGAAACAAGGGTCGGTCTCACCGGTACACAGCTACAATGACCAACCTTGGCCTAAAGGGAGCTGGGGCTCAAAAAGAGCTCACAGTAATCACATGCATCAGGTGTGAGCAGGCTAGCAGCAGCCAGCCACAGGTGAGCTGAATTCCTCCACCCATCCTTGGCCTGCAGGGGTGGAGACGAAGCAGTGAGCAGGGAACTCTAGGTGACAGAGTGTCAAATATGGGAGGCTGGCTTCAAGCATGGGCAGGCTGGCTTTCACAAAACCCGGCATGGATTGGGAATGGATGTCAATTTCCAAATAGTGTCCAAATGGCTAGAAGTCAGTATATGCATGAAGGGGAGGGTTCAGAAGCTTATTATGACACTGGAGAGTCCCACAGTTCAGCCCCCTGGTGGTGGACACGAGAACGCAGGGAGCAAGTCATTGGTAGCTTGTTTGCTTGCTATATCATATTGTTTAATAGAGGTAGGTGTTCTTGAGCAATATAGACCATTTGTGAAGACTGTAGGGTCAAAAGCATTTTAGTGTCAGTAAACGATAAGTCTATTTTGAGAGAAATCACCTAATTTCGTAAACAGCACAGTTCATAATGCTCCAATATGTTGTGATAATCAGATCCATGTGGCAGACGCATGCACAGAGATGGACCCGTCATCTTCGTTGTCTGAGGGCTTGCAGATGCTCTCTCCCCGTGGCTGATAGAAGTCATCAGGTTGAAACTAGATGCCACTGAGAAGCTAAATACTGCGGAACAAGAAACGACAAGTGTTCCTGGTACAGATCAGGAGCAAGCAGGCCCTCTCATGGAGGGCTCCTGTGGACTCGTAGGGCGGCTGCTTGAAAACAAAGGCAGAACAGATATTTGCAAGCAGTGCAGAGCTAGGGAGGAGTCACAACAAAGAAGGGTGGGCCAACAGGGTACTGCACAGGGCGTAAAAGGTTGACTGCAGGAAGTCATTGAAAAGACTGCAGCTCATTTAATTCAGTACCATCAGAGGTTCACAGGAAACAGTTCCAGTTGGAGAGCACAGAGTAGCTACCCTACTTACTACACTATTGACCCCTCAACTCAACTAATGGAGAATAATCAAACAGGAGGATGAGCAATGCACGTCCACTGGTCCCCAGAAGACTATGTACAACAGAGGTGAAGGTATGCTCAAAGAGTGGGACACATGTAGCGCACATGTGCACGGGTGCCTCATAATTCCTTGTGATCTTAGTAGCCATCTTGACTGATGTTTTAGGAGGCTTTTCATGCTTTGGAGGATGCAGAACTAAGATGTTGGAAAGGAGAGCGCTACTGGGCCTAGGGCAACCAGTAGTGAATCAGAGCACACAGCACATCCTGGAGGGCACGTGGCTAAAAACACCTTCAGCCTCACAGATAAAGAGATGGAATTTTTGGCAAGAGTTCTTGCAGATAAGAAGAGGGGAGCACAAGTGAGTGGCCCCATAGCCATGGAACTGGGGCACAGCCAGGTGGTTGCCTGCGGGTGATCCTACCTCGGGCCCCTCGTGGGGCTGACATATGGTTTTGGCGTCCAAGCATTGGAACGCGCTCCCGGTCAAGCTTCGCCGAGCCACCTCCGTTTCAACATTCAAGATGGATCAGAAAACGTTTCTTTTCCATAAAGACTAGTCCATCTTGCAATGTACTCGTTTCAGTGATCAATCTCCGCTTTTACCACTTGACGGTTCTGGTGAAGCAACTGTGCACTATACAAATGTTCTTTGATTGATAGAACAGTTAGAAGGTGATATTCCTCACAAGGGAATCCACAGAAAACGAAGCCCCTCCCCTTTGATAATTAAGAACTTCGGCACAAGAATGATGCAAAAGTATCTCGTTGTCAATTTTTAAGTTGCTTTGTTGTTTTTTTTCCACTAAGTTATTGGTCAGAAACACTCAGAAAGAATGTGGAGCAACTGCAAACTATATTCATGTCGCATTAAATTCACATAATTATATTTTAGTTAAAACAACTCAGGGTATAGAACCATATCTAACATTAATGACGAGTGCACATGTTAGATTTTTAATTACTCGTTTTAGATTAAATTTTATTCATCATCTATTGGCGGTACCGGCAGGTTTTATTATAAACTCAGAAGAGAGAGGGCCCTGTGGCTGCGACAATAGGTCTCCACAGGATACCCTTCATTTAATCCTTCTCTGCCCGTATTACGCCTACCCCAGAAAAATGTTTTTGAAGGGCCTGTTAAGAAAAGTTAGATTTAGGCAGGCACGTATAGCTTTGTTGTTTTTAAAATTGTCGTCTGATGTTTTTACACTTTTTTGTGTGTCCAACTTTTTAAGAGCTGCTCTAAAGCTAAGAATCACGAGGGGGGACTGAAGTCTTGTGGTATTTTCTGTCATTTCCCCGCAATACCTAGTCTAAGTGGTTTTAATCATGTATGTGGTAACCCTCTTACAGTTTGTTTCAGTGAAATGTATCCTTGTGAGATATTTTATGAATGATTTGTTATTTATATGCTTTTATGATTTGTTTATCAAATCGAATAAAGTTTACTCTCTCAAAAATTCACATAATGTGAAAGTGTTTTTAATTTAAAGATAATATTGTTTCCGGAAATGCCTTGGGTGTAACTTCGTGAAGGCTTATCCTATTTCTCAGCAAAGTAAAGAAATACTTTTGAGCGCTGACCCTTCACTTGTGAATTCATTTTGATGTCATTGATGCATCGGGCTAATTTTTAACTTTATTTCTAAATTACTTCGGGGAAATCCTAGCTACATTGGCATGAAAATAAAATATGTATAGTTGGAACCAGGGTTTTGGTTGAGGTATTCTCTGAAGGAAAACAATAGAAACAGAGAATCAATCTATGTTATTTAAGACTCAACATCTCCACATCCTGGAAGATTTAATGCTCGAACGAACTGTGCAGAAACTTTGATGCATCATTTTAGGATAAACACATTATGCTCTAAAACAAAATAAAAATGCACAGTCAAGGCATATGAAAAACATTTGTCCATCAAATAATCCAACCTGATTAACATTAACAATCTAACAGCTACCCCCGATACCCTTGGAAAACATACATGGATGTAGGAATGGTCTCCTGCTTAGAAGCCATGGTTTTGTTGAAAAGTTAGCAAGTTAAGTGAAACATACGTTACACATGTGCACACGCATGACTTTCACATGCTTGGGAATTGACATACGTTTCTGGTGCCCTTGTGTGATGATTGCACTCCTATGATATATGTGACTGGTATCACCATATAAGGGTGAGTTATGCCTTTTGCCTAACCCTGCACATACATGTGTACTCAGTTATAAATGACAAAGAAATCGCTTCATTGAAGTTCAGCCAATTTTGCATTTTTCACTTTGTTTATTTTTTCCCTTAAAATAATCGTGTGTCATAGATGTCACTCTTGGGGCCTGGAAAATCTGCAAATTGGCGCTAGACATGACACGTTGAATAACTTAATAAAGTTACCAGGCCCACCAGATCTTCACTCCACCTCATTTTCTTTAGGAAAACAGTTTTTTTTTCTTAATTAGGCAAAATTATTGTCACTAGCCAAGGTGGTGGCTTGGTCGACTGCTACATCCACTGCAGAGGTCTGTGCTAGGTCACAGGGTCGAAAGCTGGTGGATCCATTCAGCTTCCCATCTTTCCCAAGTGATAACCTGAGGGTCATTGGCTTGAGTAACAATAAACATCAGTTACCCATCAATCAGCAGCACCAGGAGATCTCTGTTGGTCAACATGAGCTCTACAAAAATACACGTTATCCGTTTTATGTTTAGCTAATTGTCATCATGCGATGCAGTCAGAAGTGATGGTGCAGGGTGCGTGAGGCAGGAAGTACTCTGCTCTCAATCTATCGCACTTCCCAATGCAAGACTGATTATGTCCCAGCCCAGCAAGCCTTTGAGGTGATTCAGACATATAGCTGATTGTGCGCAGCTCTACAAACCTTTCAGTGACGTCACGTGACCTAAATTGACCTACTCCTACAAGCCTCACAGAAGCAAATCTCTCCCAGACTGACCTTTACCCGGCCCTTATGTCCTTTTAGAGCTGACCCTGGCATCCGATCGCCCATTACTCAGTCCTGCCAGTCTGCCACTGTTAATCCTAACACGTGAAACATTCCTTTCCAAGTCTGCACGTCTTTCCTAGATGATCCTGGACGGTTTCCGTAGTGCTCTAACTTGCCCCATGTCATGTGGTTTGCCTTCAGCCACTCCATGCTTTTTATCCGGAAGAACACTGCCTTCTGGGACTTGTAGTTTTTTCTTTCTTTTATAAGTGCGGCCTCCCACGACCCAGCATGTGAAGTGCTATTTGCTAATGTCAGAAGTGGCTGCGGGTTTAGCACTTGACATGAGGCTGCTGCTCCCCAGCAAGTTAGGGAGAAGTAGTCATGCATACGATGATTGCAAATTAGCAAGACAGGCCAGACAAGTATTGCCTAACTAAACGGAAGGATCGCTAAAATAATACAGAATTGGCAGCTTTGCATTTCTGCACCTAATTCCATAAAGTGGTTTGATTGCGTGTCAGCACAAGAAAAAATAAACACACATAACGAGGTCGATACCAGTGTGGTGTCTTGGGCCCTAGGCCCACATGCTGGGTAAAGGACCACACAGACACGGCGTAGTTGGGTACTGGAACTTGCCCAGGGCACGTGCCCCCGGGCCCTTTTATTTGCAGGGTCACTTGACCGGTGACACCTGTGATGGGTGGGTGTAAGGTCTGGGGTACAAACAGACAGAATACTAGAACGTGTCCAGCAGGACACTACATCCCTCCCAAACTTTAATGAAATAGAAACAAACGAAAAGTCCAACCTAAGAAGAAAACAAAACAACCATACACAGCACCAATGAATCTCTTCAGGCCATCTGCTGGGCGGTGCTGGAGCTCTGGACCACAAGGTCAGGAAGCTTTGGGCCGCCTCGGCGATGAAGTTCAGACCGACCTGGTCTCGCGGTGTTGGAGTCTATTTACCTAGTTCCAATAGCGGTGCATCTGGAGCGGTGGTGGAGTCCACTTTGGAGATCTTGCAGGCACTCAGATTCTGGGGGACGACAACCCTACAGCTGTTGAGGATGACCTTGGTGGATGAGGCCCTTCCTTGAAGGCGACGTACTTGATGATCTTTCCAGTTCCCGATAGCCGAGCAGCTTCAGATTTGCCTCTCCTGCCTGGACTCCCCTCTCACAGAAGTTTCCTTGAGGGCCTTCCTGCCGGGCTGCCATGGGACCGTGTGGGCTTCATGTAGGCCGCGCGAAGGCGTCGCTGAGGAACTGCCAACAGGACCACAGCCAAGTCGCTCATGTAGCCGCAGAGGGTGGTGTCTCAGTCTGGGTGTTCTCGCCGTCAGGACTCAGGTTCTACGCCTTCCTCAGATGGTCTTTGGGTGACCAGTCTTCATCTGTGACCTCCATGCTTCCCGGTGCCTGTCGTGGAGCTGCTGCCGACGCATCTCTCCGATTCGGATTCCCCTCTCACAGGAACTCCGTTGAGGCCCTTGCCCTGGATTGCCACGTGACCCCCGTGGGCTGTGCGGGCCTTTCGTAGGCCGCGCTGAGTGGTCGCTGCAGAACTCCCAACAGGGCCACGGCCATGCCTCATATAACCCCAAGGGTGGATGGTCCAATGGTCGGGTATGCTCTTCTTTGGCAGGCTTCAGGTTCATGGGGGCACACAGAAGGTTCCTGGGTGGCTAGCGTCCCACAGCGCCAGGAGTGCCTCGATGAACACCTTCTGTCTCGAGTGTTTGGATCCACTCTGGTGGTGCGATGCTTCTCCGATGTTCTTGGTGATGATGCACCTGTGTGATGGATACGATAATTTTATTTCAGTTGGGCAAAAGGCGGTGATCTCTTGCTTTCGGTGACCTCGTGGAGTGAGGAGGACTGGAGGGACTTTGTGCCCACTTACGGTTGTCTTCTGGCAGGTGCACTTGCTAAATGTGGTGCCATCGATGTCAAGCAGCCGGTGACAGGTGAGTAGATGGGCTTGCTAGCGGCATACGGTTGGTCCTGCCGCGAAGCTGTCTCCAGTGACGTCTCTGCACCCCGGTGGCTGGCTTGTGCTGATGAACACCTTCTCCAGTGCTGGCACGAGTCCTCTGTCCTGTCGATCTTCTCCTTCTCCCTCTTGTGCGCCTGTGGTGGTTGTTTGCCCTGTGGCGTCATGCGACTCTTCTTTCTTCCTTCGCGGAGTGGCGTCCTGCCACGCTCTTCTCCTCCTTCCAACCAGGTTCCTCACTCGGGTGTGGCGTTCTGCCACATGTCTCATGTTTGCGCCACATGGACATCTCACTGGTCGTGTCCAATTCTTAGGACTATCTTTACTTGCTGTGGACCTGTCGCAGGTCTGTCCTGTTGCTAGGACGTGCTTCTTCTCTTTGAGGACCTCTTGCAGGTCCCTTCCCCTCCTCAGGGTTTTCGCGGTGCTCTTCTGCCAGAACGGCAGGTTACCTCTTCGCTCGAGGGCGTCGTGCTTGCGCCTCGAGCATGCGCCGTCGTGGCGCTTGATCCTGCCTCGGTTCAGGCATGCTTGGCAGGGTTGGTCACTTCGTGTGACATGCTCCTTCTTGCTTGCGATGGGGCGCCCAACCACGTGTTGCATGTTGTCGGAGCACATGTTGCGGTGGCAGCTTGCCACTTGGAGTGTGCGACTCTCCTCTTGCCTGTTTGGGGTCACTAGCGACTCCGTCTTGACGCAGTGTGAGGGAGGACACTGTGCTGTCTTTTGGCCCACTGTGGGGCATCACTGGTGCTGGTGCGGTGGAGATGTGGAGGTTCTCCGTGTTGCCTTCCGCTTCGCTTCTTTATTGTGGAGCGGTCTCTCTTTTCTGTGCACTCTCTTTAGGCACCTGGCGTGCCCGTTCTGTAGCTTGCGGTGGCGGCTACTCACCACTGGGGGTAGTTGGCGCACTCTTCCTGCCTGCGGTGGCATAAAACAGCCACTGGGGGTTGCACATTTAGCGCGTGTCTTTCTTGCGTCTTCATGGGGCTTGGCTGCCCTCGGTCTTTTTGCCTTCACTGGACCTTGCTTGGTCACTTTTCTTGGCTGGGGTAGTTTTACACTTCCCAGGGGCTCTCTCTCTGGCTGGAGTTCACTGTCTCCCCCTTCCAGATGATAGGCAGTCCACAGGGGCAGGGCAGTCTCTACTTCCCTTATGTTTGGTGTAGCTGCGGGGCTCGTGCTGCTTTGGGCTTCTTGGTGCTCTTTGTTAGGGTTAGCAGTCTCTTCCTTTGGAGCTGTGGCCTGTGTCTGGGATGTAGAGCGACTGCCTCGTGGTGCTGCGGCCACTTCCCATGGAGCAGGGTGTATGGATACAGTTCACTTTCTGCAGTACCGCTCACCGTCACTAGGTGGTACTGCAGGTAATTTCAGTTACAGTTGATGCTATCGGTCTGCATACGTTGGAGAGGCGGGGTGTGGTTGTAGGGCACTCCGTATTCATGGTAATGGCCACTTGGGCCTCAGTGCAACAGTGTTCTCTCACGGACCTCCTCAGAGGAGCAGCGGTGTTACTGGCTTTTGTGTGCTGGGGGCTCCTTCACGTATAGCCTGCGGCATTTCACATGGGCCTCCATGTTCTGGTTGCTGCTTTAGTTCTCCGCGTGCGGTGCAGGCATGCGACCGCTAGGTGGCGCTGCACTCGGGTCTGCTCTCCACAGGCCACGGCGGTCTCTCTGAAGTCGCAACTCGCCTGCGCGTGGCAGAGCAGGTGAGAGTCATGCACTGGGGTACTCTTCAGTTACAACGCTCGGTGCTCTGGAGGGTTGCGGTGGCTTGCCCTGTTTGCTGAAGGCCTTGGGGTGTTGGAGGGGCTGGTGCAGGGCTCTGTGCTGGCACGGTGGCGCTAATTATTTGCGGGCAGAGGCTGCCACTGATAAGGCGTCAGTGGATGCGGTCTATACAGATGACCACCAGGTGGCGCTGGCGTCGATGCTGGAGGCCGCCGCAGCTTTCCCTGATGCTCGGGCCTCGCGCTGCAGGCACTGAATGTGTTGGTTTAGAAAAGGAGGGACAGGGAGCTGAGTTAGGAGGTCCTGCACACAGGCTCCCGGGTATAGCTAAGTATCTAAAGGGGGTGTGCAGTTCCTATCTGGACTGATGGGAAAGACAGGTCTTTCTTCGTGCTGCCCTCACACACCCCGAAAGGTGTCATGCTTAATCATCGGGCGTTTTCCCCTCGTCAGGCCGGCGCTGCAATGCCTGACGGGCTCCCGAAACCGGGGCTCTTTGCCGGGGATCTTTTAAAGAAGAAGCCGTAGGGTGCGTGCGGGTGTGAGGGATAGGTAGTGCACAAGGTGATAAGATAATTAAAATAGGTATGGAGCAGTCCTATTTAATCAAATTTTAATAAACTAGGTAGCTCTAGCCTAATTAAAAACTGTGTGTGTACCCATGTGGAAATAGTGTTCCTCAAGGGCAGACTAAATGCGAGTGGTCAACATGTTTCCACTATTTCCACATGGGTACACACACAGTTTTTAATTAGGCTAGAGCTACCTAGTTTATTAAAATTTGATTCAATAGGACTGCTCCATACCTATTTTAATTACGCACCCTACGGCTTCTTCTTTAAAAGATCCCCGGCAAAGAGCCTCGGTTTCGGGAGCCCGTCAGGCATTGCAGCGCCGGCCTGACGAGGGGCAGATGCCCGATGATGAAGCATGACACCTTTCGGTGTGTGTGAGGGCAGCACGAAGAAAGACCTGTCTTTCCCATCCGTCCAGATAGGAACTGCACACCCCATTTAGATACTGAATGTGTTGGACCCTCACCTTCAGTCTATGCAGTGGCCCTGATGCTGCGGATCCTCTGGCCCACACGGGCATCACTGGAGCAGCTGCAGAGAGTCAAGCGAAGGCTCGGCAGGTGCGGCTCCTGCTCATCGCCCACACTCGGGTAAGTGGTATTCCTTGCTGATGATGGCTGCAGAGGCACTCGTTCAGGGTAGCGGCAGCCTGTTTTAGTCTGGTAGACAGACCTCCGGCTTACTGCATGCTGGGCTGCCTCTTTCTCGTGGCTTTCTCTCCCTGGCTGTAGGCCGCGCTGGGACGGCAGACGCAGGCATGGGGTGGTCACGCTATCCAGGAACGGACGGGTGACTCAGCTACCTTCCAAATCTGCTCTGATTGAGGCCTCAGCAGGCGGCTGAGGTACCTCCTGTCCGGTCGCCCGGCTGGTGCTGTACTCTCTCTTGTTTTAATCACTGGCACTCAGACTTCTCGCCCTGCATGGGTGTTTTAGGTGCGAGGGGGGTGGTCCACTTCTCACGGTGCGGGTCGCTTCTCCCGCGCTGGGTCGGTAGCGTATAGGCGCCTCGAGCATTGAGGGCCCACGGTGCTAACTGCGGCACTTTATCCTCTCCAGCTCTCTGTCCCCAGGGCCAGTCAGCACGGCAGGGGCTGCAGGGCATGCAGGTGGGGTTTACGGAACGTTGCTGGTGGACACCGGCATGTTCACTCTCCGGGAGGCTTTACTCTCACCCTGCGTCGATTACTATCGTGCCGGCAGTAGGTACGAGGGTGCCTTAAGACCTGGCTACTCTTCTCCCACCAGGAACAGCTGCCAGCACACGCGGGGCCGACCCACTCGTTGCCATTGTGGTGTCTTGGGCCCTAGGCCCACATGCTGGGTAAAGGACCACACTGACACAGCGTAGTTGGGTACTGGAACTGGCCCAGGGCACGATCGCCCGGCCCTTTTTATTTGCAGGATCACCTGACCGATGACACCTGTGATGGGTGGGTGTAAGGTGTGGGGTACAAACAGGCAGAACACTAGAACGTGTCCAGCAGGACACTACAACCAGGTCACTGACACGTGCCTCTCAGAGGCCTGAATAACTCCTGCTCTTTCAAAGGGACACTGTGCTTGGCACAGTCATTAACTTACCACTTGGCAAGAGGTCAAATCACTGGGCCTGCTCTTGCCCACACATATTGTTTATATTGGATTTATGCACACTATTCACACCACTTGCTGCCCTTCTTATGCAAGGACCCTACATAAGAAGGGCAGAAAGTGACGCGAATAGTGTGCATAACGGATCGTCAAGGTTTAAATATCAGTTTAGCATTTGAACTCCTGGATGTTTGTTAAGACCACAATTCCATATGTGTATTTCAACTTTCTGCTTGCCCAATGGATATCGACACCATTAAAATATGTCATGATGTCATGACTCTAAGTTAATACTTTATAAAAAAGTAATTTTTAACGTCTGAGGTGGGCCGGGTACTTCCCTAAGTTAAAACAAGCATTTGCAATGCAATAGGTCTCGCATTTGCGAGAGTTTAAGCTATTGACATTGTAAATGACAATGCCTTTTATTTATCTGTTTTGATAATTAACACATAAATAAAAGGCATTGTCATTTACAATGCCAGTAGCTCAAACTCTAGTAAATGTGAGACCTACTTCATTTCAAAGAAGCGGCCACCATTGTCCCGGGCTGCATGGAAAGTGAAAGCGTGCATGGTGCGCTGAATGTTGCAGGAAAGCATGTCGTGCCTGCAGTAGGAGAAACTCATTAAAGAAAATAGTGCTTACAGACTAAATAAGACATACTGTGTAACAACAGAAGTAAAAGGGCCAGTCCTCATGGGAGGTTACAAATGAAGACAAGGCGGTAAAAAGGAGTGACTAACAAGCCTATTAACGAATCAAAAGCCAGCATTTACAAAGGACAATGACACAAGCAATGAAAAATATGGGCGGAGAGTGGGCGGGGCTTCAAGTCCATACTCTAATACAGCATGCCTCGCAGAGCAGCGCATGCGCTGCCCAGGGTCGACCTAAAAATAACAGCTGAAAACCATAACAACCCCAGCAAATATACAATTAAGTGTTTCTCCTTTGCGGGTAAATGAACGGAAGGAACGATGGTGCAATGGCAGTTCTTCATTAGCAAGAAGTGGCTTCACTGTAATGAGTATTACCTTTCTGCCTGCCATGCAGCACAGATTCTGCTGCTAGGAAGATACAGCATAACCCAGTGACATACTGGAGGATAGCAGGGTGTGCTTTTCATTCCTATCAGCACTGTAGCCTTGAGGCACTCGCAGCCATTTTACTTTAGAAGATGAAGGTGGGAAGGTCAATTTATGAATGGTTTGAACATGTGCGAGCAGGGGTTTCTCAGGATCCGATCAACATCCCACTGCATTCAGAGCAGGAGAGGGTTCGCAAGCTAAAATATGTTATGAAAAATTGGAGAGCACACTTCTGTCAATTGCTTTGGCCCAGTAATGCTTTTGAGGCCTGGGCGCCATTTTCTCATGGGGCTGAGATTTCTCATTAACTGGAGTCATGGTGGTCTGCTTTAAGGTTCAAAGCCTTTTTCTTCGTTTCACAATTTCTGATGTATCGGGCATGTTTGATGCACAGGAGACTGACACCCTGAGTCTCTTGGCAGCTGCTGTACCTGGTTTTTTAAGTTGTTCTTAGGCTGAGTACTAGTAGCTGCCGCCACCAAGTAGTACGGTTGGGGCGGGGGGAGATAGAAAAATAAATAAATAATAACTTACCTTGCTGCCGGCCGCCGCCTCTCATCGTCTTCTGTTCCTGCCGGAAGCAGGAAGCACACACAGGCTCCCCTAAGCTAATCACGATGCTGCTGTCACCATGACAGCAACGTCTTGATTGGTCTGAGCGCCGTGGTTCGGCGCTCAGACGGGGACTTTGAGCCTGTGCATGTTCTCCACCCAGGCTTTACAATACAGCCGGTGAGAACATGCAAAATACGCATGACTTTTTGGCTGGCCCAAGACGGCCGGCCAAACTGTCATGTGCTCTTAAGTGCCCCAACCACTCCTCCCCTGCTGGCTGTGACAACAGCCCAACCTCGCCCGCCCCATAAACCTGCCTCGCAACGGTAAAATAAAAAGATAATAACATGGTGTTATTATCATTTTATTTTTCCTTTTTCCACTGCTCAAAGAGCAGTGGGGTGGCGCTCCTTCACCTCAGCGCCGCCGCTGCAGAGTACTCAACTCTGCTGAAGATTGGGTCCTTTCAAAGTGGTACTCCTTTTAGCATGGGTGATTACCACCCTCATGTGCAAGCCATAGCACAACTAATGGTGGGCAGCAGCTAATTATACAGCAGTGGCCAATAAGCCTTTCCTACATGTGACAGCTGTTTATATAATACAGGCCGTATTACCTGGCGGCAGCTGATTGACTAGCTGTGCGCAACAGTCCTTTTTAGCTACATTCTATGTTGGCATGTTTCGTTTAAATCTGTGTACTCTGCAATTAATTAAACCCTTCAATTTTCCCAGGTGGAGATGCGAGTGTAAGATGAGTGTTATGTAGCTGAAGGACAGGGGTACCCCAGTGTACATGTCGTTCCAAGAAAGTCTGTGCACTGCCCGGCCCTCTCCTCCCTCCCTGCAAATGCCAGCCATGTTGTGATAGGTCTGGTTCTGATCCACAAATATGTCAGAAGAAGCATGAGAGGTGCCCTCTGGTCTGACCCCAATGGCTCAGATCGGCATGGACAGATCAGCCTGTGGCCTGAGAGGAAGCATAGCAATGAAAATGGCATGGCGAGCTCTGAAAAGTCTGCTCAACATAGTGTTTAGTGATGATTGATGATTGGATCAGTGGGATGAGTACAATTTGTCTTATTCTGCAAATAAACTTTAGTTTATCTTGGTGACAGTCATCTAAATTTGAGGGCGTGAGGGTTACCGAATGTGGGAATGGTGTCACGGCAATGTTTACCGGTGCTCCAGGTGACAGATAACTGATGCTTCCTCCAACCAGCAAATATGAATTCTCTGCCCCCACATGTCCTATCACTTCTCATGCATGGGGCGCAGCATGCAGCAAACAGACCCATGTTCAAACCCCAACACACAACCATGAGCAGATGTGTGGTTAGATCCTCAAACTTACTGGGTTAAAATTCAGACCATCAAAGTAAGTTCTAAGTATTATCAGAGGACTCTTTCACTAGTCTTAAATCTTTTAGCTGCATTGAGATGCGAAGTCTGGTTGCCTATCCTCGTTAATGACACCTACCATAGCATAACACCCTACGTGGTGCATTTGTACAACAATCGTGCACACTTCTTCTGACCGTGATTTGGGGCAATGGTGCAAAAAAGGCAATGAGGCAAATGCTAAGGCAGATATACAATTATCCTTGAGGGTGTAGACTGCACAATTAGAGAATTACCTTTTATTGGTGTTTGATGTGGAATTGCAATTTTACAATGTTAATTATTTGAGCATGAATGCACAGTACCATGCATTGTGTTTGAACGGTGGAGGTGTGAATGGGAGAGGGAAAGGACATGCACGACCCAGATGACTCTCTGTTGCTGAAAGTCCAACAGTGAATACATTGATGTGGTGTCAGAGCTCACTAGAATGACAGAAGCGTTGAAAGTACCACTGTCAAGCAATCAAGGCGAAGGCCCAACAACATGTCTTTTTGGATACTGAACTGTAAGGCAGGAATCCAGGCTACCATTGGTCAAGGCTGAGGCTTTCAGAGAAGCAGCGCATATATTACCTGCTCATTAAATAGGTCACACTGGGGCAAATTCTGACTCTTTTGGGCCAGTTGACCAAGGGTGATATCACTATGGCTTCAATTTTCGAGAAAATTAGCACAAGCGACTTAATCAAATACGCCACTTTACACAGAATAAAAACAAGCATTTGCAATGCAATAGGTCTCGCATTTGCAAAAGTTTGAGCCATTGGCATTGTAAATGACAAACCCTTCATCCATGTGTTGGTTTTGAAAACAGATAAATAAATGGCATTGTCATTTACAATGCCAATAGGTTAAACTCTGGCATTGTAAATGACAATGCCTTTTATCCATGTTTTTAAAAAGAAACATAAATAAAACGCATTGGCATTTACAATGCCAATAGCTTAAACTCTGGCATTGTAAATGACAATGCCTTTTATCCATGTTTTTAAAAAAGAAACATAAATAAAACGCATTGGCATTTACAATACCAATAGCTCAAACTCGTGTAAATACTCGTGTAAATACCAAAAATACTCGATCTCTGATCAGCAATTGATGCTTCTGCTTTTCAAACTTAAAAACATATGTTGTATTAGAAACACCTTAAACAAATGTAATGCAAAAATGTCCCTTTTGAAAATATGTCAGTCCATACATAAATAGTATTTTATAGGATAAGCAATTAATGCACACATATATGCACGGTCTGTGAAGCACTAGATATAAAGGGGCAGAGAAAACACATAGTCCTGTTTCCCCAGTCCGCAACCTCTAACAACCACCAACAACAGACATAGTAGAATTATTTTGTGATGTCTGCTGCGGCTTTGAACTGCTCAGTGAAATATCTCACTGGATTAGGTAGGTCACTAAACCTACAACAAGTGCTCCTTTAAATGTCTTGTAATTTATATGCGTGGATACAGCTGAAGTACACTGTCCCGTCCTACACAACCACTGCCCCTACAGCTGTGGCAAGTAGAATTTGTGCATTTTTATATAGCACCAACTTTAAATGGGCATGCATAAAAGATTATGAGTGACACTATCTTACAAGCAAAATCAAGCAATATAGACAAGGGTAACATATATAAATCATAGAAATTACACCTATTTGAGCAACAAGGAACTCTAAGATATTAAAACTGCTGTAAGCAAGCAGCATTTTAGTAACTTTTGAACAGTTTGAGCTGGAAACAAAAACATTTTTGTCAAAATTTGCAGCTGCAGCAGATGATGGATTATGTGGCGAATGCGGCAAATCTATAATTATGCGAAAATTGCTGCAGCCACATAATTGCATAATTCCATTGGCCCTGGTTATAGGAGACAAAGATAAGCAGTGACAGGAGGAAATGGAATGACAATAGAAAGGCGATTATATACTGTAGTGAGGCAGTGACAGAAGAGGGTGGACAGTGTATGATTACAGAATTTAGGGCAATGCCAACGGCAGGATGGGCAGTGGCAGAGACATGTTGTATAACGGAGAGATGAGCAGTAATTGGAGAGGGGACATGGGAAGTGAAAGGAGAGAGGACAGTAACATGAGGCAGAGTTAGAGGAGGGTAGTGACAGGAGGGAGAAATAATATGTGAAAACATAACTACGCCCAGTGTGAAGCTCTCTGAGGATGGAGAGGGAAACAGCAAAACGCGGGACAACACGCAAGAGCTATAGAAGGAGAGCTCGCAGTTTGAGTGACCTCAGTGTGAACAGTTTTTTAAATGCTGGAGTTCCTTTCTGTTAGATAGGGTGGAAACACAAAAAATCAAATCTGAACTTTCCTATTTGGAGCACAGTTTCAAAATCAAACAAGGAGTGCACTTACTAGAAACAGCTGGCAAATAGGGTGCCTGAGCCCTCCAGTTGCTGGCAGTGCGCCTCCACCAATCGCTCGTTGCCCCATACGGCTATAAGCGCGTTAGTTTCTGCTGGGGTCCAGGACATGCCGCGACAAGCGGCCGACGTGGAAAAGGAGACTGAGGGCGACGAGGCAAGGCCCGGACCACCGGCGCATCCCTCTAGAGGCGACGAATGGCTTGGGGTAGAAGGCGCCGACAACGATGGGCGTCCATCGCTCAGCCCAGGTGAAGTAGGGGACATAGCCTCGCGCTTCGGAATCTTCAGTGGCGGCGGAGCGGGATCCGATTGCAGATCCGACTCACAGGGCGCAGCCATTTCGACTCCTCAGAACCAGCGGGAAGTTACGTCTGAAACAAGCTGAAGACACGCCGTGAGCGTGCGCATCGGCTGCCTGGACAGGAGATGTGCACGCATATGGTGCGAGCAGGCGTTGTGATAACGCTGCGAGCCGTACGCGTGCACATCTCCTGTCTGTTTAAGTTTTGGCACAGACAGTTGATGTGCACGCGTACGGCTTGCGGCGCTATTACAACTCCTGCTCGCACCATGCGCGTGCACATCTCCTGTCCCGCATCGGAGCAAAAGTCGGCAACAATAGATCTCGCATAGCGAGCAGCGCTTTGCGCTGCATCGCTAGGCGAGACCTAAAAAGGTGTAAAAGGCGAGACAATTTTGTTTGAGTACCTGAAGCATTTCAATGAGGTGTCAGTTTGGAAAGGATTGGCAGTGAGCAATAAAACAACAGAGCTGGACAACGATGCAGCCTTCAGCTTATGAATTGAAGATATCATGGGTGGGTAGGATGCACTATTAAATGGCCAAAGAACTGGCGGCAGAGTCATTTTTAGATCGAGCCTGGGCAGCGCATGCGCTGCTGCGAGGCATGCAGTAGTGGAGTATGGCTTTGAAGCCCTGTCCACTCTCCGCCCATATTTTTAATTGGCTTGTGTCATTGTCCTTCGTAAATGCTGGCTTCCGAGTGGTTATTAGGCTTGTTAGTCCCTCCTTGGTACCGCCTTGTCTGCATTTGTTACCTCCCATAATGACTAGACCTTTTACTGGTGTTGTTACATGGTCTGCTTTATAAGTCGGTGAGCACTATTTTATTTAATACTCTGCCCCTATTCCACCCACTACCTCGTAGCACGCCGCCCGCTTTTATTTTAATTTTTACTAATGGTGGTCCGCTTTAACTATAGCGGCCTTATTTTTTTATTTATTTTAGCAGTGCGGTCCACATTTAGCGGCTGCGCTTACTTATTTACTTTGTTTATTAGCGCCCATGCGGCGCTTTCACATTAATAGAGGCCGCGCCCCTTTCTTTACACAAACCGCGTCTAAAGAAAGGTACGCGGCCGAAATTAAAGTGAAAGCGCGGCATGGGCGCTTTTAGGGAAAAAAAAACATCTGTTTGTCAACTTGACAAACAGATGCTTTTTTTGTCAAAGCCCCCATGCCATGGTTTCACTTTAATGTCGGACATGCCCCTTTCTTTAGACGCGGTTTGTCTAAAGAAAGGGGAGCGGCCTTCATGAATGTGAAAGTGCCGCATGGGCACTAGTAAAACATTGCCAATAGCTTAAACTCTAGTTAATGCGAGACCTTTTGCATTGTAAATGCTTGTTAGAACTGTTTTGGTAGCCAGAGAGGAATGGGGTGGACACTTGGCACACAAGAGCATGGTTTTCTGGAGTGGCAGCTGAAGCACAGTACAACTGTTAAGCAGATAGACAAGTGTCCCTGTTTATTAAGACTGTTTAGGGTTTGTTTTTGAAGTAATTCAAGTGCGATGGCACCTTTAGCGCTAAATTCATACAGGGTAGCAAACATGGCTAATAATAATCCTTCTCGTTTTAAACCAAAAGTATTTTAAGGCTGGCCACCAAAGTGAATACAGGGGTGACTCCTTCACACCACTTCCAGAGCACTGGATTTCTAGAATCAACAAGTTGGCACAGAGATCACTGCATTAGGCACCATTTGTGAGTATGAGATTGGCATAGCATTCATTGTCCGGTTATTGGCAAAAGACAATGAACCGCAGGCCATGGGAAAGTTTGAGGTCCAGATCAGAATTGGCGATCGGATGCCTGGCTCAGCATACTCTGCTGAGATGAAGGACACAGACAAAGTATTGAAAGGATAAGGAAGAAAAAGATATTGCCCAGTGCAAAACAATATCCAATGATCATCATCTACAATGAGAAGCTTGTGAGCTACTGGTAGCTCTCCAGCTACCTATAAATAGCTCTCCTGTGCACAGTCCAGAATACTAAATTAGAAGCTTTTGCTTGGTTGAATTAATATATCTATCCCAACATTGCAAAGTGTGTATTCAGGATGAAATTGTGTGTATTTTCCGAACTCATAACCTGACGTTTGGAGGAAAATTGTTGCATTCTCAAAATATACTTAATATAAATCACCCAAATGGCAGCTTTAAATATAATAGTACCCATGTAGAGGCAGTCCAAATTGATAAAGCCTTTTTCACATTTCTGATGGAAACCCTACCTGATGTACTGGGTGATAGCTGTGGATAATCTTGCTTGGAGTTTGCACTAATGTAATCTTGTCTGACGTAACCACTATTATCACAATAAAAATATTAGTAGCTCAGTATGGTTTTCATTGAATATAAGTAGGTCTTAATACAGAAAAGGTTGGAGAAACCTACCATAGTGAGTCCTGAGTTTATGTTTTCTGAATTACCAGTCCATCATTCTGGTGCGCCTTTCTGTTTTCATTTCATGGGGTAACTAGAGAAAGCAACCTGGCTGAAACTATGTTGGAATCGATCATCTGACATCATCTGATGGAGAGGCAAGTTATGTTCTATTGGGAAACCAACTAACAACACCATAATTTTTGTCAGTTTGGCCGATATTCTCTGTTGATAAACTTGTAAATCAATCCCTTACTTATTATTTCATATGGGTCTATGATTTTGCACAATTGTGTTTTGGTGTACAGGTGTGTTTTAGAATGTTGTTTCTGCCTCCATCAGAAATGCTCAGTTTTTTGCATTACACAAGGACGCATTCATTTTTTGTTGTTTTGGTAGCCACGTGGAGACAATGGGCCATATGTACAAAGAAGAGGAATAGTGATTTTTAAATAGTGATTTTATCCGCATCGCTATTTGGAAATCGCTATTTCTTATGAATAAAACTATTTGTTTTATTCTTGAGATTCCTAGTGGGTCACAAATCAACCTACTTCACGAATATTAATGAGGTAGGTTACAGTTCGCGACCCATTAGGAATCGCAGCCATCACAGTGATGATGGCCTGCTGATTTCCGCAGACCGCCATGTCTGTGATTGCCTTTGGATAAAGGTTTTTTTTTGTCGAAATGAAACCCGTTTTCCTTAAAGGAATACAAAATGCGTTTCAACAATAAAAAATGAAACGTTTTCTTTTAATTTTTTAAGAGCAGGCAGTGGTCCATGGGACCACTGCCTGCTATCAAATTTTTTTTTCCCGACATTCACAAAGGGGAAGGGGGTCCATGGGTACCCTTCCAATTTGCGAATGCATCACCACCAACTTTGAGTCGGTGGTAAAGTGCGAATGTTTCGCGACTGCATTTCGGTCACAAAACATTAGTACATACCAATGTGATTCGGTAGTTGGAAGGGACGCCCTAAACACGCCCCTTCCAAATTACGAATCGCAAAACCCAAATTGCGATTTGGTAACAGGTTACCAAATCGCAATTTGGGCTTTGTACATTCCGAAAAGCATTTATCCGGTCGCAAACGGGCCGATTCTGTGAATCAGCCCATTTGCAACTGGAAAAATGCTTTGTACATATAGCCCTAAGTGATTTACCCAAAATGTTGACCCGACGCCAAGACTCACACCTGGTTCCCCAGTTCCAAAGTCAGCAGCTCTGGCCGTTACACCATCCTCTCCCTATTTGCAAGACATTACCAAAACGCATCAATTAAGCCGTTTTTGGATTTCATAAGAAAAAGTTTAAATTAAACTTTCCAAACATGACTTTGAGTACATCAATTAAAAAAAGGCATTTTCATGTGAGGACATCGAAAATATTCCAGTGCAGCTACGAATAGACAAGCAAGTGAGCGATTGCTGGTATATGACTGATATCAACAAGGCATGTACTTCAGTCTGGCTACTACTACATATGTATTCTCTGGTCTTCTTCTACGTATCTGTTTTTTCCATTTCTTTCCCACCGATCAATCAGTGGACTGATCTCTATCAGGGCACTTAGCGTAGTTTGCTTATATCGCTCCATTTTATTGTTAACTACCTCCCACACCTTCACTATTCAATGTGGCCTCCCAACCTGGAGTGTTGTCACTGCTCCAGTTTAATATGTCTCTTCGGAGGGGCCTTCATATGTCTTTGGGATGTGAATTGGCAGCAATCCAACTGTCCACCACGTCTTTACAGTGCAACATGTCTTTTATCCAGTCCTCAACTGTAGGAGCAGTGCCTCTACCCCAAGGTACAGCTATCCGCCTCTTAGCTAGCAAGAGAGCCATTGCTGTGAAGCACCTCAAGTGTGCTGGCAAATCTTTAACAAATTCTAATGGAGCCATCAGCATGGGAAAGATCTACCTCCAAAAGTCCTGCAGCGTAGGACAGGCCTCGGTCAGGTGCAAGAAGCTGGTCTCCTCACACCAACATCAGTGGTACTCAGTGCTCTCGTCCAGCCCAAATGCCTTCAGCTTCATAGGGGTATAATGCATTCCATGCAAGTATTTATTCTATTACATCATCATCATAACTTTATTTTTGATCGCAAAGATCTTATAAAGTACATCTACTATTACTACCTAGGTCTGCTATTAAGGGGTGGAGTTTCTTTTCTGTTAGAAAACGTGGAGCCACTGTCCATCTGTCATCACCAACCCTAACACTATCTCACTGCTGCCTGGGGGTCACCTTCCGTGCCACCCTGGAGTTGGATAGTGTGTTATAGATATGTATTATGGTGTGGAGCTGTGATGGGAATGTCATTTACAGATATAATGGCATATGTCTAGGGCTCATCTGAGAAGGTGGGGTCCTGTAAAGAGTGTGCCATATTTCTGAAGTTTGAGAATATAACTAGTGCATTGACAAACCCGATTCTTTAAATTGCTCCAATGTAAGAAAGGAGCCCCATGGAAACATGTCACCCATTTTCCTCAATCTGATTTGTGTGAGGTTGGTCTGTGTTTCATGTTCCATCGTGGCCGGTATTCTTGGATTATATGCTAGTGCAGCTCCAGAGAGTACCCTACAGCATATATATAGCTATTTTATGCCAAGCCCATACCATGCACGCCACAGTGTTTCTCTGAGACAATGGCCTAGTTAGAGGCTTAGCTGAATATCTGGCCCCCTTCACTGGTACATGTGGCATTGGCTGTTTCATATGAAACCATCACACAGCGGTGTCTCCTCCGTTGGAGCAGAGGAGCGTTACCCCCACTTAAAATACACCCAAAGCCCCAGAGATTAAAAATAAAATGGTAATTCATTACCATTTTATTTTTCATCCCCCGTCCCAAACAGAGCGTCAGGACGGGGGTGGGGCTGCTGCTGAGTGACAGGAGCAGTGAGGAGGGTGGGCTGTCTTTTTGTGCGCATGTCTTTTTGGCCGGCCATCTTCAGACGGCCAGCCACACATACGCACTTTAAACATCTTTAACCCAGCTGTCTTAAGATAACTGGTTAGGGAAATGCAGGCCTCCAGAGCGCTGTGAAGCGCAGAGTGAGGCCGCTCCCTCCAATTAGGGCGCAGCTCTCATGGAATGAGAGCAGAGCCAGGATTGGTCAAGGGAGTGTCCTGGTGGCCAGGCTGCAGTTCCAGAAAGAAGAGGCCCGGTGCGGAGGCTAGGTAAGTGTTTAATTAATTTTTACATTTATTTTGTTTGAGCTTCCGTGCGCCCGACACCCCGTAGATGCCAGCCGCCACTGCCAGCAGAATAAACAAGCATTGGCATAGCCAATAGGTCTCGCCTTTGGGACCTTATAAGTATTTAGTTATGCAGCACAATATCCTTGGTGCAACAACATCAACTGTTGCATGGCTAAACACTTATAAGGTCCCAAAGGCGAGACCTATTGGCTATGCCAATGCTTGTTTAAACATTCCTCGGAGTAGAATAATACCAATATCAAAATAAAGCACATTATATGCTCTTTTAATCATACCACATAAACACAAGCATTGGCATAGCCAATAGGTCTCGCCTTTGGGACCTTATAAGTATTTAGCCATGCAGCACATTATCCTGGGTGCCAGAACATTTACTGTTCTTGAGAGTGAAACCTTTGACACTAATAGACACATTATAACACAGCATTGAGAAGTACTTATTTAAAGTGTTATTTTTGTATAACTGGTAGTCTGAACTCACATATCTGTAAGTGATTCCGTCCGCGATAATGAAGAACTAGACTGAACTATAAAAGGCACACAAGTGGCACATATATTATTAGTAAATCTGTACTTTTAGACTTGTGCGTTTTATCCAGAAATGCAGCGTGCAATACACATTCACTCATCCTAAGAAGCATCGCAGAACAAAAACCTAATGTCACTTTTAGCAAAGAGGCTCCAGAGTAGGTAAACAATGTTCTATTTTTGAGTACTAAAATAGAGAGAATGAGGCACGAAATTCTCTGTTTTTCCACATTGAAAAAGTATTAAGCATGGACCATAGCTAAGAAATGAACAAAAGTGCCCTGGTGATGGCAATTTGATGTTAAAATGCTGGTTGGTTAACGAAAATTACCTAGCAAAACCCACCCTTCCCCTTCAGAGGCTACCTTCGACTTCATCTTACTCATAGCTGCGAACACCACACATTACGTTGCGCACAGCATCACATTACATAGTGCAATGCTAGAATGAAAGCCGCCGGTTGAAATCAGAAGCACGAGAAAGGGGAAAAACATAAACGAGAGGACACAGGTCTTGTGTGTAAAATTTGTACAGGATCTGAAGCATATAAAAAAACAAGGAAGCCACGCACGGCAGTGCCGGCTGAAAGCATGAGACATGCAGGGGTGGGGGCAGAGCTGCGCCCACAGGAGGCCCGAGCAGAAACGGGGAAAAGGACGCGAGTGGCGCGCGCGCTCCACAGCGAGCGATCTGTTTCCAATTATCGCGCCCGCGTCTGGGCACGATAATTGCAAACAGATGGCGCCCGTGCGGGTAACCGCAGGGAAAAGGCCATGACGCACGAGCGTCTGGTCAGCTTTTTGAAACCCCTACATAAAGTCTTGCCAGAGCAGCGCTTGCGCGCTACTCGAGGCTCGACCTAAAAAATGAGGACACGCAAAAGGCTGCATGCTGCTAAATATGGGAACCATTTGCTCTGCCTTACAAACTAGAAATGCTTCTAGATACACAATTTTTAGAGTGCTTATGTACCTTCTACGTTATGTAAAAGCTTGCTTTAAAACTTTACGCAGAAGGCACGTTCAAGCAAGTCCCTTTTATAACTATACACAGACTCAAAGTTTTAAATGAAGGCAAAGACCTGGTAAATTTCTCTATTAATAAACACAATGTAAGGCTTGGTCAGGGACAGTATGTACAACAATTTCAATTACAACCATTTTTTGGGACTACAAAATTAAAAAGTGGGTAATATTTAAATATAGCCTGGTCAAGAAGTCTGAGGCCTTGCCTACGATAAGGAGCATGTGGAGTTTTAGAAAAAGAACTTCAACATTATGAAGTACTTTTCTTTTAACCTGCAACGAAGGTGGATGAAGTGATGTGCTTCGGATCAGACAGATCCACTCCATTAAGTGGCATGTTAACTAAAAAGCTTGCAACTGTCAACAAGCAGTAGCAAAGCCATTAGGTTTTGCTTATGCTGGATCTATTAACTTTGCCAATGTTTTATTTAGCCATGTTGCACAGGCCAGTGAATCCTTTTCTGCTGACGTAACTTGCATACGTTCGGCCCAGAATTTCATCTTCGAGCTGTAAACACTAGAAGATCAGGAAAAGAGTTGCTCATTCAACTGCAATGGCTTGGGTGTCAAGGTGTGTTGAAGCCCTGAAAGACAGCTACAGACTGGATGAGCAAGGCTAGCAAGCTCAGACTTCCTATTATCTGGCAACAACACAGGAGTGTATCGGAGTGCATTAATCACAAGTCATATACTGTCTGATGCATGACTAACCATGACAAGAATTACTGCCATTCAAATGCAAAACAAAGCGTGCTAGTGCTTACAAATGGCTTCTGGCAAAGTTAAGAGTATTTGATGTCTAAGTAATCTCTACTCTCCTTTAAATTACTTAAGGAAAGAGCTAGGACTTTCGGACACACTGGTCCTCTCGGCGCAGCTGTAAGGCATTCACTTTTCCCAACCTATATATCTGCTGAGTGTGAGTAGAGGGGTCAGCCTACGCCACCGAATGTTAGCCATGTGCTGGCTACAGAAACCGCAACACCACACACCCAGACTATAAACTCGCAGAAAGCACTTTAAAGGACGGGTGTAGGAGGCCAAAAGCAGGTTAGAGAGCAAAAACATACAGTTGTATAATAAGAAATATTAAAACGACCCGATTCTCGAGTCTGGAGACAGAATGAAAAAGTTCCAGGATCCAAAGGGAGCAGCAGAAGGACATAAATAAAGCAATCCATCAGTCGATGCACAATTGAAGGGACAAACGCAAAAAGAAGAAAGTGAAACCGACACGCTGACCAATGAGAAGCAAGGAAATAAGGCGAGACTAAAAATGGTTTCACAACTTTTTTGTGGCACAGATTCAAGCCTGCACATGTTAGAAGAAATAACGACGCAAGAGCGTCTATACATTGTTTCCAGTAGTGCACGTGTTTATCTAGAATTACTGCACTCGCCTTCCCAACAAGAGTTCAAACAGAATGCATTTTCATTCACTGAGAAAACTGTGAACCCAAAACCGCTGAGGATAAAGAGGTAGGTTCCCTTGTGGCACAATTTACTGAGTGAACTTGTGGGCTAGACACTCAACCCTTTTTTTTTGTTCCAAACATTCAGTCATACAAGGAGCTAGCAGACACGCATAATAAAAGGGTTCTCAAACCACTAAACGCAGTACTACAATCAGCAGCGGAATGTATTTCCATTCCAAGATACACAATCCTAGAAAAAAACAAGGAAGCCACGCACGGCAGTGCCGGCTGAAAGCATGAGACATGCAGGGGTGGGGGCAGAGCTGCGCCCACAGGAGGCCCGAGCAGAAACGGGGAAAAGGACGCGAGTGGTGCGCGCGCGCGCCACAGCGAGCGATCTGTTTCCAATTATCGCGCCCGCGTCTGGGCACGATAATTGCAAACAGATGGCGCCCGTTGCGGGTAACCGCAGGGAAAAGGCCATGACGCACGAGCGTCTGGTCAGCTTTTTGAAACCCCTAACTTAAAGTCTTGCCAGAGCAGCGCTTGCGCGCTACTCGAGGCTCGACCTAAAAATGTGCCTGTGCCACCCAAAAATAGTGTTCCATATCCGGGATTGACAACCCACCTCTGTCATATGGTAAGGTTATTGTGTCCCAACTCAACCAGGGCGGCCTACCAGCCCAGTCCAGTCTGATCAGCATTAATTATACGTTTTTGAAGAAAGCCCTAATCAGTGGTATTGGGATGTTAACAAATAGGTGTAAAAGTATGCAGAACTATTATTTTACAAGCACAATTCTTTCTGCTACGGACGAGAGCCTCGCCTACCTCATAATATTGTCTTGTTCTTTGCAATCACAGGGCCGTATTTGTCTCTAAGTGTTACCTCTATATAACTAAACCCCAAGGTAATGCACTGAATCTTCCCTCCACTGCAGAGGAAAGTCCACATTTGGGTCCTTCGTAGCAGAGTTACCTTGTATTTGCCCCAGTTAATCGATAGGCTTGACAAAATCCCTTGTATGACCACTTCCCTCAGTATAAGGGCTTTGTTTTGACTCGATTCCCTGCCCCAATCGCAGACCCCCAGAGCAGCCATTCTCCCAGAGGACACAGGCCAGGAGCTCAAGCGGTATTGGAAACTGCAGAGGAGACAGCGGGCATCCCTGCTTTATGCTCTGTGTTAGACTAATAGCCACAGAAGTGCATCTATTTACCGTCACACCACCACGTGCTACAGGTTTGCAGTAGAGGAGTGGGATCCAGCTCAGCAGTACCTCCCCTAGATCCAGTTTCCTCAGTGTCATGAACATGAAAGACCGTTCTAGTGATGCAACTTTTTTGTGGTCAAACAACTCTGTTGCTGTGGGTTTATTTGATGAAGGAGAGGGAAAAACGTTGGGAGATTTCGGCCCAGATGTATTATGAATCGATTTGCAAAAAGTGGTCCCAAATTGTGCACTGACTTTTTGTAAATTGATTCTGGTTTTCTGTACTATTATGTACTGTTCGGTTGGTTCGCAAAATCACCGTTTGGAGTGGGTAGCAATTTGGCCTACCTCATTACTATTCATGAGGTACATCGCAAACTATGACTCACTCCAACTAGATGCCATCACATGGATGGAGTCCTGCTCGTGTTTTTTAATGGAGCTTGTAGTAGGACTTGCGACCCCTAATAGGCCCTATGTGTTGTGGAGTGCTCTGACACAAATCCAGATTGTTGTGTTAGCACCAAGCCCTTCATGTAGGGAAGAAGTCTCTATGTTATCATTTTCTCCTATATCTTTGTGTCCATATTGATTAGAGTTGGAGGCTTAAATGATCCAGGCTTGAGTGATGTGATTAGCATCACTCGTGTAGCTTTGCTGGAGGACATGGTGCTTCCCAACCAAAACTCTGCTGGACACAGTGTTTGGAATCAATATGCAAGACATTTACAGCTTACACAACAGGCGTAAGCATTGCTACCAAGCCAGTATCTTTAAGTCGATTGAGATCACCCTGGATAGGCTGGAAAGGGAAGTTAAAAAGCTAGAAAATTAATACTCCTATACTTACCAAACATAGATCCTTGAGAGATTGAACAAGACCCTGTTGAAATTTCATGAAGAAGCAGACAAAGAGGTCAAGATCTTAACTATGTTGTAGCTAGAATATATGAAAAATGTGAATGCGCCCAGTGTGAACGTTATCCAGAATGGTGTGCCTCCACGGGCCTCAGGGAGATTATAGAGGTCAAGAATTTGTGGGTCAGATGTGTAGGGGTAAACCAGCTTTACTAGAAACCTTTGCTAACTAATACAAACATCTCTACCATTCTCAAAATGTGGCACCCCTATCAGACTTTACTTAATATCTCAACTGATAGGTGACAAATTGCCTGGTGGCGATGGCCTCACACCTCACAGTGATATGAGGGGGCACGTGCGAAGGGAATTCTCTCACTAAAGCATAATAGCAATCGATCAATCAATCAATCAATCAATCAGGGGGTTTATATAGCGCGCTACTCACCCGTGAGGGTCTCAAGGCGCTGGATGGGGGGGGGGGGCGGCTCCGGATCAGTCGAAGAGCCAGGTCTTGAGGTCCTTCCTGAATGTGTGCAGGGTCGGGGAGCGTCTGATGTTCACAGGGAGCTCGTTCCAGGTTTTGGCTGCGATGTAGGAGAAAGCTCTCCCGCCGGGTCTGTTTCTGCAGATGCCGGGGACCTCTGCCAGGGCGAGGTCGGCGGAGCGGAGGTTCCTCTTGGGTACGTGGAAGGATACTCTCTCGTTGAGGTATTTGGGTCCGATGTTGTGGAGGGATTTGTAGGCGTGGGTGAGGAGTTTGAAGGTGACCCTCTTCTCGACGGGGAGCCAGTGGAGGTCTCGTAGGTGTTGGGTCATGTGCTCATGGCGCGGTGTCCCGAGGACGAGTCTGGCTGCGGCGTTCTGGATGGTCTGGAGTCTGTGCAGAAGAGTTTTGTTGATTCCGGCGTAGAGGGCGTTGCCGTAGTCCAGTCTGCTGGTAATGAGTGCGTGGGTGACGGTCCTTCTGCAGTCGGGGGGGATCCATTTGAAAGTCTTACGGATGATGCGAAGGCAGTTGAAACTAGTGGAGGCGACGGCGTTGATCTGGCGGTTCATGGAGAGGGAAGAGTCAAGGATGATGCCGAGTTTCCGAGCGTGGTCTGTAGGGGTGGGTGGGCTCCCGAGGGCGGAGGGCCACCAGGTGTTGTCCCAGGCGGAGGTGCAGGGCCCGAGGATGAGGACCTCGGTCTTCTTTGAGTTTAGCTTCAGGCAGCTGTCCTTCATCCAGGCTGCCACGTTCTTCATACCTTCCTGGAAACAGAGTCTGGTGTCTTCGGGATTCTTCGTGAGCGAGAGGATGAGCTGGGTGTCGTCGGCTTAGGATACGATGCTGAGCCCATGCTGTCTGACGATGGCGGCGAGGGGGGCCATGTAGATGTTGAAGAGCGTGGGGCTGAGTGATGATCCCTGGGGTACTCCGCAGTTGATTTCCGTGGGTTTGGAGAGGAAGGGAGGGAGTCGGATCCTCTGGGTTCTGCCGGAGAGGAAGGATTGGATCCAGTCGAGGGCGGCTCCTTGTATTCCTGTGTCGTACAGTCTGGCTGCGAGTGTGCGATGTGAAACGGTGTCGAAGGCTGCGGAAAGGTCTAGAAGGATGAGGGCCGCGGTGTGTCCCTGGTCGAGCAGCATGCGGATGTCATCGGTGGCGGCGAAGAGGGCGGTCTCAGTGCTGTGGTTGCTGCGGAATCCTGACTGGGAGGCGTCCAGGATGGCGTTCTCTTCTATGACAGCGGTCAGCTGTGCGTTTACGAGTCTCTCTGTGACTTTGGCCGCAAAAGGGAGGAGAGAGATGGGCCGGTAGTTTTCCAGGTCCGTTGGGGGGGCCGATGGTTTCTTGAGGAGGGGTTGAACCTCCGCCCGTTTCCAGTCGTCTGGGCAGATGCCTGATCGGAGGGAGGCATTGATGGTGCGTCCTAGTTCGGGTGCGATGACGGCGGCGGCCCTGTGGAAGATGTGCGGTGGGCAGGGGTCCGTTGGGGCTCCTGAGTGGGTTTTCTTCATGGTTGCTGTGATGAGTTCGACGGTAGCGGGGTCCCAGGACGTGATGATCGGCTTATCAGCAGCGGTGGGTAGGAGGGTGGTGCTCGTCGTTGGTTCGCTGAAGTTGTCGTAGAGGGCCTTGATCTTCAGATGGAAGTAGGAGCTGAGCTTGTCGCAGAGTTCCTGGGAAGGTGTGATGTCCGTGGCTTCGCAGGTGGGTTTTGCGAACTGCTGTATGACGTTGAACAGTTCCTTGGCGTTGGTAGCGTTGGTCTGGACTTTGTCTCTTATGAAGGTCCGTTTGGTGTCTCTTATGCGCTGGTGGTATTCCTTCAGGGCGCTCTTGTGGTCGTTCCGTGCTTCCGTGGTTTTCAGGTTTCGCCAGGTTTTCTCTAGGCGTCTGCAGTGTGTGTATTTTTCTTGCCATGCCTACCATAACCTTTTTCTCATAATTTGGCTCTTTGATGCTTTATTCATACAGTGACCAAAAGACTTAGGCTCTAGGGAAGCTGGACATTTAACACCATAAGTTCAATTTCTGGGCTCAGTCCTGACAACAAGCAGGATTTCTTCAATAACATAAGCAGAGGGGAGCTGTTGAGGAAGAGGCTGCAGACACAGCAACTGTCTAACTTCTTGGGGGACAGAGAGAGATTCTCACAGTGCTATCTACCTCATTTTCTGTCTGGATAAAAAGTGCTTGTCCCAAGAGCAGAAAAGCAAAGAACTGAGCAGCTACCCAAATAACTATGAGTTCTTCCCAATTTGAAGACTTCCTGAACTCGAGGGACCACAGACCCTGCACTGATGATGATCTAGATATCACTTCCGAAACCCTACTACATCTCAAGTCCTTATCACAAGAGACAAATGCTGGAGGCCCACCCCATAGCTTAGATGAATTTCCTAAAGTCACCACTGAAGACACAAAATAATCTTGAATGGAACTGGGATCAGAGGAGTGTAGTGCTTGGCCTGGGTGTCCCAGGATCTTAGGAAATGCTGGACGAAGGGATTGAGGTGCAGCCTGGCCCAAGGCGCCACAAAACATAGGTTGCCATGTCCCTCTGCAACCTCAACCACACACGAGCTGAAGCCTGATTTTAATTCACAAAACGCTTTAGATGAATCCTCAACTGGAGAGCGCTCATTGAAGGGAAAAAACACCATCCCGAAGAAAGAGCTGAACAGAGCTCCTACAAATTACATCCATTAGCATGGATCCAAATACTTCTTCAGGTTCAGAATCCACCCAAAATCCATGACATGGGGCACGTAATATCCAGTCATAAAGATAAAGAAAGAGAAGGACACCTCTTGCATAAAGAAGACCAATCAGACTGGCCAGCACATTTGTAAATACCCTCGGGCTGATTTCAAGCCAAATGGCTGGACACTGAACCGGTACTGACCTGAGGGAACTTCAAAGAAGAGGAACCTTCGGTGAGAAAGAGCCACTGGGATACGAAAGTATGCATCCTGCACGTCTATTGATGTCACCAAATCCCCTGGTGCCACCGTCAGGAAAATGTCATGAAGATAAATAATCTGAAATGGGACTTCCTTTAACCTATTCAGATTAAAAAACAAGCAGAAAGTCCTGTCTGGTTTTGGAACAAAAAGAAAGTCAAGGGCATTCCCAGGCCCAGTTCTTCCTGGGAAACTCGCACACTTGCCAAGAGAGCGACAAGACGTCACCTTCGACCTTGAATCCTGGGCAATGCGGGAAAGTTCTGGTGTACAACCGTTTTGGACCACTGTAAACACCAAGGCATGTTAAATAGAATGCCCACAAACACTGGAGAAGAAGGGAAGAATAACCCCCAATGGAAGAGCCATCAGCAGTTGATAAGTGGACATTGAACCCCAGGGAGGCAGGGCTTGTTGCGCATCATGGCGGACGTGTCCTAGATGAGCTCCTCCGAGCCCGTGAATTCTGCTGTGGCACAGCCGATCCAGCTGCAATGTTGTATTGCCCGGGGCCTCCGCGCTGTTAACCCGCTGCCTGTGGCACAGCAGCTACCTGCTGTAGTCCTGAACTGTCTTGTTCTCTGGACTGATAACCTGCCCCGGCACTGCATCTGGACGGGGGAATAGGCTATGTGGGTTTTGATGGACAATAATGGCTGCCCCTCTGGGTGAGCCCGGCCACACTAGACTGTCTACAGGAGGCACTCCCCGCGGCTGGCTTTGAGTGGACTGGGGCGACAGAGAGGGGGACAATACAGTCTTGCAAATCACCCCAGAACAGATCTAGAGGGTCATCTGTAACCTCCGCACCGATATGGAGAAGCAGTCACGGATGCCGAGCACTGGATCTTTCCCACTGAGGACACGGTCCACATGCTGACCGCGGATGTCACCAACCTCAAAGAGATAGTGAGTTACCTTGAGCGTAGAGTGGAGGATGCAGAGGGCTGATCGAGAAAGAATAACCTGACATCCCAGAGGGGGCAGAGGGAACAACCCTTAAGGCCTTTTTGTGAACCTGGCTATGATCATGGATGCCTGCAGATGCACCCTCATTGTGCTCTGTGATCGAATGGGCACAAAGAGCCCTATCTGCTCGGCAGCCACCATGGCACCCCCTAGACCTATGATAGCACATTTTTGGAACTATGCAGACAGGGATTTTATCCTACAGCAAGCTGCCTGCACACCCACCTAATGGTAGACTCAACGAGGATAAGCATCTACCCGGTTACACTCTACAAGAACAACAGTAAAGGATATCCATCACACAAGTGAAGCAGAAATTGAAGGCGATGCAGCTGATGTACATAGCTGAAAGTAATACACAAAGGCAAAACGCACTTCCTTGAAACACCCCAGGTGGTGGGGGATTTACTGGATATTCCGAGACCCGGACTACAGGACCAACCACAGCCCCCACCCACGAGGGGCAGGAAGATAAAGGGGTGACCCCCACCGGCTCTCGAAGAGACAAGGAGGCAGCTGAGATCGCAATGAAAAAGCAGCAGTGATGGGACGCCTCCACACTGTGGCTCCGAAGAGAAGGCCAGCTGAACTGAAGCGTGCTTGATGGCCGGGATTGGTGCCAGGGAGCACCCCCTGGTCGCCTTACCAGACAACACAACCAACTGACTTTACAAATTCCCTTTTCAACACAATACTAGCTTCATGTGTTTTGGGAGGTGGAAATGGTTGGCTTGCTGGACAGAATGGCTCTGTATGTGTTGTAACGGATAATCGAGTAAGTTAAGCTGGGTATGCTGTGCACAATTCTAAGTGCACTACTAGTGGCTCAGAGCACAGCTAAAGCTGCCCACCTTATAGCATATGCAAACTCAATTGGCACAGTTGAAGATGGGTGATGGATGCTTCATGTTCAGAAGTGTAGGGATGGGGGCAGTTAGGATGTTTACTCAGTTACCTAGTTTATATCTTATTTGACACCAAGCACAGTGACACATTGCCTCTCCCAGCCCACCGACGGGGTGGCAGAAACCCCCATGACACACTCCAGAGACACCTTCCAAATCCTTTCATGGCAAATAAATGACCTCAACAACAAAATTAAAAGTGGCGCAGTATTCCAGTATCTCAAGCAATACACACATGCCTCACATCATACTCCTGCAGAAGAAACACCTTTTGGGCAACAGACACACCTTACTTTCCCAGGCGGATACACCAGGGTCTATCACTTGGGCTACACAAACGACTCTAGAGGGACAGCCATTCTCCTACACAGACAATTTCAAACATACAACACGACGATCGGGGTAGATTCACGATCGTTCAGGGGTCCTTGGAAGGGAAGCAGTAGACCATTACCTTGGTCTATGCCCCCCTACAGTAGTTGAAACTACCCTCCAGGCCCTGTCGCAGATCCTCTCCCATACTGCCCGGGCCACATGATAGTAGAGGTCGACTGTAAGTCAGTCATGGACCCCAAGACCGACACTAACACAGTCCAACCCCGAAAGTCCATACACTTGGCACGTTCAATAGCCTTGGTGGATATGTGGCACCTCCTCCTCCCCTATTCTAGGGAATACACACAGTACCCCCACGCTCACGGCTTCTCAGTCTGCATAGACTATGCTTTCCTTCCATCGGTGGAGGCTGGCGATGTAACAAATGGCCAGATCCTTCCTTGGGCCCTGACTAACCATACCCCACCATGGTATTAGTCAAGCAATCCACTGCCCGTGGCCTCTCGCTGTGTAGACTGAGCGCCTGGTTGCTACGTGATTCCACATTTGGTGATGTCCTGCAGCAGCAAATCGAAGAATATACCGATACGCATGGTCCAGTCGCAAGCTGTGCTTTGGGAGGCCCAAAAGAGTCTTCAGGGGACAGATCATATCATTCCAAACAGAGGCAGGGAGACAGAAACTCGTAGCACTTGAGGGTGCAGTCTCTAAAGCGGAGGGACAAGGGAGTAATTGACCAGCTCCACACATGCAACACATAATTGACATGTTTTGCCTCACCCTGCGATAAAGGCTCTGGGACTCGGCCTCCCTCTCTTATGTGGTCACCCAATACAAGATCTACGACATAGGGGACAAAGTGAACAGAGATCTGGGGCTCAGACTTGTATCGATCATCCAAACACCCACATGTAACTGCTTGACCAACCCCCAGACGATAGTGCAGGTATTTCCAGCCTACTACACCAACCTCTGTGCAGAATCCCCCTGACCCCAGCAAAACATAAACACCCGATAGGAGAGGACCTGATGATTCACAGACTGTAGGACCTTGACTGACGGGCACTAGGTGAACCTCTTACAGAGGAGGAATTTCAGGCAGCCACCCACTCCTCCCAGCAGGGAAAACCCTTGGCCCCTAGTGGCTACCCACTAGACTTTTTCAAATAGTATGCCTCCGAATTGATCCCATAGAAAATGGGCCTATACACAAAAGCACTAGAACGTGGCAAACTACATCATGACTTGGGGGGGCACCATATCGGTGTTCTTCAGGCCTGGTAAGCCGAAGGATGAATGAACATTATACAGGTCGATCTCCCTGATCAACCATCGAAACAAACTTCTCACAAATGTTTTGGCAAATAGGGTGCTCAAAGTGATCTGATCGTGATAGACCCAGACCAGAATGGCTTTATGCCACAGTGTAGCAGCCGCCACTGCCTATGATGGCTACATTACACAATGGCCTTAACAGAATGCCGGGTCTTGGTGTCGATAGACATTGAGAAGGCTTTCGACTCCGGACTCCTTCTGGTAGCAGTTCATATTCCAGCTGCTAGACTGCATGAACTTTGGTCCCCACTTCCTCCGATATGTAGCAGTACTGTATTCTAAACCCTTGGGCAAAAGTTGGTGTCAAAAAGACACTCTCTCTGGAATTTGCCATCTGACACGTTATGAGGCCGGGCTGCCCCATCCCCTCTCTTCTTCACCTTGGTGATAAAGCCGTTGGCTGAATGGATTAGGAGGTATGCCCAAATTAGCAGCTTTTGCTGGCCCGGGATTCTTGGATGATAGAATCTCCCTCAACGCCAATGATGCATTGGTCTACATCAGCGACCCGAGATATCCCTACCACGCTTACGCATATACTGAGGGTTTGAGGAGAAGGCTCCTGACTGCAAGTTAACTGGACCAAGTCCATTTACTTCCCTCTCACTGGGGTGCACGACGATATCTGGGCAACCACTATCCTCAAATGGGCTGAATATTACTTTAAATACCTCAGGTATATGTTACACACACACACCAAAGAAAGGTCCTGGGAGAAAAACTTTGCACCCCTGGTCACCCAAGTACAGCAAGACATGGATGGCTGGGAGAACATTCCCTTGACGATAGCTGCATGGGGGCCCTATTCAAAATTATCGCCTTGCACAGGCTGCTATACACTCTGCAAATTTATCCCCACAAAATACCACTCTCCTTCTTTCACACACTGCAAGTTGTTCTCATGAAGTTCCTCTGGAAAGGGGGGCAACCCTGCATAGCCTTTCATGTGTGCTGGGGCCTTACGATGGAGGTCTTGGAGTGGTGAAAATTAAACTATATTATTGGGCCAGCCACGTTGTGCTCATTAATGACTGGATGTTCGGAGTTATGGTGGACCTAGCAATAGCCATTGAACTGCTGGCCCTGGAGCGGCACAGCGTCCTAGACTTACTATACAGGAGCAACCCGGCAAGCTTGCCTTCCTCCGGCAACCCAGACATCCCTTTCCTGCTGGCACCAGGCGCTAAGGTGGATTCATTGGCAAGGGAACCCGACCAAGGAAACACCGGTGTGGGCCGGCAGTTGGCTTACACACATGGTCGCCATGCAGAGATTCTGTGCCTGTGATAACATCGGTATCTTGAAACTGTGCGATATTTGGCTGGGTGGCACAATATGCACGTTCCAACACTTCATGGACTCATACGACCTGCACAAGTCAGAATTTTACCGATACTTACAACTTAGGCAGACCCTGGAGAAACACCAGGACAGTCTACAGGCTGTACCAGACTACAACCCACTTGAGGCATACATCACAATGACCCAGAAAGAGGACAAGGGGATCTCTAAGATATACCGCTCTCTAGTAAATAACACTCCAGTCCCCCTAAGTACGCTGAAAGAATGCTGGGAACAAGATGCTGGCACACTGGAGGAGGAGGACTGGGTGGAAGCCAAGATGGCCCGAGGGTGCTGGCGGTATCCATGTGCCTTAGGCTCATACAACTCAGATACCTACACAGGGTATACCACAGCACTATGAGGCTGCACAAAATTAATCCTGCCCTGGACCCGCAATGCTTACGCTGTAAAACACATAGGAATATTTTACCACACAATCTAGGAATGCTCGATCATACATACATACTGGCACACCGTATGTAATACCCTCTCCCAGGTTGCTGGAAGATCGGTGATAACGGATCATAAAAAGATCCTGCTAGAGCTAATGGACAAATGGGGGAGGGGGTTGTAGATATATTAGGCAGCTGGTTTCATTGGACACCTTCCTGGCTAAGAGAGACAATGCCCAACACTGAAGATCGGAGGCACGGACCACACTGGACTAATGGAGGCGCGGAACAGACTACTGCGCCAACGCTATGAATACAAAACTAGGGGCTGCCTCCGAAAACATGGTAAAATCTGGGGGGCTTGGACTGCATATTCCACGACTGGCACAATATGAGTGTTCATAATGTATTGTGGATTATATACCTTGGTCTGGGCCTGAGACGATTGCTATTGAATATATTGCTCTGTATACCGTAATGTGTGAACAGTTACATATGTCTACTAATTCAATAAAAAGATTTGTTAAAGGAAAATGAAATGGCAACCCCAGTGTCGGAACCCCCTTTCAGAGGGCCACGGGCATGCAGGGGCTATTGGGATCAACGACCTACTATGGATTCTGAGTAACTGGGACAAGTACCCTTTCTGCACTTGACTCACAGGGTAAGCGCAGTCCAAGGCTCCCTCGGAGGGAGGTGTGGATACATGGGAGTGAACACTGGATCACTTTTATGAAAAAAGAGAAGTATTTTAATTTCTAACATCACCCACACAAAGGAAATATACGACATACACAAACAACTACACAATCTCCCCTTGAGGTTGGGGCTCATTTCTTACAATGGCGACTCCCTGTCCCACTCCTTCCTCGTGTTAGCGATGGTGATTATACCCCATCCCATATTGGTAACATCTAGCATATCCCCTCTAGCAGTCCAACTCTCAGGAGTCCACTTTGACTCTCGATTATAGTCACCAGTGTTCTAGCGCCACAACGCTACTAGCAGCAAGTTCCCCCGGGGCTGATAGACCTGAAACCAGTATTACCCATGCCTGCAGATGTGAAGTGTTTGGAGTTCCTGAGGGCACCCCAGCTGCGGGCGCCTGCACCGGCTGCAGCCAAGGTCCGATAAGTCAGCTGCACGCGAACCAAACAACTGTACTCAGCGGGTGCAAAATCGATCATCCGCGGTTGCACTTCTGAAGCGACCGGAGGTTTCCTGCTTCTCTTCCTGCAGTGTTAGCTCGACTACCGATGGGGGGTGGCTACAACAATCCTGTCCTGGGTCCCTCGTTTGAGTTACGGTGCTCCCACAGCATTCTCACTTCCTCCAGTGGAGCACAACAAGTCACAGTCCTTGGTGCTGCTGGTGAGCCCCTATGGCACAGAGTCACCGCAACTCACAGTCCGAGAACTTGGGCCCGATCAGCACAGTGATCCTCCCCACGGCAGCCCCTCCTAGCAAACAGGGTTGCTGCTTCACTACTGCACAGGCCTAAAGCCCCTTTCCACACAGCAGTCTTTCTCCAGCCTCCTCTCCTGGCACACGGGGTCGACACTCCGCTACCTCACAGAGCTATGGCCCCTTTCTGCACAGCAGTCTTTCTCTGGCAGTCCCTCATGGCATACAGGGTTGCTGCTCCGCTACTACAGGGCTACAGCCCCTTTCTGCACTGCAGTCATTATCTGGCGGACCCTCCTGGCATACAGGGTTCCCGCTCTTCTAACATGCACAGGCTTCAACCTGATCGGCGCGGCGCAGCACAACACACAGCTCTGTCCTGCACACGGGCAACAACCCGACTGGTGTAGCAGCCGTTTCCTCACATCGTGCACAGGGAGTCCACTCGACAGGGCTTCCCACTGGACTTCACTACCTCCAATGCTCTCCTCTTCCTCACAGGGCACACTGGTCTGGGCAAGACGCTGCTGCTCCAAGACAGGTGGGCTTAAATTCCCTGGGTGATGTCCCCTCACTGAGAAAAGAGACTTCACCCCCCAGTCCTGGTCACAGGTAAAAGTCTTGCAGAGCTTCCCCTCTCACGCAGCCCCCGTCTGGCTGCTTGGCAGATAACCATTATTGGGGTCTCAACCTCCCATTCTTATAGTCCATTTCCAGACACCAAATGTGATTTAGGGCCTGAGTTTTTCAAGTTTTATGGTAGGATTCTGGTTCATTTGAAGTACCCATTCCATTGCTCCCTCTTTCTCTTGAAAAGCAGTCTGTCGCAGCAGGAATGTCTCCAAAGCTAATAGTCCCACAACATAGGCCATGGGAGGGACTAGAGTTCGCACCTGGATGTCAATCACAATGATATGTGCATCATACGTTTAGCACAGGGCTCCCAGCCCCACTCTTTATGATTCTCTTATCAGCCCTATCTCCTTCATGAGATGTGCGCAGGCCCCCTCATTGTGACCTCTCACTGAATCAAAGAGCAATCTTTGAAGTGTGCAGAGGCGGGCTGGTCCTCATCTCCCATTTTGGGTCCCACCCAGCTTACATGAATGTAGAAATACACAAATCTACATGGAGGGATATCTCTATCTCATCTTCATGTTTCAACATGCAGGTCTGGATCTCACAAAATGGAACCCAGGGCCCTACATGTATTGTACCATCCACAGGCAAACATACACCCGGTACATGTATACAGCATACATGCATTTCTCAGTACTGCATCCTCCATGTACCGTACTACTCACACGCACACATACATCCAGCATATGAATTTAACATGCACGCACTGCCCAGCACTGTATCCTTTATGTACTGTGCCACGCAGATGCACACATACATCTAGCATATGTATTTAACATGCATGCACTGTATCCTTCATGTATTGTACCGCTCACAGCTACACATACACCCAGCACATGCATTTATCTGGCATGCACTTCACAGCCCTACATCCTTCAGGTACTGTAACACTCATAGACACATGCACATCCAGCACATGCATACACTATGCATGCACTGCTCAAAACTGCACTATGTCTGTATTGCACCCTTCCCAGGTACACATACACCCAGTGCAGATACACCACCTCTGCGCTGTGCAGCACTTCACACCAACCGAATGTAGGCCAAGGGTGAGTTAAGCACGCAGCAGTGGAACTTTAAAATTGAGTGAGCCTGTAGGCCTCACTCACTCTAGTGACAGAGGTTAAAAAGGACCTGTTCACTTTTACTGATCACTACACTGTATGCTGCCACCACCGTCCTTGTGTTACTTAACTCTTGGTAAAGGCAGAAGTCTCCCACCAATATGAGGGTAGCGCTTTGGGCGCCCCTTCCAGTCCCACAAGACCACAATCCGTGAGACAGGCCTATGTCATGGCACATACACATGATCCGTGTTTGCCTATGACAAAATCAGAATTAGGGATCCAAACATCAGTACAGCAGGGCACTCAGGGCATGGGAGCACGTCTGTTACCATGCAGAGGACTTTTCAGTCCCAACAGACTCCCCTCCCAGATCAAAACATCCAGAACCAACTCCTAACCTGGAGAGAGGATGGGTTGTCAGATAGGTAAAACCGACGAAAGTCCATGAGCATTCGCGTGGCTCAGTCCAGTTCTGTGCTCCACCACAAAGTCTAACTCTTTCAAAGAAATAGACCATCTAAAGAACTTGAGATTCTCTCCCTTTATAGCCATCAACCATTGCAGTGGCTTTATAGCCATCAACCATTGCAGCTGTTTGCACCACAAACTTAGTGTCAAACAAATAAGGGCGGAACATATGCAAGGCCCACACTATGTCAAAGCACACAGCTGCCAAGTTCTGTTCTCAGGGTAGTAAACTCCTGCAAATAAAGGCTACCGGACACTCTCCACCTTTGCCACCCAGTTGCGCTAGCAATGCCCCAACTCCTTTGTCAGAGGCATCCATCTGTTCAATGAAAGGCTGACTGCAGTCTAGTGCTTTCAGTACAGATGCAGTGCATAGCGCCTGCTTCAGTTCCTCAAATACTTTCTGACATTTTGCAGTCCACATCATTTTCCTGGGCTGCTTCCTAAAGGTCAAAGCAGTCAGTGGGGCTACTTTCATAGTTCACCACAATGTTGCTGTAATACCCCGTGAGTCCTAAAAAGGCCTTCACTTCAATTTGGGAAGTAGGCACTTCCCACTTCATCACAGACTGAATCTTGGCCGCCAATGGGCCAATCCTCCCACTCCCCACATCATGCCCAAGGTAGACTACAGAGGACTGCCCCACCTGACCCTTGGTTGCCTTGAGGGTCAGTATCACCTCCCGTATCCTTGCCAACACCTGTCCTAGGTGCCTCAGGTGGTCCTTCCTTGAATTGCTGAACACTGCAATGTCATCCAAGTAAGCCACATGGAACTCTTTCAGGGACCCTTCCTTCTACACCTGAATGCAGAAAGAAAACTGGTGGCTGTAGGCAGTTTGGGAAAAAATTTCATTTCTAGGAGAAGACTGTCTCCATGTTCAAGCAAGAGGCCTGGCTCAAAAGGACAAAACCAGATTTGCATCACCTGCTGCCTACTTCCCAAGTTCCCCCAACTATTGCCCAAAGAGTTTTTGTTGCAAAAAATTGATGCTCCAATTGGGATGCCTCATCACTCATCAAGAATGCAACCAGTAGTGCAGAACATCACAGCCTGGTAGAAGTTGCTTCTCCAACATTTTAAGCAATGGCGCACAATCCTCCTCTTCCTTAATTGCCCCACAGAATGGAACTCACAGAGCAACGACTGTGCCAGATAAACTGCATAAGTCACTGAGTGTGAAGCAAACAAATCAGTTAAACAAAGTCTCTTCAGAAAAACTTCCACCATCTTATCTACTAGGTCTCATGAAACTGCATCCTCAGATCCCACATTGGTGTGCCCGTGCCAGGCTAGGAATAAGCGAGTCCACTTTAGGAGTCTCAGGAAAGCCCTCCACAAACCAAAGCAAGGTGTAGGGTGCAACTTCTGTCAATTTCTCAAGACCACCAGTTTTCTTTAAGTCCAACCATTCTTGTAAGACAATAATGGAAGTCAATGAGAAATCACAGAGTCTCCCATGAGTTACCTATGTTGTGCCCACATGGCACAAACTCTTTGTGGCCTGATCTTAATGTTCACTGGTGGAGCAGTCTTTGCTGCGGTCACAGCTACATGTGCCTAGCTACCTGTGCCGACCGCACTGGGAGCAGCCCCAATACCCACCGACCACGCATGCAACCTAGGAGTCATCCGCGACTCCACCCTCTCCATGACTAAGCAGGTCAACGCCGTCTCTTCCGCCTGCTTCAACACCCTCCGCATGCTCCGCAAGATCTACAAGTGGATCCCCACCGAAACGAGAAGAACGGTCACCCATGCCCTCGTCAGCAGCAGGCTGGACTACGGAAACGCCCTCTACGCTGGAGCCTCTGCCAAACTCCTGAAACGGCTGCAACGCATCCAGAACGCCTCTGCACGCCTGATCCTCGACATCCCTCGCCGCAGCCACATCACCCCTCACCTGAGAAACCTGCACTGGCTCCCCGTCAACAAGAGAATAACCTTCAAGCTCCTCACCCACGCACACAAGGCACTGCACAACACCGGACCTGCGTACCTCAACAGACGACTCAGCCTCTACACCCCCGCCCGCCAGCTTCGCTCCGCCGACCTCGCCCTCGCCACAATACCCCGCATCCGAAGAGCGACCTCCGGCGGCAGATCCTTCTCCCACCTCGCCGCCAAAACCTGGAACACCCTCCCCATCCGCCTACGGCAGACCCAAGACCTGCTGACCTTCAGAAGACTCCTGAAGACCTGGCTCTTTGAGCAGTAGCAGCACCCCTCCCCCCCCCCTCAGCGCCTTGAGACCCTCACAGGTATGTAGTGCGCTCTACAAATGCTATGATTGATTGATTGTGCCTGCCAGCAGCCGGTAGCTGCCCAACTCTCCTGCTATGGAGGGTCCGTCATTGCCTCTTGTTTCCATGGCCTACCCCGATTTAGTAAGCACAGCCAGACAGGATTTCTTTCTCTGGATGGGGCTGGCTCGTGTGAGTTTGCTGGGGGATGGTAGGCCAGGTCCTGAGTGTTTGGAAGAAAGACCTACAGGGAAAAGACAGACATTCAACGCCTTGCACCACGTTGCTACATTCCATAAGAGGATTTTCTGTAAATAATCCAAACATAATAACCCATTCCAAATTGGGATGCCAATGTGTGGTGGACCATTACTCTAGGCCAGCCCAAGACAGCCACCACACATCCTATGATATGTTACTGTTTCCTGCTGAACAGTATAAAAGGTAGTTTGATTTACAAAACCACTATGTTCCAATGCAGTCAAAATTGGTTTTCCATTGGGTTCAATGACCCCTTGCTATCTTTTGCCTTTTTTTGTTCCTTTTTACCTGTCTAGTGATTTAGTCTAGTGCAGGGGTCTCCAACCTTTTCTGTAATAAGAGCTACTTACGTTTAACGAAAATCACCCAGATCTAATATTATTAGTGTTGAAATAGTGACCACGTCAGACAACATTACTTTATTGGCCATCTATGCAATATTGCTAGTATTGATCGCTTGTTGAATCAGGCAGGGTTGCCAGCAATAATATAAAAAGAGACGGTCAATTTTGAATGGCACTACATAGGTAATACATAACAGGTATAGTTGCAATGTCCCTGATACCAACTTAAGTCTTTTTAGTAATTGTCTACCCTACACCACATGATTTATCACTCAAATAGGAGCTTTAAATATATATTGAAAATTCAGGTATTTTTCTGCAAACATCAACATTCTGAAGTTTGGTGTACATATATTATTTCAACCAAGGAACAGCTTCTAAAATAGTAGGCTGGACTGCACACAGGAGAGCTACTTACAGGTAGCAGGAGAGCTACTTACAGGTAGCTGAAGAGCTACCAGTAGCTCACGAGCTACTTGTTTGAGAAGCCTGGTCTAGTGGGTACTTTCGAGTCCTAGTTAGAGGCCACTAGTGTTCACAGATCTCAGGGGATCTCAATTTCAAAGATGCAATAGCCCTCACCCACTTAACGA
Source organism: Calotriton arnoldi (assembly GCA_963921515.1). Classification (NCBI taxonomy): domain Eukaryota; kingdom Metazoa; phylum Chordata; class Amphibia; order Caudata; family Salamandridae; genus Calotriton; species Calotriton arnoldi. The sequence goes on from CAWUFW010000187.1 coordinate 1,100,673, forward strand.
GATGGTTAAAAGTGACATCGGGGCACTCCCTTTATTGACTGGATTTATTGCCGACAAGAGACCTTGCCAAGATTAAAATCAAGATTGAACCAAAACCAGTGTGGAAATGGGCCCTTGGTTATGTCCAGTAGGATCAACATGCTGCATGCTCACAAGTGCCAAAATAGGTTTAGGCATTTTGTCAGGATATTAGGAGGACAGCAATTGAAAGTCTGAAAGAAGGTCCTGATATCTACAGAAGATTGCTTCAGAGCCCCAGGTTTTCAGAGACCACTGGGTATTGCAGCACCCACCAAGCGAAGAGCTAGCCCGATGATGAAGCATGCCACCCAGGTGGATGAGAGCTATGGCATCCTTGAAATAGGGATCCCTCGAGATCTGTGAACATCAGTGGCCTCTTTGACTCAATCCTTGACCGCACAGCAGAACAGCTTACCAATTTGCAGTTTAACTCGTTAAATCTGGGGAGGCTGCGATCTGGACCGCAATATTTCCTCTTCCCCTCCTTTGTGGTTGATACTTTTGAGTCCTGCCTATTATTGTCAGTTCTGTTCCATGTCTGCTCCGCCTTGAGCCTTCAGTCTCCTAAATTCGCCTGAATCATCATGGACTCCTCCTGGCCAACTCTTATCTCTACCTTGTTCCGAAGTTCGTTTCTAATTTATCAGCTTTTTATTCCAGTTCCATGACCCTTCTCTACAGACACCGAATCTGAACATATTCAAGATATCTGTATAGCCTTAATGGCTACTGGATGTCGTCACTCTTACCATGGGCAAAGCTAAAGGAGCAGCTGTAGCATCCAGTCGTTGACTGACTGCCTGCCTATCTGAGTTTTATTTCTTGGGCACTGTAGTTATGAAAAGTGGCTGGTGGATTTGTGGCATTACCAGGGGTCTTAATGTTTTATGTTAGGACATGTGTGATGCTTCTGTATCCTCCCTTGGTGATGTGTTTTGCCTTATATGTGTCCGGTCAATAGAATTGTATTTTAAAAGTGCACCTTATTGGTGTAAAAAACATGTCTATCTATCCTCTACAATTTGAGCATCTCAACCAATGCAGTAAAGTAGGCTTCAGAGCTTTAAATATCCTCCACAAGTTTCTTCCTCCTGCAACAGAGGAGGGTGCCTGCTAAAGGATGCCCTGCAAGTCCAGACCCAACTCACTGTGCCTAACACAGGGTTCCATGCACGCTCACATAACTGTTCAAAGCCCACAATCCCAACCTGCTCAGAGGCTCCAACACATCCCATCTGGAGCCAGCTGCAGCATACTCATGCTGGAGAGAAACGGACAATGGCTTCTTGCTTGTTTTACTTTCTGGTATCAGGCCTTGACAAATCTACTCACCCAATCGCTATGGCGAATCAGAAGTCAGACTTTATCAGGGCAAGCTATAGATAGGGCTTACTCGCCCCTTCTAGCGGGCTGACAAACAACACGTGTTCTGTTCACTCACAAAGTGAAGGACGATTAAAGATGCCTTTAAATCTTGTCACATTTATTCTGTGTTCAGAGACAGAGGTCAAAAGTCAGTTTACATCTACAATTACTTTTCATTCTGTGGCTGCATAGTTTGAGGATTTTGTAAAGTGTACTGTCTGACAACTGTGCTGTACAAAAAGTGTGAAATGAAAGGCAGTAGGATGTATGTTTTATTCTAACACACATTTAAATAGCTAAAAAGTGAACTGTACAAACATTTCAAAACAACTTTCAGTAGTAGTAGTTTATTCGATCAATAACATGATCATATACATACAAAAATATCACATGATATACAATATTTCATTGGAATAAAAAAGAACAAGAAAAGTTTTAAATGACATCATCTTCATAATCCTGTACATCATTCGAGAGTAAAATAATACAATTATTGGCTTGTTGGAGACCTAAAATAGACATTAAAAATGCCCCAGCATTAACAAGACAATTCATAAGCGTCATTGTACATTACAGTTCCTCTAAGCAACATTGATGCATACATTTCCAATGTTTTCCAGACTCTTGCTCAGCAATCTTATTTTTCCATTTTAGACCTCTGCCACCAGGCATAGAGCAAATATCTTGATAATGTGAAGACAAGCCACCTCGTCGTATCTGATCTGAATACACGTAGTGCATCTACGGGACAAGAGAATGACAGCAACTGACATGCCGGGATAATCCATATTTTTCTCGAGTTTGCATAGAGAGGACAGAAGAAGATAAAATGTTCTATAGTTTCTGGGCTGGAGCTACACGACGGACAGAACGGAGTTACAGTTGCATTCGCCCAGCCGCTTTTCATAGCATTCAGTGGGAGAACCCCATACCTAAATTGTATATAAAGTGCTCGTGCCCGAGTGGGTTCAACATCATCCATGTAAAAATCAAACTTAAAACAACTTTTGACATTTAGAAATCTGGTGTTTCAAGTGACCTGGTACCAGTGCAAGAAGAGTCAATAAAATCCCAGTACTTTTTCTTAAGCTTGGGAACCATTTTTTTCGTAATGGACTGCTGATCATCCCACATACTCCCCAGCCCCAATTTAAAAAAACACTGCCTAACCTTTTTAACCCCTTGACCGCGATCGGAATTCCGCTCGTGTGCTGGACATTCCGATCGCGGGTGTGGTCGTGACAAGCTCAGCTCGTCATGCACACAGCGCGACCGCGCAGCATGACGAGCTGAGCTCGTCACGAGCATCGAAGGGGTTAAACCAATCGTCCTGTCTGTCTTTCAAGAATTAGTCATTCCTCCACTGCGTCCTTTACTGGGATCTGGGTCTTACTCGTCCAGAGTCTTATCCAGAACATAAGCACCTTAAGAACAGCTATGTGGGTAATAGATTTTAGGCCAAGATCAAGTCGTAATGGTAGTAATGGCGTATTCACCGGGAGATTAAGGATCAATCTTAGGAATTTATTTTCTGCAACTTCTAACTGGTTCAGATACTCCAGCCCCCACAGTTCGGTCCCATAAAGGGCTGCAACCAACCTTTTGGCCCGATGTATTTCTATATGGGAGAAATTGGGCGAAAGGTTGATCGTTTAACTCTCTTTACTATTGCACAGTCCACATGCTGAAGTGTGAGCACGCTCTTCTGGATTTGGGGAGTCGATGCCATGTTGTCGCTAATTCTAACTCAAAGATAATCGAAGACCTTGACCTGCTCTAATAGTTAAACGCCCAACCTCAGTTTCCCGCTTGGTGGATTTGTAGGGATTAAAAACCATAAACTTTGTTTTAGAGCAGTTTATTTCACGGTCCCGGTCTTTGCAAGCTGTTGCAAACCTAGTTAGAACTTTCTGCATGCCCATTGAGGTTTTAGAGATGAGAAGTGTGTCATCTGCAAATAAGACAGAGGGAATTCGTTTGCCCGCTAATTTTGGCGGGTCACCTCCACAGTCATAAAGATCATTAATGAGCTCGTTCATATACAAGGTAAACAGGGTTGGGGCCAAGACACAACCCTGGCGCACCCCCTTTGAACCAAGTATATTATTGGTTCCACCTGACTTTGGCATAATTACATTGATGTAAACGGACCAGGAGTTGAAGCAGGCCACAAGGGAGCCCAAGGTCCCTAAGGGCAGCCCAAAGCCTGGTGCGATCTATAGAATCAAAAGCCGTTTTTGAGATCTACAAACACGACATACAGGTGGCCCCTCTTGATCATGACTTCATTCCAGATAAGCAAAAGGAAGCGGAACACCTGATCTAAAGTGCTCGTAGAGGCCCTAAAAGCAGCCTGCAGATGGAAGAGTATGCTGTTTTCCTCTAACCAGCAGTGGAGGTGTGACAAAATCATTTTACTAAAGACTTTCTGGAATACATCTACGAGGCCAATAGGCCTGTAATTTGAGGGGTCCCCTTTATCCCCTTTTTTAAATATGGGGATTATTTCGGCACCCTTCTAGGTGGCGGGGATAACCCCCCTCGTATGATGGCAGTGAAAACTGTATGGAGCAGAGGGCCTCATATATTGGGCTCGGATCGATACAGGTCTCCAGGCAATCTATCTAACCCTGGTGCTTTCCCGGTCTGGAGTGAATTAATTGCATTCTCAGTTTCCTCTAGGGAAAAGCTGATTAAATCTTCCATTACAGGCTCTATATTAAAATCTCTGCCTGTTATTGCTACCTCACCCTCGGGCTTGCAGTCCTCTCCAGAATATAAATTCTGAAAATACTCTTCCCAAACATGTGGCTGTATATGAAAGTCATCTTCATTGACCGGCTGGGTTACTCCTTTAGAAAGTAGATGCCAGAATAGCTGACAATCCTTCAATCTGGATGCCTCAACTAGTGTACGCCAATTCTCTACCTCCCAGCTCCTTTTTGCCTGATCCTGTATTCTCTTGTAGACTCTTCTTCTGTATATTATGTCGGTCCTTATTCCCTTTTTGACTGCCACAGTTAACTCAATTCTGGCTTGCCTGCATTCCTCATTATACCACGGGGCAGCGTTTCGATTAACCATGTTTGATCTGCACTGTCTGCTGAAGTAAGGCTTTATACTATTCGATAAGTGATGGAAGCTAGACATAATGCTGTCGTCATTTATGTTAGGATTGCCCAATACAGTAAGAGTCTGAGCCACCTCTTTGTAGATGTTAGGGAGCAGCTTCTCATCAGCAATTACCTGGGGCCATTTGATTCTCCTATTATTGTTAGTGGTATCAACAGGGCCCGCCACTAAATTAGTCTGAGTGGAGAATAGGAATGCCAGAGAGCCTCAGGAACAGAGCATTATGGTCACTATCCTGACGATTTAAAATAATCATGTCATTGACTTGTGGCAAAGGGTCGATGTCTAACAAAATAAAATAAATCCTGCTCTTAACATTCCCCCTTTTAAATGTAAAATTTGCTTCTGCATCTGAGGGTGTCTGCCCATTACAAGTGCATACCCCAAAAGCAAGAGTGAACGACAGGACTTGCTGACCAACCTTAGTACATCTTTTAATGGGTGGTAGCTGGAGCCTTTTAACACCTCTTGCTTGGTCTTCCTCCAGCACTATTTCCTGTACAAAATCTACAGGTTCATATGTCGTGTTGAAGTCACCAGCTACGATAAGATAATACTTTTCTTGAGCAGTCAAGGAAATTTGTGAGTGTTGATATAGTGTCTGAAGCCTTGTGGTGACTACTAAACCGATTATGTAGATTTATTAATCTGACATGAATGTTCCCCTTAAGCGATATCAGGTCTAAACCAAGGGTCTCTTGTGAACCTATATCTAGCCGCTTGATTTTACAAGCCAATGTGGTCTTAATACAGATCAGCAGGCCTCCAGCAGGTCTACCAGCTGGCAAGTGTTTAGCTTCAATATTAAACGTGGTGTACCCCACCCTATGTATATGCTCAGTGGCCCAAGTTTCTTGAAGCAGACATATGTGACTGCTGTCCACTAGCTTGCCCCACTCTGGGTAATTTAGTTTGGACCTAATCCCCGCAGTATTCCACTAGATAATTTTCAATTGCTGATCATCATATGTCCTTCCCTGGGGCGGGTGTCCTGTTATTAAGTTTTCTCTCATTGAGCCTTGGGTAGGAGCATGGTGGTCAGGCAGAACAACTGGGGTTCCGTTCTCTATTTTAATGAAGATGGTATTTGTAGAATACCCCCCAGATTGGCTAGTTGGGACCGTGGAATGAGTCATCATTGATTTAGCACTACCCAACTTTAGTCAGTCTGGGTTATCCAGCTTTGTGGGTGCTTGATATCTATTACTAGTTGCAAGGGAGAATTGCTCCTTACTCCTCTGGAAATTCTGGGCTGTACGGGCATTGGGTGTAAGAACTAGGCCAGTGGGCTTAAGATGAATGAAGAGTATTTATAAAGCGCACAGCTACTCAGAAAGAGTGTCCCGGCGCTGGAGAGCCTCAAAACTAGTCTACTGCTGTCCCTAATGGACAGGGGAAACTTAGGGTGAGTCTCGGAAGAGCCAGGTTTTAAGCATCTTCCTAAAGGTGAGTATGTCCGTCAACTGTCTGAGTGTCACCGGAAGGAGGTTCCAGGCACGTGCAGCCTGCACTTGGAAAGAGCGACCTCCTGTGCAAGTGCAGCATATCTTGGGGATAGCAGCCAGATGCAATGAAGATGAACACAAGGTTCTGCAGGGGGCGTAATGTATGACTCTCCTTCTGAGATAATGTGCACCGGTGCCCCGCAGTGCCTTAAAGGCCAGAACCAAGGCCTTGAAGCAAATTCTTTTCCTGACGGGTAGCCAGTGCAAGGCTTTCAGGTGAGGTGAGATCTGGGTTCTGGGTTTAAGCAGGAGGACCGCCCGGGCGGCCACATTCTGGACTACCTGCAATCTATTTAATAGGTATTCCGGGAGGCCTAAGTATAGGACATTGACAAAGTCCAGTCTGGAAACAATAAGGGCTTGGACAACGGTCTTCCTGTGGTCAAGAGGCAGGAGGGGAACACATTTTCTAAGCATCCGCAGGAGGCCAAAACAGGATCCTGTGACTGACTGGATTTGCGCTTTCATAGACAAAGTGTCATCCATCTTGACACCCAGGTTCTTGACCATGCTGACGGAAGAGAGGGGTGGCGACATATCCGATGGCCACCATTGTTTCCACTCATCCATGGGTTGGGAGCTAGAAGAAAATAAACTCCGATTTCTCTGAGTTGCATTTGAGCTGGTTCTCCCTTAGCCATGCAAAAACCCTAGTTAGGCATTGGTTGATCTTTTCACCTACAAAGTCTGCACCCTTGTCACAGGTGAATAGAAGCTGCGTGTCGTCAGCATAGGAGATCACTTTAGCGCCGCAAGCTTCTACTAAAGGAGCAAGGGGAGACATGTAAAGGTTGAAAAGTGTGGGGCTCAAAATTGAGCCCAGAGGGACTCCCACCTTCATAGAAGGGATGGGAGCGGCAAAAGGGGGAGACTAGACTTCTTGGTGTCTATCCTGCAGAAAGGAGGAGAACCACTTCAGGACTGTGCCACCAAGACCGCAATCCGGCAACCTGTGCAGGAGTCAGTCATGTGGCACGGTATCGAAAGCCGTGGAGAGGTCCAGCTGATTTAACATAGCTTTACCCCCCTTTTCAAGCTTCTCCTTGATGGACTCTGAGATTTCGAGAAGAGCCGTCTCCGTGCTAAAATTGGATCTGAAACCCGACTGGCTCTGATGGAGGAGATTATTGTTTTCCACATATTCAGAAATTACTGAATTGATGTATTTCTCTAAAGTCTTAGAGAAAAACGGGAGCAGTGAAATAGGTCTGTAATTAGCTGCTACCAAGCGATCGGCTAAGGGCTTTTTAAGCAATGGAAGGATTTTGGCGCTTTTCCATCTGCCAGGCACATGGCCGGTCCTCAACGAGGAATTCAAGACTTTGTTAGCCGCTAGATGTCTATAAAAAAAAAAAAACAGTGGCATAATGCCAATCCCCTGGTCAAAGCCCCACCCAATTGACTTCCTCCCGCTTCTAATCAGTTTTTCTGCTAGGACAGGGGAACTGCAGTTAACCACAATGCAGTCCCCTTGGGTAGACTTACATAGGGGACCAACCCAACTCACTCTTCTAACGAAAAGAATGTCATGATAGCTAGAGTTTGTAAAATCAGAGTTATGGGATAGCCAGTGACAAACCTTATTTTTCAATTGACTTGTGGTTTCTATAAGATTTCCCTGAAGCATGGGGACATTAGTTAAAATCACCACATAAGGGCAACATTCTGGTGGAAGATCCAGATTCACCTTATTTAGGAAGTCATACGTGTCAGAAATATCATCTATTGGTGAAGGTGGCTTCCCAATAGGTGCAATATCATTTACATTTTGTGAAAAACTGCTCTCTTGACCTTAGGCTACTACTAATGCGCCCACCCCCAATTGATTGGCCAACTTGTTTCAATAATCTGTCTTTGGACACGTCTTTCCCAAGAACATAACCTTTCGTTTGAGGTAACTACAGGAGGAGGTTGTGTGGGTTTGCTACAGTGACTTCCTACCCACATATTTTGTCTTGCAGGTTCTTATGCCCCCCCCGAAACAGAGCGTTCTGATCCTATGGACCCGTCTTTTCCTGCCCCAGCCATTAGACAAGTAATAGACTTTTGGATATTTCCCACATTAGCCTCAAGTTTGTCGAGTTTGACCAATATAGGAGAAAGATATTTTGATAATACATTGTCAAAACGGCTTATTAAAGACTCTATATCTTGGAAGGATAAGGCTGTACGGTCTGGAGGCATAGATGTAATTTTTGGCACAGTGGTAGGTACTGATGGATTGCTATTGGTCCCCCCATGTAGTGTCTCCTGGGATTTTTTTTTTTGATCTGGTACTTGCTCCCAGTAAAGGCACCGGGTGTTTCATCTTTTTCCTCCTCTTGACTCGTGGTCCAGTCGACAGGGATGGTGAATGGTAGGACGGTGACTTCGCGGCAGGAGATAATTCCATTATTGTTTGTGCACTAACAGAGTTTTCAGGTTCAATGTCCCCAGACCCCCTACTGGGAGTTGGATCCGGATTCAGAGCAAAAGATATTCCACACTCCACAGATAAATGTCGTTCTACCACTGAGATTTCTTTATCTAAGGCTCTAGCGGCCTGTGTCAAAAAACAGTCAAGGGTAGAGTTCTGGAGGATCTTAGGTGTACCCTCCCTCTCTCCCGTTTGGCCATTTTAAAAAAGAAATCCCGATCTCACAAGATAAAAACTTTGAGCCAAAAACACAAGATTAAAAACAGACTTACTGGACAAGAATCAGAAAAATCTTCGTACGGCTGGATCGCAACACCAGTATCTCAGAGAGGAAAAAACCAAGAGGGTAGGCCAGCCCAGCCTCCTACGGGCTCCGACTGGCCCGCCCTTGGCCCAGGCTTTGCCCGGGCGCGCCCGCACACTGCAGGAGCCCTACAAAGGTTATATGCGCCTCCTGGCGCGTCGCGTTGGCAGCGTGAGGCCGCGGTGGTGCTTGGGGGCTGTAGTCCCCGGTGGCGGCAACAGCAGGCTGACAAACTTGGGCTCCTGTGCCACGGGAGCCCTGCAAAGGTTATATGCCCTCCTGGTGCATCGCGTTGGCGGCGTGAGGCTGCTGCGGTGCTTGGGGACTGTAGTCCCCGGTGGCGGCAACAGCAGGCTGAAAAACTTCAGTAGTTATGAAAGCCATTGTTTTGTATTTGTGTGAGAAAAAAACAAAATATTTTAATAGGATTAAAACAAGTCAGAACACTTTTCTTGGTGATGTGCAAATGATAAATATATTTGCTGCAATCCAATTTTCACAGATTATTGTTTATACACTATATAGTTTTATAAGTAAAACTGCATGTTAGTGGGAACGTTTTTGGCCATTTCAATGGGAATCGTTTGGTCTGTAAATTCCATGCACTACCACCTCATGCTTTAGTAATATAGCTATTAAAAGTGAGTTTTTAAACATGAACTGAGAAACATTCCTGCCCCTGCTCTGATGGCAATGCTATTAGTGAACGAAGAGGCAAGTCAGGGGTCATGTGTACCCTATATGTGGGCTAGATTCTTATTACGCCTGGAGCAAACATTGTCTATTAAATGAAACCAAATAGGTTTTTTTTTTGTACAGCAGCAATGCTAAACTCACATATTGGAAGGTGCTCTCAATTATAAGGTGGTACTGCAAAATAAAATATTTGCCTAAGGTGACATAATGAGACCAGTTCACGGGTCAAGTACATTACAGTTAGGTCGAGTAGATTATTCAAGTTACTAGACCTGCAAGTCTAGTAAAAATTTTATGAGGGTGTTTCCCAATTACACCGGGACCGATGCCTTCGATGGAACTATGATGATGCCCCATGGGCGAAAACCGAATCGGTTTGTACTTACCGCTGAACCCGAGTACCATTGGCCGTCACCCGGTGGAGCTGTCCTATGCAGCTATAGAGGAGTCTGGCTATGGTTCACCCCCTCGGCCGTCACCTACCCAGCCGGACATCGGACATTGTTTTTAACAGTGCTTCACGGTCTTGTCTATCTTTCAATTTGACTGCTTGTTTCCCCTGAAGTCCCTTCCCCCCTCTGGGCTGCCTGACGCTTTCTGCATTCCTTTTCCCCTGCTTACCTTTCCCCCCCTCTACCTTCCATTCCACATAAGACGTTTTGTCTTTGCTACGTAACGCGAATATAACTTATGTTATCGTGTAATCTCATGTTTTTCTACTGTCTGTTCTCACCGCGGAGTCCGAACAACCTTGGCCGATGCCCGGTGGAGCTGTCCTATGCAGCTATAGAGGAGTTTGGCCCTGGTTCACCCCCTCGGCAGTCACCTACCCAGCCGGACATCTGACATTGTTTTCCTCGCCTCCCCGCTATGTTTCCTTCCCTCTATCTTTACCTATGTCTATACTTGGAATCTGTAACTGAAGTAATCATGTAATCTGTAACTTGCTGATCATCATGTGAAGTGCTCCGATACCTCCGGGTCTAGCCAGCGCTATAAAAAACTTTACAAATAAATAAATAAAATAAAAAATATGATTTTTTGAGGCCTGGTTATGGCACCTGTTCAAAGACTAACATGTTCTAAAAGTGACCCATTAAGCACTCTACTGCCTCCCTGTAACTTCTAGGGAGCAAGTGGGCTTTTGCTGGCCATCCATATAAGCCGGCCTGGCCTATCCCTCAGTGATGGCACCGGTACAATGCTTTCGAAACACACAGGTAGAATAAGGCGCTCATCTCACACAACAGCAGAGTCAAGAGAACAATGTGTTAGCGAAGCGGACATTGATAGTGAATAACAGTCCCAAATATGGCAACAACCCAAGCAGAGCAGCATATTCAAGAGACGCAAGCTGTGGCATTGTGAATTTAAGTAAATGTTGCCTTAGTGTATCCTGTTTTGCTCTGCAAGCTATTCCTTGCTAAAAACAAGGGCAATCCTTAATCAACGAGAACCAGGGCATAAAGTACTTTCAAAGAACAGAGGTTCTCATTAGTGATATTGTATTCTATTATATTGTATTGTAATTGCATTTATATAGCGCTTCTACCCCTGACGAGGCGTCGAAGTGCTTTTTCGGCGAGTAACACGCTACTTCGGGACCCATAAAGGATTAGTGTTGAATTAGTATAGTGAAATATGAAAGTAATTTAAGTGGTGGATAGGTTAATCAGTTATTTGGATTCGGAAGGATAGCAGAAGGATAGAAGAGGAAAAAAGGTTTGTATTTATATAGCGTTTGTTACCCCCGATGGGGTGTTGAAGCGCTTTTTTTGGCGAGTAGCACGCTACTCCGGAAACCCATAAAGGATATGATTAGTGAAAGAATAAAAGTGGTTTTGAAATGCAACAACGCAATTATTATGTTCAAAATTCAATTCACAAAAGGAAAATAAAGCTAATTATGAGAAAGAGCCATTGCCCAATAGATGGAATCATTGTTACTTTTATAATGAATCTCAAGCAAGTGCACTGTGTCCCATGTGAAAAAAAGGAAGCAACAAATTTCAATAATACACAATACACTCTCCCCTGACACTAGCTGATGCGTACAGCGCTGCCTCCTGTCAAAACACAAGCTGCTATACTACAGTGTCCTAGGTCCTAAGCCTCAAAGGCTAAACCTATCCTCATCTCTATGGCCTACCTCAGAAGCTCAGATGCAGCCATACTAAACTTAAACCTAATAGTTGTACTCTTCCCCATCCTTTTCTGTGCTCCACTGACTAGCTGCAGCACCTTCCATATTGCGGCTGTATTCTCGCAGTGCCATGTCATGAATCTTGCCACTGATCTGACACACAGTGTCAAAGTTCATAAGCAGGGACATTACAGATCTGTGGTTCAGATATCTTCGAAGGAATTGTTTGTGTCTTGGTTCCCACGGATTTCTAAGTTTCAAGCTGATTATTTTTGAAATTATCTGCAGACACCCTGGTATCAATATAAAAAGAATGCCTAGATGTGTGTTGGTCGGAAGCGAGGCACAGAGACGTGTATCATAAGAGTTACTTATGACTCATTAGGACTCAACTGTAGAAGACAGGTGTGCACAAATTGACAAGACCCCAGATCACACGCGGCTTGCTTTCTAAACATTCCAGAATCCTAAAAAACATAGCAGCACGTGCAGTTTGATGTACTTTTTTTTTTTACATCATCTTAGGTATTGGTCTGGGAAACATTAAGATGATCGCTCACTGTGTTTCCCGAGACCATTTACCCACGTACGCGCATAAATGTGAAAAATATTCCCGAAAATTTGCATTGCCTCTACGACAGCAGGAGGCTGAAATTGTGACAGTCACCTCCCGAGAGCTCACGAGCTACCGTCAGTGGCCCCTGCCCAGGCTGCCCGATTGTCAGCCAGACGATAAGTCCACCCAGTAACTGCCGTGGTTTTCTTATTTTTCAGGCTATTCATACACGCCCGTTCTTAGCTAGCACCTGAGCAGAGCACAGAACTGGAAGCAAAAGCAGCTCATGGACCTCACCAGGCGGTCTTCAAGAGCACCGGAAGTACTTTTCCGGTATGGCCCGGGGAAGGTCTTATCCGGTGCGCCATGTTTCTTTGGGAAATGCTGGGCAACCTCTTTTAGAGGCGGGTCATGTTTTCTAACCAATGGCAGGACTCAAAGGGAAGTACCGCTGCAAACACCCTCCTTGCACCGCCCCATACCTTGTCAATCAGTTTGAAACCCGCTTCCTCCTGACCTCCTCCCGACTTCTCATAAAACGTTGTTTAGAGTCTGGAAAGTACATGCGATCAGTTGTTTGAAATCTGTTTGTAGAAGGATCTTTCCTCGTGATTCGAGAGTATTGGCATGTAGGCCTAGCGGAAACATAGAACCGCTCTGGTGGGGTGTCAGCACCAGCATTTCAGAACCACAGGACAGAGCCAGGCTGTGAAGCATCCCTAGAGGAAAAGGGGACCAGACACCTGCTGAGCCATGGCCTCGTTGTTCGTGAGCGGTGAGGCTTTGAGTGATCATAGCTCCGGTGACGACTCTTTTGACTCATCGGACCCCAACCCAGAAGATGAGGAGGAGGACTACAAGCTGCTGGCCTCTCACTTCCAACAGGCAGCAGACCGCTTGCAGGGGATGGTGCATGCGGCCAGTAGAGAGCAGCTCCTTTACCTGTATGCCAGGTATAAGCAGGTAATGCCGCCCTGGAAAGCACCCAACTTATTGGAATATATTGTTTTTAGCTATTGCTGTAGCTTATGGTTTAATAAGACTTCCTTGGACAGTTCTGTGAATCTGCAAGTCACAAATTTTGGCGGACAGAATTAAGTTACCTTTTAGCCTACCTGATATGCATGCACTAAATACTGCTATGTTATAAGTGGCATCTCCTATTATGATGCAAATAATTGATTCACGTTCTTGGTTTTTAGTGCCCAGTTATGCTATTTAACCATACAGTACTGTCCTCGTCTTTACTTTAATCTGATTTCCTGAAATACACCAATCATTGAGCAGACTAAATGGTATGCTACTTCTGTGGTCTAACCTGCCTCTTTTTGACTTGCACATCTATTGAACATTTATCGAATGTGTGGTTATAAATTCTCAGCATGCTTAAACTGTTCTGACCCAAGGCACCCCATGGAGACGTCCACTCGCAGCTCTAAGTATGCAAATAAGCCGTTCTTTGCAGCAATTCCAGTACAATAGACCCCAATCAACGTTTTTAGTAGCATATCTTTTCCAAAATGTTTCCTTTTAGGCTACTGTACTTAAATATCTTGTTTCTGCTTAGCAGTAACCCTTCCCACACTCTTCAGAATCTTCGGCTAGAGGAACACTTTGATTCTGCTCCGCAGTCTGCCATCCGGCACTCTTAAGTATCTTTTGGCAGCAGTTACTTTATCTACTATAGACAGTCAGGACCTCGAGGACAACCTTTTTAGGTCTCGCCTAGGCAGCGCCAGCGCTGTCTCTGCGAGACATGCTGCATTCAAGATATGAGCTTTAAAAGCTCCACCCATTGTCAAGGACTGCCCCTGTTACCTGTGTTGTTACTCAACTTGTGAGCACTATTTCTTTCCTTAAGCTGGAGAAGTCGAGACCAGAGCTCTGTTGTAAACAGGGCTGCAATTCTTGCTCTTATCTTGCCACATTTGCTGTGCATTCAAAGATTGAGGTCTGTTTTGGCTGCAGCTGCCTTACCCTCCCTCCGGCTTTTGAAACGCACAGCCTGGCGTCACGGTCCCTGCCTTCCTATGGCTGCTGCCCCCTCCGTCTCAGAGCTCAACAAGCATTTTCAATGCAGTAGGTCTCGCATTTGCGAGAGTTTGAGCTATTGGCATTGTAAATGACCACGCCTTTTATTTATGTGTTTTGAAAACCTGCAAGCGGTGCGTAAACACTCACTTTGTACTTATAGTCATTGCTTACGAGAAGTAAGGCTGGCAGTAAAAGAGGCACAGTTACTGCCAGTGTTGCTTCTCGTATGCAACGACTATAAGTACAAAGTGCGTGTTTACGCACCGCTTGCAGGTTTTTCAAAACACATAAATAAAAGGCATTGCCATTTACAATGCCAATAGCTCAAACTCTCACAAATGCGAGACCTATTGCATTGCAAATCCTTATTTCACTTATGAGACATTACACACAGCTGTTCTAGTCAATTGTATTCCTTTTGTGGCTGACCCACAACATTACAAATGCACTTCTATCTTTTCGGAGTTGCTGCTCAATTAATTTAATTCATAGACTGAGAGTAATTTATCTGTCCAGACCAAAGATTGTATTTTCACACTTCAGCTTACTGGAAATAATGCAGAATATCACTGGCTCAAGTGGCTTTCTTGCAGATAGACCACTATGTGTGTGATTGAAATTTATTGATGATTAATTAAAAGCATGTCAATATAAACAGCATAAATAGATTAAAGTAGTAAGTCAAATTCCTTAGCAAGCATTGATGAATTTTCACTACAGCACAGCTTACGATTGTCATTAACTTGAAACAGAACTGACTTGTTTCTTCAAGACTATTTTAAAACCATGGTAGAGTGATCCCTGGTCCCATATTGACCGCATATTAAGCTGGGATAAGACTGAATCGTCTGCGACAGGCCATGGGGTTGTATTTGCATGGACAAGTTAACTTTAGTTCATGCCCTAAATTGCCCTAAATGTCCCCAGGTTTGCTTCTTATTTTGAACCAATAGCTTAGAATAGCCTCTTTCGTTAATAGTGACTGGCCTTGAGGCTTACATTTTAGGCAAGTATGGTCCTGGGTGGTGGAACGAGAGTCAAAATAACATACAAACAAGTTACATTGAGTTTTTTTTTTTTAGCTAAAAATCAAATTGGCCTGTAAGTACTTCAATGCTATAATTCAGCACAGGCAGAAACTTTGTGCTTATTGCATCAAATATGGATTTCAGAAATGGCCAGCTAGATTTTAGATAATTTCAGAAATGCAAATTTTAAGGGCACAGTTTTGATTTCTAGTACGCAAGGTGTGCTTAGAAGGAGCCACTTTAGTGGAATTAAACTCCAGAGTGCTTGTAGGTTGTATCACACTCTAAATCCATGTAGTGCAGTTTCCACAGGACCAAAAAGTGGAGTGAAATACTTCTCCAGGTTTTATTGTTGAAATGTTCATGTTCAAGCTTGGGAGACATCTTAAGTTTTGAAGAGCCATGTTTATGTTTGCATAATTTGAGACCTGCAGAAGCGTGATGTAAATGGTCCAATCAGAAGAGCTTTCGTTCTTTCCAGCCAACTTGTGATAGGTGTCAGCGATCCCATTAATGCAATCTCACAATCTCTTAGGATTTTAGGCAGAGCAGGAATCATGAAGATCTCGCCATTGTTTTCCCTTGGTTTTTGATTCAAAAGGAATATCTTATAAATGTTCTTTAACATACGTTCTTTACTAGAGACTTCATCTCCTTGCTTGTTCTCGTTGGTCTTGTCAGTTCTCTCCTGGAGTTTCAAATCAAACGAGCATCATGAGTTGAATAATCTATAAGGCTGAGGATGGGCTTTACTGATTTTGAAGGCAGTTCATATAGAAGCTGGTCAGTTAATTGTCCCCAAATTCTTGGTCCAAGGAGAGGGAACTTCGCACTATGGCCGGCAAGATAAGTAAATTGGCATGTTTATGAGCTACCCATTTGGTAAAATTGTCCTTAGAATATGCGTTTCATGTGATCTGTTTTCACTGATGTAGCCCACTTTCAAAAGCTACCACCCATGGCACTGGGTGCTTGCTTTCTTTCAGAAGTATGGATCGATGGGAGTGCTCACTTTCAAGGTGCTATTTAATATTGAAGCATACAAACTGATTTACCAACTTTATGGAGTTGAAAGTATAAATCAAGTACTGCCTGTCTTGTTTTTGATATGTGGGTATGCCTAATTTGTCTGCCACTTTTCTGACGGGTATTAAGAGCTCTGAGTCTTGTGCAGTACGGGGAGTTTAGAAGTCTTAAATCCAGCCGCGGCCCCTGCAGGTAAGAGCGGTGGGGCCACGTGAGGGGGGATTTTGAGAGACAACCACGAGGGAAAATTATTTATTTAATTTTCCCTCTAAATCCCCCCTCACAGGGCCTCACCGCTCTTACCTGCAGCGGTCGCGGCTGCTTATACTGATAGGAAGGTTTCTTTGATCGAATATGGAGTCTTCAAGGATGTTGCATTGCCTGTCTTTCTTTGAGGTCCAATCATTTCCGAGTTTTTAATTTAAGTTAAAAATAATTGTAAATATGATGGTACATTTCTATGAATGTGTTCACAGTGATGTTGAATAATCAAGTAACTGGTATTTAGGAAATTGAATCCCAGGTTAAAACCCATAACGTTTGAAAGTCAGTTGGCACAAAGAAAGTTGTAAATCGGGATGAGTGACTTCTTTGTGCTCTTCGTTACATTGAATCAAATTCTATCTCCTCCTAGTCCTTACAGTTCGAAAGTGTTTCCACTCTCGCAAAAAGAACCTTATTTTCTCTTTAAAGGGAAAAGTGGGTTGGGGGAGGGAATTCTCCCATCATGTTTTGGGCATTGAATGACCCACATTTCTAAAATCCCGGCATCATGCAGGCATTTCATTTTATTTTTAAACCCAACATCAGAGAGCACAAATGTTTAATAAATGCACCAGTAAGTGTATATTCATTTGGTAATAGAAAATGGGCGCAGTAAGTCATTACGTCAGCAGTGCAAGGCACAATCCAAAGAATATTGTAGCGGACCAATTCCAAAGCAGTCGAGATGTCCTCTGTCTTCCGATTGCCCCAGTCAGTATGAGAGTGATCTTGAACAAACAGGAGGTGCTATCAGGAAAAAGAGCAGTGTTTAATGGCCAAGACATGTCACCGACTCCTACTGTACTTGTTTTACTAAATGCTTTCTTGGTGCAATTTAGCCTGGCAACCATAAAAGTCGAACGCCTGATGGGGCTTTTTCTATTCATAATGCATATTCATTTATCGTTTACATTTGACCTGCAATACTATTTGTATAAAATTGTTGCCAGGTAGGGATAGTTCAGTGGAAATGGGTGAGAAACATTTCATGCAAATGTAAAATAAGAGCTGCTGTTATTCTACAAGCACATTTTGGATTCATCAGACTTAAGTTTTTAAACTAAACTTCTGTTTTTTGCGTTCACATTTTACTAGGTGTGTGTGAAGTTTTTCCACAAAGTTTGTGATGTATTCTTCAAATCTTTGCAAGCTTTACAATCCTTGTAAATGGTGCAATTAATACCTCATGAGAAATGCACTCCACAAATGTAGCCTACATTGAAAGAAATCTGAGCATAAATCTGTTCTTAATGGAAGAAATCTCACCAAAACATAATTGCAAGAAAAATCTTCCACTAGCAAAGTTTTATATACTTTATAAATATAACTGCCTGTGTGTTGCTTGTGAGCTTAACAAAACTCCCAAAAGTGAAATTTTAAATTATGCCTGTGATCCAGCGCAATATTAGCCAACAGCATTCATACACCATATACTCACTTGGGCCCATACATTCACACTACACTAATACTTACGCTGGGTGTCAGATGTACTCTTTTATCAAAATCCCTGCTACCAATTACCTTCTGATTGAAGAGTAATAACTTACCAATGGATCCTTTGCTAATTGGGAAGTTTAAAATGAGTGACATTCACTATAATACATAATCCTGAAATAATCACTGAGTCAGGAAGTTTTAAAATGTTTATCTAAAGTTTTAGCAGAGTAAAATACAGAAACACGGTACTTGATTGTAATACCCAAGAAAAAGCATAGAAATGATTTTGCTAATAAATGACGGTGTTTAAAGAAAGGGAGAGAATGGAGACAGCAGCGCAACTAAAGGTTGCAGTATAGTTACCTAAATGCATGAACCAAGCCCCTTGGCCAAGGAGTTGGAAAAGATAGGACCCAGGAAGGATGAAGAGCAAAGACCTCTTCCAGGATCAGGACAGGACCGGTAACCTCTCTACAACGACGCCTGCGCCGTTCCCCTCTCTGATACCTCGACTTCTCCTCGATTCTCCCGTCTAATGGACTCCGCCGCCCCTCCTCAGGACTTCTTCCGGACAGGAATTCAGTCAGCAACCGATCAGCTGGGCAGTCTGGAGTTAAGAGCGCTCTGGCAGTATGGACGCCTGTTCTTCGTGAACGCATGCTCTGACTAATTTACTAATGCTATATTCTATTATACCCTTCTACGCCCATGTACCTCCCCTTAATGTTGCTAACATTATGGGACCACTACTTCTGATTGGACAGGGACAGGGGTGGATTCTCGCACCATGTCAATTTTGGCCTAAATTGTGAAGCCTATTGTTTTTAGCTTCCCGCCCCTTCAAATTAATACATTCACTTTATTTCCCACCCGTCTCACGACAAATGTTATACAATTTACAGGAGAAAAGTAACAATTTGTCCACCGGAAACATAGAGTACATCATCTTCGGCCAATAGGTTGTGGCCTTGGGAGACGTCCAAGTTGACTTCACTTGGCCGGCACACAGGACACATGCGCAGAACCATCTGTCTCTCGAGTTTCAAGTCACCAACCCAGGCCCAAGTTTACGAATTACTAAAAGTGCAAGAAGAAAATATTAAAATCACAAATAAAATGTTTCACTGTATGCCCACTTTCCCAACTCTATTCCCAATTAATTATAATACTATCCTGCATTAGTAGCATTAAGAAAAACGACAATTTAATAATGACATGAGAGCAAGGTGAAGCATGTGAAAACATTTAGCGGCCATTTTAGTGCACACTGCGCAGAAGTTTCCCACCAAGCAAAGAAAGACGTCACACCATGTGATCAGGTTGCGACATGCGCATTGAGGTTCCCGCGCTTTAGCGGACATTTTGGATTATAGACAAGCGTTATTCATTAGTAAAACACATAAGCAAGCTTCTGTCCCTCTTGTGTTTGTGAATGCAAAAGTTAGTATTTACAATACAAGTTTAATAAATTAATACTTATGAGGAGGATTGCTTACAAGCAAGTTTCATTTTTGAAACCTTGCTCCATCAATCCCCTCTCTGTTGGCGTTTCTGAGCCATCAAAAATACTACCCTCAATCAGATGCCAACTTCTAGCAAATCGTTTCATTCTAATTTTTACTTTTTCTATTCTTACAGTCTCCTTTTAATTTCTTGTATAAATCACTTCTCCATTCTTCTAGTTCGATTTCATCTAGTTTTCTCTTCTTTCCTTTTCCTGTCACTTTATATGTTCCATTCTTTCTACAGCATTTGCACCATATTGTTATTGCCAAAATTATTATTGCTATCCCTGCTAAGGGTACTAATATTTGACCTATAAGTCCTTTTCCTACATTAGCAAACCAGGTTCCAATTGACGAGATACTATTTGTCAATCTTTCCCACACACTATCAACTTCCAGTGGTTTAAGTTCCTTCTCAAGTTTAGTTATATTCTGAATATACGTTCCAATTTCTGCACTCTTATCAGGAATATAAGTGCAACAATGTTTCGTCCTCAATAATTTACAGACTCCTCCCTCTTTTGCCAATAGAATGTCAAGAGCAAGTCGATTTTGCATCACCATAGATCTAATCGCATCCATTTCCGCATTAATCATTAGAAAACCTCCAGCAGTATCCGTTGATAAACGATCAACCACTGTAGACAATTTACATATTTTCCTTGAGTTCAGAATTATTCCCACTGAAGGTATCAATGCACCAAATATATCACCTACAATTTCTGAAAAACTAGCTCTTTTACTACGTATTAATTCATTATTGTTTTCATTGCTTCCAGTGTTCCTTTTTATGTGGTATATTTTTGGAAAAACTATTCCAAAATAACAACTTCCATACCACCGTGCAGGAAGCCTAAAGTAAGCCTTATTCCCGCATACATAATAAATTCCAGGAAAAACTGAATCTGTTCCTCCTTTGAGTCCCCAACCTCCAAGAATCAAAAAATTGTGTTCACATTCACTGGTACCTATGAAAACATTGTTAAAATCAGTCTTTAACCTATGAAGACAAATTTTCCCTGTCTTTACGAAATCCAGAGCCATTGCAGCTTGAGCTTTGCCAGGTGTATAACTCCCTTCTTTCTCCGTCCAAGGTGGCAACTGAGCCTTATGCTCTGAAGCTTTCTTTTGAAAATCATGTCTTCTATCTTCTACTAAATTCAAAAATATATTTTCTTCTTCTAATAAAGAACATGTTAGATTGTGTCTATGTGCATGTGTTATGTCTATCGATTTCATTGTTAAGAAAAACTCTCCCATAAACTGTGCGTCTTGACTACTAAGCACTGGGTTCATACTCTTGCGAATCGGAACCTCAGAAAATATCACATCTAAGTTTGAATAATAATACTGCAGTCTACCTGTTCTATAAAATAAACTTGTTAATACACTACATGAGATGCCATAAGTCAGTGGTAAATGATGGTATGTTAATCCTTCTGCTACTGATTCAGGTAACTTCATACAGACATAACAATTACTAATTTCCATTGTGTCTACATACTGAAACAATAACTTTGTGAAAACATTTAAACTAGTGTCGTTATCAACTATTTCATGATGAATTTCTGCCTCATCTTCTGCCATTAATTCTACTCTATTGCCCTTCATGTTTGCTGTCCTCCCTTTAGTTTCATTATTTATCTTCTTATCTATTATCATAAGGTAAGGAACTGCTACAATCAGGACTAACCATACTATAAGCACCAATACTAGACTACATATGCAGATTGCACAGCATCTCCTACAACAATTTCGTTTTGGTCTCCCAGTAACTCTATCATCAGGCATTTTTCGACAAGGAAGATTGCTCTTCTTATCTCTTCTTCTTTTCTTTAGAGGATTCTTTTGTTTAGTCAGGGTGGTCTTGTTTCTTCTTCGTATGTTAGTTCTGCACTTGTTCCTTCGCCACCACTGTCACTTGACTCTGAGCTTTCAAAATCTTCAAGAATGATATAAGTCCAGTCAGGACCCTTGAATTTGTTATTCACAAGTCTCAGTCTTTTACTTTTTCTTTTTCCCGACTTTTTCTCTTGTTCAGTTTGACTTGTCACTTCAGTTACTTGTTCTGGATCTTCACTTCTGGTTGTTATGTGGTATTTTACTCTTTTAATGACACTTGGCCAATGATCTCCTTTTCTTGTCTTCTTGGTTTGCACTGTTTCTCTGTTTACGTCTTCAGAGATCTCGTTATTTTCACTGCTCAATACTGTTTTGTTTTCTTTTATTACTGCCTCTTTTGTTTGTTCTTTTTCAGGTCTGATTTGTTTTTCTTCAGTAGCTCCACAATGACTTTCAAGATGTTGACCTTGTTCCCTTTTTATTTCTTTATGTTCATTTGTATCAACCCCTTTTTCTTTAGTGAATTCTTCTTGATCTAACTGCTTCTGATCAGGGCTTATTGCACTGTGAACTTCTGCAGCCTGACCTGATTCTTCTAGACCTGTCTGTCCCTCTTCAAAGTTTATTAAATCTTCACTGTTTTTAGTCCAATTTTCTTTCCCTATCTGATTTAGTTCAGGATCTTTTACTGTCTTGTCTTCTTGATCCCGAACTGTTTCTTCTTCACCTATCTGATCTTCTTCAATTTCTTCCAATTTAGTTTGATTTTTCGTTCTGTGGTATATTTCAGGCACTTCTACCACTGGTATCCAATCCTGACTTGTGCTCGGTTGTTCTCCGTCAGCTTCTCTCGAACCTCTAGCTTGAGATTCCTCAGCTGGGCAACCTTCAGCTTCTTCAGTGATTGGCGTTGTCTGTGGATTCTCTTCTTCAGGGTCTGGTACTCTCTTTGTGTGGCTTACGTGAATCCAATTAGGAAATCTTGCACACTTCACTGCTGTATTGGTGGTCAATATGACTTGACAAGGTCTGCTCCACCTGGGTGATAGACACGTTTCTCTGGTGTGATTCTTCACTACCACCCAATCACCAGGATTCAGATCATGTTCTAATTCAGGCTGTCTGGAAACTGCGTCTTCTCCAACCTGATGAGAGACAGAACGCACGAGGTCAGCCAATCCTTTGCAATAATCCAGAACCATATCATCAGATATATTTACTAATTTGTTTGTAGGAACATGTTTGTCTCATTGCTCTTCCCATCATTATTTCATGTGGGCTCAATCCTGTCGTTTTGTCCGGTATGCTTCTTATTCCCATCAGGACAAGTGGCAATGCGTCTGGCCACTCTAATGATGTTGATGCACACATTTTTCCCAATCTTGACTTTATAGTGCCATTCAATTGTTCAACCACTCCAGAAGCCTCTGGGCGATATGCACAGTGCAATTTCTGTTTGATTTGAAATGCTTCACAGATTATCTGGATCACTTCACTATTAAAGTGTTTTCCTCTATCTGATTCCAAAGATACTGGAAAACCAAATCTTGGTATGAGCTCTCGTAGCAACAGTTTTGCGACTGTAATGCTGTCATTTCTTCTAGTAGGGTAAGCCTCCACCCACTTTGAAAACAGGCACACTATGACTAGTACGTATTTCAGCCCTCTACATGGTGGTAACTGTATGAAGTCAAACTGGAGTCTTATAAATGGGCCTTCTGCCTTTCCAATCTTTCCAAACCCAATTATCGTTTTCCTGCCTGGATTGTGCATTTGGCAAGTTAGACATCTCTGGCAAAGACTCTCTGCAACAGCCCTGAATTTGGGATTGTACCAATTTTGTCTGAACAGCCTAATCATTGCATCTCTCCCTATATGTGTCTCCATGATGCATTCTAGCCATTTGTGAGAGTAAACAGTCTGGCATGACTGGTCTGCCATCTGCACTGATCCACACTTCATCATCTCCTCTTTGGGAACAACCTACTTTAATCCACAAATTCTTCTCACTTTCCTCAACCTCATCTTGCAATTTCTTTACTTCATTCCAAGTTTCTGGTGACATATACAGCATAAGTTGGCAGCTGATTCCCATTCTTTCCACCCTCTTATTTACTGACGCTCTGGTTTTGGCACAATGTTGAGCCACCAGATCCGCATATCTGTTGCCGACTACCACCCAGTCATCTCCTGACTGGTGTGCGGCACATTTCACCACAGCCAATTCTTTTGGTGATTGTATTGCTTCTAGCAATTCCCTTACAAATTGTCCATTTTTAATAGGGGATCCTGAAGAAGTCATGAAATCCCTCTGCATCCACAATTGGCCAAAATCGTGCACAACCACGTAACCATATTGACTATCAGTAAATATAGTTACTCTCTGATTCCTCCCAATTTTGCAAGCTTTTATTAATGTAATCAATTCAGCTACTTGTGCAGATTTTACTCCTGGTAAATAGGATGCTTCAACTATTCCAGTTAATTCACATACTGCATAAGCAGCAGTTAGTTTACCATCTTTATGTCTTTGACATGATCCTTCGACAAATAACTCCCTGTCTGGGTTTTTAAGAGGCTGTTCCTCAATGTCTGGGCGTGGTTTTGTACATAATTCTGTAATCTGTACACAATCATGTTCATCTTCTTCGTCATCTTTATTTGTTTCATGATATGGGTCTGGCAATAAGGTTGCTGGATTTATTATCGTACACCTTACCATGGTAACATTTTCAGCACCCATTATTATCCTCTCATATTTAGTCAGCCGACTAGGAGTAAGATGCTGAGTTCGGGTTCTTGTCAACAGAATCACAACTGCATGTGGAACATACACTTTTACAGGATGTCCCATCACAATTGACTCGCTTTGTTCAATGCTCAAACAAGTTGCTGCTACTGCTTTTAAGCATCCTGGCAACGCGGCTGCTACTGGGTCCAATGTAGCAGAAAAATACGCTATAGGACGTCTGTCTAGTCCATGTCTCTGAGTTAGGACAGAAAGTGCACAGTTTTCTCTCTCTTGACAGAATAATGCGAATTCTCTTTTATAATCCGGCATGCCTAAGGCAGGTGCTGAACAAAGTGCGTTTCTCAATTTTACAAAAGCTTCTACACTTTCATCCTCCCACTCAACAGGGTCCTTTGCTTTCTTTTTCGTCATGTTAATTAAGGGCTTAGCCAACATGGAAAAATTTGGTATCCATTGTCGACAGTAGCCTACTATTCCTAGGAACATTCGCACTTGTCTTTGGGTTACAGGCATTTGCATTCTCTTTATTAATTCTACTCTTTCAGAGGTTATTCTTCTTTTTCCCCTCTCAATTTGATGTCCCAAAATTTAACTGCTGTCCTGCAAAACTGTAACTTTTCAGGTGAGACTTTATGCCCTTCCTCAGCCAAAAGATTTAATAATGCTATGGAATCAACAACACAGTCTTCTCTGGTGGTCGACGCTACTAATAAGTCGTCGATATATTGAACTAAAACTGAGCTTCCTGGCATCACTAGTTTTTCAAGGCACTTTTTCAGTATCTGGTTGAAAATGGAAGGACTTTCTGTGTACCCCTGAAGAACACGATTCCACACATACTTTATTCTCAAATTTGAATGAGAAAAGATACTGGCTGTCTGGATGCAATGGTATTGAAAAGAATGCTTGACACAAGTCAATTACTGTGAACCATCCTGCATTCCAAGGAATCTGATATAGTATTACTGCAGGATTTGGTACTATGGGACAACATGGTTCTACAATCTTATTTATTTTCCTCAGGTCCTGAACAATCCTATATTTTCCACTAGGTTTCTTTAGTCACATGATTGGTGAATTGCATGGGCTACTCATTACTTCTTTTAGAATGTTTTGTTTTACCATTCGATTGATTTCTTCAATGACTCCTGCTTTTACTTCTGCACTCATTTTGTACTGTCTGGTATTTGGGAAAATTGCACCTTCTTTTACCGTAATTTGAACTGGATCTATTTTTGCCATAAGTCCTGCTTCTTTTCCGGTGAAATCCCATACTATTTGGTTTACTGTACCTTTTAATTCTTCTGGCAACTCATCTTTTGTTATCAACGAAAACATTTCATCTATTTCTGTACCTTGTTTTGCAACCATAATTTTATATACATGGTCCTCATCTGGTGTCTGAACTGCCACACCATCCGGCGTGCAGAAAATTGTACAGTTCATTTTGCAAAATAAATCCCTACCTAATAAGTTTACTGGGCTAGAATCGCACACTACAAATTGGTGCATTTCTCTGAAGTTTCCTATTTTGACTTCCATTGGTTCTGTAAGAGGTGTTCTAATTCTTTGATTAGCTACCCCTACTACTTGGATATCTTCACCAGAGAGAGGAAGGTCTGGGATGTCTGCTGATCTCACAGTAGACCTGGTAGCACCAGTGTCCAAAAGGAAAGTAATATCATTACCTTTCACATTTCCTTCAACATATGGACCAGACTGATCTACCTGTAAGGATGCGCCAAGTACGCACTCCTTCTTCCCCTCTCCTAGGCACCGTCATGAGTCGAATTCACAGTAATTGTCCTGCAAAAGAAATTGTGATGTCATATAATCATTCTTACCACTCCCTCCTGGGTATCCAATGTCTGTACCATGTTTTGCTCTGCTTATATTACCCTGAACAGGTGGAGGTGGTAATTGATTCTGGGGATTTACACCCTGCTGTGAATCATTCTGCATCTGTGGATTTAAGTTTTGATTTGGGCCATTATTATTCCGAATCTTTTTACACTCGTCCTTCCAATGCCCCACTTTACCGCATCCATGACAAGGAAACTCCTTTTTAGCTTCTTCTCTACTCATTCGTCCTCTAAATTTTCCACCATTTCCCATATCACCACTCGTTCCAGAATCTTTTCCTTGATTTTCACTCGGATTTTCCAAATTTATTCCCTGTTTCTCAGCCATTTTCACTTGTGCCCACATCACTTTTTCCTGCAATTTCTTATGTCTATCCTCAATATCGTCTCCACAATATTTCGCATATTTCAGAATTTCATCTATGGGCTTTCCCTGCCAACACAGCATGTGTTGTTTAATCATCTGGCAAATCTCTGGCTTCAGACCATAAACAAACCGATACACAAACTGACTCATATTCTTGTCTCCAATGTCCTCAAATCCACTATACTGTTTAAACACCTGTAATAGGCGCTCATAGTAAGAATGTACTGTTTCACTGGCTTCTTGGGTGGTTCGATCTATTTTCACCCAATTTGTTTCTTTCGGTGGTATTTTCCCTTTCAGGTAAGTTATCACCTGCTGATACTTTTTCATTACATCATTTGACGGGGCACCTGTCTTTGGATCTCTGGGATACTCCTCACTAGGCCAATCCACTGTGATCTTACAATCTGTCCATAAATCGGCAGGTACCACTATGTCAAACAGACCATCCAAATCCTTCAACAATACCTTTGACACCTTCACAAACCTTTCAACCTGCTTGTACCATTCAATTGGCTTTTCCCTCAGTTTTGGAAAATCATTCGTAAATGATAAAATATCCTGTCTGCTCCATGGGACATGTACATATCCTCCTCCCGCAACTTCTCGCATTGGATACATTTGATCTGCTTTTCCTGCTTCCTTCATCACATATTCAGATGCTGTTCTACTCGTTCGTGCTTCTTCCTTTTTCTTGGCCCACCTAGATCTCCATTTATCTAGATCTCCCCATTTTTGTAAAACGAACATTAATTCTCTTATTTGCAGTCTTCTTCCAGATGCATTCATATTTTCTAAATCTTTGTCTGAAAATTCTGCTCTATAGGGTTTCTGTAGTACTTTTGATCTCCCTATTTCAATTCCCATCTGTAGTGCTAGATTGGAAAATTTTTCATGAAATACCCTCACATTTCTAGTGATACTTCTGCACAGGAACAATAATTCTTCTTCATCATAGGTATTCAAGCGTTCTACTCCTACATTTCCTGCTATTATTTCTTCTAATTCAACTTTTAATTTATGGTTATCCAGTACTTTTGGAGGTGTGCACTGTTCAACTGACCCTTGTACCCATCTTTCTAGATCTTCAGGTGTTACTATGGTAGCACTTTTTGTTCCTGATGAAGTTACTAAACTTACATCTTTTGAACCTCCAGGTACATCTCTTCTTGGAGTATTATTTACAGAACCTCGAATAGGTAAATCCATGAGTGATATTGTGGATTCACAGTCACTAAATTGATCCTCAATTATAACTGGAGCTTCAGGTTTGGGGTTACTCACAGGAGTATTCATAGAAGTGGGTACAGGTATCAATGGAGGGCAGTTTCCTTGAGTACCATATAATGGAACTACTGGACCAATTGTTACAGGAATAGTCAATGAATCAGGATGTACTTTTATCTGAGTTATTTTCCGTACTAATTCTGCTCTAGTCTTTTCTAAAGCTTCCTTTTCTTTGTCATGAAGTATTCTAGTCGGGGTGAATTCATGCATTACCTTTGGTACCATTGGAGTTTGTGGTGGTGCACTAGGAGGGCATCCACTTGTCCCTTCCTGATATGGTGGGGGATTTCTTAACATTTCTTCCATAAATTCGTCTTCTGAATCCTCATTTCTTATTAAATGTTTTGTCTTTTCTGTACATTTGCCTCCTGATTTCTCTCCTTCTGTAAATAATGGATACAGTCCCTCTGTAATCATTGCCCTTCTCCATTGTTTCATCTGACCTTCTCTCGACTCACGTAAATATCTGGGGTAAAATCCTGGGTAACTCCTATTACTTCTAGATCTATCCCGCTCAAATGCCTCGGTTTCCCATTCTTCTAGGGCTTCATACTGGGTTAATCTAGGTCTGGTTTCTAAATCATTCATCCTCAATCTCAAGGTTTGAAGAATTCGCCCATTGAACGTGCCATTTTTAGGAAATGCTAATACTCCATCATTTTTGGTATATTCTATCCAATTCTCCATCCATACACAAGTATGATAACCTCTCTCCATCATCATGAATGATGCTGGCGTTTTAGCTGGTGGAATAATAATTCCTTCTCTAGTTTTGATTGGTTTGGCTTTTTTAAAATAATTCTTAATCTTTTGTAAGAATGACATTTTTCTCCTTTCTCCGTACATTCTATCTAATCTTCTGTGTACAAAATTATATTCTGCAAAACCTAGGAATCTCCTATCCGGACGAGTTCCTGTTAAAGTCGGATCGCGTTTTAACATGCAAATCCTTATCCACTAAGAATTTTTTGCTTCTATAATTTCGTCCAATCAAATGTCTGCTACCTTTTATTTCCGAGCCAATCCTTGCGCGGCCTTTTGGTGACGTTTCTCTGTCAACCCCTCCTTTACAATTTGCTCTTTTCTGTTCTCGCTGGTTTAACCAATCCCAGCGCGGCACCTGTGACGTCAGTACTACTCCTGACTACTGACCCATCCTTTACAAGAGTCTCTCCACACCCGCTATTTCAACCTATCACAGCGCGGCGTTTTGCGACGTCAGCTCCCTCTCCGGCAACTGACTGACCCTCCCTTTACAAAAATGTACGCAAACTTATTTTCTCTATAAATCTTAATTAAATTTCAGTAACAACATAAAACATTCGCTATCGTGCCAGTTTCCACTAATTTCGAAAAAGATAGTTTCTTCTACACTTTAGTAAAACCTTTCCGTTTACTAATACATACACTACGAGTAAAACACTTCCGTCTACTCTTCACACAAGCTCCAGAAGTACCTGTTACTTCTCCAATGTTACCCTTACTAGGTGATATAACATCAAATTTTTATCAGCGTACCCTTTTTGCTATTACTCACACGCATAGAGTCCCTAACGAGTACTTGAAGTCCTGCTTAACTTCTCAGTACTATTTCTGCCTGACAGATAACCTCACTGCAGTATGGCTTCCACTTGCCACCCACTATTCTTTTACCTACCCCGGGTATTCTGGACAACATATAACAAAACTCAAAATATAAGCGGATGTTAGTTCATAAAAAATACAAATAAATTCTCATTACCCAATTAACAAAGAGTAACAACAACCGTCCTCTGCTTACCAGAAAACTGATCCAGCGCAATATTAGCCAACAGCATTCATACACCATATACTCACTTGGGCCCATACATTCACACTACACTAATACTTACGCTGGGTGTCAGATGTACTCTTTTATCAAAAATCCCTGCTACCAATTACCTTCTGATTGAAGAGTAATAACTTACCAATGGATCCTTTGCTAATTGGGAAGTTTAAAATGAGTGACATTCACTATAATACATAATCCTGAAATAATCACTGAGTCAGGAAGTTTTTAAATGTTTATCTAAAGTTTTAGCAGAGTAAAATACAGAAACACGGTACTTGATTGTAATACCCAAGAAAAAGCATAGAAATGATTTTGCTAATAAATGACGGTGTTTAAAGAAAGGGAGAGAATGGAGACAGCAGCGCAACTAAAGGTTGCAGTATAGTTACCTAAATGCATGAACCAAGCCCCTTGGCCAAGGAGTTGGAAAAGATAGGACCCAGGAAGGATGAAGAGCAAAGACCTCTTCCAGGATCAGGACAGGACCGGTAACCTCTCTACAACGGCGCCTGCGCCGTTCCCCTCTCTGACTTCTCCTCGATTCTCCCGTCTAATGGACTCCGCCGCCCCCTCCTCAGGACTTCTTCCGGACAGGAATTCAGTCAGCAACCGATCAGCTGGGCAGTCTGGAGTTAAGAGCGCTCTGGCAGTATGGACGCCTGTTCTTCGTGAACGCATGCTCTGACTAATTTACTAATGCTATATTCTATTATACCCTTCTACGCCCATGTACCTCCCCTTAATGTTGCTAACATTATGGGACCACTACTTCTGATTGGACAGGGACAGGGGTGGATTCTCGCACCATGTCAATTTTGGCCTAAATTGTGAAGCCTATTGTTTTTAGCTTCCCGCCCCTTCAAATTAATACATTCACTTTATTTCCCACCCGTCTCACGACAAATGTTATACAATTTACAGGAGAAAAGTAACAATTTGTCCGCCGGAAACATAGAGTACATCATCTTCGGCCAATAGGTTGTGGCCTTGGGAGACGTCCAAGTTGACTTCACTTGGCAGGCACACAGGACACATGCGCAGAACCATTTGTCTCTCGAGTTTCAAGTCACCAACCCAGGCCCAAGTTTACGAATTACTAAAAGTGCAAGAAGAAAATATTAAAATCACAAATAAAATGTTTCACTGTATGCCCACTTTCCCTACTCTATTCCCAATTAATTATAATACTATCCTGCATTAGTAGCATTAAGAAAAACGACAATTTAATAATGACATGAGAGCAAGCTGAAGCATGTGAAAACATTTAGCGGCCATTTTAGTGCACTGCGCAGAAGCAGAAGTTTCCCACCAAGCAAAGAAAGACGTCACACCATGTGATCAGGTTGCGACATGCGCATTGAGGTTCCCGCGCTTTAGCGGACATTTTGGATTATAGACAAGCGTTATTCATTAGTAAAACACATATGCAAGCTTCTGTCCCTCTTGTGTTTGTGAATGCAAAAGTTAGTATTTACAATACAAGTTTAATAAATTAATACTTATGAGGAGGATTGCTTACAAGCAAGTTTCATTTTTGAAACCTTGCTCCATCACCTGTCCCTGATTTAATTGTATTATTTAAGTTCCTTTCTCTGTCAGATTTACTCATTCTTTCTTTCCATTTTGGTGCCTGTCATTCCCATGTCCCCAAGTTTTCGTTTTTCTAAAAAGCTTAGTTTCTATTTCTTTTGTTTGCTTCACCATATGGCAGATTCACTCATTGTTAGTTCAGTTTTGGTGTCTTTATTTCTGTCATTCGCCTGTTGCTGAGTTTTACTTTAAAAAAACAAAAAAAAAAAAATAAGTTACGTTTGTTGTTCCTTTGTTTTTTCAGTATAGCTTATTCATTATTTTTTTTATTTTTTTTTACCTTATGTCGAGTTCACTCCTTCTTTTCTTTAAAGTTGGTGTCTTTCTGTATTTCCCTTCTTAATGTTACAGTATCAATCCAAGACAAATCACTAGTAAAGTAGGTCAGTGCATTTGAGCACTTTAAAGAGATTGGAGCGAGATCTCCATCTCGGCAGCGCAGACTCAGCCTTTCATCGGTCTCTAAAATGACATTTGGTAATACCATTTTAAAAATGCAGAGTTGTCAAGATTCCCAAGTCTTACGGTTCAGGTTATTTTCATTGCATTCTAGGACTTGTAGTCCCGCTTCTCCACTTAAAAAATCAGGACTACAGGTCCCAGAATGCAAGGTACAATATTTTGAATGGACTGAATGATCTACTCGTGCATGGGCCCAGGAAACCTCAGGGCGTTGGCAATAATAACTCTGAGACAGTTTACTTTGTACGTTCTGTAAATGATCAGTTCCAGTATTGCTAGAATGAAAGTAACTGACCACTTGGCTTCTGAAGTCAACTCTAAACCGCACCTTCTCTTCCTCCTTATTTAGGTGAAGGTGGGCAAGTGCAACATTCCGAAACCTGGATTCTTCGATTTTGAAGGAAAACAAAAATGGTAAGGCTCTCAAAGCTACTTACTAAAGGTCTTTGAGTATTTTGGATTCTGTGGTTTAATGAAGGCACTCTGTAATGGAATTACTATGCCCAAGGTTCAGTGGAATCATTCGATGCAGGCTGTGATAGTCTCATCCTGCCCCCTACGTTGCAGGACTGGAAAATAATTGCATGTTGTCAATGGTAGTTCAAATTTATGATGATGATCTTTCTGGCAGGGTTGGGGAACTTGTTGGGTTTTCAAGAATTATATATTAATTGTTGTCGGCTGACAACACCCAGCAGCAGCACTCCCGGTGCATGGATACCCTCACGGGTGATGAGCAGTGCTATACAAATCATTAATTGATTGAATTGGTCAATACGTGTGACTGTATTTCATGTCCTGTGTTGCACGCAACTTCTATTCCTGGAAAGGTTCCTGTCCGTCTACCATCTTTTTTCCTTAAGCACTCGGCAATCACTTCTCTATTTTCTTGTCTCTCTCGTCCATGAAGGAGGGCTATTTGTGTTACAACGTCTTTTATCTGTTGTAGTGCCTGTGTCTGTTAACACACCTGTTTCCTGTGGAAGATTGACTTGTGTATTTTGAGATTTAGAAGGAAATCCAAGGATGTGTTTGTGTGTTCTCTTCGTCGGGCTTTGAATGTGTTTTGGTGACACTGCCATCCCTTCGATCAGTGGAGGGACCATTCTCAGACTGGTGACTCTACACTTACTTTCCTTTGGAACCACATATTCCTCAGCCCCTGTTTTCCTTGTGTGGCTCTTACAATGCCTCTGCGGTGGTTGACCACTTCCTTCTTTGCCTCAGGGAAGCCTGGAAAGCTCTAGGAGATGCCAGTGCTGAGCAGGCCATGAAGGAGTATGTGTCTACTGTGAGGACACTGGACCCCAGCTGGACCCCTCAGGTAGGCCTGGAGCTACACCATTTAGAGTGCATGAGCTTAGGAGTAGAAGTCACCATCACTGACTTATCATTGACAGTTAATGTTTCCCTAGTCTATCATGATTTGGTCCCATAAGATTTGGATCACAACTCGTAGATCTGACTTCTTTATTCAAATTTGGAATACTTGTTAAAGATAATATGTTGTGCGTAAATTATAATTTGGTACAGCCTAAGTTTGTAAATCAGTCTGAAGTCTTGATACTGTTGAGTAATATAAGTATTAAGAAGGTTGTATGTGCAGGATGTAAAGTTAAAATGTTTAAAAAGTTTATTCCTCCCATAACGTGTATTTGTAAAGTGCACGTTCACCCAGAAGGGTATGTTGGGTCTGAATAACAGATGTTTATTGTTACCCAATCCAGATATACACCCACTCTTCCTGCATGCCACTCTGTACTGATAGGTATGTGATTCAAAGAGGTGACATTTTGACTCTTAAGGACATATTTGTTGTTTTTAGTTCGGCGATGTTAGTGATTGCCTATGTGTCTTTAGCAGTGTCTGTTTTATGTACTTGCAACATGGAGGAGTAATGCTGCTTATAGAAACGGGAAGGATTGCCTTCATGAAATGTGGACACTATCACATCTCAGAGACTGCACAATGAGAAATAAAATCATTAATCAGCTGAGGGCAGAATGTTTAATAATCAAGCAATTGAACAGTGCATCCTTATGATAGGGTGTACCCATCAGAAAGGGGGTCTTGCCCCAATCTCTACATATCATTTATTTTATTTATATTTGATAGAGCACTACCTGACATTAATGATCATTCTTAAGCATTCAGCTATAAGATGAATATTGATTTATTACGGATAGAGTGGAGTAAGAATGAATGAAAGCCTGAAGAAGGGAAAATGAAAAGAAACCGATGTCTGGGAGTGGAAACTATGAAGGGATTTGCATGCACTAGATCAAAGTAAGCACTGAGGAAAAAAACGAACAAACATTTTTTATCAAAGTTTTTCTTGCAAATTTTATTTCATACTTTCATGAACTATTTCGGATCTTATTGTGGTAATCGGGGCTCTGTTTTCTGATTGCATTTGCTTGAGTTTGATGCTACTCGTATATGTTCCTGTGTCCTTTGATGAAAAGAAGATACGATTTTGTGCATGATAATATACCTTTTTGTCCGACAATTACTGCAGGTGAAAAATAATTACATTGCTAAATCCGTTCGCCACTGTACAAAATCTGCCAGTGTACTACATATTCAGATTTATTTAGACTTAACGTGATCTACAAGCCATCCCACCTTTTTTTTTTCAATTCTGTTTTGGACGTTTTTGATGCACTCATTATCTAGTTGTTCTGGGTAAGACAATCTAAACTGTGTGGTAAGTTTGCCAGTGGGCACATGTTTCTTTTATTATCCAAGGCAGCTAGTCGGGCAAACCTTTCCTTCCCCAAATAGTTTGGTGTGGAGACTAGGGGTAATGCGAGGTTAATTAACAAATCGTAATCGTAATTCAAGCCAATTTACTGTAGAAGCAGGTAGGGTAGACCAGGGTATTAAGCACAGTTGCTGTCTTGGTTATGGTTTTGTCTAGAGCCTAGTTGTTGCACTAGAATAAGAGTGCTAAGCAAGCAAAAATGACTTGTCAAATATTGATCTCCTGTATGGATTTTTGGAATTGCTGATCTCATGCTGTTCTCTTTAAAAACACTCCCTTTGTGTGAGTTTTGCACGGTATTTTTTAACACTTATATTTTATTTTTAACTGAAAGCATATCAAATACACTTTTAAAAAAAATTATATTGCAAGTTACATGTAGCAGGGCGCCTAAGGGCCCACCCTGCATAACAGGAGATTTACAATAGCGGATGCAGATATTTTTACTTTTATAATGAATAGTTCCCAATCCCTCCCCCAACCAAACCCAACAGGCAAAACATATGGAGCGTGGTCAAACTTGTGCAGTACAGTGCAGCATCCAGTGGCTTAGTAGGTCCTACCTCAAGGTTCTGCAGTCCATCTAAACAATTATTCCTAAACAATTATAGCAGGTCCGTGTGTGATAGCAAGTACACAGTCAGTGGCGCCCAAAAATCTTTATGCCTGGTTGTGGCAGGCAGCTCCTCAGCGTATATCTCCATTTGTTCTTTACAATACACCAGATCTCGAATCCACTTCAACAGAGTGGGGCCCGTCTTGGCGCCCCAGTGCATTGCGACGGCACGTTTAGCAAACGGAGTATATATAGCAACAATACGTCTATTGCATGGTTTGATCTTCTTTACCAATCCGAGCAGGCACAGTTCGGGTGTACATTCAATCCTTTCAAGTGTCATTTCAGTGAGCACCTTTACAACCCGCTGCCAAAAAGCAAATATAACCGCATATTCCCATGCCAGGTGCATGAAGTCATCCCCATCTTGCCCACATCTATTGCATCTCGCATCCTCCCTCAGCCCAAATCTCAACAACTGCACAGGTGTGTAATACAACTGATGTAAGTACTTAAAATGTATAATGCGGCGATTACAATTTGCAGTCAGGCGCCCCGTCAGTCCGCAGCAGGACTCCCAACTTTCCCGAGTTGAGGGGACCATAAGCATTGCATTCCATTTATCAAGTGAGGAGGAGTCCGCCAAGTCATTTTCCCGTTGGAAAGCGTTCTATAATCTAGTGATCAGCCCTCTACTCTCCCCTCCCGCCAGGATCGCCTGTAGTGCTTTCAGTATCTTGGGCTCTGCAGGGAACTCCGGGTATAAGGACCGAACTGCCAAGAGCAATCTGGAAAACGTAAACCCAAGCATTGCATTATACGTTTGACCAACCTGAAAATCAGCAAGAGACAAAAAGGAGCCATTCAAATACATGTCGCCAAGCTTTGTGACCCCTGCCTTCTGTAATACAGTTAGGGCCTCACGTTCCTGGGCCGCATAGATACCCGGGTGTGCAGCAATCGGCATGTCTGGGGCATATATATAGTCCAGGCGTGCACGTTTAGTAAGGGTCTTCCATGCCCCGGCGGTGCACTTGACCGGATTAATCTCCTTCCTAGTGCCGCCCTCACCACCCAGCAGGATCAAAGCAGTCAACGGGGTTGGGTGTGCAGTATCTGCCTCCACAGCTGTGTGTGGCAGATATCGTTGTGGGAAGTACCAATAGTGTGCGAATTGCGCTTGAGGGCACAGATAATACAAACGCAAATCAGGCGCCTCGAACCCACCGCGGTCAAACGGCAACGTTGGAGTATTCCAGCTGCATCCTGGCTGCTTTCAAGCTGGGTGGTGAGGGCGGCACTAGGAAGGAGATTAATCCAGTCAAGTGCACCGCCGGGGCATGGAAGACCCTTGCTAAACGTGCACGCCTGGACTATATATATGCCAACGACAGCAGGCAGGACTGCAATGTTTTAAAAAGTGCCACGTTCAGCCGTATTGGAATATTCACAAATAGGTACAGAAGTTTGGGCAAAATAGTCTTCTTTACTACGGCGATCCTATCTGCAAGTGAAAGAGGCAAGCGGGTCCAGCATGAGACCTGTTCAGTGATCTTAGTGACGACACGCCTGTAGTTCATGGTCAGAATCGCATCAGGGTCCCTGTGTACCCATATCCCCAAATACTTCACCGGGTCAGTTGACCAGGAGAGCGGGAATTCCAGGGCTGTCTCCTGAGTGCAGCCGGTCAGTGGGAATCAAATACTAATTTTAATTGTCAATTAGTATGCATTTGCAGAACCATGAGTTACACACAATGTTCAATACGTACAAGTATTCTGCTTCATATAGTAGAAAGTCTTGCAATGCCTGGTAAGTGAGATTAATAAGAGGTCATATTGTGAACTTGCTCCAGACTCGATGGAATTTTAGGAAGGCACGTTGCCAATGTTAAGTTCCATCATGAAAACCTCATACATTTTTCTGCACCCTTCTGTGAGCACACTGATACTTTGTTTTGCCTTCTACTTTCTGGCTACAAAAATGCTGCCAATCAACAACCCCAAGAGAGGTAGTTCCTCATTTTTATGTCTGAGACAAATTAGTTCGGGAGCTGGATTCAGTGTTGTATACAAGATCTTGTTAAGTCTTTGAAACTTAAAACATCAATATTGACTTAGTTCTGAGTAGGTGGAGAACACGTGGATGCATGTAACTTTGGCCTTCTTAGGTCTCGCCTAACCGCATGCATGAACTGTTGCTGCGAGCGTATTGTATTCAGTAAAGGGCTTGGAGCTCGCCTATTACATACCATTTCTTGCCTTAAATTGTCATTCTTTTTGGCTGCCTCCTATTAGGCTATACCAAAGGGGATGATGGACGGAACGTTTGAGCTAATCAAACACTCACCCCCAGTCAACTGATCTGGGTTTAATCCATCATCATTCTTTAGCTCACTCCACCACCCCAGTTCAGACATGGCCATATGCAAATCAGTCTGACCCTGTGCCTCATGGGAACAGTCCAGCCCGAACTGCCAAGCCATTTCTTCCCTGGACCGGAAACAAGCATCCTGGGACCGGTTTCTGGCTATTCAGCCGTCATCGGCCAGGCTAGCTTGAATCCAGTGGCAAAGTGAGCAAGGAACCCACGTCTGGGCATACCCTGCCAACTTAGGGCGAACAATGAGGCACAGGGTCAGACTGATTTGCATATGGCCATGTCTGAACTGGGGTGGTGGAGTGAGCTAAAGAATGATGATGGATTAAACCCAGATCAGTTGACTGGGGGTGAGTGTTTGATTTGCTCTAACGCTCCCTCCATCATCCCCTTTGGTATCGCTTTGTTCGCCCTAAGTTGGCAGGGTATGCCCAGACGTGGGTCCCTTGCTCACTTTGCCACTAGATTCAAGATAGCCTGGCTGATGAGGGTTATGAACCCAAAACCGGTCCCAGGATGCTGGTTTCCGGTCCAGGGAAGACATGGCTTGGCAGTTCGGGCTGGACTGTTCCCATGAGGCTCAGGGTCAGACTGATTTGCATATGGCCATGTCTGAACTGGGGTGGTGGAGTGAGCTAAAGAATGATGATGGATTAAACCCAGATCAGTTGACTGGGGGTGAGTGTTTGATTTGCTCTAACGCTCCGTCCATCATCCCCTTTGGTATTGTATTTGGCTAGCATATGGCGCATATCACTTCCTTTTATTTCTTCAGAGCATTGACCAAATGCTAATTAATTTCATTTGATTAGTGTCCTACCGCTGTTCTTCCACTGCTCGCTCTGTGATTCAGGGTACTTTTTAGGTCTCGCCTGAGCCAGCGCATGCGTTGCTCTGGCGAGACATTTAGTGAGTGGGCTTTAAAAAGCCGACCACAGCTTTTTGGGTGGCGTAGAGCGTGCGGTTACGCGCACAATGACAAGCAGAGGCGCCATCTGGCTTTCCTCTCTCGTCATGGTGCGCGCACATCGCATAGCTCACAGCACCCTTACAGCGCGCGATCACTTTCGCAGCCGCTCACTTTCATTTACTTCCCGCGGCCGCTCACTTTCATTTTCTTCCCGCGGCCGCTCACTTTCATTTTCTTCCTGCGGCCGTTCACTTTCATTTTCTTCCCGCGGCCGCGTCACTTTCATTTTCTTCCCTACCTATTGCACTTGAACTGGGCACCTCTAGCACGTTCAGAGGAAAGCGTCTCCTGTGTAATAGGGAGCGATGGCAGATTACATAGCCGACCAGGTGTCGTCCGGCTATTTCCCCACGATAGGGAGGGGGATAAGCGCGTTTTTAAATGTGCTGTTGCCATAAGCTTAAAAATGATTATGTTCCCTGCATGACAACTTAAAAACTTCAATTTTGCGGGTTGGGTTACGTCTGTCTGGCAGCTGTTGGACAATATGCACGCATTGCAGCCCCCGTCAAGCTGAGCGTTATTGTGGGGGCTCAGCTGGTGCACTGCGGCCCGGACAGCCCCTGGAACCTGCGTGCAGGCGGGCTGGGAGCGCGAGGAAGCCGTGGGGCACTTCC
This sequence comes from Calotriton arnoldi, assembly GCA_963921515.1. Taxonomy (NCBI): domain Eukaryota; kingdom Metazoa; phylum Chordata; class Amphibia; order Caudata; family Salamandridae; genus Calotriton; species Calotriton arnoldi. The sequence goes on from CAWUFW010000187.1 coordinate 1,139,363, forward strand.
CACTTTAAGAATGCATTCATCATCGACGCTGCTTTGAGTGTTAGTTACAAGGGGTGCATTCATCCACTCATCCGCCCACTCTGGGCCGTCTGCACTCAACGCGGTATCCATTTCACCCACCGCGCTCTGAAAAGGCGCCAGCGGGTATGGGGCGGTGCCCCGCGCAGAATCACGGGCCTGGCGTGTACCGCTGACGTTAACTCACCACCGGCTTTGTTGTGCGCGCTTAGCACGCCCCTAGGCATTTATGTCTGGCAGAAAAAGTGCATGGTGTGTATTGCATATGTAAATCTATTAGGTAGCTTAGTGGGTGAAGCATCAGCTGCTGCAATTAGTCGGGTCTGGTTGCTCAGTGGACTAATGCGTCTTCTACCGGGTACTGTTTTCGCCTTCAGGGTCACAAGTTCAAATCCCCAGCATGTCCACTCCTGGCATTTCATCCATCTGAGGTCGATAAAATAGGTACCATTCAGTTGGCTTACAATAACTTTCTGTAATTTGTTGGCAAGATGCCCGCGGGTGAACAAGAGCTTTACAGATACGCAAGTTATGTTATGTATGACCACCCCACATGGTAAAATATAAATAAATTGTGTTAACCATAATTGTACTGGTGTTGTACTTTAACGTAGTGTTAGCATGCATGACCGATTTAAATGTCCCCAGTATATTGGCCCATTGAGATAGATGGGATGATTTGGCCAATTCTATATACAGTACTTTGAATCAGAACACTGTATGGAGATGTATTGCTATTACTAACGGTATTCAATTTCCCTACAGGCATTTAGCATCACCTTCAGTTTTAGGCAGTCTTGTATTTATTTTTTAAATAACTATCGCCTGCAGTGCTTTGTATACCGCACAGGTGCCATGGTACCTAATTTACCGACCCTAGAAGGATCTTGTTGGCCCTGCCCATAATCATTTTTGAGCCTTCGAATTATTAGCCATCCAAGGCGTAATAGCGAACCCGGCAGCTTCCGGTAACACGATGTTGCTGTTGTTTAAAGAGGTAAACATACTTGGAAGTGTGTTACTTTCTGAATCGATTTGTGTCCAGAAGTCAGTGTGTGCAGGGCTCAATAGGTAATATCTGAATGTTTTGTGAGCACTAGGATTCAACGTTGGTGCCCTGCCTGAAAGAGGCCTATTGTCATTGCATTTGCTGCATAGCGCTTACTACCCCTAACGAGGCGTCGAAGCGCTTTTTCGGCGAATAGCGCGGTACTTAGGAACCCATAAAGGATTCGTGGTGAATGGCACTAGGATTCTCCTGTGCTAAACTTTAGAACACCCCCTTCATAGTAATCAGTGAAGAGCGCCTGGAGATGTCTCCATTCTTCGTCTCACTCGGGGCCCTTCACTGTTCTCACTCGAAGGGGGTGCTGTTCGGCGTGGCGGCTCTGTGCGCGCTGGAGTGCGGGATTGGATCAAGGTGGCCTGCCGCTTATCTCAGAACGCAGAATCAATGCAGGGAGGGGTAGTAATCGAGTTTATCGTGCGAAATTGGAGAGGGAGTGGTGGTAGCGCTTACATCAGAGTGTGCTGTTGGGACAGGGAGGCGCTAACGGTCTGCTTAGTCAGTGGCATTTAGACAACCTGTTTCGGTCAGTGTCTCAGCCACACTGGACAAGAAACTGACAAACTGTTTTGACACAATCTTGCCTTTTCAATGTCATTCTAATAATTGGTAACACAGACACATTCCTTGGTTCACAGCTGTATTCGCTGCTTTAAAATTGAAACCTCGCCATACAGAAAGACGCTGGTGTTCCAAATGAGATACAACCGATATATCATTGTATTTGCAGGCACTGTAAAAATATAAGCAAAAATATAAGCAAAAAATGTGAATAACAAAATGTGAACTTCATTCATCGTGCATTTCAATGCTCCTAATTTAGACAATAAGCGGTTTATGTCCATTAAGGAACTGGCTAGGCATTTCCAGATGCCCCCAATCAAAGATCCACACACTTTGGGCAATAATCTTGCTAAATATATTATAGAAAAAATAGCTAATGTCAGATATCAAATCAAAACACACTTTGAAGTTGAACCACATACAGTAACTCCATCGAGTCATTGTCTTTTGAGACAAACATTTACACGTGATCTCTCACAGCTTCTCGATTTTTGATGAAGCGCTGTGCAAGAACCAGGCTGATGTCAGAATTTCTCACACATGAGATGAGGAAACATTCGGGCGACCTACCCTCTCACTACAACTCTTGTCTTCACAACCAATTAATAAAAGGCACTCTGCTTGTACCAAGCAGCATTTTCAAGCAGCTGATCGCTACCCTGCCGCTACACTGACCGGCTGGGTTGGCTCTACCCTTGAAAGCCTTTGGCAGGAGAGTCTATTTCGGTCAGTGTCTTAGCTTATTGACTCCTGCACTGCTTTTATTTTGCGTCTGTTTTAAAATATTTTAATTAAGTATTTCTATGGCTTGGGGGCACCCTTACAGCGCGCGCACCAAAACAGCATTAGTTATTTACTCCTGCACTAAGCCACCAAACCTATCATACACACATATCTCTATCTCTATCTCACTCTCTGTGTCTCTCTCTCTCTCTGTATCTCACTTTCTACATCTATCTCCCTCTTCTCTATCGGTCTCCCTTGATCTCCTTCTATCTCCCTCTGTCTATCTTCCTCCACCCTCTGTCTCTCTCCCTCTGTCGCCATTTGTCCATTTCCCTATATGTCTCCATGTCTATTTATCTTTCTCTTTCTCGCTCTATCTGTCTCTCTATCTCTATCTGTCTTTCTCTATAACTATCTTAATATCTCTGTTTATACTCTCTCTCTATTTATCTCTGCCTCTAACTATCTATCTCTCTCTTTGGCTCTATCTGTCTCTGTCTGTCACTATCTTTCCCTTACTGGATCTGTTTGTCTCTATCTCTCACTATCTTTTTATCTCTTTCTATCTGTCTCTCTCTTTAACTCTATCTCTACCTCCCTATAATTCTCTTTTTATCCAGATCTATGTATTGATCTCAGTTAGTCTCTGCCTTTAGCTCTATCTGCCTTAACTTGTCTGTGTCTAACTATATCTCGTTCTGCATCAGCCTCTCTGTCTGTGTATACCTATTTCTATATGTCTAGCTCTGCATTGGTTTTTGCCTCTATCTCTCTCAGCCTCTATCTGTGTTTGTTTCTATCTGTTTCTCTGTCTGTCTCTGCCTCATTCTATCTCTGCCACTACCTACCTCTGCCTTTATCTGTCTGTCCATGCCTTTATTTGTCTCTGTCACTACCTGTCTCTATCTATCTCTAACTCTATATGTCTAAATATATCTCTATATATCTCTGCCTCTATTAATCACCTCTATGCTACATTACCAGTGTGCAGCAGCCACAAATCACAAAACTATATGGTACCTTCAATTACTATCACCTACTCAATATGCAGCCATAGAGCCACTGCACATACAAGCATTGGCATAGCCAATAAGTCTCGCATTTGCAAACATAAAACAACCATAAAGTAGGACACAAGTCCATTACTGCGTCCACATACAACCACTAAGCCACCAAAACTACCATATACACATATCTCTTTCTATATCTCACTCTCTGTTTCTCTCTCTCTGTATCTCACTTTCTACATCTATCTCCCTCTTCTCTATCTGGCTCCCTTTATCTCCCTCTGTCTATCTTTCTCTTTATCTCCCTCTACCCTCTGTCTCTCTACCTCTGTCTTCATTTGTCCATTTCACTCTATGTCTCCATGTCTATCTATCTATCTCTCTCTCTATCTATCTCCCTCTCTCTCTCTTTCTCTCTTACTATCTGTATATCTCTATTTATACTATCTCTCTATTTATCTCTGCCTCTATCTATCTCTCTCTCTGGCTCTATCTGTCTCTCTCTGTCACTATCTTTTCCTTGCTGTATCTGTTTGTCTTTATCTCTCAATGTATTTTTATCTCTTTCTATCTGTCTCTGTCTTTACCTTTATCTCTCACTCCCTCTATCTCTGTTTTTATCTATGTCTGTGTATTTATCTCAGTCAGTTACTGACTCTCTCACTAACTAAATGCCTCTGGCTCTCTTACTAATAAACTAACTCACTCTCTCAATCTTTCTCACTAACTGTTTAACTCTCTCACTCTCGCTAACTAACTGACTATATCTCTCACTGACTGACTAACTCTTAAACTAACTGACTAACACTCAATAACTAACTCTCTCAATAACTGAATGACTATTATTTATGCACACACCTTAAGATAAAAAGCCATAACAAACAAACTTTGGGACGGGCAGATAAAAGATGCCAGCATTAAAAGGACAATAAAAAATGTAGGCATTAATTAAAGTTAATACGTTTTTACTAAGATCGTTCAGTTGTACATAATGCTTTCTTGGCTATATATACAGTAACAAAAAAATTAAAACACTTCTTTATTATAACTTTTAAGCATGCTGCACACTTATGTACAGCACAGCTTAAAGACAGAGGAAAAGACAACATCTCAGGCTAAACACTTATAAGGTCTCTAAGGCAATACCTATTGGCTATGCATGTTATTATATATTATTTTATATTAATATATTTAATGCTTATATGCTCCTATTAAACTTCACATAAACTTTTACGCTTAGCGTCTCTATAGCATTCCAAAAACACATTCATACGCTTACTTTTTCTAATCGTCTTCTAGTATATAACTAGCACCACAGCATCACTCAACGCCACCACAGCAACACTCAAAGCTACCACAGCAGCACTCAGCGCAACCACAGCATCACTCGGCGCCACCACAGCATCACTCGGCGCCACCACAGCATCACTCAGCGCCACCACAGCATCACTCAGCGCCACCACAGCATCACTCAGCACCACCAAAATATCACTCAGCGCCACCACAGCGTCACTCAGCGCCACCACAGCGTCACTCAGCGCCACCACAGCATCACTCAGCACCACCACAGCATCACTATGCGCTACCACTGCATCAATCAGCATCACCACCGCATCAGTCTTCACCACCACATCATCACTCAGGGCCACCACAGCATCACTCAGGGCCAGCACAGCAAAACTCAACAACACCACAGCATCACTCAGTGCTTCTTACACTTTTTAATTACAACTTCTCAGCATGCTGCACAGCAGCCACACTTCTCTACAGCACAGCTTAGAAACATTCGCAAAGTCAACAGCTCTACCTAAACACTTATAAGGCCCCCACAATGCATAGCCAATAGGTCTCGCCTTTGGGACATTATAAGTGTTTAGTTATCCAGCACAATATCCTTCATTAAACAACATCAAGTGTTGCATAGCTAATCACTTATAAGGTCCCAAAAGCGAGACCTATTGGCTATGCCAATGCTTGTTTAATTTATCTGTACATCATTTCCACTTCCACTCTACCCCACTCCAATCTACCCCACTCCAGTCTACTCCACTTCACCTCAGTGTACCCCACTCCTGCCCAATCTGTCCACTCCACTCTACCTACCTCCATTCCAGTCTACCCCACTTCACACTCCCTAATCTACCCCAGTCCACTCCAATCTACTCCTCCACTCCCAGCTACCCCACTCTACTCCACCCCAATCTACCCCACTCCACCCCAATCTACTCCACGCCAGTCTACCTCACTCCATCCCAGTCTACCCCGATCCATTCTAACCCACTTTACTCCAAATTACCCCACTCCATTCCAATTTACCTACTCCAATCTACCCCACTCCAGTCTACTCCACTTCACCTCAGTGTACCCCACTCCTGCCCAATCTGTCCACTCCACTCTACCTACCTCCATTCCAGTCTACCCCACTTCACACTCCCTAATCTACCCCAGTCCACTCCAATCTACTCCTCCACACCCAGCTACCCCACTCTACTCCAACCCAATCTACCCCACTCCACCCCAATCTACTCCACGCCAGTCTACCCCACTCCATCCCAGTCTACCCCGATCCATTCTAACCCACTTTACTCCAAATTACCCCACTCCACCCCATTCCAATTTACCTACTCCAATCTACCCCACTTTAATCTACCTCATTCCAATCTATCCACCCCACTCCTCTTAACTTCAGTCTACTCCACTTCACATTACCCCAGTCTACCCCACACCACCCCAGTCTTCCCAACTCTATCCCACCCCAATCTACCCCAGTCTACTCTGCTCCGCTCTACTCAAATCTACCCCAATCTAGCTCACTCCAACCTACCCCATCTACCCCCCTCCATTCCAATCGAACCCACTCCACCCCACTCTACAAATCTGCCTCACTCCAGTCTACCCCACTCCATCCCAATCTACTCCACTACAATCTAAAACACATTGGACTATACCAGACCACCAAAGCATAGGCGAGACCTATTGTCTTTGCCAATGTTTGTTACTAACTGCAGGGATAGTAAAACCAGCAAGAGTCCGCTTGTGCACCATCAATTCGGACGGCTGAGGTAAATCTTTACTTGATGGAGCAACGTATACAAATGATTTGTATGTTAATTGGGAAACGCCAATATTGAAATGCCTGCATATGTCTGAAGCCTGCCAATTCCCACAGCAAAGTAATCAAACCAGCAGACTTGAATGCAAGCCGATACTGCACATTGATGTATCTAATATTTTCTGAAGGGTAATATTGAAGTGTCTCGCTTATATAACATGAGTGCCATGGAGTTGATGGCATTTGTTTTTGTCCAGCTCATAAAATTTGGGGAAATATTTATTCAAGTTTTACACATTACTTCAGGTGACCCCGATCTAAACAAAAGGGGTGTGCACAAAGAAACATCCTTCAGTGGTTTCCTCGCTGGAAGTGAAACGTTTATGAATTAAGAGTGTGAGGAAACTTGAGAAAAATAGTGATGACATCCTCCATTTCTTACAAACTTGCATGCCCTTGCCTGAACCAATAACATGTCTCCTACAACGTCCCTACATCGATTGCAGGCATATAAAGAGCTGTGTAATGCTTACGAAGGCAGGCCAGCACTTTCTTAGTCTTCATGCCACTGTTTAAATCCCTGACTTTTTATGTTGCAAGGTCAGCCTAAGAATCTTCGCAGATTCAAACTTACAATAGCTGTGACTCATTGTTCCCTTTAGTAGCATCGAGGGCAAACACTCAAGGTGACAACCTACTATTTTCCCCATCACCTGGCCATAGCGCTGCCCCACTGCACAGAAACAAAATTCACTGTCTGCAAGATTGGGAACCACCCTATCCCTTCCACACTGAACACCTACAGCCATCAGGGAAAGAACCCAGTCTTCTCACTACGCTCAGTACCCTTCCGTAATTTGAACAGAACTTCAAATACTTTACACCCAGGAGCTTAACAGAATATTTGATGTCATCCACTAGACACCTCCTGTATCTGTCAGAATTTCTAGAATATGTTTGAACTCTCAAAGAAAAAAAAAGTGGACTTAGTTTGTACTTGTGACATGAAGTCCGAGAACAGCATGAACATGTAGCCCTGAAGAGGGTTCAGTTCATATTCCCAGTAGCCAAGTATAGTGTATCCTGGTACATCAGCAGATCAGAGTCGATTTTTCACAAATTGTTCTGTATCGTACCAGGTCGCTTATTAAGGGACTGGTATTAATCTGATGTGGTTAAGTCAGGAGTGCTCTTCTGAGTCTTAAATTCAGTCATGCATGTGATGCAATGAATTCTCTGTTTTTTTGCACTACAACGAAGCATGGCTCTACGCCATCCCCCAAAGTCTGCTGCTCTGCCTCATCCTACTTGCCTGAATATTTTTCAGCCTTCCACTGTAGCTGACTCAAGTCTATTGCTAACAATATAATTTCCAGCCTTCAGTTGAAGGCGCTGATTCTTCTCCTGAATGATTCTTCTCCAGAATGATTCTTCTCCAGACCGAGGTTGAGAGGAATCAAAATTGTAACTTGGACTTCACATTTGTTTTCTTTGCCTCCATGGTGGCATAGTATTGACCCAGTAGCCCGAGTCTGTCCTGGCAGTTTAACTCTCCTACAGAGTCCAGTGTTAAAGTGCCCCCGAGCCCTCATCGGTCAAATTGAGTGCCACAGGAGCAACAAAGGAAGTCCAGCACCCATGTCTGGCAACACAAAGTAGCCTTGCAGCGGAGACTAGGGGTGTAGAGCCTGAGGCGATGTTCATGTCCTCTGAGAGGATTCAGGTCCAGAAGTAAGGCAAATAAGGGGTTGTTCAAAAGCACAGAGTTCCTCAAATTATCGTTAGTTAACAGATTTGTATACCACTCCTGCACAAATAGTGTTAGGGTGCTGAACTGATAACCCAACTAATGCAGTTACATTACATAGGCAGAAAATGAGAAGAAAGCAAATAGTAAGGGATAGCATTGCGTTCTGTTGTCAAACTGAAAGATGCAAAAAGGGCGAAGTGAATTAATTTAAAAAGAGTTAGAAAATTCGTTTTTAAATGTGTCCGCAAGGTTAGAATGGTACGTTTTTTCCTAATGTCAGGCGCAGGGAATTTCAGGCAGCTGAAATGTGGCTGGAGGACTCTCAGCCTGGGTGCTTTGCAAATAATGGAGTAGAAACAAGCAAAGTGTTTTGAGGGCAAGGGACCTTAAATGCTGAGTTACAAAAATGCAGTCGCCATTTAAAATGCAATTCAGGTTGCCGGTAATTCAGAAGCATTTGCTAGATTTTGTAGAGGTTGTAAGTCAGTTTGTAGCACTACAAAGATATGTTCATCACAAGGTTCTGGTGTGAGTCTCAAACCACTTAACCTGAGGCCTAATGACTTATGGTGTGACCAGGAACCCTCAGTGGCAATTTTCAGCAATATTACACACTTATCTGATATACATAAAATATGCAGTGGAAAAAAATAAGTGAGTTTATAGTTGTGTTGAATGTGACATCAGCTAACGTTAAAGAATCCAAAAACCACTGAAATAAAATTATAACTGCTGCCCCCATCATGCACTGACCTTTGGGAAGGCCCTGTTGCCTCCCTCCACGTCGGTGTAAACACCCAGCTCACTTTCTTGTCCCTTTTTTGTTTTCCTCCTAATGTTAGCAAGTCATAAGTGATGTAATATGTGAGGCCATAAGCAGTGCATGATTGGATGGAAGTTATAGTTTTCGACTAAACCAATAACCAGTGTATGTAAGAAATTGGATTATTATTTGGGTTGTCTGACTATCCACTTCAAGGAACAATCACAACCCTTGTCAGTCACTAACCAGAGCTCAACAGAGGCTTAACTTCGGGTAATGTGTAAAGTATTTAGGCAGTACCAAAACAGCAATAAAGTCAAAATGTAATAAAGCAATACCAAAAAAAACATTCAACAAGCATTAGCAAAGCAATAGGTCTCGCATTTGCGAGAGTTTAAGCTATTTGGCATTATAAATGACACTGCCATTTATTTATCTGTTTTGATAATTAACACATAAATAAAAGGCACTGTCATTTACAATGCCAATAGCTGAAACTCTTGTAAATGCAAGACCTATTTCATTTTAAAGAAACTGCCGCCAATGTCCCAGGCTGCTTGAAAAGTGAAAGCGCGCATGGCACGCTAAATGTTGAAGGAAAGCATGTCGTGCCTGCAGTAGGAGAAACTCATTAAAGAAAATGGTGCTTGCTGACTAAATAAGACATATCGTGTAACAACAGAAGTAAAAGAGCCAGTCCTCATGGGAGGTTACAAATGAAGACCAGGCGGGACTAAGAAGCTTATTAACTAATCGGAAGCCAGCATTTACCACAGACAATGACACAAGCCAATTTAAAAATATGGGAGGGGAGTGGTCGGAACTTCAACTCCATACTCAAATACAGCATGCCTCGCAGAGCAGCGCATGTGCTGTCCGTGCTCGACCTAAAAAGGGGAACCAAGACATTAATTTTTAAAGTATTAAGCAGCCCAACACCAAAAAGCACAAAGCGCCAATGATGGTTAATGGTGGCATTAGAGAAGGGACCTAGACGCAATTTGAGGCTGACTGTGATGAGGTGCAGGTCTGATACACCAACCAGATTCGTCCTGGTCAAAGATTTTACTTTTTGACGTAGTCCTTTAAGTCCCAATCCACCACAGGAGTACACTTCTAAAAAAAAAAACCCAGGGGAAGCACTTAAAGACTCACAAAGCAACCAACAGCAGGGACAAGTCCAGGTTCAGTTGCCAGTAGTCAACTGGAAACTTCCAGGAAAAAGCCATTTGTAGCTTGTTATATTCCTGTAGCTTGAACAGCAGATCAGCCTTATGGCTCTTGGAATCCAATTCTTTGTCCTGGATATAAGATGGAAAAGCAGTTCCAGTCCTCTTCTGTGGTTCCAGAAAGAGTTCAGAAGTGGGTGCCTGGAGGTGCCACATTTATGCCTGGCACTAGCTAGTGGGCGGTAATGACTCCTGGGCACACTCTAACCAATGGGGTATACATTCCTAGGCCAACCTTACCCACTTTAGGTATTTTTAGGTCTCACCTACGCAGCGCGCATGCGCTGCATAGGAGGAGACCTTTTGGAATCGATTCAGTTTTTGCCCTAAAAACGTGCACACGTTGCATTGCTTTCAATGGCAACGCGTGCACGTTTGGCGATTCCCTTGCGGGAGCGAGCTTTGACACCATATGTTTGTAATTAACTTGCAAACATATGGTGCCCCTGCTCGCTCCCGCAAGGGAAACGCAAGGGAAACAGGCGCAGGCCCCCTCCTCTCTCCCCTCCCCTGCCTCTCGTCAAACTTTTTAATTTTTTTTTTACTTTGAGCGCGAGGCGCGCGCGCTTGTTCTATTGTACCTATTGGAGTTAATTTTCCGCTAGTGCTTTGAAGTAGACTTCTGGCAGCATGCTGATGTCCTCTGAAAAGACTCTTCAATTAAGTCGCATCCTGAGTAATCCACCTAGTCTCTATAAATGTCACAGTGAACTAAATAAACGCGTCAATTGCTCCCTCACACTTTTCCCTTACATTTTCCACCCGCTGTTCAGTCTTGTCCGCTTCCCCTATGAAGTTCTCACAACCATCTCTCAAAGTCATAAAACTATTTTGCCCGCAGCATTAAACATTAGCAAGCACTTGGCATTCCCCCAGTAAAGTAGCCCTTCGAGTCATAGTTTATTCTATCAGTGGCCGATAATGATCTGGGTGAGAGCAGAGCTGGAGGCCTCGTTGTGCAAGAGCGCGCATACGAGGGGGGTCGTTTAACTTATCTGAAAAAGTGGCTGCAATAGGACAAGAGCTTGTTCGGCTTCCCGGGAGCTATTTATCACTCTGCGTCTGTCTTTGCTTGGGCGGGGGCCAAGGATGACATTGCAGGCCTGGACCGAGGATACAGCATTGGAAGTGACGGCTGGAGATCGAGCACAGATTCATTGCAGGCGAGAGATGCTTTCCCGAAAACTTCGATCACAAGCATTCTTGCTGTCCATCTTTGACTTGCAAGTGACTGTTCCTGCATCTTGTACAAAGCATATCTTATACTGCTAACAAACACTTAATAACTGAGACGGAGCTCTTCCCTCCTGGAAAGGACATTTCTAAAGTACACTGGGGAATAGCTTGGTTATCTTTATTATTATTTTTTACAGTTATATGTAGTAGGAACTCGACCGAAGGAACTGGAACGCTTTACATGAGCATCAGTTAGTTTATGCAAGGTCACATTTATGTTTAGTTAAGGCGAGGAGAAGTGATTTGCCCAGAATCGCAGGATGTTGACTCACTCGAACCTGGATTCCGAGTTCCACAGTGGGCAGCTCTAGTCGGTACTCCACATCTCCCTCCATTGTCAGATCTAACTTAGAAGCTATTTTGGGTTTATGTTTGCTATTGTAAGTCAGTGTATCTAGCGCGCCAGCGCTCTCTCACAGTTACTAGTCAGTACATCAAGCCCTGCAGAACTGTCTCTGTTAGAAGTTAGTGTATCTAACGCTGGAGCAACGCTCACGCAGCATAGCCAATAGGTCTGGCCTTTGGGACCTTATAAGTGTTTAGCCATGCAACACTTGATGTTGTTGCACCAAGGATATTGTGCTGGATAACTAAACACTTGTAAGGTCCCAAAGGCGAGACCTATTGGCTATGCCAATGCTTGTTTAAAATGGCAGATGTCTTCAACCACACTCAACTTGGGCTCTGAGAGCTGGAGGGGTATGTGGGGAGTGCAGTGTACTTTGGTAATCCTAGTGTACCCCCTACATCTAACACTAACATCCAGGTTGAGTCTGCTCCTTTGCCCACAAGAAACCCAGAAACAGAAGTCGGGTAGGACAAAAGCAGAGTCCTTCAGCAACCAGACACTGGATCCGCGAGAATTGTCTTTGTATTCTGTTCCCTCCCCTTTCAAGTGTGCTAAAGATGTTTGCCCTACTTCACCCCAGTCAGCTTGGAAAATGTCATTAATACCATACTCTCCATCAAATCTTGTTTGCCCGACGACCGTGCTTAATGTGAGCTAGTGTTTGGCACTGGCACTTAATTCTCAACACTGGCAATTTTGAAAATCCACCACATGGTTTCTCTATACATCTATTTCTGAGGTGGTCACATCAGGGTGTTTAGAAATTCAACATCTAATTAAAAATAATAACATTAGCATGTTTAGGCCATTTTTACAGCTTTTGATGGCCTGGAACAGGCCTAATTATTACACTTGAAGGAGTGTGATGATTAGTAGTTGTAACAGGCATTTTGCAGCGCTGGCCGTGGCAACGAGTGGAGCTAGCTGCAGTGGCATCCTGAGAAATATCTTGGGCCATGACACTTACTTTTTTTTTTTCTTTCTTCTTATTAATCATTGCCTGACAACCTCTGCCCTGATCACATCTTTATCCTGTCATTTGGCTACATATCTAGAACTAACTACTCTCTTCAATCAGTCACTTACTGCTGCTGCCGCCCACCTCGCAGGTTGGAAGCATGCCAAAGTCCTACCCTTCCTGAAGAAACCTACTGCAGACCCCACTAATTTTGTCTAACTTCCAGCCACTCTTGTTGCAGCCATATCCTGCCAGGGTCCTAGAAAAACTAGTTAATGCCCAACTATCTAGAAACTAGTCAGATTCTTGACCCCTCACGGTCTGGGTTAGGAGCTACCTTCTATTGGCTAGGATATATATCAATAATCAATATTGTATTTTAATTAAACATAATCCATATGTAGGCGAGAGAGCATACAGTTGAACACGTTATTTATGAAAGTCAGGTCAATGCCTTATATTCTTATATTGTATTGAAAAAATCATTGGTATACAAAAAGTTCATTGGTATACAATCCATGCTTAAAGGTTGCTCAGATAGGTGCATAAGGAGGTTCTCGTAGAAGTACTCAAGTGATGTGAAAGGAATAGAAAGGGCGAATCTGAAGATTATAGACCAGAAATTAAGAACAATGTAGCAGAACACTTCTGTAACTTCGGAATGCCTTTCCAGAGAAGGGTCTTGCTTATTAGACTAAGTTTATCCATATAAGAAAAAAGAGGCCGATTTTTATCAAGGCACGTCTTTCTTTAGGATGATGCGAAAAAAGCTCCAAGCTCTTATGGTTAGATCATCGACGTTTCGACCCAGGTATTAAATGTGGCAATTAAGGACCTAGCAAACGGGTCTTCATCAGGATGAAAATTAAGCAACCTTCAGTGGCGTTGGAGAAAACGCACACGCTCTTAATATGTATATGCGCTGGTGGACTCCTTACCTTGGTCTCCCGTAGGTGTGGGCCAACAAATCAGAATACCGCCTCTTATCAGTGATTATTTGTATATATCCTAGCCAATAGGACCTTTTGTTTTTTGTATCGGGTTGTACCCAGATCCTTTGGCCGTTTGGGTTACCACATTAGTTTGTAATAGGCACTACCTTCAGCACAGAGGCTGCTCTTATTGCTTAAACGGACAAAATGCACCACATTCTGGACTAGGGAGCTTCTACCTAATGGATCTATCAGCAGCTGTTGCCAGGGTATCTTGCACCATGCTACTCAGACGCCTTCTCTGCTTTGGTAACTATCTCACTGCCCTTAATTGGCTTCAGTGTTTCCTGGCAGACCGCACCTAATCAGTATGCCTTGCCCCTCATCAGTCTCACTCTTCGAAAGTCACCTGTAGATTCCCTCATGGATCTTCTCTGAGCCCTACTTTCTTTAATGTTTACCTGTCTCTTCTTGCAGCAGTCATCTTCAATATTTGTATGCTAGAGGTTACCAGGTGGATGACGAAAGCTGCCTAAAACTGAATGGAGAAAAGACTGGGATGGTTCTTTCGGAAATAACACTGCACACCAGAGATTGATTGTCCTGACACCTGGGTATTACTTCCACCCCGATCACATCAGCGAAAAATCTTGGAATCATAGCTGTCAATATTCTATGGTCGATTAAACCACAATTGTTCCAGCCACTTAGTTTGGCTTTATTAAACTTATTCGTAAAACCTTCTCTTGGCTGTCCATTTTCATACACAACATTGTCACACAAGCCCTTATCACCATTATGTTTAACTGTGGTAACGCCTTCTATGTAGCCATCACATATTATCTGGTTAAGAGGCTATGACTAGTACAAAATGCTGAGGCCTGACTGGTATTAAACCTCCCTGCACACTGGTCGATTACCAGTCATCTTCAGGGCTTTCACTGGCTCCTGGTGCGTAAACATGATCACTTCAAGTTTCTGTGTCATACCTTCAAACCTCTCAACACCATCTGCCCTAGCTAGATTAACAAAGGAGTTGCTCTTCTCAGTTCTCAGTCACACTAGGCTCCTTCGTTCCTCCTCTCTGTACGTAGCCACCTCCTCAGATCCGTGAACAGTGGGACGATCCTTTATTTAGGTCGAAGCCTACAAGACAGTTCAGCTTCTGGTTGCGAAAAGACTTCCTGTGGGCATTCTGAAAGTTTCCCTGGGAATGCATTCTGCCCATTGTGCACCATTGGCTTTGTGGTTTGTAGCTCACATATTCTGGCTATCTATTTGCTGGCTTTATTTGTTATAGGATGTCCAGCAGGTCTTCGTCCCTCAGAGGAGCACAGGTTTTTCACCATCGCTCCTTGTAGGCCTTTACATTTTTTTCTTATCTTGGCACATTTGCTGTGCGTTCAAAGATAGAAGGCAGATGTCAGCCTCTGTCTTGCAAGGGAGCTTGAGGGTTTACTTTTCTTTCTCTGACTTCAAAGTGAGAGGATTTATGTGACAATCTTGTGGGTACTGGGAAAGAAAGGTTTTTTTTCTAGCATACATCAAATTTTAAATGTCTAAGTGAATGTGCAAATATTTCAGAATGCATCAGAATTAGGTAAGCACAAATGAAGCACTTTTTTTGTAATTCTGAAATGTGGTGAAAACAAATACGTACACTAGGTGATGCCATTTCCACACAATATTATTTGTGCGCTGTATAGTTTAATCAGTAAAACTATATGTGCAGATGCAATGGTCATTTCAATTGAAAATGTGTTGTCTGTAATGCTAGTGCACTACCAAACCATGCATACCCAACTCCACCCTACTCTGCGACATGGTTAAAACACATTGGCAAAGCCAATAGCTCTTGCAGACAGGACCTGTTGGCTTTGCCAGTGCTTGTTCTACTAGGCAGCTAAGCAAAGGAACTAACTTGCTCTGACAATACGACCCACCAGCTCTCACCAGGAGTTAAAAAAAAACAAACAAAAAAAACTCAAAACCTGACTATTCTAATTTCCTAATTCTCCTCTGCATTTCCGGCTTGCTCAGTACTCTCCTAGCCCCAGGATACCCTGAGTATGGTGACATGTGCGATATAAAATATATATAATTATGCATGTGTGTGTATACTTGTTCGGAGAGTCTCTTTCCCCCTCTCTTTCCCCCTCTCTTTCCCCCTCTCTTTCCCCCTCGCTTTCCCCCTCGCTTTCCCCCTCTTTCCCCCTCTCTCTTTCCCTCTCTCTTTCCCTCTCTCTTTCCCTCTCTCTTTCCCTCTCTCTTTCCCTCTCTCACAAACACGATCTGTGGGTAGCTTCTAGATGGACACAATTTGTAATAATAAAATAATATTCACAGGAAAATAATCAGCTCAAGTAAATTGTTGAATTAAGGGTGCATATTGCAGGTAGTTTTTAAAGTTTATTCCCTGTACTTGATTGTGAATTAAAGCTATCCTAACCAGTGAAAAAGTAAATCCGATATAAAGAGTGCCTTGCTTCATGGGCATGGCAGATATACTGGAAAAGATGATTCATTACTCAAATGCAAATGACTTTTGCTTGAGAATAAATATGGGATTGTAGGAATGTATTTCTAGTTTCGTTTTTGTACACAAATCCGTATTTGTAAAGCGCAAACTACTCACCCTTACGGGTCTCAAGGCGCTGGGGGCCGTCGTGGAAATTAAGTGAGCTATTGCCCAGAGTCACATGGTGCTGAGCTGAGCTGCCGCCAGAGCCGGGGATCGAACCGTGAGCCCTGTGCTCCGAAGTCAGCTGCCCTGGCCGCTGCACCACACCTCTCCACAAATGAATTTGGTGTTTTGTGTTCTAGGAGAGAAATGTGTCCTGGAACGTTATGCAGCATAAGAATGGCAAAGTCGAGAATGGGAGGGGGGAAAGGAACGTGGGCTAAGGTAGAGGACTAATGAGGAGGCTGTTACATTTGTCCAGCCTGCTAAGGGCAGAAGTGTTGGGGATTTGACTGCATGGAATGTGAAGTGGAGGGTGGGTTTTATAGCTCATGAGTAGATAGAAGTGCACAGGGTTGCAGTTGAGTTGCAGTGTCAGTGATTAGGCAGGTCTGGGACATCCAGTGACACCAAGTCTATAAGCTCTGATCACTTCACTGGAGGATTCACTGCATGTATCAGAACATCTTTCAACTCAATTCACAACCCCTGATACAATATTGATGCTCTTTTCTATTTGGGCCAGCTAAGCTCAGATATCAAATGGTGAAATGTAGTAATATAACTCAATTCATTATCCAAAGAGGGGGTATGTGACTTTCTATCAAACAACGTTTTCTCTGCTTGCAGGAGGCAGAACGTTTTAGGACAATGGATTATTTCCATATTCTAGGAACATTCCAGCAAGCAACATTCCTCCTTTCATACCTCAATATAATTCTCAGTTTAGTTTTATCATCTGGAGATGCCATTGGTTTAAATCATGGGTACTCACAAACATTTTCCCGGGGGCTGCAAAGTTTGTCTATGTTGTGTCCGAGGGCCGCACTGATGCCAGCGGGGGTGTAAAGTGGGTGTAGGGGAAGCAAAGCATGTATATCTAGTGGCTGTCCTCAAAAATGATGGTGATCCTAAAGTTAAGGGCCTAGCTACTTCCTTTCCCTAACTGCAGTTAACCGTTAAATAAGTTATTGCTGTATATTTCCCAGGGGGCCGCATGTTAAGGTCAGGAGGGCCACATGTGGCCCCCGGGCCGTACTTTGAGTATCACTGGTTTACATAATAATGTATGTAACACGAAGAAATAGTGCAAAGTTCTTTGGATCCCTTGTGAATCTTTTTGAAGTCCCTAGAGGTATGATTGTTGTTGCTAGCTGATGTAGATGTGAGTAAGATTTAACTCTTGGTTCATGGCTTCATTTTCTTGTTTTTTTTAAAACTTGTCTTTATTCATAACATTGCACAGAGATCACAGTGCATGTTTGCCATATACATGGTACAGTGTGTTGTTGGCATACTATTGTTAACAGGTTATATCTTGGCAATCCATTAAACTGTCCATATGTCCCACTCAATAGTTCCATTGCCGGGCATATTATGGCTATTGCGGCGTTTAAAAAAAAAAAAAAAAAAAAAAAATTCCACCGGATCAATGCGTGCAACAATACTCGTCAGAGTTAATAACAAGAAGAATGGAAAAGAATAATGAAAGGAAGAAACAGAACCTTGGCAGGGACTGGTGGCAGAACCCATCTCCTAAATCAAGTATATAAATCCTTTAGGGCCTGGCCATCGAGATTCCAGTATGTGTGTTGCAGGACGGTCGGTGGAGCACCCACCTCTGCTCTCCGACAGGCTATTGTTTTTCCCCTTTTTATTTTACACTCTGGTGTGAGGGTTATCCCCGCTCTCTGGGTTTGGCGCGGGTGTAGTGTGATTCTACGTCTGTGTTGAGCCCGCTTCCCTTCCATTCTGATTTATCGCTGGCTGCAATCCCTCCAGCATGTACCCCCATTTCTCCAGATCCCCCACTGCATGCTTGTCCCCTCCACCGTTCTCAGGCGTCACTCCTTCGCCATGCCCCACTCCCGCATGTCTGCCCTCCATTTGTCTAGGCTGGGGGGTGGTGTGAGTCCAGTGTATGGCAATACAACGCTTAGCTAGAACTAGGCCTAGGAGTGCAAGTTTGTGTCACATGCGGGTTTCCTTTTTTGGTGTCGGAAGGACACCTAGTAGGCACTGTTTGATGGGAGCCTCCACTCACACTGCCGTGGTTGTACGGAGCGCCTGGATCACTTGGTGCCAGTGTGTTTGTAGGCGAACGCAACTCCAGTTCATATGAATAAATGTGACCGGTCTGTACCACATCTTGGGCACGCCGAGTAGTGCCCTGGGGTAAAACGTGCCAATCTCTGAGGTGTCGGGTATGTGCTGTGTAGGTAGTGGAACTGAGTGAGTTTGAACCTAGCATTACTGGCTACCTCGCGCACCTGTGCCAAAGACCTCGTCCATTCACCCTCAGTGAGTGGGGGTTGTAAGTCTGCCTCCCATCTGTCTCTTACTGTGGACGTCTCGACCATGCGATCTTCTTTCAGGGCTTTGTATATGTGTGAAATTAGCCCTCTGGTGGACCCCGGATCGAGCAGTAGTGCCAACGTGTGGGACGCCTTTGGCTCGTCCAGAAACGAGGTCCAGATTTCGCGGACTGTGCGTGAGATTTTCGCACAATGTAAGAAATGTCCGTCCGGCATGTGGAACCATTCTCTTACATCATCGAACGTTAAAAAGGTTCCATTCACATACATATCTCCGGCAGTTGTGCATCCCCCCTCATACCCCCCCTCATACCACCTCGTGATGTCCATGACTGACTGGATTCGATGAAAGCCTTGTAGCCATTGAAGTGAGAGCGCACTAGCGTAAGGAGCTCTGCGAAGTACCAGGGTAACTACCTGCTCCTAGGCCTTCGCTACCCTCAATATTAAGTGTGGGCAGTCCTTGGGGGCCTGAGAGCCCATCATGAGGTATCTCAGCAGTTTTGTCCTGCTACTCCATTCCGCCAGTAACTCTTTTTCAACAGTACGGCCCTCTGTGTACCACTGTGCCGCATATTGTAGTTATCCCGCAAAATAGTAAAGTCTGGGAGCCCCAGTCCCCCCCGAGTCCATGTCCAACTGGAGTATCTCGAGTTTCACCCTGCTGCGTCCCCCGGCCCATACCAATGAGATTAGGAGACTGTTCACGGTATCAAATGTGGACTTTGGGATGCTACAGAATGAGTTCTGTAGAGGCATAGAGAGAGCAGGGGAGCATCACCATCCTTGCCATGGCTACCCTTCCGACTACCAAAAGGGGGAGTTTTTTCCAGAATCGGGTTGACACTTACAGGCCTGTTATGACCCTTCCCATATTCAATGCATATTGAGCTTCCGGCTGATGAGCTACCTGTATACCCAGATAGCGAAAATGATCACTTTCCCTGCTGAACTCGAGAAGGTCTAGCATGTCTCCCCGCGCGAAGGCCACAAATGTAAATATAACCGACTTCCGGTGGTTGAAGCGCAAGCTTGACGCCGATCTGAAGGAGGCCAGCACATCTGGGAGTACTGGGATTATTCTTTACTGCTGGCGAATGTACAGGAGTGCATCGTCTGCGTACAAGGAAAGTACATGGGTACGGCCATCGATGGTGATACGCCACTGATCCATATCTTGCCTCAGCCTGATCGCCAGTGGCTCCATCGCATGAGCGAAAAGGAGTGGAGATAAGGGGCACCCCTGTTGAGTGCCCATCTTGATATTCAGCGCCTCCGATATTAGACCTCCATCTCGTACTTGAGCTCTCGGCTAATGGTAAAGTAGTCGAACCCAGGTCATGTATTCTTTGCCTAATCCCATTCTTCTCAGGACCTCCCTCGGATACTCCCAGCGCAGTGTGTCAAATGCTTTCTCGATATCTAGAGTGACTACTGCTGCCCGGATTTCGCTGTCGGCTACTGAGTGTAAGACGTGTGAAAGGTGACGTATGTTCATATGTGTTCCTCTCCCCGGCATGAACCCGCACTGGTCTTCATGAACCAGGTGGGCACCACCTTACCCAAGCGCACAGCCAGAACCTTAGCAAGTAGTTTAGCATCTACGCCCAACATTGACAAGGGTCTGTATGAGCCCGGGTCACATGTGTCTCTGCCCAGCTTAGGGAGCCTGGCGATCCGTGCCCCTCTCATAGATTGTGGTAAGGTTCCCACTCGTTTGGCCTCCTGCATAGTTTTCAGCAGATGGAAAAGTACTAAATCAGCATAAGTCTGATAAAATTCCACGGGATGCCATCCGGGCCCGGGGACTTACAACAAGCCATGCTTTGTAGAGCCTCCCGGAGTTCATCCAATTGGAGCACTGCATCTTGGTCTGCCGCCTGTTTCTCTGTGAGGCGGGGGAGGGGCACACCAGCCAGGAGCTCCCCAT
Source organism: Calotriton arnoldi (assembly GCA_963921515.1). Lineage (NCBI taxonomy): Eukaryota > Metazoa > Chordata > Amphibia > Caudata > Salamandridae > Calotriton > Calotriton arnoldi. Next base: position 1,159,938 of record CAWUFW010000187.1, read on the forward strand.
CCTCGGATGGGGTAGGTTCCGGGGTCTCCCGTTATATCCCGGCTAAATGGCCAAACAGCACAGAGTTAACTCCGGCCTGCGTGTTAGCCGTGGTTCCTTAGTGTCAGTATAAGTGGAGGGAGATGCTCCCGTTTCAACAACCACGCTAATAACCTCCCAGATTTGTCACCTTCCCTGTGGAGTAACTGGCGATATTCTTGCAATCCAGTCTGTCCCATAGCTCACCAACTTGGAGCTGTGCCTGCAAGATGGAGTTGCAACCTGGTTCCGGTGCCTGCCTCGCATGCTGCAATTTAGTCAGCCTGTGATCAGCATAAGTCAATTCCCGTTCAGGTCTTCTCCTTGTCCCCCGCCATTGTAGATAAGCATTATCAGTGGGTGACTACCTTGAGTGTGTCCCAGTCCACTCCCCTATTGTTTGTGCTCAACCAGTCTGAGTCGCAGAATCCTGCAATGGCTTCTCTAAGCTCTTCTCGGAATTCCGTGTCACGGAGGGCTTCTGGACGTAAACGCCACAGTGGGACCCTCGGCCTACTGCGCTCCGGCCTCCACTCCAATAATACCGGAGCATGATCTGATAGGAAGCGGCCCAATAATTTGGTCTGTGTTGCGACTCCACAGGCCTCCTCGGAGAGCAGGAAGCTGTCAAGCCTACTAGAGACCTCACATGATGAAGTATAGCAACTGTACCCCTGTATGCATGCATGTGTTGCACGCCAAATGTCGACGAAGTGCAGGGGGCTCATCACCTCTTGTAGGGCTGCCGACATGTGAGGTTTGGTGTGCAGTTTCGGGGGGTGCCTATCTAAATTGCCATCTAGTATACAAATAAAATCCCCTGCCCATATTAACAGCATCCCTATGTACGGGAGGAGTAGTTTCTCTAGGTCGCGGTAGAACTCACCATCGTCCACATTTGGGGCATAGACATTCACCAGACACACCTCCATGCCCTCCAGTATGCCATCTACTATCACATATCTCCCTTCTGTGTCTGCCACATATCCCTGCACCCGGAATGGGACCTGTGGAGCCACCCAGATCGTCACCCCCCCCTAGCATATGTGCAGTAGGGAGATGCTAATAACTGTCCTCTCCATTTCGTTTTTTTTCCCGCAGAGTTTTATATAGCGCAAACTTGACCTGAAGGTATCGGATATCAGAGCGCTTTACATGAGCAGCAGTTGCGTTACACAACGACACATTCATTTGTTTTTTATTTTTTGTTAGGCGCGGGGAGATTAAGTGATTTACTCAGAATCAGGATGTTGAGCGTCTTTGCCGTGACTCGAACCTGGTTCCCCAGATTGGAGGTCGACCGCCCTAGCCGCCAGGCCACATCCTCTCCCCAAACAAGGTGCAGAGGACTCGAACCCCAAGCCTGTGGGCACTCTGTTGTCTATGGACCTAACAGATGAGCTAACTCCTGGTTCTTATGGAGCTTCTGGATTTCAGGGTCTTAAAAGTGTATCTCTTGCAGCATCGCCACTTGGACACCCTGCCGCCGTAAGTATGTCTGTACTCTGTAATGTTTCACAAATTAGTTAAGCCCCCTCATGTTCCATGTTGTAAATTTGAACTGCCCCATTACTCATAGTCCGTGTCCACTCTCCCTCCATTTACCCGTCGTCTCGCCACCGTCGCTGCCAGTAACAAATCAAAAAAAAAAAAAACAATTGAAACAACCCACCCTGTGTAGACGCTGCATAAATAAATCGTGAATACCCATGTGTTCGCCACTCCCGCTGCGTACTCCCCAACTCCCAAAAAATAGGTAACAGACCATCTGTAGGCAGCCATCATAATGGCGAAATAAACAATGTATCATGACCAACAAAAAACACACAATCGTACTACGTAGCGTAGTTTACATGCATCCCACTTGCAAGCATCAGAGTTGTATCTCACACCAGGTTGGGTTGGTGCGCGTCGCAGACGTAGTACAGGTCGGCCGGTTGCACCTTCCCAACCCCAGTCTCCACTCACTCCCAGGCGTACTACCTCTCATTCAACTGTCCTACTTCTCCATACCGTGGATATATCCGTGAAAGAGGAAAATATGTAGGTCAACAGGTTAGAGGACAGAAGAGAGATAGAAAGAAAGGAATGTTGAGGGAGAAAGGCAGTAGTACAAAAAGATGAGAAAGGAAGGGGGTGGTGTCTGCCCGTCTAATGGCTGTGCCCATTTAGATCAATCCACTCATCAGGCCAGGCTGACCGGTATCTCCCCGGTTTGAAGCCATGTGTAGCAAGGCCCCACTTGTCAATCAATATCTTGCACTCTACACTTCTATTCAGCATTCAACCCTCCCATACATGTTATCCCAGACCACAGCTGAATCAGGGGTCCTCCGGTTGGGAAGTGTCTTCCACTATATCCCCCATGCTGTCTTTGGAGCCCGAGGCAGTTACTTCTTCCACCGGGGCCTTTGCAGCCTCTCGCTCTGCCTTTTGTGCTATTGGGTAAATTCTGGGAGACCTTCTGTCCTCGCTGCCATAGTCTGGCTGCGCCAGGTCCAAGGATCCATCCTGGTGTACAACCACTTGTTGTGTTGAGCGCGAGGCTCTTCTGGATCTCCTGCCCCGGCCACTGTTCTTTCTCGTCGTGTTGGCACCTGGGGTCTCATGCGTCGCGCCCCCTAGGTGCAGGGTCCTCCCCCACGCGCCTCCAGCCAATCCCACGCGGCTTCCGGTGATGTAAAGAAGTGGGCACGATCTTTGTGGATAACCTTCAATTTTGGTGGGTAGAGGAGCATGTACTGGAGGTTCATCGCCCTTAGTTTCTTTTTCACCCCTCTAAAGGACGCTCTTTGCTGTTGCACTAAGCGTGTGTAAACCTGGGGAAATGCGAATTGTGTGATTTTCAAGGCTGTGTCCCCCTCTCGCATTGCCGCCTTAAGGATGCAGTCCTGATCTCTATAGTTTAGGATCTTCGCAATGAGAGTTCTGGGGTGGGCACCCCGGGGGTGGGGTGTTGGGAATTGGCGGCACCAGGACCTGGTGTGCCCCCTTGATTACGAATATTGTAGAAAGATCCGCTTTGGGTAATGCCTCCTTGATCCATCTTTCAAGAAAGAGTTCTGGGTGTTTCACTTCTGCACCCTCTGGAAATCCTACAAAGCGGAGATTACATCTTCGAGAGCGCCGCTCTGTCTCTTGGGCTCAGCGTTCCAGAGCTGCTGATTTGGCGGTTAAGTCTGTTAGGGCTGCCTTCAATGTGGAGACATCGGTTTGTAGCTCCGTGACCTCTAGTGATGTGTCGATTTTTTCCTGTAAGGCCGTTCTGGAAGCCTCTATGGCTGCAAGAATTTGGTCTCTGGTGGGTTCTGACTGTGCATTGTCATTCTCCAGTGGTGCCTCACGTGTGGCATCTGGTTTCGTGGCGGCTCCCTGCGCTGTGTAGTGATCCATTTTCATTTGTTGTGCCCCTCTCTGCGGCCTGTCTTTGCCCTTGTTGGTGCTTTTCGGTGTGGCCAGTGGGCACGACTAGTTGCAGGGATTTTTCCATCCGATGGCTCGTTTAAGGGAATACATCCGTTTTTTCCCCTGCACCAGGGAGTCCTACCGCCAGCACTCGGCCGTGCCCCAGGTTTGGCAAGCCATGCCCATGTTTCCTGAGTCAGGTGTCCACCCTCTCCTCCCCCTCCACTATCGTCGTGAACCAGGGTCTATCTGGGAGGGGGAGGCCAACACTTCCCATGCCTGCATCCGTAGCGTGTGCTGTGGCATTCAGCTGGGCCCCTCGCTGCCTACCTTCATCCTCTGTGGACCTCTGTTGTGTTAGACCTCCTGGGGGTCGGTGTCGCTCGCAACCCCGTTCTGTCTCCCCCTTCCAGCCAGGGCCCAGCCTGGGAGATTTTACGAAGCCTCCTCTGTGCTTCAGTGTCGCACTGCATGCATCGCCACCCGTCCGTGCACGTACTCCGGCTCTCCAGCTGCTCACCTCATGGATTTACGTATCCGGATCTGCCTTCAGCACGTCTCCCAATCTTGGCATCGCACAGTGCCAGTCGTGTACTGGTCACGGTGCCCCTGCCACTCCCTCAGCAGTCCCGTGGGAGGAGGAGGCACCCCACGCGAGGTCCCGGCGCTATCTCCGCAGCAGGCCTCACCGACTGCACCCCGACCCACCTCCGATCAGGACCGACCCCAGGTTAGCGCGGGAGATCACCTCCGTCTGCAGCCGGGGGATCTGGAAGAGCAACGTTGTCTGCAGTGTGCGGGCTGATTGTGTCGGCCACCACTTGGCCTTGCCTGGCTTTTGTCTTTCTCCCTGGGCCTGCCAGAGTGAAATCGTTCCGAAGCCCCCCCCCCCCCCCCTCTCTCCCGTTCGGTCTCCCCTCTTGTCCCCAGCTGGAGGCGTCAGGAGAGGCTCATAATGACTGGATGGACAGGACTGAGTCGGATGTTTGACGGGTGGATTGCGGAGCTTCTCAAGCTGTGTCCGCTCTGGTCGCCATCTTGGCCACAACCCCATCATTTTCTTGTTGAACTACAGTTCATTTAGATCGTAAGGGTTTATTTTCAGACCTCAACAAACTGACCTTATTTTGTAACTTGGTTAGTAAATGTAGAAAATTAGCTTGTGTGGTGCCTTAATCTATTGTCCTAACGAAAATCAAGATTTTTTGTGCTTTGGCAAAATATTCCATAGCAAATGCGTGGGGGAGCTCAGAGAGGTAACTGACCTCAGGGTAGTGCTGTGGTCCATGTAGAAGTGTGGAAAATGGGGATAACAATTGGAACAAAAAAGGAGAAATACGAGTTGGCTTTGTTAAAATCACAGTTGTTATGAAAATTGTGATCAAGAGGCCACATTTTATATTTGTAAAAAGGTCATCATTTTGTCAAACAAAATCACAATTTTCATTTAAAAAAACAAAAAACACTATGGTTGTGAAAATACCTTTTGTAGGATGTACAGGTAGGTGCTGCAGTCTGACCAAACATCGGACTCTGTGACCAACACCTGCTGCACATGGCTGAAGGTTGTGCACAGGAGGGCTTAGCAACGGTGCATTCCATAACTCGCACTGCCCACCATGTTGTTTTCTTGATAGCTCTTTTGTTTTTGTACCATTGGTGTTCGGACCATGGACTACGGCAGGTTCTGTGTGCATTAAGTATAACTGGTGAATGTTATTGGTTTTTCGAATTTGAGCCAGAACCATAACTCAGTTTTTACTGGTTTCTTCAGTGAATTTCATAGTTTTTATTTATGATGCACTTTATTTCCAACCCGTCTGCACAATGCCATTGGTCGTGCCCAGAGTGGTTTGGCCACAGGGCCTTGCCATAGGCCAGGTCCTGAGCGCCGCCGACCACTGGCGGGCAAGCCCTGCTCCTCAGGGCCTTCAGCCGTGCGCAGCAGGGGTTGGCTGCAGGGCTTAGCCTGTGACCAGGCCTTGCAGCAAACCCACCGCCTATGGCTAGCCGATGCTCGGCACAACCTTTGCCGTGCAAAGCGGGCGATCATCCACCGTTGCTCAAAAGAGTTGGCCTATAACTTTTGGCCTTATTTATTATTATAATTTATTTTGTAGATTCATGGACCCTAATTTGGAATTGTGATTTCAGGGAAAGCTTCATACCCGGATACTGCAAACCCAGGACAAGCTTCTCCAACTCATGCTACTCCTTGGATGTTCACGGTTCTGATTCTGTAACCAGGAAAGGCAATGCATGGGTCAGAAGCTTGCTTGTAGATGGGTTAGCAGAATCCGTACATGAAGCTTGCCTTAGATTTGCAGTAACTTTTTTCGGAATCCTGAGATCGCCTACAACTAAAATGGCTGCCCTGGCCCTCAGTACCTATCTTGGTACAGATTACTTTGGCCACCATTTTAGGTGTTGAGTTTCTGTGAATCTCGAAAAGGATCTATGCATACTGTGACTTATTTACAATTTTTTTTTTTTTATATTTACTTATGGGGGGATTTGAGGATCCCCTGTTATGTTGTGGGTGTGCCTACCCTTCCCCCTTTATGTATTTTTGTTTCTTTCTTTTTAAGAATTCTAGGATTATATTCCAAAACCTGAAATGACCGCTGCAGAGAAATCTTTTCTCTTGCATTAGCAAATCAGATCACTCGGATTTGCATTGTTCGCTGAGTCAAACGTTGTAGACAAATCAAGAAAATGCCTTTTCAATGGAAAGTGCCACTGAACCATAACTACCAGGTTGTGATGGCCACTGTGTAATTTATATATATGTGTGTGTGTGTGTGTGTGTATGTGTATCTATCTATCTATCTCCAAGCTCCAAAGTACCCAACGTACAAGGAGCACTCGAACGGCAACATGCTCAAGAAGAGCCTTTATGGTATACAATCCGCCGGCACAACGATAACTTTAAGCAGTTCAATTTGCCATGGATGCCTGACGCGTTTCGAAGTGTCCCCACTTCTCTTCAGAGGCTTTGGCAATTGAAGGCGCTTAGGACACCGCCCTCATCATTTAAATGCTCCAATGCATGCCCTGGATGGGACGCTCTGCCGCGACTAGCAGAGCATTATGGGTCTTGTAGTGTCCTTTGTCTCCCGATGGTGCGCGCAATGTTGCTGCTGTAACATTCATAGCCGCCAGATGGGCCTCGGTGTGCCGGTGGAAATGCTAAATCCGTTGCTGCCCAACGAAGTCGGCCTGCTCGATAACAGACCGCGTGGCCCCCACATCCTGGGGTGGTGCTCCTTCGCGGCAGGGTGTGCCGCGTGTTTATCCAAGCTCCAAAGTACCCAACGTACAAAGAGCCATCGAACGGCAACATGCTCAAGAAGAGCCTTTATGGTATACAATCCGCCAGCACAACGATAACTTTAAGCAGTTCAATTTGCCATGGATGCCTGACGCGTTTCGAAGTGTCCCCACTTCTCTTCAGAGGCTTTGGCAATTGAAGGCGCTTAGGATTGTATACCATAAAGGCTCTTCATGAGCATGTTGCCGTTTCAGTGCTCCTTATACGTTGGGTACTTTGGACCTTGGATAAACATGCGGCACACCCTGCCGCGAAGGAACACCACCCCAGGATGTGGGGGCCACGCGGTCTGTTATCGAGCAGGCCGACTTCGTTGGGCAGCAACGGATTTAGCATTTCCACCGGCACACCGAGGCCCATCTGGCGGCTATGAATGTTACAGCAGCAACATTGCGCGCACCATCGGGAGACAAGGACACTACAAGGCCCATAATGCTCTGCTAGTCGCGGCAGAGCGTCCCAACCAGGGCATGCATTGGAGCATTTAAATGATGAGGGCGGTGTCCTATGCGCCTTCAATTGCCAAAGCCTCTGAAGAGAAGTGGGGACACTTCGAAACGCGTCAGGCATCCATGGCATATTGAACTGCTTAAAGTTATCGTTGTGCCGGCGGATTGTATACCATAAAGGCTCTTCATGAACATGTTGCCGTTCGAGTGCTCCTTATATACGTTGGGTACTTTGGAGCTTGGATATATATATATATATATATATATATATATATATATATATATATATATATATATATATATATATCCATTTTATATAGATGGATCTGCTTTTGCCAGCCATTGCTATGTTAAAGCGTCCATTAAATATTATTTACCCACCAAAGCTTATAGTATGGGTCAGCTCACTTTAGTCATTGGCTGTCACTGTGAATGACTGCATTTTGTTGGGTACATCCCTCTGAAAAGTAGTTCACTTCATTGCCATGTCTGTTAGGCCAATTCCTCCTTTATATTCTTGTTTTCATATTTATTTTTGAGCACCACCTTTAGATGGCATACTTGCCAACACACCCTATTCAGGCGGGAGACTCTAGATTTTTAAAGCCAGAAATGGCTTTATTTTAGCTGCCTCCAACCTAAAATTGCATTCACTACAATGAAAATCAATGGGGGAAATAAAGTCCCCCTTTTTAGGTCTCGGCCTGGCGTTGGAGCGCGCATGCGCTCCTCGCCTGCGAGAGCTATAGTAAACAGTATGAAGAAGGGGACTTTAATCCACGCCCCTCTGTCACAACCTTTTTCCATTGGCTTAGGTAGTGATTTATGTATTTTCTGTGCTTCTGGTTTGCTGGCTGTCACTTTTGTTGACGCCCTTGCAGTTTTCGGATGCCGCCCGTGACAAGCGCATCTGTTTTCACTCAGCCCAGACGCAAAGACTTTTCTTATCTGCTTGTTTATTTAACAAGCAGATAAGAAAATTCTTCACGAGGGCTGTGAAGCAGAGAGCCACGGCGCACAGGCATTCCGAGGGCGCCTTTTCCCAGCAAACTGAGCTCCATAGTTTGTTCTCTTGAACGCCCCTGGCTGTCACCTGACAATGGCAAAGTTCACGGCTCTACAGACTTCTAACATTTCACCTCTAGCTGCCAGACACTATGATCTGTTAGTTTGTGGAGCTATGTGTAATTCCAGCGCCCGGAGCTTCTTTGAGCTGTGTTTATTTCCATTATTTTTTGGCTCTGGTTTAAACGGTTTCGATGATGTGTTTTCTTTAAGCCTGAACCCAGAGATCATTAAACCATAATCAGCTTGAACATTTACGGGCACTCCCGGCTAGGTTATGAACCTATGTCGATATTTATTTTACAGACTGTTTTTCGCAGCATCCCCCATTACTTGCTGAATTTCCTTGGTCACTTTCTAGTTTTTCTGTTGCTGCCGCATTCATTTCCAAAAAAGAAAGGATACCGTTACCTTTATGGAAACTTTGTTATTCTTAAATCATTGTTGGCTCTTTCCCATTAGCAACTTCTAGGTATCCCGCCACCTAGTGGCAGGTCAGAAAACTGCTCCTAAACAGGTTATTCAGAGGTTTGAGCGCTGGTTACAATAATGCACGAGTCCCTCTCTCAGCCCTACTTAAAAGCGCGCTCTAGCCAATTTCCTACTTGGAAAATAAAGGCGACAATCAATTTGTTTCTTTTGGCCTATTGGTGAGGGGTCAGCAGGAATGATGCCTTCTGGGAGGTTGTTGCCATCTTATTCTGCACTCAAGCCAAACCTGGTTCAGATGAGGGCACGCAGAGCACAGACGTACATCCGATGACTGCCCCCAAGCAAGAGACACAGGGGTTAGGCTGGCAGCTCCTGTAATCTGTCAATAACAACTGGATGGCTTAAAGCCGGAATGGTAAGGAATAGGCTACCCACGCTCAAGAAAGAAGGAAATGGAGGGAAAACAGGGAATTATGATTGAAAGTAAAATTAAAAGGATCCAATGTTTTTGGGAAAAGGGAAGGAGCAGGAATGTGTCTCCATGAGAATTTGCTGAGCAAAGAGGCAGGGTCTATCCAGTTTCTTAAACACGAAGCTGATGAGTGTGAGCAGCGCATGGGGAAACATACCTGATGCTTGCATAGAAATGGCATGCAGAGCCCTGAATTAACAGTTATAGCGGTAGTTTCCAGTCCCAACACTTGGTAACAGCGAGAATAGGAAAGAGCAAGTGCATAAGAATATATCAAATTGAAACAGAGTAAAAACACAGATAAAATGTACAAAAAAAACGCTGTGTACATTATCGGATCCGTCCAAAGTTACCGAACTGGATTTTAGGGCTAACATCAAGTGAATAACATGACAATTTATTTTCCGCATAGATCTGGTTTATTTCTTTACATTTTCTGAATTACCCGGCATCTTAATCTATGGACTGCAGTTTTTGTTTGGGGTTTGTAGTGGCTCTTCAGCGCCTCAGGAAAGCACACCTTAGATTTATTCGACCTTGTTTTACCTTAAAGTATATACCAGGCCCAGAGCCCTGATTAGCGACTCTTTCATAAGTACACGGAGTCGGCACAGTTAATGAATTAAGGGGGGATGTCAATAATTCCCCCACATTTCAGTAGTATTAGCTGTGTAAATATTCTGTTCTTCCACCTACAGATGCTCGACAGCATTACTGCTTACCTGACTGTTGCATTGCTTGCTTTGGGTACCTGTCCTACCAGGCCTGGTCCCTTGCCTTCTCCTGTTCTGCTCACACTGGCAGAGGGGTTTACATCCCTTTGTTCCACAACTGCGTCCTACAGATAAGAGCCCCAACTCCTTCCTTATTGGTGTACATTTCTGTAAATTACCTTTCTATCAATAACGGGGCTATTCAAAGTTATTTCATGATGGTACAACAGTACAAGACCATGCAAAGGACTGAAAAAATATGCTAACATTTCAATTTCTTTCCAAATATGGCACCTATCCATGCACACTCCTTATTCATCCAGTTACTCATCCTGGCCAAGATCAGAAAAAGTCTATCCCGCTACTATTTATCATGTCATTATGCACATCCCATGTGAGCTCGGAAAAGTCGGTCGGTGCCACTCTTCTGAAGTCGGACCAGAGGGAGCAAGAAGACAAGGCAAATGAACCGACGGAGAGTGTTATAATAAAAGAGCTTCAATGTTAGAAATTGTCAAGCACTCTGCTACAACAGTTCTATGGAACATCAATGACCATAAACGAAGACGGTAACCAAGACAACGCTTCAAGCAGTTGAAAGGGGCTAATCCAAATGGGAACCAAGGAGCAGCCTGACATGCACCTACTCCTCACTCATACATGAATCACTAAAACAGGCAGTGCTTTGAAGCCCCACAGAAGCTGAACTACAAGGTTCACATCAACCATCATCTTTTAGTCACCCAGTGCATAGCTTTATCAGCTAGTGTTTATTGAATCGCTCACAGTGCTCCGACCTAGAGAAAGAACTATGAATAAGAGCTTCTAAAACAAGCATCTGCAATGCAATAGGTCTCACAGTTGTGAGAGTTTGAGCTATTGGCATTGTAAATGGCAATGCCTTTTATTTACGTGTTGGTTTTTAAAACATAAATAAAAGGCATGGTCATTTACAATGCCAATAGCTTAAACTCTCGCAAATGCGAGACCTATTGCATTGCAAATGCTTGTTTTCTTTTCTTTGAAAGCTCCCTCTTTACACTTCCCAAATGTTGGCAAGTATGAGATGGTAACATTTTCACTTTTTACTACAGTTAATTAGTACACTTTTAATGTGTATTACATATGTTTACAAAATAAATAAATAAAAAACATCGAAGGCCTGGGCTATTGGCTTTGCCAGTACTTGTTTTCCACTTGTACCCATCCCTTGACATAACTTAAAAGCAGGTTTCCTTTTTAATGGTCTGGGTTACAGCACAGCTGTTGACTCGGTTACTTACCGGTAATCTTCATTACTCCGAGTCATAGTCTTCCTCATCACAGTCACTAAGGAGCACCCCGTGTTCCAGGCACAACATTCACCCATAAACAAAAAGGTCCTCACCCAATATGGTGGCCTAGCAGGAAGTACCTGCCACCTGACCTATAAGGGTGGGACCAACACAGGAAACATCCTGAAATACACAAGCAGAAAACCAAAGGAAAGAAAACAGTTTGTTCGTCCCCCCACCACCAAGGGCGGGCGGGAGGGAACATGACTGTGACGAGGAAGACTTATGACTCAGAGTAATGAAGATTACCGGTAAGTAACCGAGTCATTACCATCCTCCTCCTTCTTCCTCGTCACAGTCACTAAGGAGCGTATACCCAAGCGCCAGACGAACAAAGAAACAGACACCAAGGATGCCAAAGAAACATTTAATGCAGACAAGTACACACAATCGGTGGACAGCCGCAAGGACAGCGGAACCAAAATCCCCAGAAAAAACCTCCCCCATCCGCAACTTATTATGGGAGACGAAGGTGTGAGGGGAGGACCAAGTCCCCGCAGCACAAAGATCCTTCAAGGAGGCCCCTTTAAAAGAAGCCCAGGAGGAAGACATACCCCGGGTGGAACGACCCTGAATGACCGGGGGTAGAGAGACCCCCGAATGCCGGTAGGCCAAGGAGACAGTGGACCGCACCCAACGGGAAAGAGTGGCCGTGGTAGGGCGATGACCCTGCCGGGCAACCCCAAAAGTGACAAACAAAAAATCCACCTGGCGAATGGAGGCCGTACGCTCCAGGTAGATCACCAGAGCCCTGGTCAAATCAAGGGAATGGAGGCTGACCTCCTCCTCCGAAGAAGGGGCAGGAAAAAAGGCAGAAAGGACAATATCCTGGGACAAATGAAAAGTCGAGGAAATCTTTGGAAGAAAAGCCAGGTCGGGACGAAGGACCACTTTGTCAGGGAAGAAACGAAGAAAGGAGAATGACCAAGCAAAGCGCCAAGCTCCCCCAAACGTCGCCCAGAAATAATGGCCACCAGAAAACAAACCTTCAGGGTGAGAAACTCCAGAGAGACTGATGGCAGAGGCTCAAATAGGGAAAGCTGCAAGGCAATCAATCAATCAGGGAATTGTAAGCGCGCTACTCACCCGTGAGGGTCTCAAGGCGCTGAGGGGGGGGTCCGCAGATCTGTTTAGCCGAACAGCCAGGTCTTGAGGGTCTTCCTGAAGGTGTTCAGGGCGGGGGCGCTTCTGATGTCTGCCGGTAGCTCGTTCCAGGTCTTGGCTGCAATGTGAGAGAAGGATCTTCCGCCTGCTCTGGCTCTGTGGATGCGTGGGGTTTCGGCCAGTGCGAGGTTGGAAGATCGGAGGTTTCTTTTGGGTACGTGGAAGTTGATTCTGTTGTTGAGGTATTTGGGTCCGTTGTTGTGTAGGCATTTGTAGGCGTGAGTGAGGATTTTGAAAGTGACTCTTTTCTCCACCGGGAGCCAGTGGAGACTTCGTAGGTGTTGGCTGATGTGTCGGGGGATGCCGAGGACGAGTCTGGCGGCGGTGTTCTGTATTGTTTGGAGTTTGTGGAGTAGGGACTTGTTGATGCCGGCGTAGAGTGCGTTTCCATAGTCCAGTCTGCTGGTGATGAGTGCGTGGGTGACTGTCTTCCTTGACTCAGGGGGGATCCACTTGAAGGTCTTGCAGAGGATGCGGAGGGTGTTGAAGCAGCTGCAGGTGACGGCGTTGACCTGTCGGTTCATGGTGAGTGATGAGTCGAGTACGATGCCGAGGTTCTTGGCGTGGTCTGAGGGGGTAGGTGGGCTTCCAAGGGCGGTCGACCACCAGGTGCTGTCCCATGCAGAAGGGGTGGTACCGAGGACGAGGACTTCTGTCTTCTCGGCATTGAGCTTCAGGCAGCTGTTGGTCATCCAGACTGCGACATCTTGCATTCCTTTCTGGAAGTTGAGTTTGGCAGTGGTGGGGTCTTTGGTGAGGGAGAGGATGAGCTGGGTGTCATCGGCGTAGGATATGATGTTGAGGCCGTGTTGTCGGACGATGGCTGCGAGGGGGACCATGTAGATGTTGAAGAGGGTGGGGCTCAGTGATGAACCCTGTGGGACTCCGCAGGTAATTTTCGTGGGGTCGGAGAGGAAGGGTGGGAGTCTGATCCTTTGGCTTCTTCCGGTGAGGAATGATCGGATCCAGTCCAGGGCTGTTCCTTGTATCCCTGCGTCGTGTAGTCTGGCGACTAGTGTGCGGTGGGAGACGGTGTCGAAGGCTGCTGATAGGTCGAGTAGGGTGAGGGCTGCGGAGTGGCCTTGGTCCAGGAGGGTGCGGATGTCGTCTGTGGCGGCGAGTAGGGCGGTCTCTGTGCTGTGGTTGCTTCGGAATCCGGATTGGGACGGGTCGAGGACAGCGTTCTCTTCAATGAATCATGTCAGTTTCCTGTTGACTGTTTTCTCTGCAACTTTGGCTGCGAAGGGGAGGAGCGCAATGGGCCGATAGTTCTTGAGGTCGGTGGGGTCAGCTGTGGGATTCTTGAGCAGGGGTCTGACTTCTGCGCGCTTCCAGTCGTCTGGGAAGGTGCCTGTTTTGAAGGTGGTGTTGATGGTGCGTTGTAGTTCGGGTGCGATGGCGGCCGCAGCTCTGTGGTAGATGTGAGGGGGCAGGGGTCGGTGGGGGCCCCGAGTGGATGCTTTTCATGGTCGAGGCGGTGTCTTCTGCCGTGATCGGTGTCCAGTTGGAGATGGTGGGCTGGCTGGTGTTTCTGGGGGGCGGGGGGCCGTCTGTGGTGCCTGGTGGATGGTCGATGAAGTTGTCGTAGAGGTTTTTTTTTTTTTTATATAACTTTTTATTAAACATACATCGGACACTTGTACAATATACAGAGGAAACATCAAGGTATACATCTCATAAATCTCAGGGGTAGTTTCTAATCATTTCACACAGAAGGAATGTTACGGAGGGAGGGGGATGTCATGTTCAGCAGTACAGGGAGGGGCACAGATTTCTCCTCGATAAGTATTCCATGGGCCCCATATTCGTGCCCATTTCCCAGGGCAACCCCTTGCCAAATATACAGTTTTTTCTCTAAACATACACCAGTCTAAATCCTTTCCCCAATCATCCAAAGCGGGTGTGTTCGCCGCTCCCCATAGCTGTGCAATGTTCCTCTTGGCGAGCATGAGCCCAAGTGTAACCCATTGTATATGGTGGATGTTTAGGTCAGTAGGCTCCCATATATTCAGGAGGCATCGTCGTGCCTCTGGGAGGAGACGCACTGATAGCACCGAGTTGATCACGTCGTGGATTTTTTGCCAGTAGAGACCCACCTGTGTACACTCCCAGATAATGTGCATGAATGTCCCTATGTGTCCACACCGTCGCCTACATTCCCCACTGTCCGCAAGTCCCATGCGGATAAGACGAGGTCCTGTGATATAGGCCCTATGTAGGATTTTAAGTTGGACAAGTCTGAGTCGTGCTGAGATGGCTACCACCCGGGGGGAGGAGACCGCATCCTGCCAGTCCTCATCATCTATCTCCACTCCGTCTGCTACCCATTTACTCCGCAGGGCCTGGAGAGGATCTTCGGTGTTATTGACTAATTTTTGGTAGATCAGTGAAATAGTTTTATCAGGTAGGTGGCCATCGAGTATCCTGTCTTCTAGTGGGGAGGCGTCAGGAGGGAGCTTGCTCTCGGGGAGTGCCCGTAGGAGCGAATGTGATATTTGCGCATACCGGAAGTACTCAGTGTTTGCAAGTGCATATTCCGCTTGGAGCTCGGTGAATGTCTTGATCCCTCTCGGGCCCCAGATGTCTTTAACTTGAGAGATGCCAATACGATCCCACCTGTCAAATCCTTTTGTTTTCCACAGGCTACCCAATATCTCTGAGTCCCATAGCGGGGTAGACATCGTTAATTGTCGGCCCCACCCGAGTGAGGAGGACGCCTCGTGCCAGATCCGGACCGCATGCCTAGTAGGCCCCGTCAAGATATATTTCCGGGGTCTTGCATATAGTGCCCTATTATAATTACCCCCAGGTAGTATCCACTTATCCATTGCATAGCCAGGATCCTCACCTCTTCCATAGGTACCATGATTAACTGCTACCAATTGCGCAGCCCAATAATATTTTTTGATATCCGGGAGGCTGATGCCTCCATCATACCAGTTTAGCGTCAGTTTGGTTAGGGCGATTCGAGGTCGCCCCTCCCAGAGCAGCTGCCTCTGTAGTCCTTCAATTTCCTTAAAATATTGCGGGGGATGGGATCCAGAGTATTACGTAATATGTACAGGAATCGCGGCAGGGACATCATCTTGAACAGAGTAGCTCTACCCAAGAGGGAGATGGGAAGTGATTTCCACCTGGCTACATCTGCTTTCAGTCTGTTCAGAGGGGAAGGAGGTTACGGTCATAACGTAATTGGGGATCTAAGGAGATAAAAATACCCAAATACTTGAAGCCCACCGTGGTAATTTGTATTGGACAATCGCGGGGGAGCAGGGGCGATCCCCCTCAAGACAAATAGGGAGGACTTATTCCAGTTGACCGTGAACCCAGAGAGTCTGCCAAAGACTTTAAGGATATCTAGCACTACTATCAAAGATCCTCTGGGGGACGCAAGGTAGAGCAATATGTCATCTGCGTATAATGAGATGCGGTCCTCACATTCCGAAGACCACTTCAATCCTCTCACTCTAGGGTCACGTCGTATCCATGCTGCCAAAGGTTCAAGAGCCAATGCGAAAAGGAGGGGGAGAGCGGGCAGCCCTGACGGGTTCCCCGGCTGAGCTGGAATGTGGTGGAAATCTTATTGTTAACCACTACCTGGGCCAAGGGTTCATTATACAAGAGTCGCACCCACTGAATAAATTTCGGGCCGAATCCCAGTTTTGACAGCACCGCCCAGAGATATGGCCACTCGAGTGTGTCGAATGCCATTGTCGCGTCTAAAGAAGCTATTATCGCAGGTTCCTGAATGGTATGTGCTCTCCCTATCACTCCATGCACTCTTCGGAGATTCAATGCCGTGTTTCTGCGGGGTATAAATCCGGACTGGTCCGGGTGGACCAGTTCACCAATTACTTTGATGAGGCGATTGGCCAAGAGTTTGGCGAGAATTTTAGGCTCCGCATTCAGGAGGGAAATTGGCCTATATGAGGCACATTCCGTCCTGGGTTTACCCTCTTTATGAATAGTCACTATGGTGGCTACCCTCTGATCCCGAGGCAACATGCCCAATTCCCTAGACTCCTCAAACATAGATTTTAAATATGGCGCTAGTTTATCTGGTTGTAGCTTATAAAGCTCAATGGGGAGCCCATTGGGGCCAAGGGCCTTGCCCGAGTTCAGGGAACGGATTGCTTGCGCAATTTCGTCCGCTGTTAACTCGCCATCCATAAGGTCGCGATCACTTAGTGACAGACAGGGGAGTGTGATGTCTCGTATCATTTCTTGCGAGTCTGCCTCAGAACCCCCGGCCAATGTGGTGTATACTGTCTGGAAGTGGTCAGCAAAGCCATCAACAATTTCTTGGGGGTCTGTGATGATAGTGTCTGTGCCGCTTCGGAGTTCAGGGACCAATCTACTCGCCAGTTCCTTTTTATCAAGCCATGCTATCAATTTCCCTGCTTTGTCTCCTAAGTCATATAGTCTACCCTGTCGTTCTCTACCAATGATCTTTGCTTTCTCGGTGACCATTGCCTTATACTCGTGTTGTTTAAGACTCAGCAGATGAAGCCTCTCTGGGGTGACTCCCGCCTCCAGATCACTTTCTAGCCTGTTAATCTCGGCCTCCATATCTGATGCCTCCTTCTGGTTCTCTTTTTTAGTTCCCGCAATCAGTGAGACTGCCTGGCCGCGGATCACCGTTTTAAATGCCTCCCATAGAGACTGAGAGGAGAGCACCGAACCTTCATTTTCGGTAAAGTAGTCACTCATAGTTTTGATAAGGTGCGTGCGGATTTTGGGATTGCGGAGATGCCAAGGATTAATGGGCGCTATTTTGCCCACTGTATTATGGCTAAGGGCAATGTGGATCCACAATGGCGAGTGATCCGATATCCCCCTGGCCATGTGCCGGATCTCATGTATATATCTGATCTGCTCTGCCGGCACCAGACAGTAGTCCAACCGAGAGAGACTATGGTGTGCGCCGGAGTGGAAAGTGTATTGGGCCTGGTCTGGATGATAGGACCTCCACCCGTCCACCAACCCCATAGCGTCAAGAAATTCGGGCAACCACCGGGAAGAAGGCCCTATATCCCGCGGAGGGAATCTGTCGAGTGTACCTGAGACTACGGCGTTGAAGTCGCCCCCATGAGAAGAAGACCCTCCGGGATAGAGAGCAATATCGAGCCCAGGTCAGTAAAGGTAGAGCACTGCAGTCCAGGGGGGACATATATTGACATGAGTGTGATGGGCCGGCCTTCCCACATCCCCGAGACTCCAACGTACCTGCCCCTGTTATCCACCCAAGTCGATGTGATTGCGAGGGGAAGGGAGGTCTTAATCATGATACCCACTCCTCGGGACCCCGTCGTGAATCCCGCATGTGCAGCCATTTTATAGCCCCCTCTTTGCATGGCCTTACATACGTTTCCCATTAAATGTGTTTCTTGCAACAGGACTACGTCTGGAGCCCGTTGTTTGCAGTATTGAAGTACCACACTGCGCTTTATCTTGTCCCCCAACCCGTTGACATTCCAGCTCAAAACTTTAAGATGTTTGTCCCCCATGGTGCATGTTGTAGATAACCTCGGATTGCTGTTTCCTCACCAGCTATTTCCGAGTCGGACGCCGATGCAATAACAATAACATAAAACCAATATAACACTCCCACCCAACTTCCCCCCACCCAGCGACCCTGCCCTCAGGACTTTAAACTGCCCATTAAAAACTTGCAGAGTGCCTGTCGCCCTATTGTGGTCTAATAGTAGAACTTGTGCGGACGTGGCTTCTCGTCCCTCTGCTTCCTCCTCTGAGGATGAGCTCCCTTACTGCCCCCCTAGTGCGCAAGTCCGCGCCGGTGATAATACCCTTTAATGAAGGAGTGTAACCCCTATGGGACTGGCCGTCGCTCCCCCCCAACCCATCCCCGACACCAGCAGGGAGTATTATACATTACATTCGGAGCCATAGTTAGTCTGTGTAGATCGGTTAGATAGGAGTCCGGGAACCTGCTTCTCCTCCCGCGTCGCCACTTCGCTCTGTCCGCCCCATGTGGTGTTCAAACCAGTCATCTGCCTCCTCCGGCCGTTCAAAAAACAAAGCCCTCCCCTCCGCTTCTACACGGAGACGTGCAGGAAACAGCATTGAGTATTTCAGGCCCGCATCTCGAAGCTTACGTTTTATCATCATGAAAGATAGTCTCTGTTTCTGCACCCGCTGCGTAAAGTCCGGGAAAAAGGAGATGGTCGCGTTTTCGAAGCGGAGGGGGGTCCGGTTACGGGCATGCTGGAGTACGGCATCCCTGTCGCGAAAGTTGAGGACTCTTGCCAACATCGGTCGAGGAGGGGCCCCCGGTCTAGGTGGACCACCAGGAACCCTATGTGCCCGTTCCACAACAAAGAACTTACTGAGTCCCTTGGGCTGTAGCTGCTGTAATATGAGGTCTTCGACAAATAGGTCCGGTGCCTGCCCTTCCGCTTTCTCCGGCACCCCCAAAATGCGAAGGTTGTTGCGCCGGAGGCGCCCTTCATAGTCGTCCAGCTTAAGTTCAGTGGCTTTGCGGAACGTCTGCATGTCCCGGAGCTCTCCCTGCACTTGGTTCATATCTTCGACCAAACTAGCAGTAGTCAGTTCCACTTGCGCCACTTTTTCATGGACCTTAGAAAGGTCTGCCCGGATTAGGCTGACATCAATCGCCATTGTGTCTATTTTATGTTCCAATGTGGTCTGGACCGTTGCGATAGCCTTCATTACATCTTTTAGGGATAACTCCGGTTCCTCTGCACTCTGTTCGGCTGCTGCCCCTCCCAAGGATTGCCGACCCTGCAGAGCTTCCTTGGGCAAAGCATATCGGTCCAATTTGTTAGTTTGTATTATTTTGGACCCCCTAGTGCCTGTCCCTTTCCCTTTCTCCATGGTAGTCAGTAGTTGTAGCCACCCCGGTGAAGGTGCGTTCCACCGCAGCCCCTCCTCGGATCTTATGCGGTCGACAGTCACTGCAGCGCCAGTGGTCGCGAGGGTTCCCGCTGTTCTAGGCGCCGCTTCTCTTCGCCACTGGCCACCTTAGCGCACCGGGGCAGGGCGTCGTCTCACAGGCGGTCGAGACACCAGTGCACCCCACGCACCAGTCCGTCAATGCGCACCTCAGCCAACACCCAGCTGTACCCACAAATTCAATCCGCCAGGAATCCTGCCCACCGAGCCGTCACCTCACCAGTCGCTCTTGGGCTCTCATGGATCCCCTTCATCCGGCGTTGATTAGGGGCACGGATCACCCAGACACCCACAGCATTATAGGGCCCCTCAGCATCTCCAACCAACCGCTGTATCTGTATCTCCGGCAGGGACCGACACCAATGGTTTACCTCCTCACCTCACCCGGGATGGCAACCACATTCCTACTCCTAGGGTCGTGGGGGGCTCCGGTAATGTAATCCTGGGGGGCTGTAGGTGGGGGCGCCCCAGCCGCGATCCACCGGCCTCCTCCCCTGTTTCTGCCTGCAGGCAGGTCGCAAGTCGTGTCCCGCAGGCTCCGCAGCCACAGTCTCGAGCTCCTAGTCTCGGGCCCCCAGCACGCCGACGTCGGTCGGCTTTCCTTCGTCCGGCCGACAGACTGCCGTCAACAGCTGTGGCAGCCAGACAGACACAGCCCCGCTCGACCCTCCCGGGGCTCGCTACCGTGGCGATCCTCCCGTCGTCCACGCGCGGCTCGTCCAGAACGGCCACTCCTCTTCACGGACCCGGTCTGGCCGCAAAATCGAGCCCCCGGCTTCACTTCGTCAGGTAGGCCCGAAACCACCGGGGCCCGTATCTCCGCTCCCCGCTGTCGTAGCTCCGCGGGGGTGGGGCGACGGCTCACCGCTAGTGTTCCGGCGCAGGACACACGCTTCGGGAAGCAAGGATATGTGGTCAGGATAGGCGGAGGAGGAAGGAGGATCACGGAGCTAGTGGCTTAAGCGGCCATTTTGCTCCGACACTTGGCCACGCCTCTCCCTCGTAGAGGTTTTTGATCTTGAGGTGGAAATAGGTTCCAAGCTTGTCGCAGAGGTCTTGGGATGGTGTGATGTCTGTGGCTTCGCTGCGTGGGTTGGTGAATTCCTGAATGACACTGAAAAGTTCCTTGGAGTTGGTGGAGTTGGCCAGGATTTTGTTGTGGATGAAGTTCCTCTTGGTTGCTCTGATCTGGTTATGGTAGTCCGTCAAGGCGTCCTTGTAGGTGGTGTGGTTTTCGGTTGTCTTGGTGTTTCTCCAGTTCTTCTCCAGGCGTCTGCAGGTGTGTCTGGCTTCTTGGAGAGCGGTGGTGAACCAGGTGGCTTTCCTGGGGCGTTGTCTGTCGGGGTTGCGTAGCGGGGCGAGCTCGTCTGCGCAGTTGAAGATCCAGGTGTGGAGTTCTCTGGCTGCGTTGTTTGCGTCATTTGCGTCGGGTGCACAGGTGTGGTTGTCTCGGGTGAGGGTGGAGTTAAGTTGCTCGTCGGTAACCTTGCTCCAGTTCCTTCGAGGTGGGCGTGGGGCTGGTTTGGGTGCCTTGGGCTTGTTGATGGCGAAGTGTTCGCAGTGGTGGTCGGTCGGCTGCGTTGTGTGGCTGAATTGGACGCTGTTTCCTGCTGCGAAGATGGGGTCGAGGGTGTGTCCTGCTCTGTGGGTCGGTGTGTTGACGAGTTGTTTAAGTCCGATGCTGGCGTGGTTGTCACGAAGGATAGTGGAGTTGGGGTCGCTGGGGTTGTCGAGGTGGAAGTTCAGGTCTCCAATGAGTATGTAGTTTGCTGAGGCGATGGCGTGGGGTGCGATGAAGTCGGTGATGGTGGTGGCGAAGGGTGTTCGGGGGCCGGGGGTCTGTAGATGAGGGTTCCTCGGAGTGTGGCTTTGGGGGTGGTCTGGATCTGAAAGTGCAGGTGTTCGACGGAGGGGAAGGTTTCGCTGGAGGTGGTGAGGCGGAGGGTGCTCTTGTGGGCGATGGCGAGGCCCCCTCCTGGGTGGTTGGGGCGGTCTTTCCTCTGGATCTTGTATCCGTCTGGGATGGCGGTGTTGATGTCGGGGGCGGAGGATGCGTTGGTCCAGGTCTCTGTGAAGAAGGCGATGTCGGGCGAGAGAGAGTCGAGTAGGTTCCATTTTTCCATGGCGTGTTTGTGTACGGAGCGTACGTTGAGGAGGATGCATTTTAGGGTGTCCCCTGTGCTGGCGTCGGTGGTGTTGGAGGCCGGGGTGGCGGTGAGGGTCTGGCGGCAGTGGAGGCAGGAGAACTGGCCGTGGGTCGTGTTCGGCGAGGTCTGTTGGCATTCTCTAAGTCTTCCAGGGTTGAGTGCGAGGAGGGTGGTGGTGTCGTAGCGATGGGTAGTGGGAGGTCCAGAGTTATTGGCGCTGGCCGCGGTCGGGTCGCGGACTTGCGCAGACGGGCCTGCCTTTGGCGCGACCGCTGCGCAACTGCGCAGCGGCCGCCAGTAAGTAGGGGAGGTGGGAGGGAGGAGAGGCTGGGAGGCGGGAGTGGGGGAATTCCGGGGGGGAGGGGCCGCAGGGGCAGCAGCGGCGAAAGGAACAGGCAGGCACGAGAAAATAAAAACAGTGGTGGAATTAGAGCAAGACACAGATGGGCACAATAACGGTGGCACAACAGGGAAAAATTAAGAAAAAACGGCTGAGAAAGGTTACGGTGGTTGCAGGCAGTCTGGTCCCAGTTGGAGCGGGCAGCAGGCGCAGGAGCGGGCAGCAACCTCGAACCTCCCAAGGAGGAGGTCGGGGTCTGGAGGCAAGAGACGGCACAGCGGTGCTGCGGGGAGAGAGTGGACCTAGACCGAGGGTCGGAGGCATGAAGGACCAAGGGAAGATCCCAGGGGGGAACAGGAGAAGCAACGACAGGCCGTCGAAGAAAACAACTGCGCAGAAGGCGAGAAGCCAAGGACTCAAAGGGGACAAGAGAGGCCCCCCGGATAGCCTTAATGGCAGACCACTGGCTGCGGAGAGTAGAGACCGACAGCCCAAGCAAAAACCCATCCCGGAGGAACTCAAGCACAGAACCCCCCTCACAGGTAACGGGGAGAAACCCCCGCAAAGAACACCAAGCAGAAAAATTCCGCCAGTGACGGTCGTAGACCCTAAGGGTACTGCCCTTCCGAGAATTTTGGATGGACAGGGCTACAGCAGAGGAACAACCCAAAGAAACTAGCCTACGCCTTTCAACTTCCAACGCCAACTGGCTGAGAGCCTGACGAGACGGGTGATGAAAGCGGAGTGGAGAAGGGGACAGCGGGAACCTCCATGGAGGAGCAACCGCCAGACGAAGAAGGAGGAGATACCAAGTCTGGCAAGGCCAAAGGGGGGGCCACCAAAAGCATCAACACCCCCTCCGACCTGATCTTTGCCAAAATGAAAATGCCCCAGGCACCGCCCCGCGTGGCGTAAAGAGAAGCAAGACAGGAGCCCAAGAGCAGGTCAGGCCTACGGGGACTTGAACCGCAGCACGAGCCGGACGGAGGTAGAATGATTAGGTAAGCCCACTGACGGTACTGGGCACTCACGGGACATCCGCAATGAATCCAGCCCCCATAGAGGCATGAAATACAACCGCTCCCGAACGCTCAAGCGTAGGAGCAGGAAAACGCCACCACCCAGCACCGCCGCACCCCAGACGCTCAGCGCGGGAGCGGCGGTGCAAGTACACAATGAAAACATTGCAGGGCACAAAGTAGACAGGCGGCCGCCCCCATCGCTCAGCGCGGGAGCGGCGCCAAGCAAAACCGCCGCCCCAGGGGAGCAGCGGCTGCACATACAAACGGGGACGCTAGAGCAGACCCCGGCACATAAAAAAATAAATATACATACCGAGACCGGACCGGAAACGAACCGCCTCGTCCTGTAGATGGGTGTTCCAGCCGGAACACAGAGGAAAAAACAGGATGTTTCCTGTATTGGTCCCACCCTTATAGGTCAGGTGGCAGGTACTTCCTGCCAGGCCACCATATTGGGTGAGGACCTTTTTGTTTATGGGTGAATGCTGTGCCTGGAACACGGGGTGCTCCTTAGTGACTGTGACGAGGAAGACGGAGGAGGATGGTAATGCCAGACTATTATGTGTCAGGAGGAGAGGGGCTTTAGCTCCACCTACATGTTGGGAGGCAGGATTACATGTTTTTATTGGGCAGAGTATGTGTGCTTTCCCCACAGCTGTGATCATTTTGTTTATTCATCCAGCTGCCTGACCTTGAACTTTTATGGGCAGGCACATGGCATTGCTATGCTATTAAAGTGTCTTAGATAACTGGATAATTTATAGCGTTTTTCGCTCTCAGCAGCACAAATGGGAGGAGGGCATTCATTAACCTAGATGGATTTTTAGGTCTGACTTGACATTGAGTTCATAACTCCGACCTATAGTATTGCCAATGCCTGTTTTTTTGGGAGTGCATTTTGTAATTTAGCCACTAGATGGCAGTGCAAATCCATGTTCTAAAGCTGCTAAGCCTCACTTGCTGATATAGATACCATGGAAAGGAGAAAAGTGGACTGCGCACACCAGTGGTGTAATAGTTTGTAGATTTGTTGCGTGCTTCTGGGGTATCACCCTCTGATAAAGGGTGTGAAAAGCAACAGCAAGTAGCGCCACCTGTATAGGGGCGTCCCCTGAGCACATCGCTGTGCTCAGGGGGACGCCCCTATACAGGTGGCGCTGCTTGCTGTTGATATAGATACCAGACAGAAGACGCATCAACCACGCAAAGTACTAGAGCAATTCCAACAGAAAAATCGGGAGCACACTTTGCCAGTCCAACAGAAAAAGCAGGGACACACCATACAAGTTATTTGGACAAATCGCGGATAGATTTGTTTGGTGCCACAGATAACTAACTGCAAGTACCTTAGAGTAATAAAGAACTGATTGTACCCTCCCGCGCTCTCTTACCCCCGGTTACATTAGTAGTAAACTTCGCCTGTTGGTTCTGCAGTGTGTATTCCGTCTGGAGAGGTGCACGTGTTCTTTTTGTAGATTATATTGGTCTACGGGTGTGTGATTAGGTCGGTCGGTATTTGTGTTGGTTCTGCTATTATGAATTTTGGTTCTGGAATTACTATGGAGTTCTGCCAGAATGGGCGTTGGGACTCGCAGGTAGATGCATGTGTGTGTTGTTTCTTTGAAGTGTAATGTTCTGTGGTGTCTTCCGGTGTGTCTGGTGGTTTTTTGTTGTGCGTGAGAACCATGGGTCAAATGTACGAACACATTTTACCATAGACACAGAATGGGTAAAACTGTTTGATACATCTGGCCCCATATGTTTATTGTACCCTGTGTAGATGGGGCCGGCTGGTGTGAGTGTTGGTTCTCTAGTGTGCGTGGTGTGTGTATGTTTGATTTGTAGGGTGCATGGAATCTACACCTACTATTGTCGATTTCTCTACTGTGTGTGTTTGTACCGGCTGGCGTGCGTACATGCATACAGTCTGAAGGGTGTGTTTGTGTGTGGTTTATGGATGTTGAATGCTCAGCCTTAAGTATTGGGTGTGCGTGTGTTTTGGGCCTGTAGTGTGCATGTCTACTTCGGTGAATGTTCTTTATGTAGATGGCCTGGGTTTTATTACTATGTGTGGGAGGGGTGGTTCTAATGTGTGGATCATTTATGCAGGTGTGTGCGTTTGTTTCTGAAGTGTACTTTTGGTCTCTGGGTACGTGTTGTTTCTGAACCGTGGTCAATTTTGCAGATGTGTGTTTACTCTTAAAATGCATGAGGTCTGTAGGTGTCTGTCTGTGTGGGGCCTGATGATATGGGGTCTGCAGTCGTGTGTCTATGGGCTTTGTATTGACTATGACTTCTGTGGATTTGCTTGTTGGTTATGTTGTGGGCTGGTGCTTGCGGAATTTAAAAAAAATGTGCTCCTGGAATTCATAAATGTGGGGTCAAGGCGTGGCAATGGAAAGGGGATGGAGTAACGAGGGGGCAGAGATATGAAAAGCAGCGTCTGACAGTCAACTTGTACTTTTTTTTTTTTTATTATTCCGCTCCAGAGAAATTGGGAACAAGGAAAAACGTGACAGTAAATGTCTTTTGGCTTAATTGAGCACAGAGTCTCCATTTTAAAGTAGCTTATAGGTGCGGCGATAGAAATTAAGGCACATGCTGCAGAGATCTTTGTGTGCCCAGCAAATCTAAGGGGATAATAATAATAATAATAACAGGAAGGTAACTCTGGTGGTTAATTCACTTACTGGAAATATCTGTATTTTTCTAGTCCCAGTATTGACTCATAAAGTAGCTTGGAGGATTAATGTGTCTTCTGCAGAGCAGATTATGTATCGTGCAGATCACAGATTTTTTATTTTTTGCAGATCCGTCGGTTACTGCTTTTGATGCAGAGATCCTTTTGTTACTTGCAGTTCCTGAATTGCAGTCCTTCTAATTTAGCACACTGAGCTATCATCCAGCATCCAGGAGCTGCATGTAAACTGTCAGTGTAAGGTGTATGGTTAGAATTTGAAGTGGGTTCATGGGTGGCTTGCTGTGGTAAATGACGATCCCTGGAAAGCATAGGCCGGTAGTCTTCAATGATTTCTGTAGCTTTATTGAATAAGCCAGAGGAACAAGTACAAGTGTATTGAGGGCTCAGGATGATCGCTCCAACTGACACTGGAGAGTTCTATGCCATAGCCCTAACATTCTGATGCAGGTAATACATGGAAAGTAATACATGTAATATGAGCACAGGTACAAAGGAAGGTTCTATGAACAACATATAGTAAAGGAGCACTAGCAAAGAAAACATGAACACCACATATCTCCCCTTTTTAACGAGAATAAAGGACAACAGGAGAAAAGAAAAGAAAAATACTTAATGAATGTATCTGCTGGGAATTTTCTTGACCCTAGAGCTCTTTCTGACAACAGAATAACTTTTCACACTTTTGTCACAGGGAACATCATATCTTTTGGTCTTAGCTAAGCGACCCACATTCCACCATTGACCATTATCAAGTTTGACAGCATGACCTCTAATGTTGACAATACACGCAGGATCTCTAAATTTTGATTTACCTTTTTGTAACAGTAAAGGGTCTAACACAAACCCAATAGCAAACTTAACTTCTTTTTTGAGTACAGGAAGTATGAATTTTGAACACCTGCGTACACTAGCCTCATCACTTAGAGTTTTGGCTTTGAAGGAATCTTCCAACACATTGCATTCACTGTTAAAACACTTCATCTTCCAAAATGGATTAAGAGTGGAGACAACTCTTCTTCCTCTCATTAGTTCGAAAGGTACAGAACCTGAAACCGAATGAGGAGTAGTTCTGTACGCCCATACAACATCTCTAATGGCGGTCTCACAGTCTACTCCTGCTTTTATTGCACTTTGAATACATTCAACCAATACCCTGTTGAATCTTTCAACTTTGCCGTTGGCTTGGGGAAAATATAATGGAGTGCGAAGATGTTTGATACCCATTTTTGTTAAAAATTCTTGCATAGACTGTGAAGTGAACTGAACCCCATTGTCGGTTAGTAATTCTTCGGGGACACCCTCTCTGCTGAATACATCTTGGAGGAAGCGGACAACAGATTTAGTATTGGGTTCAGAAACACCCCTAACCTCCACCCACCTGGATAAATGATCAATTAAAACAATGAAATACTTCATACAATTGGGAAGTACATGAAATGGTCCCAGAAAGTCTACAGCAACCCTTTGCCATACCTTGTTGGGAGACACAGTAGGTTTGGGTGAAGGAGTAGAAGTGGACAAATGTTTATCACTATACAAACATTGGATACAATCGTTCACTAGAGCTTCCACCTCACGATCAACAGAGGGCCACCAAAAATCGTTGCGGATTCTACGTTTGGTGGCAGTCATACCTAGATGACCTGAGTGTGCAGTTTCCAGAATTCTTTTTCTGAAGCAAGAAGGAGGAATTAATTGTCCCTCTCTAACTAATAGTTTGCCCTCAATGGATAATTCGTTGGCAATCTTACAAAAAGGCTGTAAATTGGGATCAATGGATCTTTCTTTGGGCCAACCTTTCACAACAAAATCCATGACTTGTTTAAGTGCAGAGTCATTTTCTAAGGCTTTACACCACTCTTCCATTTCTGCGCAAATTACAGTATCATCAATAGAAGCAATAATGCATTCTTCAATGTCCTCTTCCGCTCTTACATTAAGTTTGTCCTCCTGGACAGGAAGTCTGGATAAGAAATCAGCTTTAATGTTCTTGCCACCAGCTATGTACTGCATAGTAAAGTTAAATTCTAACAGCTTGGTAGCAAGCCTAGCCAACCTGGCAGTGGCTTTCTTAATCTTATTACCGGAAAGGATATCTACTAACGGTTTGTGATCCGTTCTAAGCCAAAATCTTCTCCCCCACAAATAAGGTTTGAATTTCTCGACTCCCCACACACATGCGAGCATTTCTTTTTCAATAACTGAATACCTCAGTTCTACATCTTTCATCCTTCTTGAGGCAAACCCAATGGTAACTTCATTGTTGCCACACATCTGTGATAAAACGGCACCCATGCCATAAGAGCTGGCATCAACAGTGATATATGTGTCCCGACCCTCCACATATGCTTGAAAAGCGGGAGCAGAAAGTATGCTCTCTTTGATGCGTTGGAAATGGTCTTGGCAAGTAGCTGTCCAGATAAAGTCAGAATCTTTTTTCAATAAGCTTCTGAAGCATTCAGTGAGGTTTGCAAAATTCTTGATAAATTTTGAATAAAATTCGCAAAGCCCAATGAAAGAACGAAGTTGCTCTTTGTCAGTGGGATGTGGTGCGTTGATAATGCCATCAACAATGCTTGGTTTGGGTTTAACGCCATCTTTGGATAGAACATGCCCCAAATATTCAATTTTATTAACTGTAAAAATGCATTTGTCTTCCTTGACAGTGACTTGATTGTTTTGTAAGATAGAAGGGACTTGTTCAAGCACTTCGTTGTGTTTCTCTTTTGATATGGTATGACCTAAAATGTCATCTTGAAACACAACCACATTGGGTATACCATTAAACATGTTGCACATCACTTTTTGAAATACAGACGCAGCAGACGCCAGTCCAAATGGCATTCTGCAGAACTGGAATGTACCATCAGGTGCAACAAACGCTGTAAGATGTCTGGATGATTCATCCAGTTCCACCTGATGGTAAGTTGCCTGTAAATCCAATTTAGAAAACCACTTGGACTGGCCTACTGCTGTGATGAGATCCTCAATACGAGGCAGAGGAAAGTTTTCCACCCAAATTGCGTTAATAGAGCGTAAATCCACACATAAGCGTAACTCGCCATTCTTCTTCTTGGCAAGAACAATGGGAGAAAGCCAAAGTGTGGCATCAACTTTCTCTATGATACCATTATCTTGCATGTTTTTTAACATTTGGGATAATTCACTCCTTACACTGTGGGGAACATTGCATAATCTATGCTTTACTGGAGACACACCTTCCTTAACTTTGATGGTGTGGGTAAAAATGTTTATCAAACCAATTCTATCAGAAAATACATCTTTAAATTTTTCTTTCGAGGAAATATGATCAGAGACAGAACTGGTAAGAGAAACAGGGTGTTTGTGGCCGGGTTTGATTATCATGCCGAATTCAGCTTGATGCCACCAACCTAGAACATTAATGCCTTTGTAGGCTACGTAAATTTTTCCTTGAATGGTTTTTGTTTCGAACGTAATATTACCACAAAAATACCCTGCTAAATCAATTTTGCTACCTTCAAACGCTGTAGTAATAACATCTGGAGGTAGCAACACTTTATGTGCCCAATTAAACCTCATCTAGGTGACCAAAACAAAAACCGTATAGTAGTGGGGCGCAAATGGCCTAGAAAAGCTCCTGAGGCCTGGATCACTGATCTCGAGTCCTCCGCCCCACCAGACACTAAAGACCTGGAAGAGGCCCATGGCAACTGGCTTACTTGGATAAATAGTTCCATTGATCTGAACTTCGGGAAGCCAGGCCCATTGATGCAAAAAAACTCGAACAGATCGTCCTGGTTTTGCCCTACGCTGGTCGCTCAAAAGAGGAGCTGTAAGAGACTAGAACGTAGCTGGAGGACATCCTATGACCCAGAGCTCAAAATAGCTTACAAACTAGCCATACAGCTCTACCACAAGAGCATCAGGAAAGCACAAGCAGCTTTCTTTGAAGAAAAAATAGCAAAGTCTTCCAACTCCTCCAAGGAGCTTTTTAAAATTGTCAAATCCCTTACCACAATTGACCACGGAACAAACAGCTCCCAACATTCCAAAGAAAGATGCAATGGGTTAGCCTCATTTTTTAAGAGCAAAGTGGAAAATATCTACAATTCTCTCCACCCTAATTCCACAAAGACACTAGGTACCCCAGAGGACCCCCATAGCACTTTAAACTCCCCAAGGAAGAGTGAACGAGCAGTACCTCCCCACCCCGCCGGCCCTGCCCTCCTGTCCTTTCCGAAAATGAGTGAAGATCTGGGGTGCTCCATATTACAGAATATTAAATCAGGTTCCCCGTTAGACCCGGCTCCACCCCATATTCTCGCCCAGGGTGGGAAAGCGGTTCTTAGCCAACTTTCCAATCTAATCAATCTCTCCTTTGAAAATGGCAAAGTACCCAAAGAGTGGAAACACGCCATCATCAAACCCCTACTAAAAAAAACACAACTAGTCCCCGCCGTTCTGGCCAATTATCGCCCAATATCCCTGTTGCCTATTTTAGGCAAGATAGCAGAGAAACACGCGAACAGCACGATCTCCAGTTTTCTGGAAGACAACAGCATCATACATCAGACCCAGATGGGATTCCGACCAAAACACAGCACGGAGTCAGCATTGCTTGTGGTCACTGAAAAACTCAAATATATCTTAGACCAAGGGAGATCGGCGGCCCTAGTACTTTTGGATTTAAGCGCGGCGTTCGATACGGTAGACCACACAGTGCTTATCCAAAGGCTTGAGGATGTTGGAATTAGAGGAATAGCCAACCAATGGGTTGCGTCTTTCCTGAGTGAGAGAGCCTTCCAATGCAAGGAGGCCGGATTCACGTCAGACTCCCTCTCAGCTCCTTGGGGAGTCCCTCAGGGATCCTCCCTAAGTCCTACACTCTTTAACATATACCTTAGCCCCTTGGCCCACATTATACAGGAATTTGGCCTCTCCATCGTGTCATATGCGGATGACACGCAATTAGTGGTCTCAATCTCAGACTCCCTTGACTCGGACCACAGACAACTTGTCCCTTGCCTGGAAAAAATAGGATCTTGGATGGCTCTTTGCAGCCTCAAATTGAATGGGGACAAAACCGAGCTAATGATCTTGGGCAGCAACTTTATCCCTTGCTCGGAGATTCCCTGGCCAGCCAATTAGGGGCCGCCACCCCCTCCTAAAACAGCCATAAAAAACTTAGGTATGTGGCTGGACCAGATCTTGACGATGGAGGTCCAGGCCAGAAAACTTTCAAGCACCTGCTATGGGATACTCCGTATGATCAGAAAAATAATGGCCCTGCTCCCAGAGAAGTCGAGGAAGACTGTAGTGTAAGCCTTGGTGGTATCGAGGTTGGACTACGGCAACTCTCTCTTTCTGGGCTCTCCTAAATACGTTACAAATAGACTGCAAGTCGTACAGAATGCAGCTGCCCGATTGCTGTTGAATATACCCAGACACTATTCAGCCAGACCCTCACTGAGGGAGCTTCATTGGCTTCCAGCCCAAGCCAGGATTAAATTTAAGTCCTTAAGCCTGGCTCATCGGGCCATGTATGGGAGAGGCCCCTCCCTGGTCCAAAAGTTGGTCTCATATTACTCAACGTGTCGTCACCTTAGGTCAAGCTCTAACTTTCTGATGAATCCTACCAGATTCAAGAGAGCCAGATGGGGCGGAAGGTCATTCACTCATCTGGTACCCAAACTGTGGAACAGTATGGATCCAGAACTCCGATTAATTGAAAACGAAGTGTCCTTCAAAAAAAGACTTAAAACATGGCTCTTCCCCTAATCCCTTGTGCTAACATCTGCCTGTCCTGTATCACTTCAGCGCTGAGATGCCCAAGGGTAGTCACACGCTTTATAAATCCCCTAAACCTAATTCTGTTTGTACTTATCGATGGAAATAATGGTGATTCTTGCACCGGAGTCAATGGGAAGAGGAATGTTAACATTGTCAATGAAAATCTGAACTAAAGGGTCAGTAGCAATCTTATCCGAATGGACATTGTTGATATCTATACAATCCACAGCCAACATTAATTCCTCAAGTTTGTTTTCTACTAACACCTGTTCACTATCCACAACATTGTCTTGAATATACCGAATAGGATGGCGTCTGCCTCCTCTACAAACATTGCCAAAGTGGCCAATCTTTTTACATTTCCAACACACTTGTGCTGCAGCTGGACAATTTTTGAAATTCGAAACATGAGAGTTCGAACCACATCTAAAGCATTGTATTTTACCATGGCCAACGGCTGCACCTCTACCACCTCTAATATTGGGAAAAGAGTCAACTCTAGATTTGTTCGCAGAAGAGTCAGAAGCGTGTGAAGTTTTTGAAGACACATTGGCAACATTGGTAGAAGGTGATGGTTGAGTTTCTAATTGCTTGGCATCAATTTCAGATGTTTCGATGCTTTTAGCTAAATCAATGGCTTCATCTAATGAGGGATTCCTGCAGGCCAACAGTCTTTGCTGAATCTTTTAGAATAACATCTGGAAACTAGTTGATCCCTAATTAATTGTGAAGTGAAATGTTCAAAATCTCAATAGCCAGCAAGAACTTTCAAAGAGGTTATGTAGGTATCAATCGACTCATTGGGACCTTGAATGCGAGTGAAGAATTTATGACGGTGAACTACAAGATTGACCTTCCCCTCAAAGTAAATGGATAACTTCTTTACCGCTAGCTGAAACTCATCAAGGTCACCCAAGTCTTGACCTAAATAAACAGGTAAGTGGTCAAACACGTTCTGCCCCTCCACACCTAAATAGTAAAACAACAAACTGCGTTTTCTTTCAGGTTTGAACTTTAAACCATCAATGGCTCCTAGGTATGCTTCAAAAGATCTGTACCAAAGGCGCCATTTAAGAGGAGGTTCTCCAGGATCCTGTAAAAATTGAGCAGGAGGCGTGACGGATTGCATGATGCTAGGAGTAAAATTTGACACGGTAAGAAGAAAAGAGCAAGCGCCAACACGAAGAAATAGCGTGTTAATCGCTGACGTTAATGCCAAGTGGAACAGAGAAAAGTACTTGTGAAAGGATATATAGTACTGTGAGCAGGCGTCAACACGTGGAAACAGCGTGTTAATCGCTGATGTTAAAACTACATGAGACAAAGAAATGTACTGTGAAAGTAAGTGCAGTACTGTGATAACACTTGAGGGGCGCTGTGGTTGAACAAGAGAGCTTGAATGGAGCAGGAAGTGTTCTTTTAGATAAACGAATTCCTTTATTGAGTGTGAAGCGGAAACCAAAGACGAAGTGCAACAGATGAACCAGAGGTAATGTAGCAAGAGCGTGGCTGCCAGGACATAGGCGTGACACGGTAATAAAAATTGTGTTGTATTTATCGCTTGTAGTCTGACGAGCGCCGAAATACGCGCCGGGTATCAGACAAAATGAATGCTGAACGTTGGCTCAAGCGCGAGCGACAGCGCGTGTCGGTATGGAAGTGGACACGGGCCTCTGCGCGAGCTTTCAAATAAAGCGAGATGGCGCTTGAGGACAGGTTGTTTTGACAGGTTGTCTCGGTAACGTTCGACGCGCTCGAGCGGGTGATGAAACGTTGAACAGCCAAGACCATAAATGTAACAATATGCCAAAAATGATGTCCAAAAGCCGCTCAGCTATGCTGGATAGACAGGGTAGAGCACTCAGACATAGTGATAAAAGTCTGTGTAGTGCTGGAGCGTACAAGGTAAACCAAGCCCCTCTAAGTTGAAAATATCGGAGTTGCCAGCAGTAAATAAATGAAATCCCTGAGCCCTCGAAGTAAATAAGTAAAAAATACAGCACCTTGTGAAGCGCTCGCAAATTGACTGCAGAAAATAACAGGCAGGAAAAAAAATATGAAGTCCCAAACTCGTCGCCAAATTTGAAGTGGGTTCATGGGTGGCTTGCTGTGGTAAATGACGATCCCTGGAAAGCATATGCCGGTAGTCTTCAATGATTTCTGTAGCTTTATTGAATAAGCCAGAGGAACAAGTACAAGTGTATTGAGGGCTCAGGATGATCGCTCCAACTGACACTGGAGAGTTCTATGCCATAGCCCTAACATTCTGAGGCAGGTAATACATGGAAAGTAATACATGTAATATGAGCACAGGTACTAAGGAAGGTTCTGTGAACAACATATAGTAAAGGAGCACTAGCAAAGAAAACATGAACACCACAGAACCTTATTTCTTTTTTTCTTAATTTGTCGTTATTATAAGGCTGCTAAAAAGGTTCCTTTGGGTAGTAACAAAGGCTTATTACTGAAGACAGCCCTAAGCACTGTGATACCTTTTAAATCCCAACTTTGTGTTTCTCCCGTTAATGCATTCTTAACATATAATGCCTACCAGTAAACACGATATGTGATTCCTGTCAATGTAGAATGTGTATAATGTATGCATGTGATGTAAATCGCTCTGCCACCTTACACTGGGATAAGTAACACTATCAAAAGATTAAGGGCCAGATGTAAGAAGCCTATTTCTGCTCACAGACGGCATGATTTGCATAATCGGGCCGTTTGTGACCAGAAAAAAAGCATTTTCTGATGTACTAACCCCTCTTTGCACTTCGGTAACCTATTACTGAATCGCAGGGTTTGCGATCCGGTGTTAGGAAGGGGTGTGTTTAAGGCGTCCTTTCCTAATATCAAATCGCAGCGGTATGTAAGAATGTTTTGCGACCCAAATGCAGTTGCAAAACATTCACATTTTACCACCAACTTCAAGTTGGTGGTAACCCTTCGTAAGACCCCTTCCCCTTTGTGAATGATAGTACAAAAAAAATTTCAGAGCAGGCAGTGGCCCCACGGACCACTGTCTGCTCTTAAAAAAGGAATAGGAAACTTGTCATTTTTCTTTTTTTAAACTCAACCCGTTTTCCTTTAGGGAAAACGGGCTGCATTTAATTACATTTTGAAACACAAATGGCTTTATTTAAAAGAAATCACGGACATTGTGGTCTGCTCACCCCAGCAGGCCACCATCCCCTTGATTTTAGCGTTTCCTAAGGGGTCGCAAAGTGTAACCTACCTCATTAGGAATCGCTAAATGAAACTCATGGAGTTTCATACATTAGGAATAGTGATCACCTAATAGCGTTTCACAGAAAATCTCAATTAGGTAATCGCTATTTACAATATTGATACATGTGGCCCTAAAAAAAGCAAAATAGTAAGTGCTATTTAAATTATTTTTATGACTACTCAGACAGACGATATATCTGACATTCTTACAATGGCTACTTATCTTTCATACAAGTTTTGAACAAAATCCTGCCTCCAATAGTCCTCTTAAGTACTTGTGAAGCGATAACAAGCTGTGTACCTTTGTTTCCCTCCATCAAGGTGATGGGCTCCAGATGGCTCCCAGCCAGGACCATAGAAAAAAAGAAATAAATGTGGTCTCTAGTTTTGGTACAGGCCAAATACCAACTGCCGATTCCAGGTTCCGGCTGGATCCCCTTGATTTCTGCCATTGATCAGATCCAGTTATGTATGGCGTGTGCATGGGATCATGTTATGTGGAGAGACAGAGAGAGTGTGTGTTAACACCGATGGGCACGTAATATTTTTCCCGCTGCTTACCCTTTTCGACTATCGTTTATTAGGTCTCGTCTGGGCAGCGCTTGCGCTGTCTCTTTGAGACATGCTGTATTCAGGTATGGACTTTAAGCTCTGCCTATTTTCCGCCCATCTTTTCAATTGGCTCCTGGTACTGTCCTTTGTAGATGGTGCATTTTGACTCAATGGGCTTAGTGGTCCCTACTTTTCTCCTTTTCTAACCTCTCATGAGGACTGCCCCTGTTACGTGTTGTTACTCTACATGTTTTAATTACAGCCTGTGAGCACTATTTTCTTAAAGCACTTTGTCATGCCTGCTGTTGCAGGCAGAACACACTGTCCCTCAATGCTTTTTTATGTTTTTTACCCAACGCGGCACGCCTCAGCTGCAGTAATGGTGGCTGTGCCTTCCTTTTCTTATTTGCGGCTCGCCGAACGTTGCTGCTTGCCTTTTCTTCCATTTCTTTACATTTGGTATAATCGCGGCATGCCCTGCTTTATCTTTAAACATCTAAAGCTAAAGCGCAGGTGCCGCTATTGCTTCAAAAGTAAATAGAAAAAAATGCAGCTGCATGCTTTTTTTTCTATGTATTTACTTTTGAAGCACTCGCGGCACCCGCGCTTTAGTTTAAGATGTTTAAAGCTAAAGCGGGGCGTGCCGCAGCTGTAACAAAAGTAAATAAATAGAAGAAAAAAAGCACGCGGACGCCGTTTCTTTTCCATTTGTTTACTTTTGTAGCAATGGCGGCACCCGCGCTTTAACTTTAAACATCTTAAGCTAAAGCACTGGTGCCGCGATTGCGTCAAAAGTCAATAAATAGAAAAAAAATGCTGACACATGCCTTTTTTTTCCTATTTCTTTACTTTTGTTACTATCGCAGCACCTGTGCTTTAGCTTTAAACATCTTAAGCTAAAGCGCGGGTGCCGCGATTGTTTCAAAAGTCAATAAATAGAAAAAAAAGCATTTCCAATGCAATAGGTATCGCATTACTGAAAGTTTGAGCTATTGTCGTTGCATTATTATTAGCAACGTCAATAGCTCAAACTTTCAGTAATGCGAGACCTATTGCATTGCAAATGCTTGTTGCTAAATGTCCTGAAGAGGGCAGTGTTTTATCATGCGCGAAATGTTGCAGGCAAAGAATGCTGGTTTTCCACTTTTTCCTTTCCTAACGGAATTGTATTTTTCTGTTTTAGATTGCATTGTTCGTTGTGAATTATTTTTTGTAGCTTAGTAAATTACGTTTTTGGGAATGCTCACCTTGGTCGAGAAGAGCTTTTGGTATACAACATAGGGTATTGCAACTTGTCAAAGCACACAGAAACTACATTGCATTTGGATCGTTCTTTGACTAGAACGAGTCTTTAGCAGATGGGCTACCAAGACTAAGAAGAAATCTTGTAAAATACTCCAGGCTTGCTGGTCAGCTGCCTGCAGGAAGTCAGACCCTTAGTATGTCTGCCGCCTTGTCACAGCTCCTGTGAGAAGGCTTCACACACCACCTGCTGAGCCATATCTAAGGATGTTCAGACAGAGTTTTTCTAGCTAACCACGTAACCAATAGACTAGCTAGATTCTATGGTGCCCTAATCACTAATTACATTTTTTTATACATTTTGATACATCCGCTCATCCACGCCAAACCCCATCGTGCAGTACTGGAAGAGTTATCTGACTGTTGCACAGTCCCTGCCTCTCATTTGAAACACTGTAAGTAGACCATGACATTTGTGTAGAGCTAATAGCACCAGCAGAGCATCGTTTCAGAAAGATCCCACGGCAATTATAAGGCTGAGGAATCATGCATTATAGGTATGCGAGTGTAAACTCTAGATTGATTTTTAAGCTTGCGGTTGAGTTGAGTAGTCTAAGCTGTGTTCATCAGGTTTTCCACCTCTCACCTGCCCTATTTGCCATTTACCGATGTCTCCTCTGTGTCCCTGTGCTGCTCCACTATCTTCGAGATGTCAGTGAGGGGTATCCCCTTAGCTGCTGCATTTAGAAAGTTGTTTTTCCCCCTTTTAAATAAAGTCCAGAAAGTTGTGCCCTCTAAATACGAACTACTTTCATTAGAGGACCATTTTAATGTTTTCCGTAGTCATACCCATGTTTTTCGTGACTTTATTGTTTCCACTTTATTATTGCTATTTACTTACAATTGTGGGAGGTGCAATATATTTTCAGCATATATTTTTCTGCCTAGAAATGTGCACAAATATTATTGCAGGAGAGATCATTTCATTGAATACTTGGATATTTATTCATCCAGAGCTCTAGGTCATGTTGCTCCAAGGTTTCCATTTCTGAAGCATACTTCTTCCTGCAGATTCCCTCACCTTATGAATGAATATCCTCTAATCCGCAAACTTTTCTCTAGCAGTTGGCCTTGAGCACTGTCAGGTGGCACCACATAACGAGTTGCAGCCCCCCTGCCCAGGAAGTGACGACACCTGGTACGCTGATATCACTTCCTGTTTTTCTGCACCATACCAATGAGTCCGAGGCTCTTGTTGGCCTTTCATCAAACTCTTCTAAATTCGAATAACTCATGTTATGCACACTAAGTGAAATGGCAGTTCCTCATGTGCCAGGGTCCAAACCCGGTCAAAGTCCCAAACCGGTGTCGCTCTTCTACTGCTGCTACATATTCATGTGGTTTCTGGGGCCTGATTATGATCCTTAAATGTGTGATTTCTGCACTTCCATGCATCTGAAGGCCATCAGGAAGCGGGGGGGGGGGGGTTTATCCTTGGCTCGAGCCCGTAAGGATACCCCTAACTACTCTTCCACTCAGTCAATTGTCCTCTTAAAAGAAAGGCATGAAATCCCAAAGGCAGACTTTTTTCATCGCTGAAAAAACACTCCTGCTGTTGGTATTTCTGATGCTATTTCTGGGAAAGTTGGGGTGCTGCTATCAGCCACCTGCTTCTTCATCTTCCTCTGAGCTGATTTCGCTTTTCAAGAGTCTTCGACCGGACTTTCCGGATCCATTTGATGTTTCTTCCCCTGTAGTAGCTTTTCATCGGGGTACGTTGGATCTTCTCAGTACTGTCTGTCCTCCCGGTAGGCCTCTTCGGGCTCCCAAGCACAGGCCAGATACTTCAGGTCCTGTAGTTCTGAACCCAACACTGTCTTAACCTCTGCCTTCTCCAGGCTCCCAACTCAGTGCTGCTTATGCAGGAGCCACATCTCTTAAGACGTAGGCCTGACTGGCATTAGCACCGCTTTTGATGTCCCGTCAGATGACCCTCTCACAGCTGCTTTTGGTGCCGCCCCAGTCCTGGAAATAGAGACAATCTTTTAGTTAGCTAGAGAGAAAAACAGAGTGCGCTCTGAGGACCAGCCTCTTGCTGACTGTATTCAAACTGTATTCAGAGACCAGCAATTTGTACTCATGGAAGAACTTTTTAGTTCAGATTCCGGTACTCTTGATATGCCCAGCTAGAATTTGCAGCACATTGAAGAGTAGGATTAGGATGATAGCCTCACCATTCCAAGTTCTACCCAGACTGGGTGTTAAATGCACCTTCAAAATACCACTGGACTTCATAGGCCCACTAAGGTGGACATTCCCTATCTTTTGGGATCTCCCTCGGTGGAACATTACTGTTTCACAAGTGTTGTGCGTAAAGCTTTCAGACTAATTCTGAAATGAGGACTCAACTCGGCCTACACTCTGTCCTGCTCTGTGGCGATTGCAGTTACTTTTGCAAACATTGCTGCATGCCCAATCTGAATTTGAGGCTTCAGAATCTCTTTGTCTGCCAGGACAAATTGAATATGCTGTCTGAATCATGTTCCCCTGCCCTTTAACATGCAGGACTGGATGACGTCCATGGATCTCCAGGATACCCATAGTCCTATTATGTAAAACTCAAGGAACAGCATCCAAAATAAGGTAACAATTCTTTGCGGTAATAACTTTTGTGCACTGGGCTTGAAAAATTACACCACATTTAAATCGTCAAATTGATACTGTACTTTCTTCAAAGGTTTTTCAGGATTCTGTGGATGAAAAAGATTTTCTGAACTCCATGTACCAGTTTACATTGACTTCATGCAGAATAGTTATTGTTGCAATGATCCAACAACAATTATTTGAAATTTACTCGAACAATTGTTCATAGTAAATTATTTTGGATGCTTCTTCTAGAGTCTCGTGCGGATGAATAGGACAGATACTTCTCAACTGTTAATAGATATCTTTATGAAAATGCTTTACTTCACATGTTGCATAAAAAAAGCTCTAGAAAGAGTGTTGGATAAATACAATTGTGGCCTTGTTCTCTCAGATTACCCATGCAATTCTAGATGTTTGTCTGAGACTCGTGCGTTTTTGGCTGTCTTAATGTTTTTTTGGTAATTGTAGATGGCAGCCATTTATTTGATGTAATGTCCATGGTCCCAATAGAGATCATTGCATAATCCCGTGCCCCCTTACTGTGGCCCATTTTCTGCCTTACTTCTTATTTATATGGAAATTCTTTCAGCCATAGAGTTCATAGTGGCCTAGGAGAGTTTCCTTTGGGATATGTTTCCACAGAAAGTTATGGGTCTGGGAGAGCTTGAGGATAAGGAGTTATTTAGGAAATAATGTGGGAGTACATGACTTGAAGGTAAAAAGAGATGAAGATCAATGACTCCAGAAAATAGTCTCACATTCTCTGCAAGGGACATTAGAGAAACTGTTAATCCTGGGTGGTGGTGGGTGTTGGGCGGGATGGGAGGAGACTGGAAAGGTTCAGTAGGGGTTGGCTGAGAATAGATTGAACTAGGTCTGGTGGAGGAGTGTGGGTAAACATTGTTTCTCTTTATGTGACAGGCTCTGGATTTCTCAGTCTTTGAGGTGATCACAGGTGTATGTTTGGTTCTAAATCTCCCTTTCTGTGTGGTGCTTTAACACAGTCTTTGTGTGTCAACCTCGTTGCCATTAATTACCTTGGGGAATTTTAGGCACACTTTGTGGAGCAGGCTTACAGTGTCTTCTCTGAAATTCTT